>OZ019961.1:2223680-2823680 GCA_963970385.1 Theonella swinhoei | reverse complement strand
CCTGTAGGTTTTAAGTACCTTGTAAGCAATTCAGGCAATATAATTGAAATTACAATGCCAGGAACATATGCTCCTATTGTATCTTGTCCTGTTATATGGTCATTATCATGTCAAAGTATGTTTTATGTGCACAAAGTAAAGTTTGTGTAAACACTCTTTTGTTATATCAATCAATTGACCAATGAAATATAGCACACCAAGATAGCAGAACTATATATGTGAGTTTTCATCTTATTGCCTTTTACACACTTGTACATGTAGATACATGTATATACATGTATATATGTATATGTGTGTATGTGATAGTCATACTTCTGTGGTAATAGGAGGTGATTCCAGAGTGGCAGGGTGCTGCATCTTGCCTGTTGACCACTCTGGGCATCGGTCATGCCTCTGCTGTGTTGCAGGAGCTGCTCAAGAGATTCCAGCCAGGAACTACACCTCACTACTTTGTGGTTAAGACCACTGGAGACTTAGCTATGGCTAATGGTGAGAACACATACAAATTCTAGATTTTGAAGTAACATTTGTAATTAACCCTCGGTTTGCTTGTGCAATGAGGGTTACGGTAGAACAGTACTGAGTCTAAACACTGCCATATTATATTCCTCTCTGGCCTTCTCTGTAGCTGGGCTAGTATATCTCTGCTATTTTCCATATACATGTACTTCCATATAATGTTATCTGGACAGCATATAGCGGATGAATATATAGCAAAACGTTTCAGCCTGAAAGCCTTAGTCGGTTGCACATACACAGAAATGACCGCGCTAGAGAATGTTACGTACTGACAACGATGAGGCTCTCCTCCATCATAATTTCATTATAGATGAGAGTCAATGTAATGTCATGCACATGATCTCAGTTTCCTACTTTTACATGTAGATATATACACTTGTCCACTTGGCACAGGGTATTTAACACATTGAGGAGGTTGCACTTTCATATTGTGAAAGTGTATTATATGGTATTGGTATCTATGTTCATTGTATATGTACAATGTATGTGTTCTGTGAGTAGTGAGACATTGTTGCCTACTACAAACTACTGAAATCACTACTTAGCACGCATATATTTGTGTGTGTGTGTGTGTGTGTGTGTGTGTGTGTGTGTGTGTGTGTGTGTGTGTGTGTGTGTGTGTGTGTGTGTGTGTGTGTGTGTGTGCACGTGTGTGTGTGTGTGTGTGCACGTGTACCTTGTATTACATATATATATGCATCTCTGTTTAGACTTGATGCACTTTTCAGCCTGTACCTTGTATTATAAATTTTCTTTTCACTGATTTTATAAAAAAAAAACGTTTAAATTATGAAATTTAAGAGCAGGATAGGGTTTGGGAAGAAAAGGCTTGGAATAGTGACATTGTAATGAGTGGGAATGAATTCGAATACACAAAATGTTAGCGTATATGAAAGAATACATAGTATCAGAATATGTGGTATATTGATTCCTACTGAGACAAGTAAATTATAGGGATTACATAAAAAGTGACGCAGACATGTTAAGGCACAATGTATGTCATTATGGCTACACTAAACTTCTCAGTGTCTCACTCCTGCTTCTGTGCCTTTTATGCAATCCCTATATTTCATCCTACATGTATATTTTTATTTACTTGTCTCCTGTAATTTTTTCCTGTCATTAACATTACTGTGCTGTATGTAGTAACTAATAGTGCATGCATGAAGTTTTATAGGCTCTACGTGAATAGTAGATTTTCCAGTATCAGAAGGTCAGTTCTCACTATAAAATTCAACTATCAAGCACCGTGGTTGGCTTAACAATGCACCCTGGAGAGATGAAAATAAGTTGTATTTCTGCTTCATAAAAGAGTATGTAGCCTAAGGCTACATACTCTTTTATGAAGCAGAAAATCACTGTATTATTTGTTTTGGTACGTGTATTGCATTTTTATCACCACACCAAGTTTTACTTTTAGTGGTGCCTTTGTTAGTGAATATGGCAAGGTAGTGCCTGATGGCTATTATTTACAAGATATATATTGCAATGTTTACACGGATTTATCTCAACATTGATCATTGTGATATTAACTTTACCACAAGGCCAATTTTTGTTAGTGAGATACGGCAGTGTATTGCCTGAGGCTATTTTGTTGTTCTGTTACAGTATTTACATCACAGTTTTGATCATTGGTACATTACAAGATTTACATCACAAATGTCATCAATGGGGTCACCTTTACCATCCTACATAATTGTGGAGCTTTATGCATCAAATTATGCCATTTTACACTTAGTTTCTGTGTAGAGCCGCATATTCCCATTGGTAGAAGTCCAGTAGGCAGCAAATTGAAACTGAAAATGACAAAGGTTTTCAATGGGGATGCATGTACATTTCATCAAAATTGCAGTGGGGGAAAACATTGGTGAATTGTATGAGCCGACATATTTAGAGAGGAAAGTTTGGTGAAACCCAACTGATCACTCGCTGTGTAGTGCGCATATCTTAGTCCCAGAGCATGTGTAGGAGATGCTAGCCTGCCAATCACTATGAAGATGTTCAAGATTAATGTTCAAGATTAATGTCAGGGGCTACCACCATGGCTACCAAAACATGTGGAGAGCCTTTGTATGGGTGAGCTACTTTCCTGTGTAAGAGAGCCTGGCAACAGATGCAGCAATCACGTTTGGTTGTCCAAAAAGGTGGGGTGACTGTCAGGTGGGGTGACTGTCAGGCACCTTCCATGAACAATCTTTCAAGAGATGCTGAGAAAGGCAAGGCAACAACAACAACACAACAGAAAGGCAAAGCAACACAACACAACTCGCCCGAAACAGTCATTTTTCAAAGAAAAATTGGCTGCCTCGGGTGAGACTCGAACCCACAACCATCAGCTATCCAGGCAAAACATCTTGCATTTGCTCCTTAGGTCAAGGAGGACAGATGGCTGGCTTGTACTCGTGTGTACTGCTCTGTGCTGCCACTTAAAATATTGGTTGGGGAAAATACTGGTGAATAGTGGGCAATTTGTGCTATACGGTACAGAGTACTACCGTACTGTACATTGTGATTATGTACTTTGATTTGTGTTGTATGTTGCTTTGGTTGTAAAGTCCAGCACATAGACAGCCTCATTATGACCTGAATTTATAACTGGTCTGGTAGGCAGTCCTGCACTTATTACCCTCGGCATGCATGCGCAGCAAGGGTCCATTAGTTGTTCTGTTTGTCCGTGCACTTGTAGTGAGTTTATTCAGTCTACAAATGACACAACTTACCTAACGCAAAATAAATATTTTGTGGGATTTTCTCTGAAACTGCTCCATTGCAGAGCCAGAGTCCTTCCAGCATATTGTACAGCTACTATGCAAGTCGGCCATTTTTCTCCCTCCTCTGATAAGTGCATGCACAGTATGTGCATGCCGAGGGTTTGCACTTTAGTACATTCATTATACTCAGTTGTTGCGGGGTTGCTAGTTCAGTTATCTGTTATCTGAAGTCCATTTCAAACACTGCTCCCAATCTCATACACCTGTGTTCAATCTTTCATTAACCATTCACATGTATGTATGTCCACCTGCAGTAGTAGAGGTTGTCCCTCAACTCAGTGCTGTACTCTCCAGAATGATTACTCAACTGGGGGCCATCAAACATGAGAATTTGCAATGGGTCTTCTCATATGGTTAGTGGACTTCTGCTGTACATCTGATGACACATAGTGTGAATGTGTTATTTGGTATATTTACAGCTTTGGCAAGATTTAGTGAAGCTATTTTGGACTACCTAGCTGACGATCAGAGAGCTTCTTCTGGCCAAATACATAGTTCACAATTTGAGGGTCACATTTCATCTGCTTTCGACCAACTCTTTAATGTATGGCTTCCCTCCAAAGAGTCTAGAGTGAGTTTTATATATATACATGTGCATGTCTACTGTGTGTGTGTGTGTGTGTGTGTGTGTGTGTGTGTGTGTGTGTGTGTGTGTGTGTGTGTGTGTGTGTGTGTGTGTGTGTGTGTGTGTGTGTGTGTGTGTGTGTGTGTGTGTGTGTGTGTGTGTGTGTGTGTGTGTGTGTGTGCCACAGTGTCGTGTTGTTATACGCATGTTGCTCTTCATGCTCAGTTGCGTATGGCAGTTGCAGAGGCTCTGGGGTTCATGGTTCATCTGTTGTCACCCACTGCACTCAATGATCAACTGCCTAAGCTGCTACCCGGCATCATGCAACTGTACAGGAAACACTCAGAACACTACTACATATCTCAGGTGAGTTATTGGCTCTACATCAATGAGTTGATTCTTCCAGTGGTGATACCAGAGAGTTGGTAGACTCCTTATGTAGGGATGGCACCAATACACTGCAACTAAAAAGATCATACTCAAGATTTAGGCAGTGGTTACACATTTACATTATTCTGTCTTTGCTGCATATATGTTGCACTTGTTTCTTTGGCACTGTCACCCTACGTACAATAACAAGTTATACTTTAACATTTTAATATCGCAGCCCTGCATGTGTGCCCCTTTTGCTGCTCATGGTCACATCAAACCACATGCATAATAACAAAGAAATTGCCTTCCAGTACACAAAAGTACTAGTATGCTAAACTGAGAAAGGTCCTACAAAAAGCCTATTGTTGAAGGACACTACTGACAGGAATGAGAAGATGTTTGTGAATGTACTAATTTTATGCTAGGCTATTTGAAGAATGTTAAACAGAGAAGATAAAATAATAAACAGGGTTCAAGCAATTTTTCTATATGATTGTAGCAGTCTGTTTTGCCTACTTTGAGAGTCTTATTGTGTATAGAGATGCTTGTAGGCCACATTATGTGTGTAAAACCTTATAACTGTAGCAGTCATGAGTTCTGAGTCGTTTCATTTGTTAAGGCTAATGGGTGTCTCGGTGCCATCCCCATACATAGACAGTCTACCAACTCCCACATATCAAGGTAGACAAAGGAAAGCATGGGGTAGAGTGGTTGATGAACTCTTGTGTCTCTAGATTTGGATAAGCATGAATGGGTGGAGGATATTAAGAGGGGAGAGAGTTCATTGGCTTCATTTTTGGCTTGCATAGAGGAGAGTATTAGTGAAAGGGAGGGTAAGCAGTTTGAGGAAGGACTGCATAGTAAAGTAAAATCAGATGTGTACAAAAGGTTTGGGGAAGTAGAATTTAAGAGGTATTTGCATGGGGCGAGTCGTCTTTGTGGAGAAGCTTCAGGAGCTTTTAGGAGATAGATATGTAAATTTGACAAGCTTAATAGTATACAGAAAACCACATACGTATTATTAGAAAGTGAGCTCTGGGAATATGACTTTGCTTAGTGAAGGAATATGTTTGGGATGCACATAATCCCAGAATGGCTAAGGACAGTTATGTCTGCAAGTTATTCTGGATTGTATGATGAGGGTGAAGGTGAAAAATCACAACGTGATAGGTCTCTATCACTGGAAGTCAGCGGTGTTCCAAATAAAGCACCACACATGTGCAGTACCACAGGTCTTTTAACCATGTTGTGTAAAGTCAACTAATCCAATATATGAGATCAAAATGAAGGTGAAATATCCACATAATGACAGTGGTGGGTAGGGTGGAACATTGTGATATTCGCCTTCACCCTCCTCATACAATCCAGAATAGCTTGCAGACATAACTGTCCTTAGCCATTCTGGGATTGCACATTGGAGGGTTCAGGCTCCATATCACAATGTAACTTTGAAGATGACAAAACAGCTGTCGTATAGTCTTGATGAGACTGAACCTCCTGATCTATCAGCTGCTTTTCAATGGGCAAGCGAAGATAAAATATTCGAAATGTACCTGCTGATGTCCCATCATCTGTATCCAGGATGTTATTAAGAGTAACTCCTGACGTAGCCGCTTTGGAGGAAGAAGCTCCTCTGGTAGAATGAGCTGTGCAAAATGAAGTGTCTACCCCTGCTGAAAGGAGTATTGATTTTATCCATCTTGCAATGGTAGAAGATGCCACTGCACCTGGTCTGCCGTCGAAAAAGAGGTTTTGGTGGCCTCTGTTGAAAGGCACCTTTAATGGCTCTGCATACCAGCAGGTGGCTACCCTCTGGAAAACCATCAACTCTTTCCAAACCTGATGACAGGGCTCACCTGTAACAGTTAAGGGATCGATATTCTCTTTCTTTGTCGAATTGAGCTGCTAGGAAATCCTGAACTGTCCCTAAAGAGGGAGAAAGGGAATTCCTGTCATGGTCTGAGCACCATTGCTCACAGATATTCCAGGCGGAGTCATAGTTTTTATTTGTTGATCCCCTCCAGGAGGAGAGTAGTAGTGAGATAGCGCTGTTGGAGAAGCCCATTGACGCATACTGGCGCCTGAGACAAGCCATGCGACCAGACAGGGTAGATTCTCTGGGAATACTAAGTCTGTCTCCTGGAGTGTTATTATCAGATCTCTTCTCGCAGGGAGAAGTCTCGGTTGGTCTAGATAAAGATAGGGAAGAGCTGCAAACCATGGCTGAGATGGCCATAGCGGAGTCACTAATACTATTGTTGCTTTCTGCATTTTTATGTGCTGAAACACCCCTACTAGCGACCACGGGGGATTTGCATAACCCTTGAAGTCCGACCAGTCCTGGGTGAAGGCTTTGGCTTGAGGATCTGGTTTCCAACTGAAACATCTGGGTAGCTGAGCAGTAGCTCTTGTTGCAAACAAGTCCGCTACTAGGGGTCCCCACAGGGTATTCAGTTTCCTGAATATGCTCCTGTTCACCATCCAGTCGTGTCTATCAACTGCTGATCAGGAGAGGCGGTCTGCTAATGTATTCTGTACCCCTGCCAATGGGGGAGCACCCTTCTGTGAGCCCAATATAGACAACAAGGGCTTATGGTCTGTGATCAGGGTAAAATGGTGACCATAGAGAAACAAATGGAACTTTTTAACTCCAAAAATTATTGCTAGGGCCTCTTTTTCAATTTGGGCATAATTATTCTCACTTTTGGACAATGTTCGAGATGCGAAAGCAATAGGTTTTTCTTCACCATTGGGCATCCTATGTGATATGACAGCACCAACTCCATAAGGTGATGCATCCACAGCTAGTACAATGGGTAGTTGAGGATCGTAGTGAGCTAACACGGGGGCCTCAGTCAGGCAACACTTCACGGCCTCAAATGCTCTTGAACAGTTCTCTGTCCATGCCAACTGTTTACCAGCACGAAGTAAGTTATGAAGGGGATACAGAGTTGAAGACAAGTTGGGCAAAAATTTGGCATAATAATGATAAGTCCTAGAAAGGACCGCAGTTCCTGGGTATTTCTGGGTGGTCGAGCCTTAAGTATTGCTTCCACTTTCTGGACTAATGTGTGGACTCCCTCTTCATTCACCCAATGTCCCAGGTAGTCTACACTGGGTTGAAAAAATGCACACTGGCACACATACTCGTATGCCATAGTCACGTAGACGACGCAAGACTTCTTCAAGATTCCTGAGGTGGTCAGTTTCCGTACAACCTGTGATTAATATATCATCCAGGTAGCACACTACCTTTGGCACTCCTTGGAGGATAGTGTCCATGGCCCGCTGGAAAACTGCAGGCGCTGATGCAACCCCAAAAGGCAATCTGATGTATTCATATAGACCTTTGTGAGTACTTATTGTTACCAGTTTTGATGATTCCTCGTCTAACAGCAATTGCTGGTAGGCGGCAGTGAGGTCAAGTTTAGTGAAATGTTTCCCGCCTGCAAGACTGGCCAGTAATTCTGTAGGGTTAGGCAGCGGGGGCTGGTCTATCTTCAACATCGGATTAATTGAGACCTTGTAATCACCGCATATGCGGATTGACCCATCATGTTTGAGTACAGGGACTATAGGTGAAGCCCAATCACTATGTTCCACTTTACAAAGGATTCCCTGCTCTTCCAGTCGGACTAGCTCCTGGCTGACAACCTCACGAATCGCAAATGGAACTGGGCGTGGGCGGTGAAATTTTGGTGATGCTCCTTCTTTTAGGCTCAAGTGTGCCCTAACATGCTTCATAGTTCCTAAGCCACTCTGGAACACTTCGGAGTAACGACTAATGAGTTCCTTCACAGCACTAGAGTGGCGCTCTACAGAAAGCCTTTTGATATTCACCCAGTCGAGACGAATGCTTTTGAGCCAATCACGACCTAACAGAGGAGGCCCAGAGCCCTTCACCACATGCAACTTATGGTCACCCATGTAGTCCCCATAGCGCACCCTCACTGACATCTGTCCCACCATTTCAATCGGTTGTGAGGTGTACGTGCGTAAACGGAGTGTAGACTTGCTGACCTCAATGTGGGGAAATAATTTCCTTTGGACAGCCTAAGAAATGAGTGAGACAGCCACACCAGTGTCAATCTCCATGGTGATGGGTGTTCCTTCAATTTCTACAGTCACTTCATAGGGACGATAATATTAGTCAGTGCTTGTGACTGTTTCACATTGCGATGGTGTCCTCATAGTCTGCAGGCTCAGAAACCACTTACACACCCTAGACAGGTGGCCCCTTTTGTGGCATGAGTGACAAACAGACCTCTTATGACTGCAAGTCTGTGGGGAGTGTCCTACCCTCCCACACCGATAAGACGGATTCCCTCTCATTGTAGCATCTAGCACAGGTGGCTGTGTGTGGGGTGTAATGTTACTCACGGTGACGGCATCGTTTCGCAGACCACACACTAGCCGATCTCTGAGTGCTTCGTCAAGGTAGGCATCAAATTTGCAGCATGCAGCTAAACGCCTTAGCTCAGCTATATAGTCAGCAATACTTTCATCAGGGCCCTGGTTTCTCCTGTGGAAGTGAAACCTCTGTGCGATAATCAAGTGCTCGGGTTTGAAGTGTTCTTTTAGCTTTGCCACAATCTCAGCTAAAGGACTTGTCTTTCGGATTCTCCGGGGCGAATAGGTTGTGTAACAACGTGTACGTTTTCCCAATGACTGTGAGAAACATGGGGACCTTCTTCCCCTCCTCAACACTATTGGCTACAGCAAACAACTCAAACCACTCGACATAGATGGACAACATCTCCTGGTGCTGCTGAAACTCGTCAAGCTTGCCAAAAGTAGCCATGGTTCTCACACCATCTCGTCGCCAGTGTTAGGTTTGCTCTGAACATACAATATGGCAGTACAACGAACCAGACCCCCCTACGTGGCGCGCACACCCCAATATGTAACCTACCTTTTCAACAACCTGCGTATGGGCCTGGCAACCCCTGATTGGTGGAGGGGGGGTGGAGGGGGAAAGCCCCAAACTGGAAGGGTGACTGATATGAGGCTGCATGTGATGCGGTGGGAGCAAAGGTGCTAAAGGAGGGATGCTGATCTCTCCCGCCATTCCTTCGGGGCTGACCCAAAGTTGGAATGACTCCCGCCGCTTGTAGGGAACTTATAAGAGGCCCCGACAGTGCAGCCCCTAAAGACTGCACCGCCTCAGGGGAGGTGGTGATCTGCAAGACTAAGAGAGATGGGTCAGCATGCACTGGCTGACCTTGGGCCTGCGACAGGATCGGAAGTCGCAGGGTCCTCCATCTCATAAGAAGACTTGTGGGATAGATTGGTAGCTTCCTCTCTAGAAAACATCTCCCGTTAGGTGGAGATACAAGGAGCTGTTACACACAGCAATCCTTCACTGACTGCACGAGGCGGTGAAAAGACCTGCGCATGCATGGTGCTTTATTTGGAGAAATTTTAATTCTAACACTGCTGACTTCCAGTGATAGAGACCTATCATGTTGTGATATAGAGCCTGAACCCTCCGATGTGCAAACAAAAACTGTGCGGTGATGACTCGTGCCCTAGTCAACTTCAGTCCTTGGCTGAGAAGCTGCAGCTGGCTGGAGTTGAGGGGCAAACAGATGGTAAGTTATGTTACTCAGGTGAGGGAGGAACAGATGGTAGGGATTTGCCTGTGTGTACATGTACATGTATGTGTGGCTCTGCCCATGATTGTGGGTGCGTGGTCAATGGCAGTAATGCTATGGTAGCCTTATGAGTATTATTATTATATGTACTTGCAGTGTATGTGTATGGTGGTGGATGCTGCAGGAAAGAAAGCATGTACTAACCTGGAGCTACAACTCAATAATCTCCTCTCTCTTCTTTTCCAACATGTAAGTTGACACCCCAAGTACGCAAGAGTGGACAGGGAATAATGACATGCAACAATACCCATAATAAAATGTATGGAGCATGTTAGTATACTGCACTTGTTCCCATGTGATTTTGATGTTTGTCCAGAGTTGCATGCTAATGTACAGTAGAACCTCGGTTATCCGAACCGCAATTATCCGAACTCTCGATTATCCGAACAGGCGCTGACAAATAAATTCGCTTAATTAGAACAAGTTATACGCAATACTACAGCTTGCGCACCGTAGACAACTGCACGCGTTGTTGGAAAATAATGCCGTCTGTTGCTGCTTAGGGAATCCATATAGCCTTGTAAACATGATGGATTCATATCACACTGGTCGAAACTGCCATCCTACAGGCTATATCCACACAAATGCGAACAGGCCTGTAGATTCACTTATCCGAACAAATTCAGTTATCCAAACACTAGAACTTTCATTGAGCCCAGAGGTGTTCGGAATACCGAGGTTCTACTGTACGTCCATAACATCTTAGAACGCTCTATATATACATGTACAACTAACTATGTCACGTACATGTACATGTAAAGTTATCAAAGAGCCTAAATGATGGAAACACTAGATCTATCAACCAACATCAATGCCAAGACATTAAAGATCCTGAAAAACTCAGGGTCCAGCTGGGATTTGAACCCAGGACCTTATGATTACTTGTCAGACAACTCTTGCCACTGAGCTACTGCATCCCTTGAGAGGAGTGTAGGATTGATGTTAATATCCTAAGGATTGAGTTCAACCCCAGACAATGACTTGGCTGCACAGGCAAGGCTTATACAGCATGCAAAGCGCATTACACTCAAACTCACTCCGCATTAATCAGTCCGCTAGGGCAACTAAGTACATACATCCTGAGATGGCATATAGCAGTCCACAACCATATCCTCCTCCAAGTACTTCAGGTGTCCTAGAGAAGAGGCCTCCTTTAGTGTTACTAGGGAATCCCCAGATACTTGGAATAAGGATATGGTTGTGTACTACTCCATGTTGTATGTCATCACGGGATGTAAACAGTGTTCCTAAGGAATCCCGGACCAATGCATACGTTCAAGTATGCCTTGTCTTAAATAAGTTAGGGCTTTTTCACACCCCTGCATGGCTGAGCTGGTCAGAAGCGATTCATCTGATGTTTTATTCAGACAACGTGTAGTTGAAGTGTTCTAGCAACTAATTCTCTATAAGGATGTATTCAAAGTTGAACATCCTGATCTTGTGAGAAATAATCATGTAAATAACAAGGCAAATTATTATGGAGCCATACCCAGTATACAGCCAGGATAGCAGTCACATGATGTCGCTAGTTACTAATCAACATGTACACATGCATATTAAGTATCTTGTCATTGATGACTTGTAGAAGTGTTATCCACTGACACCTGTACATCTTCCCTGTGTCTACATATTTAAGTGTTTTTTGCTCCAGGCATGTGTTCCAGTAGATGCAAGCAGTTCCATATCCATCAAGAACCATAATGAAATACTCAGATGTTTTGCAGTCACAAGTATGTAGCCATATAATGATGCACATTAATGTGTGTGTAAATTGTACAAACAGCATATGTAATCTCTTGTGGCAGCTAAAGTATAATTATATGACTGTATCTCTTCTCATCACAGCTCGTATGTATTCAAACCAGACATTGGGATTCCTACTACAGAAACTAGAGGTGACGCAGGAGAAAATTAGAGTCCCTACACTGGAAGTCCTTAAACACATCATTAACTCTTGTGGCAAGTTTTCTATCAGTTACACATAGACTGTAGTTTCTTTCATAAAGTAAATTTGCAATGCAATCAGTGGACTGACTATATAAGAGTCATATCAAAAGGGGACATCAACATGCCCATTAGCCTTTTTCACACTCCAACATCTTATTGCTATGTACACCTTTTAAGTACAGCATACTGTTAAAAGTTGTGACTAATAAAACCTACACTTCATTCAGTGCTGTATGTAAAAAAAAAAGATGTAGGATACACTGCATTATTTTTCTAGTAACTTGAATCCCTACTCTTCAACATTTTACAGCCAAAATGACTTACATGTATATAAAATGTACATACATGTGCTGTCTCTATACTGTTAACAGCCAGTGTCATATAGAGAATATTAGGTATATAGCATCCTAGAGTATACATCCATGTTCATGTCCATATGGCATTTCGTCCCTCCTCCAGATGAGATGATGGAAGATAAGAAGGCTGTTGTTGTCAGTGGACTCAAGATAGTGCTGCACGAACAGAGCCTAAGAGTAAGTCCTTCCCTAGGAGTGTAAGAAATCATGTCTTAGTGTTATATCATGTCTTAGTGTTGTAATCACTACTAGAGAGTCTGTTGCAATCACACTGACATGCCCATTACCCTATATGTATACATGAGAAATCACACACATAGCACTAACACTATTACACTATTAGGACTGACTTACATGGACTTGCATTAGGACTCACAAGGGCTCATATGGGCTTACTTATAACATACCACATCACGCACCACAGACGCAGGGACTAAAAACAAACACATTAAACAATAGGTATAGTGATAATAGGACTGTACTAGGAGGTATCGTATAAAAAATATATATACATAACATCTGGATTAAGAAAATACATCTGACTTAGGAAAATAAAAGGTTCATATAAAATAAATGGTATATCTGACCAGAAGATTTGTGGTGTGTACAATAATTATAGGCATTTTTAGACAAACAGACATATCAGTTAGCCAAAAACACAGAGAGAGGGGGAGAGCAAACCATCCAAGCATCCAATAACAACAAAACCAACAGACAGCAAGAGCAGAGTACTAGGCCTTGAGAACCTAGACTGGTGGGTTTAAGGCACCTTTTACAACTAGCAAACTCTACCCACTTACACTGCTCTTAACTATCATATCAAGAACCATTAACACAATACTACACACGTACCTTACACGGAAAGACCGAAGAAGATAGAACAGCAAGGAGGCGACGAGAAAGTAAAGACAGGAAGAGGGCTAGTCATATATAGGTATATATCTTGTTAGACATGTTAAGACACATGTCTGACGGAAACATGTCTACAAGTAATATGTTTAGTCAGGGCTCTTACAGCACACAGAGGCAAGCAGATGCCATCATGTATGTGGCTCCTGATAGAGACATTGTATTTCCCCAACAAGTGACTATATTTACGACTGAAGCATTTGAATGCCCTACATAATTTAGAATATAGAAATCCTTGTCTAATAAGTCTAGATGTTAGTATATGGTGTCTCTGCACAAAATCAGAGTATTTTTCGCATATCCTACTAATCCTTACTAATTGTGAGATGTACACCCCATATGCTGGAGAAGTGGGAATATTACTACATAAGAAAGGAAAATTTACAATATCA
This sequence comes from Theonella swinhoei, assembly GCA_963970385.1. Taxonomy (NCBI): domain Eukaryota; kingdom Metazoa; phylum Porifera; class Demospongiae; order Tetractinellida; family Theonellidae; genus Theonella; species Theonella swinhoei. Next base: position 2,810,195 of record OZ019961.1, on the reverse strand, counting down.
AAATTAAAATTATCTCTTTTATCAAAAACAGTAGTAAAAAACCTATTATTACAAATACTAATATCAATATCTAAATAAGAAGTACAAACAGGGCTAACAGTAGTACATTTTAGCACCAACTCAGGGGGATATATTTGTGAAATTTTACTAGAAAACCCAGGATTATTTAATACTAATAAATCATCAATATATCTCATAGTATTTTTAAACATTTTAGCTGTTTCAAAACTATCCTTCATCAGCCCCTTAATGTATCTATACTCATAAAAGAATAAGTATAGATTAGCAAGTAATGGAGCACAATCGGTACCCATGGGAATTCCAATATGCTGTCTAAACATCCTATTACCAACCATGATAAATATGTTATCTATCAAATATTCCAACATCTCAATCAATGTATATTTATCTATGCTAATGTCAGAACCAGTTTCTAACGACCAATATGCTGTCCCATGCCTATTAACCAGTAAATATTTAGCTCCTCTAACTTTAAAGGCCTCTTCAATAAGCATATGTAGGTTGGATTTTAAAGAGTTGTGCGGTATGTTAGTATATAAAGTAGCAAAATCAGAAGTATCAATATGTTTTGCTTTTGATTCGCATGTCATACTAATTTTGAGTTCACCTGTTAATCGGTTGAGATGCTTTGCCTTGATTTGTATGCAAGATTCAGCCAGCTAAGCTGCCTTGGTCAGTAAGAGCATCACCTAGAAAGGAAGTGTCTCTCTGAGTGAGTTACATGCCTCAGAACTCCCAAATGCAGTTATACATGCACATTGTAAGCCCTTTTAGACACATTACGTGGTGTACATGTATATACATTGTATATAATTATATATGTCCTTGTCACCAAATTAAAATCATCACTTTTATGTACATTTTCAGTCATTTGACTAGGTGGGTTCACTAGCTCCTGCTCACCCATAATGCTAGTAATTTAGTCTACCTCAAAATTATTATAGTGTAGGTATCCAGCTTGATTTTTGCATGAAACTTCTCTTTTCTCTCGCGAGCATGACATTAGTCTCTTCCCTGTTCCTCAGTTATGGTTGAAGACACTGTAGGCTGTAATTTTGTCACTTATACCAGTAATAAACTAGTATTGGATATCTAAGGATCCATGCACCAATTTTCATCTCCACACAATAAATGTCTATATCTCCACATTGTCCAAAGTTGAAAATTGAAACTAACAACTTTCCCTACTATAGGTTTGTCTCTACTTACTAGAGGCTGGTACACCACAAAATGAAAGTGATAATTGAGATTTCCTGAATACACACCCACCATTGTAGATTCAAGAAAAGTTTACACCTTTTATTAATAAAGCCTCTTCTCTCTGATTCCCTGGGTTCTCCCAGTTGTCTCAATACCTATAATCTTAGCATATGATGTCACTTAGCGAGAAGGTGTGTATAAATAATAAATGAAATAAATATAAATAAATAAATAGTATGCTAAAAATAAAACAAGGAAAATTCAGTGCATGACTACGGCCAGACCCGCACCGTCTTCCATGCCAAAACCACTCCTCCACTTGACACATGATCCACGCACACACCTGTTTGTTGCACATAATATGGCAAGGCATAGACAGGTCTGTAACCATCCCATCACCTCACTGTAGGGTTTGCTCCACTTGTTAGAGAGTTTGTTAGAAAAGTGTTTGAGAACAAAGCGAGCCTCACGAGCAAGGAGTCCATCAACAGATAGCACAAAAGGGGAAAAAAGTTGCATGGCATGCCTCAGTTGCTTGTGCGTACTTCCTTTTCTTTTCTCTCTCTGCTGATACAAGAATGCACTCACAGACCGTTGGACATATGGTTTCCCCCAGTTGTGGTTTTTATTAATAGAAGGTGTGAACTTCTTGTGATGCCTTACATGGTGAATGTACCTCACCATGACCATCCCGTACTACCATACTGTGCTGATAAACAGTCCTACATCTCTTCCAGATTCGTCGTATGTTGGGTCAAGTGATCATTGCAATGGCACACCATCATTACTTGTCTCTTGAAGGAGGTCACCTCATGGTGGAGTTTGTTGTGAGACAGTCTGCTCTCAACACAGAGGACAAGGTGAGAATGACTGTATGACATCATACATTACCTGAGGCAGCTCATTTTCCTAAAAAATGACTGTCGTGTGTGTGTGTGTGTGTGTGTGTGTGTGTGTGTGTGTGTGTGTGTGTGTGTGTGTGTGTGTGTGTGTGTGAGTGTGTGAGATATGTTACCCTGTCTCCAGTAATGATTTAATGTCCATAAACCATGTGTGTTTCAGGCCCTACAGAAGATGAGTAACAGTGAGGTGACTCCAAAGGCACTACGAGACATGAGTGACAACGTATTACTATTGATTACCACCACCATTGAACACATGGAGGAGGTACATGTGTATACAGATATGAGTATGCCTGTGTGCTTCACTACGTGTATATGTGAACACATAATTCACAAATGAATGCACTAAAGTGCAGAACCCTCGGCGCCACGCGTGCGTGAGCCCTAAAAGCGCACACGCTACTGAAATGTGTGTAACGGAAAGTATACGGAAGATTTGTGAGCAAAAGATGGAGACTAAAAAGAAAGAAGCTCGCTGCCTTACATTGAGTCGTATTCCAGATACCGTTTAGCCTACTGTTAGCCTTGTTAAGATCTTTAGAAAGCTCTACCGTCGAAAAGTTGCACAGAATACCGCTGCAATATCGCTGTAGGATGCCGTAGGTAAGCAAATAATACCATAACTTTGAAGGAAGTGGTTTCAGAGAAAACCCTACATATTTTTTGACCTCCGTTGCCCGCTAAGTACGTGACAGAAGTTTCAGGACGAACAGATGTTCCATAGATGAGATGTGACTTAACAGACACACACACACACACACGCATGTGTGCCGAGGGTTAATGACACTAAGTTCTCGAGTTGCATTATTTTAATCTTATGAGGTGGTACTTCTCTGTGCCATTGTACCAGTTAGTACAAGGTCAAGTAATTTTTGTGCCTTGATAGTAGGGGACAATACATACAATACATGGCAAGAAAAGAGCACAGTATTCTGGAACCTGTTTATGTAAACATATGAGCAATATGAATCTTGTTACATAATATGTACGTGCAGTGTACTTCATGTAACTACAGGTATTGTGGCCATATCTCCTTGAGTTCCTAGTTCCAGTGCAGTATACAGGTGCAGCAGGCATTGTGTCTCGCTGTGTAGCAGATATTGCGAAAAGAAAGAGAGAAGAGGAGGCTGACGATTATGAACTCAACTTTGATGAACTATGTGAGCATGCATGTCCAGTAACAGTGTATTTTGCACTACTTCAATACTCTGATGGTGTTTGCCTTCCCAGTGAACCTACCCAAACCACCAGACCTAGTTGGAAGATTAATTGTAAGTGTAGATTGTGTCTGTGCATGTAAGTACAGTTTATGTGGCATCCAACTCAATGCACACATCGTGCAGTTTTCACAGATAAGTTTTACATTATGTATGACCTTATATATGTCTAAGCAGCTAAGTGGCTGATTTATGCTAGGCAATATGGCTAGGTAATAAACATGGATGGGGGGGGGGGGCAAAATAATACTTGGGGCCAGAAAGGTTTTGGTTACCTTATGTCGTACACTCCTTGTGTTGAGTTTCAGTTCAGTATTCTAATTATACATGAACATACATGTGCATGGAAAATCAAGGGCATACCACACAGTGGTATCATATATATTAAACTATATACAATTTACATATGTTTTGTTGCAGGTATTGGCAGGATATCCTCATAATGGGCAGGAGCGTGGTGAACATGTCCTGAACTGTATGAAAGCTGTGGTGCCCATCCTGCATGAAGACCTTGTAGACCTCTGGGATGCAGTTATACCCAAACTACTCTCTTATCTCACTGGTACACGAATTTATAATGTACACTTAAGGAATTGGCCCAGAGCTGTTTTCCAAACGATAGAGCTTGTCGTCCGTGCTTGCATGTCAGGTGGGGAGTTATAACGCTTGCCAGTATCAGAGTAACTGGCTAGCCAAACCATCCCCTACATTAAGTTTGCCCTGTTTAGCATTGTATATTGCTTGCACAGCACTGAAAATGCTTCAAGAATAGTGTGCAGGCAATGTATGTAATGGAGCAAACATTTGAGTACATATACATTCTGAATTGGGGAGAGGACCCTGCTTACTAGCGAGAGATGGCTGGTGAGGTATTACTCCCCCGACATTGATATCTGCCCTCTGTTTGAGCAAACTGCATTAAGACAAGCAGTATGTACAGTTGGGGAGCGGACATTAATATAGAGTACTAGTTCAACATGTTGTTGGCTTTCATCTTAGAGTTGTGATTCAGTGATTAGTGTACCAGGTTTCCTTTCGCTGATTCTGAGTTTGTTTCCCTGGTCTTCCCCGCCCAGTGTTTATCCACAAATCATGTTAATATGCCTATGTTATAGTTATATCACCCCTTAGAGTGCTGTATCCAGATTTACAGACACGACTCACGAGGGCGCGAAGTGCCCGAGTGGGTGTGTCTGTAAATGGATACTGCACGATAAGTGGTGTTATAACTGACTTATAGCCCACAAATGGCCACTAATGACTACTATACAAGTGCATGTTTTTATAGTGGCAACTACAAGTGCATGTTTTTATAGAGGATGCACTCTAGCGCATATACAGTCCCTACCGGCTCCTTTGATCTGCCCACGCAGTGTGCTATAAGTAGCTGTGTAAGGGTGCTATAAACATGAGCCCTAGAAGGTACAATATGTCCTTGTATTATTTTCTTCCATAGAACAGAACGAGAAGGGGACATGGGACCAGAAACACTGGGAAGATCTCATGTTGAAAGTATGTCCATAGTTAGTTTTTATATAGTACTGTATACTTGTACATATATATATATATATAGTGATGGTAAAATTGCGAAGGGTGATGTTCATGTATTGTAACTGCTTCAGTTTGTATCTCGGTCGTTGGATGATGTGAACAATGAGGAGTGGTTGATGGTAGTGGGCACAGCAATGGGAGAAAGGGACCTGGTGGTCGAGAGATACACAAACTATCCTGAGGAAAAGGTGAGGTGACCACAACCATAATGCAACACTGTAGTTCAATGTGTATGGATGTGATGGAATGTGCTCGATTACATAGTTTGTTATGGAGAGTGTGTGTGTGTGTGTGTGTGCGTGTGTGCGTGTGTGCATGCGTGCGTGTGTGAATCGTGCGTGCATGTGTGTGTGTGTGCATGTATGTAAAGCTAGGTAATTAGCCTAATGACGGCAACACAATATACAAAACATCAATGCCAAGTCATTGGATAGATTCCGAGAAACTCGGGATCCAGGTGGGATTTGAATCCAGAATCTTCTGATTACCAGTCAGACACTCTTATGCAGAGGAGTGTATGGCTGATGTCGTATCCTAATAACTTGCAAGGCATACAACATGCAAAGCATGCTATATACAGTCACCGGGCAACTAAACCACCAAGACGTGGAATTAAAAGCTGAGTACATTACATTGTACATGTAAAAGTAGTTAAGTTGCCTAATAACTATAACAAGTAAACGTCAATGCCAAGTTATTTTGTTGACCCTGGAGGGATTGGAACCCTGGACCATTGTGTTCAATATTCTAGATCAATATAATTATATATATGTATGTATATACCTGTTTTTCGTAGGGAAGTTTATTTGTGATATATACATGTGTGGATATTTGGTTGGGAACTCTTATAATCCCAGCATGTGTCTTTTGGACATGCATATACATGTATGCATGTACAAACCACTTGGCCATAGTATCCAGTGTGTGGGGGGGTGTGGGGGGTGTGTACCATTTGTGCTTAAGAAATATTTTTTGTGCAGGCTTTTCTCTTTAAGTGTTTGGGTGTGATCATGAGGAAGGCAACTCAGAGACAGTTTGTTCAGAAGCTACTGGACACCGTATTTTCTGCTGTCAAACATTCCAACCAAGTGGAGCGAGAGGTGCTGGTTATAAACATAACTGTACATGCACTTACTGACGTGAAGTGTTCAAGTCAGTGAAGTAACAAAAGTGTAAATATTACATGTGTTCATGTATCCCAAAGTTTTGTATGGACCTATTGATAAACAACAGTAGAATTTGTGATACATATACGCTACAACAGAATTTGAATGCATGCTCTTTCCCTGTGTTTGTCTGTGCAGGGTTGTGCTATAGGTGCAGGCTTCTGTGCTGCATCTCACCTGGATCTAGTTGTCAGTAAACTGGAGCAGGTCATGAAAGAAGAGATGGTCCGTAAATCCAAGGGCTTCTTTGGACTCTCCAAGGTGCATGCAGTAATACAGGGAATATGTTCATGTATACATGCATATATACAATGTATATATAAAGTGTGCCCAATGCAGGATAAGTCAGAAGCAGATGTTGAAAGGATCAAAGCAACAGTTCTGCTCTGTTATGGCTATGTTACTTTCCACTCTCCTCCCAAGTAAGTTGTACTTGCGTATTGTCGAGGTCCTATGTCCTATATATAGGACTTCTGCTCAAAAAGACAATAACTTTGCCTTAAATGGTCATTTTTCAGTGACAAATTAGCTTTCTCTGCGGATTTGAACCCACAACACTCACTTTCTAGGTGATACTCTTACCAACTAAGTTGCAGGCACGGCTCAGCTGGCTGGACCAGATGTGCATACAAATCCACACATACAAATCAAGGCAAAGCATCTCAATGTACATGTACATCATGGAGTGATTAGTCATGAACACATCCATTTACGTAGCATTAGTGACCTGTGCTGCCTACACATATACCTGTAAAGAAAATGGAAATGTAGTTGATATGCTGATTGTGCATTATCTCTACATCCCTCCCTCTATCCTCTAGCCTAATCACATCCAGAGTTGAAGTGAACGTCTTCCGGAGCATTAACCCACACTTTGGCAAGACCAAGGTGTGTATATATACAACTACATACTGTAACCCACTGTAACCCACTGGTGGTACTCTACATTGGTCAGTAATGTAGCTCATTGACGACCAAAGTCAGCATGTGTGTACAAATCGGTTTATTCTGTACTAACTCTATGTACGAGGTTCTAGAGTCACACTCTGGATGTATTTCAGTGTCCAGAATGTGCTAATCCCTCGTGACATCATGCTAACTGCCACTTCTATTCACTGGACAGCCTCCACTCCTGTAGGCTACCCAGATACCTGCTAGGCAGACATTTATATGCACATCTGCAACCAAATCATGAGAAGATATTCAATGCCATTCCTAATCCATACACAAGACTATTGCATCAACAATATATCTGAGCAGGCCCTAGTACCATTGTCTCAACGGTGCAGTGCATATGTATACACACAAATATATATATATGTGCACTTCGTAATACTTTACATACAGTACATACATGTGTGATGTGCAGTGTACCCTCACTGCACATGCACGCCGAGTTTTAACAAGACAACCTTTGCTGTGCCTGCGTCTGACAATACTTATGCTTATGCATGCATGTAACATCTTGTTCACTTGTTTTTCCAGGATACTGTAGTGAAGCAAAACCTGATCCGTACCATAGACCTAATTGGCCGGGCCCTACATCCTGACCATCTCAAAACAAATGACTTTATTTTCAGTAAACGTGGAGACCTCCTCAACCACCTCCTGGTCAGCAATGGCTCTTGCATAGCAATTTTATTTTTTGCTTGTGTTGTGTCTGTTTAACCTGCATATGCATTTACACATACTTCATCCAGAACTACATACATTGTGAGCCAGTGGCTGTCCCCATCACAACAGAAACTAGGACACTGGCCATCAGTGCTCTTGCAACTTTAGTGTATCCACTACACTCTACAATGAGCACACAACATGACATGTATATACTTGTGTAGGAACAGTAGATATGGTGTGCCTAATTACAACAAGTATTGTGTAGGAGCAGATTCTTGTGGTTGTGGCTTTAATTGATAGAGTCAAAGAAGGCAATTGTAATTTGTATGGTACTGGACGGGAGTGGTGTGTGTTTTGTTATTGTGGGGTGACAGCAACAGAGGGATCTTAGGCTGTACGTGTATTAGAGGGATCTAGTTTTCTAGTGACAATATACATGTACATTTGTGGATGCAAAATCAATGGCAGTTGTACTTTTGCAGTTTTTTGTGTATTCCTTGACTAAGTTTACAGCAAGCTGGAGCCTCGACTGAATGAAGCAGAGCAGTATGATGTCATTAAAGCAGCCACTGACTCTGTATTTCCGCTACCAGTCATGGCATCACCCAACAAGAAAGATGCAGTTGTAAGCCGTGTGCTGCTCATGTGGCTGTACCCACTGTGTACACATGTGTATACACATGTACATGCATGTATCCACTGTATTTAGTCATTTCCTGTTTACAGTTTCTCCAAATGCAATGGGTGGAAGAAAGTTAGATGTACACATACATGTAGCATCAACTATATATATGATGTCAGTAATCTGTGTTCCATGTCTACATGCATATGCATGTGCATGTGAATACTCCAGATTGTTTATATACGTGGTATGTGTACACTGAGTTTTGTTAATAACTGTAGTAACAACAGTATTGCTATTGGTGGTGCAGTAAAATATTGCTGTCTACCACCTGTTTTGTCAACCACCCCTGTAGACAGTGGAGGAATCATCACTGCTGCTAGAGGGAGCACTGTCTTCACTTACTTCCCTTCTTATCACTGTACTTGGCAAGAGCTTCTCATCAGACAATCTACACAGCATCTTCAAAGTAAGTACAGTTGCTACATAAAGTGAATGTATTCACATAACTACATTTGTATGTGTGTATGCCATTGTGCACGTGCAATAAGTGTGTTAACGTATATACTTTCACCCCCATCCAGCATCTCTCTCCATGGATGCAGTCACGCAATGAGCTAGAGAGGAAACGGGCTGTGCTTTGTTTCCTTGATGTCATCAAGGCCTACCAGACACATTCTGACATTGAAGAGGTATATACATGTATTGCTCAGAGTACTACAGATTAGTGTGAGCAAATCCACTCTACACACAAGTATGTATAAGTGAGCAGTATGCATATGTAGGTTACTGGAGCTAACATTTTAGTCCCTGTTGTGATACTCTCATTCATCATGAGTACAGTAGGGCAGTAGTGATGGGCTGATATATACTAATACCAAGTACCTGTTTTATGGACTGTCAATATTTCACAAGCAATATCAATGTGATTCGATAATGGCCATGCGAATTGTGCCATGCAGTATTAACCAGTCCTGGTTCTTAAGGAATGGAGGATCCCCTTCTTGGTGGAGTGAATGAGTCAATAGCCTCTTTTATCCCTACCTCTGTATCAGTTGAATAAACATGTTTTTGTTTTGTAAGTGCATGTGTTTCAGCGAGTATCGTATTGAGATATCAAAGGAAAAATAAATAGAGTAAATAAGGATTGGCTAGTACACCCACCATTAACGTACGCAGTGAATTAGATAATTTGATAGGCAGTATATTGTAAACAAGCTTCTTTAGGTAGGAGAATACAGAAGCACCGGTATTACCTTCTTAGAGTAATTTTCTGTCTACTGCTGCTTTGTACCTACTATCACTGGAGTTTTTCTGAATTTAAAGTCGAGCATGGCATAATTGGACTCCCTATCCCTTTCATCTGTGCACATATGAAAAGATAAATATAAATGGAACTGCTGGTATCACCACATATTTACCCTCGGTGCACATGTGCAGCGAGGGGTATGGTAGTTGGGTTTGTCTGTCTGTCTGTTTGTCCCCACCAATAACTCACTTGTAGTAAGTTTATTTGTTCTACAAACAACACGGCTTACCTAGCACATAATTAAGTGGATGAAATTTTGTGTGATTTTCTCTGAAACTGCTCCATTGCAGAGCTAGAGTCCTTCCAGCACTTCATGTATGCGAATTGGCCATTTTCACACTGATAAGCGCATGCGCATTCTGTGACACAGTTCTACACTTCAGTGCATTCATCACTGCATGTCTTCTTCCTTTTAGTGTTTTTTCACATTTTCTGTTCTCCCTTCTCTTTTGTGTTCACAGTTATCTCGGCAGCTAGACATCCAGGGGGAGTTACTTGGGAAAATGGTTCCTCGGTGCACTGACCCTGATGTAACTACTAGACTTGCTGCACTAGACTGCATACAAATTGTATTACGAATTACTACTTGCAATCCAGGTTAGTAAATTTATGTATCGGTTTATAGACATACATGTACTATCATAAAACAACAGCGTACATGTACATGTATTGTCTTTAAAGAGAATAAAACTAGGACTTGGTACTACATAGCTATGAATAATTTCTATGTGCATGTAAAAGGAAAGAAATGTACGTACCAAGTACACTCATGTACATCAAAATAGTTACGGTTACATTACAAGATAGTCAATTACAATGTACATACCATCTATACCATGGTAGATATGTAATTCAAGAGTGGTAGAGCCAAGTACAATCAACTGAAGTTTTCAGTTGATTGCAATGACTTGACTCTACCATTCTTCAATAATTATATACCATACGAGTCGGGAGCATGAGTACCGGTACTTTTTTCGGTAAATGTGCATTTTCGCATTACGGACAACATGGGGTACATATAATCATGGGGTAATTCACACCATGGGTTGAATGGGGAACTTGAAATGGGGTAATTCACACCATGGGTTGAAATTATGCATAGTCATAACACAACAGCAAAGTGATTGGGGATGCGTCTGATATATACGCGCAAACCATGGTGCAGACACCACTATTGCTGCCGCACTGTGCGGGTTACGTGCTTCTCTCTCATAATTAAAAGTGTCTCCTGATTCACCAGTTTGGAAAACATGATAGCCCTTTACACAAAAAACGAGCTAGCTAGTACTACCGTACTGTCAAAGTAAGCATCAGAGATCCATTTAATGCCCAGCAAATGGCATTGTATGTACATGCATATATCTGAAATTGCTCTGATAACGGTACTTATAATCATGGGATACTTTTGTTTGCAAGGGTACTACTATTCAGAAAACTGGTAGTAACCTTGTTAGTGAGTACTAACATTTATGGGGTACTGGTAATTGGTGGGTACTTATATTCCAGAGTTTATGGTAGTTACACGTACATTACCTCAGTCAAATGCAATCTATTCATTGGACCGTATTGCCTCAGACACAAACACGATTACTTATACTTGTGTATGATATATCTTATGTAAGTTTGGTAATACATATACTGGTGTGATATTGTCAGGTGTTCCTGACCAGATGGTTGATGCAATAACGCTGTTGAGAGAAAGAGCAGAGAATGATGAGGCCAATGTACTCTACTCATTAGTTAATGACCTTTCAAAGGTATATACAAAAGTACAAAATGATTCCTCTCGTATATGTATATGTACATATAATATATATTATATGTATATGTGCATGAGTAATTTGTAACCATACAGCAGTCAGTATTTACCAACAGACTATATATGAGCACATATTTTTCTGACTGGTGTAGTAATATTTTACATCAGTGAATCCTCTGTACCTACCTACCTATCAGGTCTTTTGTAAGAAGATATCAGACAGCTATCTGTGGTCAGTGGTGACATTCTTACTGGAGGGTCTTGTTGATTCTCAGGCTCACAGCTCTAGTGGAGCTTGTGTGGTACTCAATAACATTGTCAAATTACGAGGATCCACCCTCAGTGAACAGGTGATACCTGTGTACCTTGCATGAATCGCATACTATGTCTGTCTATCTGAAAAGAAATGATTGTAGCAGTGTATGCATTTACACCAGCTGTTATGTGTCTAAATAAGCTTATAACTGCAGCGTGTGGGCGTTCTGAGCTGTTATTGCTTATGGCATGATCCGCCATATAAATGGTAGTTACATGTATGTAAGCCTCACTTGGAGTGGGAGACTCAAACTGCATCCTTGTAAGTGTCCTACTCCAGTAATTGTATGGGCTCAGCAACTACACAAGTTGCGTGTGCACTAGGTATGCATGAACAATCAATCCGAGAGATGCTTAGAAAAGCAAGGCAACAACAACAACACAACTCGCCCGAAACAGTCATTTTTCAAAGAAAAATTGGCTGCCTCGGGTGGGACTCGAACCCACGACCATCAGCTTGCTAGGCGATGCTCTTACCAACTGAGCTACCGAGGCAGCTCAGCTGTCTGGGCCGAATCCTGCATACAAATGTGAAAGCATCTCAACCTGATAAATAGGTGAAGTCAAACTACTACTATGGTACACGTCACCATCCTTCCTCAAAATAACAGGAAATACCTTCATTTTTGAACAGAATGCTCATAGGACTTTTGAACTTTTGAACTTTCACAGCTAAGGGGAAGCAACACTTCTTCATTCCATACCGTTTCCTTGTCACTTACGTTTCACTTGACTTAAATATATTGAGTTACACACATAAGTGGGCTGTCTACAATCACTGGACTTGACTGGTGGACTGGACTGGTGGACTGGACTGGTGGACTCACTGAATTCCAATAGTTAGTAATCACACCTTTGCAGTTCCTCTCTCCTCCTGTACACTCCTGCAATGTTGTAGTTAGAGGAAACAATCCTTAGTAAGAGTTGCTTAGGTGATTAAGGAAATGGCTTCACCTTTTGTAATTCATTTCACACTCTACATCTTCAGCAGACTTGCAGCTAGATGACCTTAAGCGTGAGAAATAAAGTAAAGCGATAACCTAACCACTAATTGTATTGCTGTAGATACATGTATGTGAAACAATGAAATAAAAGGGCCAAAAATCAGAGAAATAAAACTAGTGGAGTATATATGCAGTAGGATAGGTGAAGATTGCATACAACAATAACAACATGAAGAACCACCTATCCTATCTAAAGTGATTATACGTGTCAAAGATTTGATGATAATAGTTCAATGGATGACCATTGAAGATTTTTTGCGTACGATCTCTTTCACATAATATTATTTTGATTCTCTGGTTTTTGGAACTGCTCTCTCTACATCCTACAATATTGTATACTTTTACTCCTGTTCACAGTAGAATTGCAGAGCAGGTAGTAGGCATAATCTGTTAGCCAGGAAGCAGCCAGACTACTTTGGTGCTTGCATAGACCATATGTAGGTATATTGCCAGATTTGGATTCTTCTGAGCTCCTGGCTCTTAGTAGCCATAGTCAGTATTCAGCACTAGCTCACAGATCATGTAAGACCATATTTGTGCTGCTTAGGATGAGCTATATACTCCCACCAGTTTCCATACCAGCTATATATATCGTTTACATGGACCACCTGTTTTACACTAACTCAATTACAGACTAATACGCATTACATACCTGTAATTTACTTCAGCAATAACTCCAAGTTGTGATAAGTCGCTCCATCTCACAATATGCGCATGTGTATGTACATGTAGCGGATGTTTCAAGATCACACACATTGTCTCATCATCTTTCTTAGATTCCAGATCTCATTGATGGACTGCATATGAGGTTGGGGGGTGTCACAACTCCACAGACCCGCACAGGCACACTGCGGTGCATGCGTACCATCTGTAACCAGTACCTTGTGCCCAGCATCACCCATTTGCTCAATAAGCCACTACCATGGGATGAGTAAGTGAATTGCTCTACACAATAGAGGAGTACAGTAGGGCAAATATGTTGTGAGTGAGTAAAGCAGTGGATAGGGATGGAAAGCATGCAGGTACAACATGTACCCATATAAACAGGCGGAGAAATACTCTCCAACTTTTGCAGTCCATTCTCAGCTGATGTACATACACTTTTGCTCTGTTATAAGTAGAGGAAGTAATCATCTGGTGAAGAAATATATATATAGTGTAATCTCCACTTTTGCAGTTCCTCTCTACTCCTGTACACTCCTGCAGTGTTGTAGTTAGAGGAAACAATCATTAGTAAGAGTTGCATAGGTGATTAAGGAAATGGCTTCACCTTTTGTAATTCATTTCACACTCTACATCTTCAGCGGACTTGCAGCTAGATGATCATAGGCGTGAGAAATAGAGTAAAGCGATAACCTTTAAGAAGCTTGTGGTTGTTGAAGTCATAGGAGATTTTGTGGCTGCCTTCCTCTTTTTGGAAAACCATGAGCTACATATTTCTGGAACACATACCGTAGTATATACCAATGAACAATTCCATTTCGCTTAATAATGGTGGAAGTCATACCTCTGGTGTTACTTCACTATTCTCATGAACATGCAGGAATATGGTGGCAATGTGGCATGTTCTTGCTGGAGAGCCACAACTATTGAGGCTGGTGTTCTCTCACTTATTGGAGGTACTTTCTCTCAGTTTGCCCTACCAAGAGAAGGCCAAAGGACAAGGAAGAATCACGAGAGTTGAGACAGACATCCCAAAGGCTGTGAGTGTTTAGTTACACATACATATGTTGTTCCTGAGCCATTCAAGTTCTTTTGTTTGCTATGGCGTTCAGTCTTCAAAATTGGGATCACCTACAATACCACACATACATGTATACATATCTTCATATACATGTGCATATGTACAATGTATGTGGTCCAGGCAAGCAATGCGATTGGTGTGTTATGTCAAACGGAAGAATCTCAAGAAATAGCAAAGGAGATGTTTTCTGCAATATTTGCCGCACTCATACTAAGAATTGGCATCAGTGTTGTTATTGAAAGCTCAAAGAAGCCACTCTGTATCAGGTACATATTAAAATGCATCTTTGTAATGTCCTTTCTCTAAGCTGTCTGCTGTGTATTCACATACATTATACTGTGTATACTAGTGAAATGGTTACCTTGTGGGACAAGGGTGAGCAAGGATAGATCAGGCAGAATACTTTGTGTAATTTAGCATGTTATACCAAGTCTTATAACCTGGTGTTTGTATATATACATAGTTAAAGAGACTCAAGTGATGTATCCTCTGCAAGCATTTTGCAACTACTACATACATGTATATACATGTATATATATCCAACTGACCAACCAACTTTGTGCAAAAACTTGTACTTTTCAATGTTATTTACTAAGCACTTATCTAGTAGCATCTTGGGTAAGAATCTACATACATGTAGGTATAAGTACAGGTTACTCTCCTTACCTGTCCACTCCCTCCCAGTGTGGCCATGGATGCAATCAGAGAGTTTTTCCAGACTACAGGCAGTCACCAGATTCTTGAGCAGCTGGAGTCAAACAGTGTCTGGCCAATGATGGAGAAAGAGGATACATGTCCACATGCCATGCTACATCTTGCAAGGTATTTACAAATAATATTTCTTAGGTATTAGCATTTTGTTGTATCATAGTACATAAAATGTTGCATACCCCCTGTAATGTATATGTAATATGCATGATTATGCTACAGTATACACAAAATAGTCTCCTGCAGCTGTTGTTGCTATATTTGTCATAGGTCTTCCCTACTGCATTACACAGGCTAGTGAATTATACCATAGATATGTAGGTTGCTACTGTTGTAATAAACTGTGTCCATGCTGTATCCAGTGTAATCAATATCATAAGTCACATATGATGTGTATCCAGGTTGTTATCAAGTAGTTACCCAGGTGAAGTGAACAAGACAGTAGACTGCCTCAGTCCAAATCTCACTGGTGTGTATGATGCCCACAGGATCATTGTCGTTTCATTCTACTCTGAGGTGGGGGCTTATATCAACATGTACATGTAGTTACTTGTATGTTTACTTTCCCTTTGTGTTGTATGATGTACTCGCCAATGTCAGTTTAGATTTGTAAGGATAATATAAACTACAAATTGTAGCAAATGCCACCACATCGTACATTATCCCACATGCTGCCAATTATATGCCTAGGATTAAAATCTCATGCACAGCAAGGGGCAGTACTTGCATAAGATACTTCCTCTGCACTTATTGCATGATGACCTACACAGACCCCCAGGAGATTTTTTGAAGTATATATACAGTACGTAAACCATGGAATTTTGTAATGGGATATATATATATATCAAAAACATGAAAGGTGTTGGCATTGAAAGTTGGGCTGGGTGTGCAGTTTGATGATGTGCGCTATATGCACATAATCTCACTCATCACTGATGTAACCATTATCCTACAACATAGATTTGTATGTACCCATAGATTGGGTGGGGTTGCTCTGCCTGTTACTATATAGCACAAAAATGTATTGCACCATTTAGTTGATTTGCACTGTGGGGAAGGACCACCTACCACTAGCAGAACAGATCATGAACAACTTGCTGGGAAGACAAGTGGATAACAACTATGTTGTACGCATGTACTGCATTCGAGGGCTGGGAAACATGGCTGATATTGGAGGTAGTCAGGTACGTTGATGATTATGTGCTGTAAGCATTAGCTGTGGTGTCTTTTGAACTGACATACGTGATTGCTGCATGGAAGTGCAGCTTACTGTAATACAAGCCGTGATCAATACATATTTTGTGCGTACTTTGTGCTGCGAGTG
This sequence comes from Theonella swinhoei, assembly GCA_963970385.1. Classification (NCBI taxonomy): domain Eukaryota; kingdom Metazoa; phylum Porifera; class Demospongiae; order Tetractinellida; family Theonellidae; genus Theonella; species Theonella swinhoei. Next base: position 2,793,736 of record OZ019961.1, on the reverse strand, counting down.
AGTGAGTATGAGAGAGGGGGAGGAGGGAAAGCCCTTGTGGAGTTGGTGTGTGGGTGGGGAGTTCTTGCTTTATTGTTGCCTACAATTCTACAGTTGCCCAGCTAAAGTGAGAAGGATGTAGAAATGGTCAGTACATTAGGAATCTGAGCCATCACTTGCAACAGCTGTGCCATTTTGATATTATGACAGTTTTCTTCCATTAGGAGGAAGGGAGAGAGATTGAGATGTGCATATACCATAAATCTGGAAATTTTCATTGTTAAACTATTTTCATAGTCATACAACCAAAATCTTATTTCACAAAATATTTTCTATGCCAAAAATTTTATGGTACAAAATATTACATTGCTATATGCAATCACATGTCTATTTAAGGACCATTTTCCCAACTCCAAGGAGTGTTTAAGTGCCCAGAATCCCCAGCTACCATCACAAGTGTAGGGCATCTCAACTACCACAGTCTTAAAACAGCATCATATATAATTATGTTAAGTTGTTGGTGGTTTAATCCTATGAAACATACACAAAATTTCGGGATTTGTGATACATGTACAATATATATAGCAAGGATGCAGCAATTCACTATTTATACATGAAATTCACTGCACATGGACTGCGTGACATTGTTAAGGCCTGCAATATATCATATACAAAATAATGTTCACAGTTACCACTACATGTTGTATAAATATCTGCAATGAAGCAGCACTTAAGAGCAATTGTGTGTCAGACACAACCGAATGTTTTTGTTTATCTTTCTCCTCACTATTATGACTTTCTAAAGAAAAGGAAGTCAGAAAATGAGATACATGCTGCATTATTTCCTCTATTCCTCTCATAGGTGTCCCATTTCTCTACAACCATCTTAAGTGCAATGTTGGCTGGCATGGATGACCGCGAGGATCCTGAGGACCTCATTACCATGGAGGCAATGTCTGGATTATCTCGCATTTTTTCAAAAATTGACGAGGGCCATGTGCGACCTATTCTAATCAACATTGCACTCAGAATACGACCTTGCTTTGAAAAGGTATGTGAGGACATCCACACATGACTCCGTGAATATCACACAACACCCAATACAGGAATGATGCTCATATATAGCACACCAGCATGTATTGCCAGATGGTCTACAAAGTGAAACATGTTACTACATCCTTAAAACATCTATATGTACATGTATGTACGAATACACATGCTACCAGAGTGTGATAGATAGCATACAGATATTTGCTGTATGAGCCTACATTTTACAATGTGCGTACTGTATGGGGAGCGGATCATTAAACTTTATCCATGCAGCCTGCCCCAGCAGTACGAGCAGCTGCATTTACACTTTTTGGCACACTGTCTCGATTCGGCAGTGGGCCATCAGAAGGACCTTTCTTTGAGCAGATCCAGACAAACTTTGTCAGCCTACTACTACATCTTAATGAGAGTGATCCTGTTGTAGTTGTGGTGAGTTGTTGAATTGAAATGTTCCGTGCTGTTAGCCCAATCCCCTGAGCATTCACACACTATCCCTGCATGTCAGCATTTAACTATACAGAAAATGCACATACATGCATTTACCACATGTGATATTTTTCTCCTGGTAAGTGCATGTGTCGCAAGAGTTTTTCAATCTCAATGAGTAGCAATTATGTCTCCTTCTGTAATGAATTGCAGGCATGTAAGGAGGCATTGCAGAAACTAGGACCACTTATGAAGTCTGAGAACATCAACAGAATGTTTCAGAGACATCTCAACCCTTCAGAGGCACTACTCTACCCTGAATTTCTAAACGATCTATGCAAAATTATTGTAAGTACAGCTTTTCCCATTACTAAGGCCTAGCCAAATTTTATCAAGTATTTGTCACTCTTTACGGCTACTGCAGGTTACTGATTTTACAGATAAAGTGAACTTCTACATAATGAATGCTGTAACTTTCTTTAAAAGTATGTGGTCACAGGTGAAAGCTAATGCAGCCCTGTTAGTTGGTAAGAAAACAATTATTACAATTTGTGGTATGTATGTTTACATGAATAACTTTATACACAGGGTATATTCTTGGTAATCTTCCTTTGGAAAGATCAGGCATCATCTCCAAAGAGCATGTGTGTGAAGGTGGGTGTAGTAAACAGGAATGGAATTCATTAACTTGTATGGGCTCTGTGTCCAAGTAAAAGTAGTAAATGAGTGGGCTGATACTCTGTGTGTTCTCAAGTTGAGTGTGTGCCAAGCAAAACACTAGAACTGCATTAACAAATCAGTGCAAGAGCTGATATTCATGATATTTTCAACCTTGTGCTGCATGTGGTTAATAGCTCTTATAGATTAAGTCTATGGTCACTCAGATTGTCTACATGTATGCTGATGTATCTTTAACTGCAGCCCTAACACTTCTTTTGAGAGATCCATCTCCTGACGTTCGGTCCAGCACTGCAGAGGCAATGAGTCTTCTCTATGACTACTAGCATACATTGTAGTGTTTGCAATTTTATCCTTCAAGAAATGTCCTGCAATAATGTAGTTCTTTTGTGTGAGAATTGTTGCACATTTTAAAAACAAAAGTTTATTATAACACTTTAGAAGCAGGTGACATATCATACAAACATTAATACACGGCAGAAAGTTGAAAACAGAAAGATGACCACAGGCAAAAAAACTAACAGATACCAAATATCACTGATACAACACACACAATCAAAACCATGTAAAATGCACCACTGTTGGTTGCTGTTGCATCAGTTTCTACTACTTCCTCAGTTTCTACTTCCTCCACTTTTTCACACTCAAGAACCTCTTGCAATCTACATTTGGAGCTCAGTGTAGACAATGAATCAATTCCCCCAACTAATTCATCGCTACCAGGAAAGTGCAGGCAGCAGCCAAATTCTTCCAAGCCTTGCAGCACTTCTGGTTTGCAGCTCATTGGACAACCTTTATCTCCACAGTTCCATAAAGCTGTGGGAAGTGCATGTAGTTTGTCTATAAATACGTCCACACAGTATTCACCCTTTTTGCTTCTTTGACACAGGCCCTCAAGAGCGCGTTTCACGCGTTTGCCTGGATCGCCTTCGAATAATTCACATCTCCCGTAAGCCGAGAGAAGAATGTTTCCGCAAGCCTGATTACAGAGAAGGGCAGAGGTAATACCGCGAGGTAATACTTGTTCGTCGTCCGCATATTCACCAGACCCAGACTGGAACGCAGTTGACCCAAAGTCTACACCATCTGCTTCAAAAACCTTCTGCACGACATTTTCGCATTCCGCTGCGTACTTAGCACGCCGAATGAATTGGTCTTTGATAGTATCTTCCACGCACAAGCTCATTAGCCATTGATCCGACAAACTTGCATTCCACCTGCTCAGTTCGTCTGGGGAGAGCTGCAGCACTGCGGAACCCAATCGTGAAATAACTTCTACTGCAATCTCGGCTACATCCTGGACAGTTCCAGCTGTGGACAAATTGAGGCAGCAAATAGCCAAAAAAGCAGCGATGGAGACCAATCCAACCATAGTCGCTGCTTATAAGATCTTATAACAAAATTACTCGCGGCAGCTCGCTTTATTTTAGGCGTTTATATAGGCGTCGCGCTTGAACGTGTACGCGTGACGTAACATTACATCATTAACCCCATGAAACCCAATTAAGTTGGCCATGGAAATTCACAGTTTTTTCAGTTTTGTTATGATCTTAGACCTTTTTATCAACACAGAAACTCACATGATATTTGCAAATCCACTTACAATCACTACTAACCTAACTATTGACATTAACATTGTAGTCCTTACTAGGTGTATACAATAGTCTGGATGAGCAGGGGGAGCCCACGTAATACTTGTTTTAGTAAGGCAGTTCATGTGCGAAGGGTATTGTCTACTGCTCTGCTGAGAGCTGGAAGAATTACGTCATGAAGGAACACTTGCTGTTGCTTTGCAGCTGCTACTATATACCACTGTTGAATGCTGAATTTGAAAACGAGGCATGTGCCTGACTAGAACGTGATGTAGCATTCATGTCATTGCTTTTGACTAGCCTACGTATGTAATATTGATATCAGTATTTAACAAGGCTTGTTTTAATATGCTTCACTGTACACGATTTAATAGTGGGATTGCTCCTACTCGCATAGCACACTGGTACATGTAGTTGATGCCACTCCCCCTGAACAACAGAGACTATAGTGTGATAGCATGCACTATGTTATTGAATGCTAAGTGCTTCTTGTGCCATTTCTTGCTGATGCTGCACTTGCAAATCACTGAGTTTTAGCTTGAGCACATTCAGTCCAGACAGCACGATATTCTCTGGCTTCAATGCTCCAGATGACTGAATGAAATAGAGATATTACAACATCAGATTAAAACACTCTTCTCCACCTGCAGTGCATCTTCATGATTCAATTCATTTTGCCTACATTCACACAACTGCATGTCACATACATCCAGCTATGAGTGCATGTGCACATGTTTAAAAAGAAGGCATGGCAGCCCTTCACGGTTGCAGGGGCACATGCCCCCAGTGCATCCGCAGTTCCTACACCTATGTTTTCAACACTAAAAACTCTGCTGCTTGTATGACACTTTAATTAAAGCCATGCATGAAAATAGTCATACTAGCTGTCGAAATGTTTGGTTATAATATGTATACAATACTGTCTGGTGTTTATTTATAATGCTCTCTCAAGGTATAATGCTGCCAGTCAAGTCTTATTTCACATTGTAATTACAGGTTCCTCCCAGAACTATACACAATGCAAAAAACACCCTGGAATGGTGGTGTACAGTGAATGTCATAACATGTCCCATTCATCCCAAACGATGGTTGCCACAGGAGAGTCTAGAATTGAGGATACTGTAACCTCATTAAAAAATTGTTTCCACATTGAAAAGGAATATGTCATATTCGAACCTACTACATGTATTTACCTCAACATTGAAAAAGAACTTGTTAGGCTGACCACTGTAGTCATAGGGGGCCTGTGCTGCAGGAAACCAGATAGAGTGAAAAACCTACAACTGCTTTCAAAGTAGTATCACATTAACATGCATTTTGTACAGAATCTTTCCCATACCAATCTGTTCATCCAGCTCTGTATATTCACTCTTTGGCCTAGAGAAAACAATGTGTGCATTCACTACAAGTGTATTTACAAGTTTGTTACAGGCACGTAGATGTAATAAACAGGTTCTATATGAACAATCACTCCAAAAGATGCCGAGAAAGGCAAGGCAACAACAACAACCCAACACAACTCGCCTGAAACAGTCATTTTTCAAAGAAAAATTGGCTGCCTAGGGTGGGACTCAAACCCACGACCATTAACTTTCCAGGTGACGCTCTTACCAACTAAGCTACCGAGGCAGCTCAGCTGGCTGGACCGAATCCTGCATACAAATCAGAAAGTATCTCAACCTGATAAACAACTGAACTTAAACTTAGTATTGTATACCAACATCTATACGTAAACATGAGAAAGGAGCTCAACATGGGCATGGTACAAACATAAATGTTTATATGCACCCACATGTAGAAACAGACTGTTACAGTCAAGGGCATGTTTATGCAAAGATATTGTGGAAACATCATCCATGGCATGAAAGCCTAAAGGCTTCAGTACTAAAGAGAACTACAGGGTATTACATCATCACAAGCATAAATCTATGTTCATTTCATTGCGAATCTAAGTATGCGAATATCTGGAGTTGTCGCAGTATTATGTATGTCTACCTTTTTAACAAATATACGTATGTGCTACAGTCATATTAGTGGTATATACGTACGTATTTTACACGAATTTCAAAGGTAATACAGCAAGCAGAAACAGCAGTCATCAAGCAGCCATATACAGGAATATGGAGATACACATCAGACTCTGTCTACATAGGGCTGGTGCCATTAAACAAAAACAGCTGGAATTCCCAAATGCTACAGTTAAAAGCCTTTTTAGACACAACCTGCTGTGAGTTTTTCTCTGCACAATAACACTACATAGCTACAATGACATGACCCTCGGCGCCACCATATGGTAAATACTATAACGTACATGCGCACTTTCTGCACTAAATTGGCCGACTATATGTATGGGTTTCAATGGAGGGAGTACTGGATCTCTGCAACAGAGCAGTTTCAACCCACAAATATTTTGACCTCCGTTGCCTGCTGAGTATGTGACAGTATTTTCAGGATGAACAGGCGTATACGTATGTGACATGCCAACACCTCAACACACAAAGCCTTTCATACATTGCAAATCCCACATGCCAGGACTCTAGGCCTAACCTTGGTCTGTCCCTCCATAACAAGACATTGAAACACATAACATAAACACGTAAACTATATATGCTTTCCAATCAAGCATTTTCCTTGACAAAGCACATACATTGTTAGCCTGCAGGTGTACACTCTTTATGTGATGCATAGAGGAAAGGCTCACCATTCTTCTGGCTTAGGGTAGGTGGTGTGTCTCAGTGCATTATCTGGATCATACTCAAATGCAACTCCAGCAGTTGGATTCCACTTGGCATGCTCTTTACCAAATCCCTAAAATGAGAGAGGAAAGTTGCAGTATATGTACAAGCACGATTTAGCTCAGTAGGAAGTGATCTGATAGTACATGCATGCAGATAATATTATATACATGTACATATAGATAATATTATACACATGTACATATACATGTTTAGATGTATTACGCATGCAGCTGAATGCAGTGCATTTCTAAGTGAGCCCACCACCTAGTCATGACAACAGGCTGACTTTTCTCTCTGTCATTGCACATGTAAAATAAGCACATGTATAAAGTTACAGTATGGTACAGTGCAGGCCACATGAAAACAAGTGTATATATCCCATTGTCACAACTAGGTGGGCTAACGTACAATGTATGTAAATATGTGTAGTCAACCAAAAATTAATCATCCACTCTTTCTCCCTTAGAGCAACAAGCTATAGTGCTAGTGTGTATGTATTCCATGTACTACCATATCTGCTTTCTCTTCCCCTTTCACATCACATATGTCAGCCTCATTTTCAGGCTTTAGCCTAAAGAAAACGTGTGTATATAAACTGGATCAGAGTATGTTTTGACAAGGCCCAATTGGTTAAAACAACTTGTACAGCTGCTCATGAGAAAATATCCATGTACCCATGGACAATGTATTTTTACACCAAATAGTTGCCTCGTATCCATCACTATGTGCAGAAGGAGACTTCAATCAAGGCTAGCTATAATTACACATAGTATAACATTGTAGAAGAATGGCCAACTAAATACTAGGAAACAAGTTAACACCTCTAATGTGGACATCTTTGATGCAATTCCAATATTTATCAATGTGGTTACTGCATCCCTATACCTTTGGGGTCCCAATACTCCATTCTCTGCATGATTGACACTTCAGTACTACTTGAACCAATAGCAAGTATGTTGGGTGGTTTCAGTGTAAGGTAGAGTGAGTCAGTCTCTGCTAAAGGAAAGTAAGGGCTGGTACATTTCTTCTTTATAGCATCCTGGCTTGTTGCTGAGATTGGTTGTACTATTACTTGCCCTAACATTTTGCTGATTCACCTAACTAACTGTGATGCCTTGTAAACCCTCAGCGCTAGTGAGTCTAGTGAGCAAACCTTGAATAGACAGCAGCATGACAGAGAACACAGAGCAAATGTGAGAGCAGCTAATGATGTGTCTATAGAACAAGCTATTGTGTTATTTCATTCTGGACCTGATTTTGTTTGCACATGTTGCCACCGTTTGATGTACAGGAAGAGTGTTGTTCCATGTAACACAGCTAAATATTCCAAGTTTAGCAATGACTTGCTAAGTTGCGTGTTTAAGGCTGATTTGAGATATGTTTGTGATACTGGCAGTGAGCGGGTGTGTAAGACTCCTCAGAAACTGCTAGAGGCATTGACATTCTTGAAAGCCATTGTATGTATGCTGACATTGATGTGAATACTGAGTGGCTAGAAACTGCTATGGCTAATGATGCTGACCATTATGAGTGTTTAGTTGAGGAGCAAAATGATTGTGATGAGCAGCCTATTGTTGATTCAAATAACTGTGTTCATTCCACTGTTACTGCAAATGTTGCTATTACTTCCCCCTGTTGATATAGTTATGGAATGTTCAGATAATGCTGACCAGCTATGCAGAAAAACAAGCCAGTCAGTCACTATCCATAATGGTGACTGTATGTTCAGTGCTATTCTATGCCAGCTAAACAGTACAGTGCAGGAGAGTTGCAGTACTTGTTTTTCGTATGTGTGTGTGTGTGTGTGTGTGTCTGTCTGTCTGTCTGTCTGTCTGTCTGTCTGTCTGTCTGTTCGGACAACTTCTGCCACTGCTCAGAATAAAATACCCAAAAAGGGACACCATAAAAATCAGCGCCCTATGAAAAAGAAAAAGATTCATTCCAAAGTAACAGCTACAGTGCCTAAGGTCAGCCATTTTGTTACATCAGTGAGCATACGCACAGGGCTACATGACCATGTATAACTTTTCTGAGAGCGATGGGAAGCAATATGCATTTGAGAAAGATATTGTGTTCAAAAGCCTAACGGAGTACTAAACGCTACCTGAAATATGAGCAAATATAATACAGTGCACTTCTCAAGCCTTCCGTGTGGCCAGTTCTTCGCATATACTTTCATTAGACAGGAGGTGGGGTTCGCGCATAATACTCATTAACGTGCCAAGGAGGTTGCACTTCAATTTTGCATTGAGACAAGCTGTCGTTGACTACTTGCAAGCTAACCAAGCCAGGTATAACTGTGCCTGCCAGTTGATGAGCATGATGACTATAATGCAGATACTGACCCTATCACACAAGAGGATGAGTTCATTAGCAGCACTGAGCTAAGATGGCAGAAATATGTGAGATGTCTGAAACAAGGTGCCTAGGGTGACAATATCGCTATGCAGGCTGTATCAGTGTGACTATCCATGTTCTGTCTAGCCACTAATCTTGCAATTCGAAATCATGTGCATGTGCACATCCTGAGCATCATGGACCTTTGATTGAGGATTGTATGGCAGAGAGAGGGGTTGGGATAAGTGTCCAGGCCATGGTTAACAACTTATGAATTGATCCTTCCACTGTTAGCAGTACCACTATTCAAACACAAGACTCATGATTGCAGATTCCCTAAAATTCCTGTACTCCACAAAACCATTGTGCCCCTAATGAGGGCAGATAATGCAATACCACTATGTTGGTCTTGACAAATACCTGAACCTACCATGATAAGCCAGTGCAGTGTAAACAACCAAACCAACTTCTGATGATAAACTAGATGAAGCCACTATAGCTGAAGGCGATGAGCATAGAAAGCGAATCAGTGGAGTGTTGAAAATCCTGAAAGCTTTCGCCAAACTATGTGTACATGTGTTGCCCCAGCTGAAGGAGAGAGACCACTAAAATTATGAACTTTGAAGCTATGTCAAAACCAGACAAATTTCCATATGGCACTGGGACATTTAGCTATGATTGGCCAAGAAAGCTAACTTACAGAAAATATTTTAATTAGAGGTTGATGGCAGATTTGCTAGAGATCTTGTTCGTTGCACAGTGCATTATTGAAGCTAAGCAAGTAAGAGATGATGGTAATATATATGAAACAAAAAAAGCCTTCTAGACAGTTTACAGCTCTAACCCAACAGTACTAAACCAGTTTGTGTGAAAAGACAAAGCATACTCATTCATGAAAAACATACGTGGCTCACCACCATACTAGCAGCATACATTCTATGATTTTGCTAGCCATGATATGCCACCTTGGTATACCCACATGGTTTTTCACATTGACAGCAGCTGATCCAAAATGGCCTGATATGATTCACACCATTGCTAGACAGTATGGTGTGCATTTCACTGATGATGAAGTAGCTGGACTATCATTCGATGACAAATCTAAATGGATAAAGCATAATCCAGTGATAGCAGCTAGACACTTTCAGTACAGACTAAATGCAATTTTCCAGATTTTCTGAAATCCACTGCTAAGCCACTTGGTGAAATTGCTGACTATGCTATCAAAATTGAGTTCCAAGCCAGAGGTTCCCACATGCACACTGTGTCGTTTAGGTGAAAAATGCTCCAAAGCATATTGAGTCCCCTGACAGTGATGTTTCCAGAGACTGACGTTGAGCACTCTAAAGCTACATGTATGTTGAAGCAATAGAAACCTCTTGCACTGACAATGTTGTTGACTCCAGCGTGGACTAGACGAATATTGCATGAATAACTAAAGTGTAAACACATTTTCACTAAAATGTTGAAGGATGTAGGGAGTGACGTGTCAAAAGTATATAAACAAGGTCAAAGTGCACTACTAGTAATGATAGAGCTGAGGTCATCTGTTCCATTGCAAGACTTGTCATATTGCTTTCACGTAGGCATCACAGTGGTGTCTAACATTCTTCATAGACAATCAAACAAGCCATTGGTGTACATGTGATGCATGTAACAGCTAATGTTGATGTACCTTAGGGTGACTATTTTTTGCGGGTACTAAAGTTTAATATTTCTGTGGATTCGCATCAGAACGCAAAATTCAATACTCGCAAAAATTTGGAACAAGCCCTCATAATAACCGTGGCAGCACCACACGCACGCGTGCATTCAGAGTATAAACACATTATTACACGCGATCAAACGTGCAGGGACTATGAGAAAGCTGTAGTCCAAGGGAGGCTAAGTAGATCCCATAAAACACCCTTTGTGTAACTTCTGATGCGTTCACAGAGCACAAAGAGGAAGAATCTGGTGGAGGTAAGCCAACCTTCTCTGCGCACGTGCACACCGAGGTAGCTAGCAATAGCTAAATTTTATACCAGTAAAATGCACAGAATCCTAAAAAATAATTGGAATGCATCGTGATTTGTGCAATGGTAGTATGTCTGCACATTCTAGTCTTAGTAGTAGTGAAACCGGTAGATCTACATCTGCAGATTTGGCATCTGCCTATGAAGGAGAACAATCGCATGATGAAACATCTAGTAGCCATCAGTCAGGTTCGAGATCGTTAGCTGATGTACTGAAGTATGCCTGCTCTGAGCCGTCTACTTTGGCTCGTAAGCGAAAAGTGCAGTTTAACCCACCAAAGGGTGCTAAGCGTTGTAGAGGTCAAACAATGAATGATCCAAAGAAGATATCTCCATCTGACAGAGTAAGGCAGTGCCCTGACGAGCCTTTTGAAGTTTCAGCCGGAAAATTTTTCTGTGGAGCTTGCAGGGAGGAGGTGTCTACGAAGAGTAGTATCATCTTGCAGCATATCAAGTCAGCAAAGCACAACACTTCAAAGGAAAAATGTGCTGGGAGTGCAGTGAAGGATACATCTATTGTGTCTGCAGCTGAAAGAGTGTTTCACTACTTGAGAACAGTTTTTCGAAACAGCAAAGAAAGTCCCATGAGGACTATGTATCATTGTCAGTAATACTGCAATATAACAATTGCTAGAATGCATATGTCTTCTTGTCAAGAATATTGTTTGAATAATAGGCAAATTTTCTTAGCATAAAAGAACAGAATTATAGGCCAAAAATTAGCATATTTTGTCAACCCCTATAACTCTTGATGAGAATGTTGTTGACATGAAAGGTGACAGATTCAGTCCAGGACAAGCACATATTCCATTCAGTTGTGTGAATATCACTAGCTGGCTTGACTTTACTAGCAAAGCAATCAAGAAAAGCATTGATATATATATATCTTATTTCGTGGAATATCGGGCAATATGGCAAGTTATTGCAAGAGTGTGTGAGGTATTGCCTGAGCTGAAGGCGAGGGTAATGCTCACACACATGTGCAATAACTCGCAATATTATCCGATAAACCACGATATACGCTGTTTATTACCTAGCTCGTCATTTTACCGTTCACTCGTTGCTAACAATATGTGTGGACGTGCAATGCACAATGCACTCTGAGATTTAATTGGCTAAAACCAACTGGGCAATATAACTGGGCAATATGAGAAAATATTGCCCAACGCAGAATAGGAAATTATACATTGCCGGGCAATATGGCTACGTAATAAATATATACATTGTACGACCAATCTGAGTCCCTAGGTGGGTGAGCGAAGCGAGCCCCAACAATGATTGTGCAGAAATATTTGTTTTTACACACATATACGTAATGTAAATTCACCTTAGTAGCATAAGCCTTTAACTTGAGCTCCTGTAAAGTAAAAACATACATGACTGCATATGTACATAGACAGGCAGCATCATACCCTTCACTGTGTCAGCCATTAAGATGTCACTTCTTTAATACTAGGGTGAGTGCAAACAAACACCAACAAGAATGGCTAACATTGGCCTTATATAGGCAGCACACATGCAGCTACTGTGGAATGGTTTAGTGCATCTACAGTCAGTGTACTTCACCTAGCATGCCTCCAAACCGCCAAAACATCAGATATAGAGAGTTACCAACCTACAGTATTCTTCATGCAGATGATAAGCAATCCTAGCAATCCTTGACACAGCTTAGTACATACATGTAGCACGTAGGACATGACATGTAGACTGTCAGCATTGAGTGGAACATATGACGATCACTCAATTCCACTACAAATCGTATTGACCTCCAAACAGCAAGACAATAACAGTATCAATCCTTTCTCACCTGTCCCTTTCTCAGCTTAACAATCAGAATATCTGCAAAACAGAGTGTACAAGTAAAAACAATATCTTTAACTCCTGATACAGATGTACATAGTAGTGGTAAGTCCTTCGTTAGCATGGCTTGTCAGTGCATGCATGACTCTTCAGATGAATACAAGCACATTCTGGAAGGGTTCTACATTCATACCCACATCTATGCACACAAGATTCACTATGACACATAGGGAATGTATTGCAATTGCCTTATTGTTCCTTTCTTCTCCGTGTGCATATAGAAAAAAGACCTTCACAAAAGGAGGGATAGGGGCTGGTATACAGTAATAGTCAGAATAGGGAGCATCTTTTTTTACACACCTAGGGTGGGGGTGATAACTATGACAGGCCATGAATTAGTCCCAACCAGCAATCATAAGTCATGAGGCAATGAAAACCACTTGGAATGTTTGTGAACTTCAACAAGGTGTTGAGTTAACAGGTTTTCATACAGGGGGGGGGAAGGGGGGATATCCTCCCCCTAGCCTGAGTTCCCCCCCTGCCCCTAGATTTTTGGACTTTAATTATATGCATAGTAATAACATAATAAGGATTATACATCATGTGCACGTGATTAGAGTTAGAGTTGATTTTGAACTAGAACCCACCCTCAAAATTGGGAGGGCATTGGAATGTATACCGACTGGCAACCAAAGATGCTTCTCCCCCCCCCCCCCCAACTTAAAATCCTGTATGAAACCCTGGTTAATAACCTAGAGAGAGTCGAGGTGAATGAACGCAACATGGGTATTTATAGTTAGTTATTTATAGTTTCCGTTAAGGCTAAATGGGTGTGTCGATGCCATCCCTACATAGAGAGTCTACCAACTCTCTGATAGGCAAGGCTCAAAGTGCTGTACATGAACTCTCAGATTTGTCAGAGCCACAATATTTTTGACCTCAACACACATCCCCTTATGCCAGCACTACACTAGCCACGTTCCCAGGCCTTTCGAGAGGGGCAGAGAGAAACGCCTGAGGACGAGGCTAACATTACACATACTGTAATAAGAAGTTTACATAAATGTAAGCAATAATGACCTACCATCAGTCAATCCATAGTCTGATGAGTCTGTCTCCCTTGGTCTAGATGTCACCTGGAGTACGTACAATTAGCACATAAGAACAGAACATGTACAAATACATGCATGACTGTACAGTGTACACATGAACAACAATGTACATTGTAATTTTTCCTACACTTGTGCAATGGTGACAAATAGGTCACAGGAACACAAACCTCTCACAGAGAAGGCAGTTACTCTACAGGATAACACAATACAGCAGACACACATGGAGTATCAATGTGTTCATGTGTATCATTTGTTATTGATTACTATCTCCTCATGCTCGATGCTCTATTCTTTTGTGTTTTTCAATGTTTGATTGCTGCTTCTCACAAATTATTTCTGTGCAAGATTGCTGCTTGGTGTTCATCTGCCAACAATAGCTTAGAGCTATATTTCATGGACCAGGTCAGTTTTCTATGAATGTCTTCTTGATTTACACATGCATATGTGCAGCACTTACTTCTTTAGCACAGGTGCCTGACAAAGGAAGCTCAGGGATCTCAACTGATACAGTAAGGTACAGCAAATACATGCACACCAACATTGCTGTTGGTGGAGCACGGTATATCAGGCTACAGGTCATATTTCAAAAATGCTCATCTAGGCCTTTCTGGCAGATTCAAACCTATAGTCTGCTCCAGTGATAAATCTACGCAAGCAGTAAAGCCCAAAATGGCCTCCAGACAATGTAAATGTACATGTATTTGTGAAGACTAACAGGTACACATTTTGCATTGGAGGAGATGAGGTCCCGCGTCGTGACTGGTCTGGTGGCCTCCTCAGTGCACTTCACATCCAGTGTGAACTCCACTGCACAGTCAGGACAGAAATCCTGGCAGGAGCAATCCTGTTTTAATAAGCAAGAAATGAAGGTCACATACATTTCTAAGCAACGGAAAGGTGTGGGACTTATTAACCTCAGTGCACATGCACAGCGAGGGTTACTGTACTTGGCTCTGTGTGTGTGTGTGTGTGTGTGTGTGTGTGTGTGTGTGTGTGTGTGTGTGTGTGTGTGTGTGTGTGTGTGTGTGTGTTCATTTAAAGTTATGGTACTATTCGAAAGCCACCAGGGCCACTACAGCGGTTTATAATTCATTCCTTTGACAGCATAGGTTTATAGAGTTGCTAATGTTGGGCTTTCACCTTCTCTGCGACTGGGCCAGAATATCCTTTGCTATTTTCCATACTATTTAGACAGGAGGCAGGATTCAACAGTAATTGACATATGCATGAGTTCACCTGTTTATCAGGTCGAGATGCTTCGTGATTTGTATGCAGGATTCGGCCCAGCCAGCTGAGCTGCCTCGGTAGCTCAGTTGGTAAGAGCATCGCCTGGAGAGCTGATAGTCGTGGGTTCGAGTCCCACCCGAGGCAGCCAATTTTTCTTTGCAAAATGACTGTTTCGGGCGAGTTCTGTTGTGTTGTTGTTGTTGCCTTGCCTTTCTCAGCATCTCTTGAAGGATTGTTCATATGCATATCAACTTTGGATGTTTTTGCACTTTAGTGCTTTCATTTAGGTCTGTTTTTATTGTAATGTGACAACTGAAAGAAACACAGCCATGTCAATACCAATTACATGTAAACACTATCAACAACTACAAACATAATCAAAACTTACTCTGGAGTACTGAAGACGTTCCACAATATCATCACTGGTCAGAGGTACAAGTCCTGAGTCATGTGTGAACGGGCAGAAAGAATGACTAATTTATACAATGAATGCACTAAAGTGCAGAACCCTCCGCGTACGCACGTGCGCGAATCCTTGAAAGCTAGAATTGCATGTGTTATTGAAATGCACTATAATTATGTGTAACGGAAAGTATACGGAAGACTTTAGAGGAAAGACGGAGACTAAAGAGAAAGAAGCTTGATGCCTTACATCCAGTCGTACTCCAGGTAGTGTTTAGCCTATTGTTAAGCCTTTTAGGGCCCCTAGAAGGCTATGCTCTCGAAAAAGTGCGCGGAATGTCGCTGCAGTACCCTCGTAGGATGTCACAGGTAAGCAAATGATGCCATAACTTTTGAACGAAGCAGTTTCAGAGAAAACCCCACAATTTTTTTGACCTCTGTTGCCCGCTGAGTATGTGATAGAATTTTCAGGATGAACAGACGCTCCAGAGGTGAGATGTGACTTAACAAACAGACACACAGACACACAGACACACACACACAGACCCAACTACCGTAACCCTCCTGCGCATGTGCGCCAAGGGTGAAACATGTACATGTGGGGTGTGTAGGGAGAGTTGGCATGCCACAAAAATTCATTAAACCATCCTCCCCAGTTCTAAAGGCTGGGGATCTGGTATCCTGCTCTTGTGTATGTGTTGTATGTCTTTGTATGTGTGTGACGTAGTGAGCTATTGCTAGGAGTTACTCCACACTCAGGTATGTGTGTACGTATGTGAGCTGTTGCTAGGAGGTTTTTGGGCTGTTTGTATGTCTTATGTGGGTTGGTGAGGTGGGTTCCTTTCTTCCCTTGCTAATACACGTTTTTCGATGAACATGTGTCTTATCCAAACTTTAACCATAAAATTTAACACTAAGCTGCCTAACTATCTGGAGCAAACATAGAGCATCACTTCATGCAGTGTAGTGAATAGAAAGAAACAATCTGACCGAATATCTTGGCCCACCTGCCTAGTATGAAAGTTGCAGGTCCGAGTTCCGCCTGAGGCAGTTTATTGTGTTGTATTCCCTTTATCTGAATATTTAACCTGTGCAGGAGGGTTACAGTAGTTGGGTCTGTGTGTGTCCGTTAAGTCACATCTCACCTCTGGAGTGTATGTTCATCCTGAAAATACAATCATGTACTCAGTAGGCAACAAAGGTCCAAAAAGTGGGGTTTTCTCTGAAACCATTTCGTTGCAGAGATCCAGCACTCCTTCCATTGAAAGGCCATACATACTGCCTGATTATCAGTTTTGCCTAGAATTGTAATGCTTTGTATGTGTGATTCAGTCCAACCA
Organism: Theonella swinhoei; assembly: GCA_963970385.1. Lineage (NCBI taxonomy): Eukaryota > Metazoa > Porifera > Demospongiae > Tetractinellida > Theonellidae > Theonella > Theonella swinhoei. The sequence goes on along the minus strand of OZ019961.1, from coordinate 2,777,040 downwards.
GATGAACTGCCTTTGGTAGTTCAGTTGGTAGACATCTACTGACTATAGTACACAGAATGTCATGGGTTTGAGTCCCACCTAAGGCAACTCATTTTCCTACGAGCTAGTTGTATCTCTTAGGAGTCTTTCAGTCTGTATACTGCCATACAAAGAATTAAGAACAGTACATCAATCAAATAATTATAGCAAACTGTTACTATTTGCTTACCGATTCTGTGTGCAATGAACTCATCGTGTAGCACAGTGGAGTTACTGATAAGGTGTATCCACGCAATAGCTGTCAAATGAAAAATTAAGAGTTATATGCATTATAGTTCACTTGCTTCTGCAGTTTTCTGCAACTGCCTCAAAGAGTCAATAGGGAATCAGAAATCAGATTTGAATCTTACAAAATGAAGCTGCATATAGTTGGTGCAAATGGAACCGAGTTCAATGGGGTGGACTAGGTTAATACAACCTGTCATCAACCACACTCATTCGAACTGTAGATCCAGTCATTCTAATTTACAGAGGCTCAGTTGGAATCAGAGAGCAACGCGCATGCGTGTGCGGGGTCCTAGAGCATGGGAATACATGACCCCATAGCGACAGCATAAGTCTCAGTTACCCTAACTACTACACTTGGTAGCTGCAACCAGATTTCTCGCAGGGGTTAGCACACGTTTTTATTTTGCAGTACCAACGTAGGTGTCATGCCAAACCCTCAGCAGAGGCCTACAACCCAGCCAGTAACCTTTAGTCTACCGTGTCTAGCCAGGGCATCTTCTATAACTACAGCGATCACCAAAACCTCTGTCACTAGAAGCTCAGGTTCCAACCTAGCCACTAGGGTGCTGTAATCCCTCCTACAGTCAGCTCAGAGGTTGGAAAGCCAATCTGCAGCATCGGCAACAGCCAGTTCCGACTGAGCAACTTCTTCAGCAATGGCCGGAACAGGAGTTTACACCAACTACCAAGTGCTAACTGTATTGCCTCCATGCTGGCGTCGAGGTATCAGGCCAGCGACAACTGGTGGCTTGCCTATGGCTGTGTGCTGGCTCGGCAGAGCTGCTGGTCTCACAAGACCCAGGCACTATATATATACCGGCTAGCTAACTATGGATACAGGAGCCACTTCACCCCGGTCCAGGGCGAGCATACTGGGAGCTCGCGGCTCAGATTATATCGAGATTATACAGATTATATCGAGAATAGGGTTTCCGTTCTCTTTGCAGTTGTTCATCTGCAACAGCTTCTAGCCACAATGACAGCATTCACACCAGGCCATTAAAGCCAGTAGACAATGCGGCGTGGCAGCTCTCTTTCAAATTTGCCGTTAACCTGGTGACAAGCTGTGTTATGGTGCCATAACACAGCTCATCACCAGGTCAACACCACATTAAAATAGGCCAAGCGTAGCTAACTACTTCAGAACAAGGTAAGCATATACAATGATGGGACCGTACCTAAGGAAGCCAGCCTAATCTCAGTGTCCCAGCTCTGATGGGGCTATGCCAATGCCCACTAGAATGATCCGTCATGCATGCAATGTTCACTTCAACATGCACAACGCGTTATATCATTACTCCTACAGTGCCACCAAGTGGGGTCCCTAGGCTCTATGCCATGCAGTGTGCCCAACCTTGCCCTGTGCCAAGGGGGGTCGGACTGCCTGCTCCTCTGCTAGGGTCAATGCAAATGCCCTAGTTTATTGAGTTTCGTGAGTATTTGTGTTACGTTCTACATCTGTGCGAAGGGGGGAGGACATCCCGGGCCAGAGACCTGAGTACTTCATGGCCGTCTTACTAGATGGGCATATGTGGCTCTGGGTAAATATGCCCCAGTTTGATGTCTCCTGGAGTCATGGTAGGAAGGGTAGCCCCTTTGATGTTCATTGTCGACAATACAATGCAGTGGTGCATCAGTTCAGAAATGTGTTGGGTTGCACTGCTAGACAGATTCACGTTGGCAAGTGGTCGAACGCTCTCCGATTGGAGTTGTATATACTACTGTCAACGGTGGGATGGGTAGCCCCTTTGGTTTCTGTTGCCAACAGTGCACTGTGATGGTTTTTGCTGGTTCCTCGAACTCATCACTGTGAACTCTGTTGTTTTCTGTGTTATTTTATGTTTTAGTTCATTTTCTTTTGTCAATGCCCAGGAGGGTCTGTATGAGACATGAACTTTGAACTTTGAACAGCACTGGCAACCTCCCCCACTTCGATTTCCTTCAGTTTGACTCAGCACGCTAGTAGCAGCAGCACTGACCCTAGGCTGCCAGGATCTCTCCAAGAGAGCGCCGTCACATGGCTACTCCAGTCTATTATAGGGCTTAGGTGAGCATGCCTTGGCTGGGTGTTCCCCAGCTCACTCCCCGCAGGCATGACGATACTTGCACTGCTTGGTATTGAATTTGGCACACACATATGGTGGCCATTGCCTTCCTGCAGGTGGGTACATGCTTCCATCTCGCTTGCGAGCTGCCAGTCTCTTGGCTATCTGGGGACAGTCTGCCGAAAGGTGCTCCGTGCTATCGCATGTGTTGCATGTTACCACTGGCTTAGCTCTCTCAGTAAAGAAACAGCTGTACAACTCTGTATCCAAGCAGGACCACGATCTATTCCCCGAAGCCGTGGCTGTTACCCTGTAAGACCTCCAATACAGGCCATCATATTGCTGGCTCACCTTGATAATCGTCAGCATGTATGCCAAAAGCACTGAAGGGCGTGCTGACACCAACGTGGCCATGTAAATGCCAAAAGCCTGCACTCAGTCTGCTATGGACGAAATTTTCCATTTCTATTGCTGGACCAGCTCACCCCAGGAAACAGGGAGAATCTCGCGGCTGGGGCTGGATTACCTGTTGGAGTTGTTGTGAATACTGGCCGTATGGCATAGCTCAGCTAAATCAATGTACTCCCAGCAATTCTTGGGAATCATGGGGAGGCCCTGCCCCACCAGCACCCGCCCTGACTCGGAGCGAGGATTGCACTGTGGAAGCCATGCGAACAGAGTGTCAACAGTCCTTAATGGACCCTCTTGAGCAATCTCACCAAACACCTATGTGTATCACTCTTGCCTGGCTACAGGCATGCTGTAGCTCCACCTCGTTGTGTGAAATATATTGCTAATAGGATCACCATGCAGTGGTGTTATACACGTACCTTAGAGGTCTTTAATTTTTAGTTTAGTTAACGGTATAGGTTTGCTTTTATGTATATCACCCTCCTTTCTGTCTTATGTACTAATCACAGGCTCTCTGTAACTAAGCAGCCATCCATGGACCCACAAGCATATTACCCTCAAGAGTTTGTACAAGACTGCAGTGGCCAGCTTGGGAACTTCCTCTGCGTTCCCACCCAGACAAACTCTTTGTCTCCTACATTGTGAGGGCATATGATAGGAGCTTCAGAATAGGCTTCCAGCACGATCAGCGCACCGTTGTCCCACACCCAAGTCACTTCAGCACATTTAAACAGCTTTTGAGTGATCCCAAAGCACCACCAACAGAACAAATGGTGCCTCGTCGTCGATCTCTCGAGTCTAGAAGGACACAGTGTCAGTAGACCATAGACAACATTGCAGCGACTGTCCGCAATCTCGGCCGTGGCACACTCATACCCAAGACAGACCTTAAATATGCCTACCGGCAAATTCCAGTCTATGCCCAGGACAAACTCCTACTTGGCATGCAGTGGCAGGGCAACTGCTTCTTTAATGTTTTTGATAGCACTCAGCCATTCGGGCTGTGTTTAGCACCGCTAAAATTCTCAGCAGTAGCTGACGCGCTTGAGTGGGTGGTAAAAACAAGAGGAGTGGAGCACATCTTCCACTACATCGACGACTTTGTCATTGTTGGTCCCACCCTCTCAGACGCTTGCGAGCACAGCCTATGAACCCTCACTCAAGCCTGTGATAATTTAGTTTTGCTTATTGCTCACAAAAAGACAGAGGGTACCTCTACACGTTCTCGGTATAGAATTTGACACAGAGTCAATAAAGCATTTGATCCCAAGAAGGTAACGCCTGCCCAACGAGTAAGTGAGTATCCTAACGAAAGACTCTCAGTGTCCAATAACAAATTATTTTGTACTGCATGCAGAGAAGAGCTGGGACTGAAGAGCAGTGTGTTCACTAATCATGTTAGGTCATCAAAGCACAAGTTGGGCTTAGTGAAAAGGGAGTCTTCAGAGAGAGACATAGCCTCTGCCTTCTCCGCTGCTCAAGGCAGTCATCCAAGGGGAGAAACTTTACCCAAGGATCAGCGTATTTACAATGTAAAAGTAGTGAAAGTGTTTTTACAGACTGGTACTCCACTCGATAATGTAGATCAGTTCTGACCATTGCTGGAGGAAAACGCTTTCCGTCTTGCAGACAGGAGACAGATGAGTTATATTGTGCCCTTCCTTTTCAGTGCAGAACAGGACTTGCTTAGGCAAGAAATATCAGAAAAATTATTTGGAGGGAACAGTCCGGTAGGCCTATCTGTAGTTACTATCCCACAAGGTGGTGGAGTAAATGGGAGTGTATGAATCAGGTGCTGGAGTTATTTGGGGATATTGAGTCATTTTTAAGGAAAGACGACGACTTTTCATCTGCTACTTGCACAAAGCTGCTATCATTTTTTAATGACACTCAAAAGAGGGTAATGCTGAAAGTAGAACTGGCGACAGTTGTTCATTTGGTGTCCATTTTGTCAAAACGATTTATCTCTTGGAAGGTGACAGTCCACTAGTACATGTATTTCAGTGCTATAAGGCTATTATGTCATTCATTGTCAGCAATGAACAAGATGGATCTAGTCCTATCCAGTCTACCTCTGATGACTTTGAAGGTCAGATTTGTAGTACTCATGTGGAAAGCATGTAAAATGTTGAGGTCTATCACTGTAGCCTATGTAATGTGTGGCAATGCAACGCCTAAGATGTTTTTTTTGTGTGTTTTATAGGCATGGTAACAACAACTATGAACTTGGGGAGTAATGAAGGTAGGTCGCCTCTTAAAGGGAATTATCGCCTCATCAACCGTAATATGTCTGTGTAAGTTGTAGAAGACATTCAAACAAATCCTGCAATAAACGAATGAGGGGTCGAACTTTGAACAATTTATCATGCTCTGGATCACTGGCTGGCTTCTGTTGTGTTTTGTCGAACAAATGTAGAAACCTTCAAATGGTTTATTGCAGGATTTGTTTGAATGTCTTCTACAACTTACACAGACAAATTACAGTTGATGAGGCGATAATTCCCTTCAAGGGGTGACAGTCAATAATAGTACAGTACAGTGGAACCTCTGAATAAAGGACACTTTGGGAGCAGAGGTTTTGTCCTCTTTTCGGAAGTTGTCCTCTGGTGGGAGGTTCAAGCCAATAGGTCATAATATACCTAGATAACATGTTCTAAAAGCCCTTAAGTATACATATCTACACCATGTACAAATTTCTAGACAAGATCACCAAAGATGAACTACAATAAACATGTCAGTTCCATAACAACACTACAAGTGCACATGTAAAGAACAGTTTAGCCACAAGCATGCACATGTCACAAGTGTTAACTCAGTTAAATTGATAGGTCTGAGTACAACTGTGTTAAAAGTCTGACTACAATTGAGTACAATTTACACACTTCATAGACCTAAACCCCACATAGAAAGTTGAAAGAGCTAGTAGGTTCACTGAAAGCCAAAGGATTGGCCTAGTGTATCGCAGAACAATGATTATTGTACTAGTGAAATGCTAAGCATTGTTGGAGAGCGGGAGAGTGCGCACGCCAAATTAGAAGCACGTATATACGGCATTACGGTATGTACAGTGCGGGTTACATGAAAATCGCCCGTTCGGAGGGCTCGCTACGCTCGCCAATTAAATTCACACATGAAGGATGGGTCTGGTTTCCTGTTTACCCGTTATAAGAGGCACTTTTGTACCGAGTTGATCAGCTGGGAGCACGTGGCTTGTCCGCTGTCCGGAATCAAGAGGCGTCCGCTTGTGGGAGGTTGGCTTAACACTAGTTGTATTGTAGTTTCAATCCATGCCATAGCCAGTGTCCGTTATAGAGAGGTTGTCCGCTCGTGGGAGGGTCCGTTACGGGAGGTTCCACTGTATATGAAAGCTAAGCCGACAAAATGGGGAATAAAGATATTCGTTTTGTCTGATGCCATCTCTGCCTACATTTACCATTTTCAGATTTATTGCAGTCAAAGCTTGGACAGTGACACTGCATCTATTGGATTGTGCAGGTATTCTGTGTTGGATTTACTGAAGGGGCTGAATAATCAGGAGCTATATACTGACAACTACTATACAAGTCCTGAACTTTACCTTCATTTGTACAATGAAAGTGGAATCAATGCATGTGGAACCCTTTGTACAAATCATAGAGGATACCCAAAATTACTTGTGTTACCTCAACAACAAGCCAATAGAAAACCCAGAGGATTCATGGACTGCAGAAGTAATGGCCCATTACTTGCATATGCCTGGAAGGATAGGAGAATGGTTTACATCCTTACTACAGCACATGTCGCTAAAGCACTTGAGGATGTGATGATAGAGAGAAGAGGGGAAATTGGTCAGAGGATAGGAGTAAAGTGTCCACCACTTTTACCAGACTATCAGAAATTCATGCGAGGAGTTGATCATGGTGATCACTTGATCACTCAATACAATGCTGGAAGGAGGTCAGTGTAGGGGTTCTTCTATCTTGTTGAAGTGGCAATACTGAACTCGTACATCCTAGAAAGCAACTTCGACCAAAGACACCAGTTTATTGGTAGAAGAAAGCATGATCTTTTTGCATTTCGAATGGAACTAGTAGAAGGATTGATTGGTGGATTTCGAGGAAAGAAGTGTGCTGGTCAACCAAGGTTGGTGTCAGACAACATAAAGCTGAAACCTGAGCATCATCATCTACCGGAGCACTCACCTGTTGTACATGACTGCATAGCACCAACGACCAACTGCCTCCCTTTTTTCAGTGGCTGATTTCTATAGTTTTATATGCAGGCCATGCATCCAAAGTGTGAGTTTCTGGATCCAAAAGTGAGTTTCTCTAGCAAGTATTAGTTATACCCAATTTATACATCCATTTTCACCTGAATCAGGTCTATCAGCAACTTCAGAAGCTAAAACTCAGTTTATCTTACCAACAGACGCTCAGAGTGATAGATGAGATGGGTGCAGATTTTGATGCTATGGTCTGGAAGTAGAAGAAGGAGGTTGAGGAGGCAATGGACATGGAATCACAGCAGGTTAGTATATGCAAACTGTTTGCATAGCTACCGAGTATTATTATTCGCTCAGGTTACTGGTAGTAGAAGCACACTAATGATCATGAACACAACTCACGACCAAAATCACAGCATTAATACTGAGGGATCACCATTGAATAAGTCCTTTCAGTGCACAATTGGTCACTGGACGAAAACACCCGTAAGGTGGCTAATGTTGCAGACATCCAAACATCAAGTTCTGATAACAGCCAATCTTTTCCTGGGTCTATTCAATCCTTGAGTTCACCTGACAGTGGTACTGTGACACCACCAGATATTTCCCTGTTAACTTGCTCCATGTCATCAGAAGAAACCCATGTGAATTCTTCTCAGTTCAACCAACAAACCTGGATGAGGATAGTAGTATCCAGTCTGTTTCCATTTAGATGTCAACTCACCACACACTGGGGTACAAAATGGTGATTGACAACATTGATAAAAATGTAAAACCTCGTGATATGTGTCTGGATTCGGAGGTAAAATCATTGCACTATGTCCAGATTTACTGTGCAAGAGATAGGATTGACTTCTCTAGTTTGTCAGACCTACGTACCCAAGACTGGTGAGATGTGTGCGTATGACATTCTTCCGAGCAATGGAGATTTCCAGAAGCTGAAAAAAAATCTATCTATTTTGGTGGCTCGTACAATAACAGACAACCTTACCTTCTTTTCTGATGATTTTAAGGACCTAATACACAGACATACTCCTATATGAAATGTCTACCAAATCAGAAGTAGTATATATGTCAAATAAATATGGTCACTGTAAGCAAATTCATGAACAAAAAGCAAAATTGGCCTTTCATATTACAAAATTGTCCATTTGTAGGTACCACTGGGTGTCCTTCCAAAGAATGAGACAAAGTATGAAGATATGATTGATGTCCTTCAACAAATACAGAGCTATCTCCCATCCAAGGCTGTACAGAGGGAGTTAAAGGTACTCGACAATACTGACTTTAAATGATCAGGAGTGTGCCACTACTCTTGTGGGTGGAGACCAGTTGACAATAGCACGTGCTTGAGGTTCCCAGTTAATTCGTTCGAAGGTTATTATTCGTGTGGGGAAGACTGTAGGCACCCTAGGAAATTCAATTGAAAATTTCAGAAAGCAGCACCATATTCCAAGTCATTGGAAGACATTCCAAGAGATCAGAGAAAGAGGAACCAAAAAAAAGTAGTGAAAGTACTACACCAGCAGGATATGTTTAAAGTTTATCCTGGAAGGAAACACCAAGAAGCTAGAAACAAACTTAATTCGAACACTTAAAGAACACAAGCAGAAGGAACGGATGACCAAGCACTTTGCCACAATTTTGAAATAAAAATGTGTGCATACGATTTGTATGTAGAGTTAGACATCAATATGATAGAACACACATTTTCATCACATTGTCCACACATGTACTGTTTCTTACACAGGGCCGGCGGAGACAGTGGAGCAGGTAGGCCGATAGTGAAGTAGGCTAGCTGCGTTCGCAGTCACGCAATGTACCGGTACGTGGTATAGCCTTCGTCTGCATTTTAGGGGAGGACATTATTTACCGGTGAATAATGTCCCCCCCCCCCCTATCAGAAATGCCATAGCAGATGACCTACAGTTGCCTTAACAAAGAATCTTATGGGGGACATTATTCACCAAGGGGGGACAATATTCACTATTACACCACATCAGCTAAGGCAAGACCAGGATTATGGTAAGGGGGACCATCAGGGGATTTTGGGGGGAAAATTATTGTATGACAGGGACTTTCCATTTCTTAATATAAATGCATACGTACATGTACATGCATATATGGATAAAAAGTATATATATTCGTCCTTACCTATGGTAGGGACTTCACATATCACCACTCGGCGCAGCGCATTTGCCATGCTTGAAAAATAATAGGGAGCATTAAATAGAATATCACTCTGTAGTGTGTGAACAAGTTGGAAAGCTTACCTGAGGTCTGTGTTTTCTACGACGAACTTAACATTATCCTCCGTTACCTCCGATACCTTTACAGACGGATCTCTTCCATATGGCATGACGATAGCTCAGCTAAGCGACCTTCGACCTATCAACTAACGGCGGGTGTGGTCACACGTGTGGAGAATGTTTCGAAGAAAGTTGAAGGCACTGGACTATCCATCTGCCGATGGCGTTACCATAACAGATCCTAATAGCCTAAAGGTCTTAGTGACATGGTTAGAGGATCAAAAAATCCGGCACTACAAGATCGAGGACCGTGCAGGTCTGCGCGAACACGTGGGGACTGATTGGGAACGTAGCTTCCAGCAATACCTCAAGGAACTGGAGTGTCCGTTCAACTTTGGTGTGCAGCCCCAAAGTGTGGTGGACTGGTTACTAGGAGTGGCTCTACGGTACGACTACAAAGATGCCACTCAGGAACACCCGGAATTAAGTTGCGGTTTGGACTCTGCCAAAGTCCATCCTTCCCTCTCCAAATCAGGAAAGTCTGCTCTTGACATTGACACATCCGATACGACGTTTGCTGCTGGAGTGAGAGCCCTAGCAACTATTATGCAGATTACCCATCATCCTGACCCAAGTGTGCTGCTTGAAGCTGTTAGGATTGTGATCCAGGAGAGCCTCTCTGCTTCAGCATTGGAAGTTGCAACAAGAGAGAGTGATGCAGGGAAGAAAGTGAAGGGAGAGAAGCAGTTCAATGTAACTGCAAAAGAGTGTGGGTTTGAGCTTGGGGATCCAGTATTGAGTGAGGCAGCCAAGGTGCTTAGATTGCTGCATATTCAGGAACTTCGGGACCTCCAGACAAAAATCAATGAAGTGATTGTATCTGCTCAGGCCATCACTGCAGATCCCAAAACAGACCAGTCCCTTGGTCGTGTGGGAAAGTAGTACATGCATCCCTTTTTAAAGCATGCGCTGTATATCTAGTACACATGTGTAATGTATACAGTACTCTGGTATACTTATGCTATTACAACCAAAGATCATATACATCATAAGACACACTTAACCACAGAATTATTAATGTGTTCATTTATGGCCGACATGGGATCCTCTATAAAGGCTGAATGTTCCAGTACTTTTTGAAAATGGTCCACTTCCCTCAATCTGCATTCCAGATAGAGAAAGGGCATAATTTGTGTGTGCATGTGAGTGGGGGGGGGGAGGGGGGCAGATATATATCTGTGCCTGTGGTGGACAGCAAAGGGGACAAAAAGGCATCCTGGGATTAATTAGACTCATCAGTAGCTAATATCTGAGCATTGATTCTACACCACATCCATAGTATGTAGCCTGCACGCAAGGAAATGCTTCAAAAGATTTCTACAGAGCTTCAGAGCACTCCTGTGTAGTACCACAGTGTTAGTGCATATGTGTATTTGCAGCACAATTTTTACCTAAAGTATTCTTTATGCTCAATGTATATATGAAGAAAGCTCATCGACCAAGTCATGCATCTAAAATGCAGTATTCATTGTAAGCCCATTTTTAAGAGACCATCCATACATGGAGTCTACCAACTCTCTGTCTACCAAATGACACAGCAGTTACTAAAACATACACAGAAGTTTCGTTGCTACTTGTTCTCTGTTGATGAGGTTGTTTCTCTTTTTGGTATTTCCTAAAAGTGTGAATAAAGAACATCGATATTTAGAGTACACTCGCCATGCATGCCATGTTCGTGTGTATGAAGTGTATGTAAGTGTGCATAAAATAAAAGTAGGTGAATGCTCAGCATTGTCAGTGAGTGGAGCAAACCCACCTAGTCCTAAAAGTAAATGAGCTGGCTTTACATTTGCACATATATAGCACAATGTTAGCCTCGTACTCATGCCCTCTCTCTAGTATAAGTGACCCTTGACACCAATGCAAAACAGAGAGAGGGCATGGTATTTTCTCGCACGTGATTAGTGGCACGACTGTCATAACTCGTCTTCATCAAATTCTGGCTATAAACGTGTGCTGTTCTTGCTCATGTACACTTGACTTTTCTTTCCTGTTCATGGCCAGTGCCTATGTCACTTGACATGCTTATAGCTGCTGATTATGACGTAGGTCATGCCACTAATCATGCTTATAGCTGCTGATTATGACGTAGGTCATGCCACTAATCATGCTTATAGCTGCTGATTATGACGTAGATCATGCCACTAATCATGCTTATAGCTGCTGATTATGACGTAGGTCATGCCACTAATCATGTGTGAAAGTATACCAGGCCCTCTCTCCTCTTTTATCAAGGGTTACATTTAATATTCCGTGCGGAAAGAGAGGGCCTGGGTACGAGGCTAACACAATGTCCCATAAAAGTATGCAGTTTATAATGCAGGAAACAGTCAGTTGGTTGTAATCCACATACAACCCCAATGACTAGGGCTTGCTCTGCTCGCCAATTAAAATCACCCATCAGGTCACGATACTGACTTTGGTCCAGTCACTATACATGTGTACCTCACACCTTTAAAGATCTTCAGTGAAATGTAAGCGTGTCACAAAATCAGAGTATACATGTAAGCACAATGCATGCAACAATTATACCTACACGTACATGTACAAGGTTGTGTGATGCTTTGTCACATATATGCGATTCGAGCCCAGCCAGCTGAGCTGCTTCAGTAGCTCAGTTGGTAAAAATGTTGCCTAGAAAGCAGATGGTCGTGGGTTCGAGTCCCACACTGGCTTTGGGCGAGTTGTGTTGTGTTGCTTTGCCTTGTCTTTCTAAGCATCTCATGGATGATTAAAGTCATGTATACCATTATCCTACAGAGTAATGTTACTGTTGTATGCCACTAACCCACACACTTATGTACCTGGGTAAATATTGGCACTGCCATCTCTACAACAATCTTTTATGCTCATTTCACTGTTCTTCATAAACATGTGTATGTCCAGGTTTTGGCATTATATCCCTTGCAATACTACATGTATGTGCACCCATTTCTGCTGAGAACAGGGCACGTAAAAAGGCAGATGGCACAATGAGGAAATAGCACATTTCAAACATCAGGGAGAAAAGAAAACTTTGGTATGCTGGAGTAAATATTCCAGTTTCTCTGCAGAATGCAAACCCCTCTCATTGTACTCAGGACTAAAGTCGAGCCATAGCCATAGCCCCATGTTGTACAAAATGGGCCTGTGTTTAAAACTGACATAAAAGACGTGACATACTTATATGCTTGAGCCTTTTTTGCATCGTCTTTTTCATGTATAGTAGGCAGTGCAGCTACTAATGGCTGGAGGTCACCTACTACTACTGTCTTCTTCCTCTTCTCGGTAAATTCACTAACCTCCCTTGCTCTCCTGCACCCTTCAAGTTCTGAAGTGACAGAAATACAACAGTTGTGCTCGAAACAAGAATGCACAATACATATACATGTTATATTGATGAATGCAAGTGGGAGCGAACCTGCCTGGTTATTAGCTAGAACTGGGCACATGTGCAGGATGATGAAATATGAAAACTGTACATGTAAAAGAATATTCAGTATTTGGCAACAGACAATTTTCCAGCTCTAAGACTAAGACGGCCTGTCCTCACTCATCCAATTACAAGATGTATATGTATGCACCATTAAAGGTTAAGGTAATTTACACACTCCGTATCCACTGCTGATGCCTTAGCTTCCTTTTATCCTTCTTCTGAGTAGGACAATCCTTATCCTGCTGTTTGGTTACATCTCTAAGTGAGAGCACTGATTGGCAACTCATGACAGTCTCCGGCAGAGGAACTACATCCACCTATAAAACAGAGTTGTGTTGCTATAATTTTAAAGATTTATGTTTTTATAGCACACATGTAAGTTAATTTTATATACTTGCATCCAGATATCTGGATACTCATTGACTTGTAAGAAAAATACTTGCAGGCTAACATTTTTGTGATATGGACCATATTGGTGCTGAGTATAATTAGTATATTAGGTAAAATGTACACTCACAATCAGTGGCAGATCTAGGATTTTGCAAAGGGGGTACATGTATATAGCATGTCGCACAAGTTTTGAAGCCACACCCAGTTAATTATGCACACGCACGAATGACGACCTGCGCCTCGTGCCTTGTCTCCTGGTACTGTACCCCTGCCCAGTTTCAATCTAAGCAAAGGCGCTAGGTGTCCATTATAGCATGCTAGCATGCTTGCGCATGACAAACGCAAACTAGCATGAAATCGACAGTAAGTGAGCTGCGCATGTTCGTGAGAGGTGAGCTATTATACAGTTGCTGCAAAGGGGATTTCATTAGCCTCGTACCAGGCTATTTTTTGAACCCAGGTACAAGGCTACGTGTGTGGGCGAAGACTAATGCAGGCAAAGATGGAGCATATAATGGAGATGAGGTAGATGAGAATATAGGGGCAAAATGTAAAGTTAGGCCACTATTCGTTGAAAATTAGTTTCTCATCCCCACCCGCATGAAATATCGCACCCGCATGTAACTCACCATTAGGACATTATTTCTTACTGCGCATGCGAACATCTTGAACCTTGAATTTTGGGCACGTGCTATTTTAATGGTTTTGCTGTTTGCTTGTCTTGTGCGAAATGCTGAACTTCACCGTGTACAACAAGACCAGTCGCAAAACCTCGGTCCCTTGGTGCATACATATGGTGAATCCTCCTGATCTCACCTTTCGTGGGTTTTACCACCAAGAGGGAGCACGATTCATCGAAGGTGGATCCCATTCAGCACAGCTGGAATTGCATTCAACTTTTGTTGGTAGTAGCAAGGATCGATTGGATGCGGTTGACTCTGACTTAAAAGTCTTAGATGTTACCAGTGTGTTTGGCCCTTATGCCAAGTTCATTGTTCAAGAGATAGGTGGGAGAGAGTCTACGAGTAGTGAAGGTGAGCGTTATTTGAAACTATTTGGGGTATTAAACTACATGTGTGTTGACGTAGAGGAATAGTGAAGGTAAGAGTTTAATATTTGGGGTAACTACACATGACGGTGAGCATTATTGGTAAATATCATGTGTATTTGCAGATGCTTTTGCCATCCTGACAAGAGGTTCAAGACTTCTAGCACAACCTACTCTCCCTTCTACAATTGCCGAACCAAGGAACAAGAAGCAGCAGTTGAGAAATGATGTCATTTCCTTCCTTTCTAATCAAGAACTCAAGTGGCATGGAAGTGAAATACCCAGTAGTGGTGAGGCATTCGTGAAAGCAATGGTTGACACTCTTTGGCAGATTGATGGACAGCATGATGTTTTCAAATCAAGAAATTCCCCTATTCCATCTTGTTTTGATTCATTCAATGGGTACAACCAACCACATCTGTCAAAGCATCGCAAGCGTGAGAGGCAAAACATGACATCCACATCACTTCGTCTTTCTGCTGATAGTTTGTTTGGATGCTTGCAAGGCATCTACTGGGAACAATGTGGTTGGAAAGAGTTTAAACCCTATGTTGAAAGACTTGCTACTTCATTGTCTGAGTATAGCGACTACTTGACAAAACAGTGCTGTACCACGAAACGGGTTCATTCATCACTGCAACCTGTGCGCCAAATATTGGAGAACCTTGCCTTTTGTTATTTGCCCCTTTGTGCTAATGTAGCACCATGCTTTCACCAGCTTGAGCTGAAGCTAAAGGAGAAATATCCTTTTGAGTACTTGCCAGTTGAAGATGTAAGCCCGACTGAACCACGTAAAAAGTACATGTATGAATACATCCAAAAGCTGAGAGAAACAGGATTGTCCATGAAGGTTGCTTTCCTTACCTACTCACATGGAAACAACATTGGTTCTTTTCATTTTGTGTGGAAAGTGTTGGACTCTGTTGATGCCGATATTTCTGAGAGCCAACGAACCATTGAGAAGGTTAAAGAACAGCTACCTGTTTTCCATACACGAGCGATGAAAGCTGCACTTCATTCGAAGTTTGGAAGAGTAGCTCCAAACATGAAGCCAGTCACTCTTCGAGCCCTCTACCGAGAGCTAACAAATGATGCCTCAGCTCCAACAAATCTCCACGAAGCAGAGATTGACGAGAGGATGAGAATGATTCTCGAGATGGAAGATGCTGATATCATGCTTGACCTAAGACATTTGAACACAGGAAGAAGATCACAGTATGATTTGGAGTGAGTGTAAGAAGTTCTTGGAGGAGTCTGTTGGAACAGCTGTCGATGATCGTAGACATGGGGAAGTCACACATCTGGCAAAGGCCATATCAGTGGGTGATCTCTGTGCTCAAGTGGAAGCGAAATACCCAGATGGAACCCCAATCCCACATGAATCGTGGATAAGGTTACAGTTTTGGCCAAAGACTCAACATGCCAAATTAAGAATACATTACACTGGAAAACTTGATATTCGTTTTATGGTACAGGCGAGGCAGTTCCGCAAGACACACCCAGATTCCCACTATGCAGTAGCACTATTCAGATATCAAAGGAACTTGCTGTGCGATTCAAAGACCACAGTGTGTTCTTTTCGTTGGATGACAAGCATCGTGTTAAAGTGGGTGAGCCGGGATTTCCTGTCGCTGCAGTGGAGCGTGGAAGAAGAGTTTTAGTTGGGCGTGATTCTGCATTCCATGTCGGAGATCATGATTTCACTCGAATGAGCATCATACCGTCTGTGTGCTTTGCTATCAATATCCCTGATTCTATTGATTCATCTTGGTACACTGGAAGGGTATTTGTAGGTCTAAAAGAAGCCATTTTTGAGCCGTCGTCTCCTCAGCATATTGCTGAGCTCTATGAGATCGTGTTTACAAAGAATTTGGAGACAAACCCTATAATGTTGATTTACACAGATGGTGGACTGGACCATAGACTGACATATCTCAAGGTGCAGTATCTCTCATTTCATTGTTCCTGAAGCTGGACCTCGATTTTCTTTGTGTGTGTCGTAATGCACCATATCATTCCTGGCGCAATCCAGTCGAGCGAGTGATGTCTATTTTAAATTTAGGATTTCAATCAATTGAGGAAACAAGCAGAGGAAGATCTGGAATCTATCATTTCGAAGTGTAACAACATGAAACAGATGAGAGCAGCAGCTGAAAAGGAGTCAACATAGAGATGGTAGATGCAATGAGGGATAGTATGGAATCAGTGAAGATCCTCATTTCTGACATCATTTGCCACCTACAGCTCAAAGGCAGGTCTTTTGAAGTGTTTTCAGCAGCCAGCGAGCTGGAAATCGAAGAGGTATGGAACTCTCTTCACGCAATTGACAGTACATTGAATCTTGGAGACAAACATCGGAAAGGGTCATTGTCTTCACACCCTTCGCTGAAAGCTTTTCTATCTCATTGCTGTCAAGAACGACACTACTCCTTTTGCATTAAGAAGTGTGGTGATTCTACTGGTGGTATCTGTAAACCAACTCGTTTGCCGCCAGAAATATTTTCGCAAATTCATCACCTGCCAGACCCAATGCCAGCTTCTGATGGCCATTACAAGTCATTTAGTGAAGTTTATGGTACACCAACAACTGAGACCCACCACCCTTCTTCAACAAAGCATACTGGTAAGGCCAAGACACTCTCTTTTGTTACCAGCATTCAACATGTGCAGAATGTGTCCCTGATGGTACAATGTGAAGAGTGTACAATGTGGCGCCTATTGTACGCACTCCGAAAGCTCTTCTCTGTTGCCAGGCAAGAACTCCAATCTTATTTGGAAGACTACACTTTCTCATGTGGTGCTGCTTTGAGTGATTTAGAGCTTCCTTCTCTCCTCAGTGAGGTTTATGCTCGTGACCTACAGTGCTATGACCCAGTCGAAAAATTGTACTATTCTATGAACTATGATCCGATATGTATATATTGCTGTACTGAGGAGAATCTAGTAATAAATCACCAAAATCTCACCATTCACCGGACACCACGTTTTTTCGGACACCGCCACCAAACCTTCGGACTGTGAAATTTTGGTACCTGAGGAGTCCGTCAGACGGCATTTTGAGTGCTACTTACGGAGTCAGCAGACTCCATTCCATGCACTGGAGCACCTACGCATGCGCAAACGTCATGAGACCTCGTGTTCGTCTGGTGGAGAATGCTGACTGATCCCGGTAGAAAGGTAGACTACTTCGTTAGTGTTGACGTATATCTCACGTTTTGCACCCTTGTGTTGTTTCAGAAAACATTCCTACCCGTGTACAAGAGAAGAATTCAGGGTGGGATTGCCACTGAGCCCCGCAAACCGCCTCATGCTTTTCATGCTGATTCTGTCGCTAAAAGGAAGCAGTGGTCGGAGGTAGCGATGGAGGGTGCACTCCAGGATGTCACATCTGGTACACTTACTGTGAGGCGTGCAGCTTTGGAACACAACGTACCTAAATCAACCTTGCATGATAGGTTAAGCGGCAAAGTTTGCCAGGTGCTGTAGGTGGAGCTCCTCGATACTTAGATGATGAAGAAGAAAAAGAGCTTGTTCAGTGGCTTGAGGGTTGTGCTGAGGTTGGATGTGCCAAATCTGTAAGGGAGGTCAGAGCAATTGTAGGTGCCATTGTGGCCAAGAAACAGAACCTAGACCACATGACCGTTAGCCATGGTTGGTGGGATAGGTTTCGTGTGCGGCACCCACATTTGAAGCTGCGAGGTGGAGAAACTCTCGCCTACATTCTTGCTCTTTGTACCAGCTGTGATATCCTCAATCAATACTTTGATCTTTTGGAGGATATTCTTACAAAGAATGCCCTCAAGGATAAGCCTGGTCGTGTATTTAATCTAGATGAATCAGGTATCCCTCTCCAATGTCGTCCTGGCAGGAGGATTGCTATCAAGGGGCAAAAGCATGTGAATGTAATCTCTTCTGGGGATAAAACGCATATCACTGTCCTAGCATGTGTTTCAGCTTCTGGACATGCATTGCCCCCTACGGTCATATATAACCACAAGAACCTCACACAAGAGCTTACTCGAGGGGAGCTTCCAGGTACGATTCATGGATTATCATCATCTGGGTGGATAGATGCAGAGTTCTTTTACCAGTGGTTTCACCAACACTTTCTAGAGTATGCCCCCTCTGCCCGCCCTCTGTTGCTCTTACTTGATGGGCACTCTTCACATTATAATCCAGATTTTATCCGTAAAGCCTGTGAGAGTGGCGTGGTTGTATTTTGCCTTCCGCCACATACAACTCATCTCTGCCAGCCACTTGATGTGACATGCTTTCATTCGTTAAAGACCTATTGGGACCACGCTTGCAATCAATATATGTCATCCAACCCTGGTAAAGTTGTCACTATATACCAGTTTTCACAGCTCCTGTCGATAGCATGGAGCCGGGCTATGACACCACAGACTATCGTGTCAGGATTCAAGGCTACTGGTGTTTTTCCACTGAACCGATACGCCTGGTGAACAGCCAAGATATTCAGGTGCACCCACAGCTATTCTTGCCAAGAAGAAAGGCATCAGTTTTATGCCATTTTACTCACCCACACATGATGTTGGGGAACTATTCACAAGTGAAGAACAGGAATGTTTCCAACGTCGTTATGAAGAGGGCTATGACTTGCATTATGACAGGTACAACCTGTGGTTCAAGACTCATCACCCAGAAGGTGCAGGAGATCTTCGAGTACAGCTCTTCACTAACTCACCTGCTTCAACATCAGTCCGTCCCTTGCTTTCACCTTCAAACCTGCCTCCCATATCTCCTGAGGTTTCCGAACACCCTCCCAGCATGTCAGGTGAAGTCCAAGCTGTCTGAGTTTTTGCCAGTTCCTGCTCCATTCACAAGGAAGACAACCAACAAGAAGTCATCTGGGGTATGTTATTTGGGAGTTTATGTGTTGTGACTGCTGTGAGGTAGATTACATCCACCTCCGCTTTGTGGCTGATATATACTGATTATGCAATTGCCAAAGTTCCAATTAATATTAATATATATTGCCTCTGGCCTCTACTTATTGTGCTTTTATATTCTTGTAGGCAAGGGTGTTGACCAGCAATGAGTATGTGAAGATTATGGAAGAGAAGGAGCGGAAGGAGGAAGAGGCTGAGCTAAAAAAGAAGCGAAAACTTGAGCGGGAGAAGAAGCGACAAGAGAAAGAAGCCTTAATGGCTAAGAAAGCACAGAAACAAGTAGCCAAGACAGCTCGGATAAGGAAGGCTAATGCAGGTAGGTATATAACAAGTGCAGGAATTTTACTTGGGGCAGGGGGGGCTCAGCCCCCCCAAAATTGGAGGTCGTGATGAAGAACGTATTAAATACTAATAGCCCATGCCGGCAGTGAATGTAAATAACCCCCCACTTCATGAACCCCGAGCCCCCCCCCATTTTTGACATGCTGTCTCTGCCTCTATGGGGGATCAGGGTGGGGAGTAAAAAAATGCTGTGTATAACGTGCACACCTTCCAAGAGGTATCTGGGGTGCATGCAGAAAATGTGTAGATCATCTGAGGTTGATGCAGTCCAATCTGAGGCAGTGGTCTCACCTTACCTGATTCCAACCTGGAACATTTGCCTAGCCTTAGCCCTAGCTCCGAGTCGTTGGCCACGCCCACTCGTAATTACGGCGGTGCCGTATATTCCAGTTGACCCGAACATTTTAGTGTCAGCCATTTCATTTGAGGTATAGACTCAAGTCACTTTGCTGTGTGGAATATACCTTCTAAATAGTGCCTACTACATGGAAGGAGAAATCACTTGCTGTGTATAAGCAATAGCATTGCCAATGTACATGTATATAGCCATTTCCTCAGTTGAATCCCACTGATGTTGGGAATTTTATGACAATGGCACTCCCAGGCTGAGATAACTGGATTAAACCTTGTTTCTATTGAACCCTCTGGGTATTGCTGCTAAATGGACTCCGGATATTTGAGTACTAGTTTCTAACCTGTGCATATACATGACAACAAAGTGTTTCATAATTTTTACAGGGGACGAAGGTACTCAAACACTATGTGCCAGCCCAATACCTCTAGAGCAAGATGTGGACTCTGAGACCCAAGACTCAGGTACATGGAGTCATAAAGAGCAACTTCCTCTGCTTAGTTAAAAGCTTCTCGTTATCCTACAGACTGCATGAAAGGCTGCTGTGAACACACTACTGCTCGCAGCTGCAGACAATGTGATTCTTGGGTGCACTGCATCTCTGCTGGTATCGCTAAGAACAGCGAGCGTCCGGTGTGTGGTATCCGATAATTGACCATGTACTCTATAGTGTCTCGTTTAGTGCCTGTGGTACACCTAATCTGATAATAATGCCATAATGGTAATATCCGCCCACCCGCATCCTGTTTTGGGAAAGCCTCGATGAAAAACTCAACGAATAGTGGCCTTAAACTGTAAAAAGGAGCGAAAAGACATGATTCAATACTTTGATACTTACCCCGGCTTGGCCACTAGTCCCTTTTTCAGCACCACTACAAGAGAGTAAATACTTTCGATTTCTTTTTACATGACAGCAAAGTGTTTCATAATTTTTACAGGGGACGAAGGTACTCAAACACTATGTGCCAGCCCAATACCTGTAGAGCAAGATGTGGACTCTGAGACCCAAGACTCAGGTACATGGAGTCATACAGAGCAACTTCCTCTGCTTAGTTAAAAGCTTCTCGTTATCCTACAGACTGCATGAAAGGCTGCTGTGAACACACTACTGCTCGCAGACGGATTAGCTGCAGACAATGTGATTCTTGGGTGCACTGCATCTCTGCTGGTGTTGAGTGGAGTGAAGCCAGAAAGGAAGATTATGAATTTATTTGTGCTAAGTGTCGTTAATGATCTGTATGTTGCGACATTGTCACCCACAATAAACACTTTATGAGCATAAGCAGGAATGCGCACGAAAAAGCGGTTGTGTGCGGCCTAGAAATCTTTTCGTGGATGGATGACCACTGTGTGGGCATTTTGGAGTCCGAACGTATATAGTAGAGTACTATGTGTTGTCCGAAGTAGGAGGCTGGTAGCCGAACAATGATGGTCCAGTAGGGTCCAGACACTCGCCTTTATGATCACAATGAAAAAGAGAATTCTATGTGCATTATTTCGTCTATACGACGTGAGTCTCTATACCAAGTTTGGTAGTGATAGCGTAAGTTATCGCTAAGAACAGCGAGTGTCCGGTGTGTGGTATCCGATAATTGACCACGTACTCTATAGTGTCTCATTTAGTGCCTGTGGTATAGGGATGCGGCTATTACGCGGGCATAGTTTCCGGCATAATGGACGCACAGTGCAAATGAGCATAATGTGGGAATAAACGGAGCAAATCCTGATGTACATCAGGTGAAGTCATGTGCATATCACGTTAAAATTTTTTTGCTGAGCTAGCGTGAACCCATATGGCCGCAAACGGGGAGTGCAGCAGCAGTGCCAGCTCAAACGAGGAGAGACGTTCCTCTGAAAGTTCCAGTAGTATTTCAGGGCAGCCACCTTCGCTTCTAGAAAAATTGAAGGCCCCTACACCTGCTGCTATTGCCAGAAAGCGGCAGATCAAAGCGAACCCCCCTCCTGTCAGCAAGCGCCAGTGTCGAGGAAGCTCTGCTTCTGATCCCAAGACAATTCAGCGGAATATTGAATGCTCATTGATGTTACAGTATAATAATCACTGATTTTTAAAAGAATAATTGGGATTTTCACCTGGCATAATAGGAATTATATTATAGCATTGTGGAATAGCATAATTGGAAAATTTAGCAGCATAATAGCCTCATCCCTACTGTGGTACACCTAATCTGATAATAATGCCATAATGGTAATATCCGCCCACCCGCATCCTGTTTTGGGAAAGCCCCAGATGAGAAACTCAACGAATAGTGGCCTTAAAAAGGAGCGAAAAGACATGATTCAATACTTTGACACTTACCCCGGCTTGGCCACTAGTCCCTTTTTCAGCACCACTACAAGAGAGTAAATACTTCCGATTTCTCTTCGATCGGATTTTCCCCATTTCACCAGCAAGGCAGCATTTCACCTTTGCACCCTGCAGATCTGGTGCTCTGCATAGACCCCGCCCTCAGAGATGGAAAGTCATCGAAACGTCATTCGTCATGTGACCGCGTCTATATACGCATGCGCGACCTAATCGGGTTATTACTCGGGTATTTATATATGTGGACTGTATTAACGCTTGCTAATTGCACTACAGTAAAGAAAGGCCTATGGCGCGTTCCGTTTTTGGTGACTTGTTTGGTGTCGTGGACACACTACTTTTCTTTGTAGTCAGTAACGTACAGAAACCAATACCGTAGTAGATTCTATTTCGATGTCGATGCTAAATGGTCTTGTTTTCTCTACGGTGCAGATGACTGCCTATGAGAAACACGTATACATGCCTCTGCAAAGTTGCCTATCCCCACTGATACTACGCATTCCGAGAGATGTCTCCTTCGCTGGACGTAAGAAGACTTTTCTCACTGCAAACAGAGTTACATTGGGAAGAACGATGCTTGTGGTACCCATAGCAATGTGTTTGAAGTTAGTATATTAGTCCTAGTCAATGCTATGTATTATGATTATAGTGATCTGTAAAACTTCCAGGTTCAATTATCCTATTTCTGCATGTGTGATAGTGGCACTTCATGATTTTCTTGATCATGTGGATGGAATTGTAGCAAAGGTTCACCGTAACATCTATGGACTGGTGGATAGTCCCATCCTGGGGAGCTTTCTGGATGCTTTCTGTGACAAAGTGAGTAATTACTGGTACATATTTTAGTCATGATATCAGTATAGCATCCCCTCCGATCCTAATACAAAGTCCCTAGAAACATTGCATACATGTGGATGAGCATACATATAGTTAAATAGGCAACCTATACACTCAATCCAGCTACCAGCACCTCGGTACTACATAAGCAGAGTCTTTTGTTGAGCCAGTGGAACCCTACATTAATGCAGGATATTTTATCTTTTGTTCTTTCTTATCCAGGTTGTAAATGTATTTACATTATGGAGCATTCTGCTTCTGATCGAATATGAGTACTATTCAATACAACAACTCTTCTTTGTTGGCCTGAGCTCTACTGTTATAGTCTATGAGATTGTTCTGGGTGTAGTCAGAGTGCAGGATTACTTCCACACTATCTATTCTAAGTGAGTGATTTGCAAGAATATGTTTATATACATGTTGCTCAACCTCATTATGTGCCAGAGGTACTGAATAAACTGTACAACACTATAATTCCACACAGAAATATGCACATTGTGAATACAGTTTACCCAATTGTTTGTATAACTAATTCTCTAAGCTCAGACATTCGACTAAGCACTATTTCACTTGTCTCTTGATAAGCAGTCAGTTTGTGATTTTCCTTTCTGGGTTAAGGTTTCACGTTCATGGTTGTGTGCTTCTCTTTGTAATCAAACTATATATCATAGAGTCGGTAGACTCTATATGTAGGGATGGTGCTGACACGCCCATTAAGCCTTAACAAAAGTAACGGCTCAGAACTCCCGAACGCGGATGTTTTAAGCCTTTTCAGACAAACTACATGCTCTGCGAGTGCTTCTATACACTACAATACTCTCAAAGTACATAAAATACACAGCTACAGTGAATCTCGGAAATTTGTAAAAACCTGGATTGTTCATCATCTTCTTCTTCTTCTTTTTCTTCTTCTTCTTCTTCAGTTCAAATGGCCTACCGTGAAACTGAGGTTAGTAATCGCTCTAATTCTTTCACGAAAATCATTTATACTGGAGCGTACATGATCCTTGATGCACAAAATCTTCATACCTTCTCCCAAAGCCATCAAACTCCAGATTTGCAACCTTACAAGTGTTAGTTTTAGACGCCATTTTCTTGTTTGCTCATGTGCCGAACACATGAAGTTAGTTTTGTGCACTAATGATGCAGACTTTCAGTGTTAGTCGAACTGCCGCTGTTTCGAGCGCTGTGTTGTCTTTTTTGGCTACGTTGCTCCGTTTCTTTGAACAACTAACTGTTGCAGGCAACTGGACCCACTGTTGTACTCAGTAGACTATATACAGGATGTAGGAGTCACTGATAATTGCTAGATATCCTGCTTATAGGTATGCAAGGGAGGTAGAACTCTGCACAAAGTGAGTAGGTTTGTATGTGTTGCTACACACAGTAAAAACCAGTGAAACAAGTGTAAAAACATTTTTAATAAAATGTTGAAGGATGTAGGGATTGAAGTGCCAAAAAGTATAAAAACAAAGGTTAAAGTGCAGCATGCATGCAGACAAAGGCAGGGGATGATAGCATACAACAATCATAACATGCGTAACCCCATATCCCTACATCTGTAAATACTAGAAGGGGTTACGCATGTTATGATTGTTGCATGCTATCACTGCCTTTGTTTGCATGCATGCTGCACTTTAACCTTGTTTCTTGCATTTCAATCCCTACATCCTTCAACATTTTGAATGTTTTTACACTTTAAGGATTGTGCCTAGTGGTGCTTGTCTTCTTGTAGTTTACATGCATCTATTGCACAGGCATTCCATACACCAACTGGAAGGCATAATTACATATTTCAGCCGACTGTAGCAGTTTTAATTGCTAGTTGTGGCTTCCGTTTGCACGTACCTATATTGGAGGGCATACATGGAACTTGTGCAATAACCCCTTCCCTTAAGGTGCTCTAAGTACATATTATGTATATGCACTTTACTCTCCAGGTCAAAATATTGTGATGGGCAAGTCAGGTATGTTGGACTATCTGATATGTGCGTACATGCTAAGGACTTGTGCATGCACCATCCTTTATCCATGGCAATTTCAAAAAAGGCACACTTATTTTTATATCACCAACATTCAAACCTTCCCTACCTTTGTAACTGGGACAAGAGCCTAATACTTAAAATGTCATTCTCATGTATAGATCCTAATACTTTTCTGGCCATCATCTTACAGCATTCAGGCAAGCATGGAAGGTAAAACTAAAGAAAAGTTTGAGAGTATGGCATTAGCCTTGTTCTGCCTATCACTTCGGTACAGCAACCCAACAGAAACCTGGGGTAAGGCAATATACATGAAGATTTTACATACATGCGTCACTGAACATCGTTAGTAATAGTGAATTAATGATGTTTTGTTGCTGGACACCTCTCACACATACTGGACCCTCTTCCTTCTTATGTACACCCCCAGTATGTTCATCCACATGCTACATAATGCATACTATCGTGGGGAAGTGAGAGTGAACTCATTGATTCTTCCCCATTAGTGCACAAGCATGTAGTTTCAGAATAGTAAAATGCTCGTCTTTCCAACAGTCTACTTTAAAAACTAGACAGTGGGATCAGTAAGTATAAAGAGTATTATGTATTAGTTATGTCTGATATGTATGTATATCTGATATATATACAGTTCGAAATGTTGCATACATATAACAGAGTGACAAAGCTTCGTCCTCAAACTTATACATGTAGGACAATGTAAACTTACACTGAATATATGACTATACATAGCGAGCTACTCCAGGCATAAGCTGATGGTGCTCCTGCTTCATGCTAGAGGGCACTATAGTATCAGCAGGCTTGCTGTGAGAATATTTAATGTACTGCTAGTTTAACTCAATTGCAATATTATTTTAGTCAATGTTACTGTAGTTCAAGTGGTGGATTTCACTAACATAATTACTTTGTGCCAATTTTTCCTCAGCGTGCACTCTGGGGTGCTTATGTCTTGGAGTCAGTGTGCGGTTTGCTCATGGGAGTTTACTTCACAAGTTAAAGACTAGAAACACTGCTAATGACATGTACACCCAATATAGAGATATAAGGCGGAAAGTGCCAACAGATCAGACAGGAAATGGTTAGCATTAGAAATTGATAATAACCAAGCCTATTGTATATGTATGTCTTCATTTATAGGAGCTCTGCCACAAGTTGCTAGTGCCCCTGACCTGCATTTGTTAAGATCCCACTCTGACTCTGAATCTTCCAATGAGGATAGGAAAGAGGATGACCCAGGCATGGTGGACAAGGTCTACACTGTTGGCTGTTTTGATTTACTTCATTATGGACATGAAAAGCTTTTTAAGCATATGAGAACCATGGGAAGAGAGGTATATTATAATCTACCATTAGATAATCAGTACATTTAAAGTATTTGCTGACATTCAAGCATATAAAGCCTTGAAAACAGTACTGGAAGTACAGATTAATTCTACACAAGTTATACAATGTCATGTAGCCCAACTATGCTACATGTACAACTATGCTACATGTAAGCTATGGAGGGATGTTACTGAGTTTGTAAAAGTGGATAATGACAAACTGATGTGTGAGATCAAAGCAGACTCAACACATGTTACTATCCTCTGATCCAACACAATAAAAGAGCAAACAGGAGTAATACAAATGGGTATGTCAGTGCCATCAGAGCCTACCGACTCTCTGACACTACTCTTTTGTGCAGGTTTGACCTTGGGCGAATTGTGTTGCTTTGTCTTTCTGTTGTGTTGTGTTGCTTTGCCTTTCTTTCTAAGCATCTCATGAATGATTAAGTCATGTACGTGTACAATATTCAGAGGATAGTCAGTCCAATATACATTGAAAATTCTATATTTCACATGTCACTACTCTACTTCCACACATCAAAGGGCAGATTAGAGTGAAGAATGAAATCACATACATGTGACAGAACTCACTGTTTATGCATTGGATAGTTGCCCACATGCTCTCCTTATGAGTAGGGATTGCATCTTCCAGGAAATGTGCCGAGCAAAGGTGATGCATATGGCCTACTCCCACCCACATCAAAAGCAAAGAGGAGTATATAATGAAATCATGTAGTGTATATAAAGTGACAGAGGAACCCTTTCACTTGAGTTCTTGAATAGCTGCCCATAGTTTCACACATTGAATACCCATGCTGTAGGGTGTGAGGGTTGATACATGTAAGTACCTTTCATCTCTATAGTAGCATTTACAGTTCTGGTCAGGGCTTTTGCACTTTTGCACTTTTACAAACAACTGTGTGCATGGCATGGGTGGGGGTGGGAAAGTAATGCCATGTGCGGTGTGTGGCTGGAATTGTGGAATTTGGTGTGACCTCTCTTATGATTGCTTGCACAGTAATAATTGATAGGTATTTTCAATTGTATGCAGTGCCTTGTTACCAGTGTTGGTATGTTCAATTGCTGACTAACTAGGTTCTCAGAGTTGAAATAGTAGCAAAGTATATTTTTGTACAAGTTGTGTACATCCAAGAATCATCTGGTCATGTATGTATGTGAGTTGGTACACAGTTTAGGATGGCACCGATATGCCCATTAGCCTTATTGGCTCCAAACTCCCAAATGCAGTTATGTATATATAAAGCGCTGGGCGGAGCCGGTCCAGTTGGTCCAGCCGTGGCCGGAACATTTTTGGGGCTTACTAGTGAAATTCTAAGCATTGTAGGTGAGTGGAAGTGGGAAGGCCAGCTACGTTTGCATGTAGCGCACAAGCACCCCTGGGGTTCCATAAGAAGTACACAGTTAGTACGCGGGGGAGGGTCGGTCAGTCCGTTATATATATACATATAGAACCACGCCAACTGAACAACTAAGTGGGCTCACTACTGCTCACTAGAGGTGGGCAGGGCTAGCGATGGTGTGCATACTGGGGCTCTGTTGACAATATCATGTAACGGTCGAGCTAAATGCCTAATCTTGGCACTTCGGGAAAACGGCAGAGGCAGAGATAGCATGTCAAAAGCGGGGGGGGGGGGGGGGGGAGCTCGGCATTCACAACATGGGGGGTTTATTATTATATATGAATACATCTGACATAGGGATTTATAACTATTTCACCCATTGACAATATCCAATTTGGGGGGCTCAACCACACTTATCAAAAAGTGGGGGGCTCAAACCCCTCGGCCCCCCCTCCCCCCCAGGTTCTCTGCCTCCGACACGTCATTGCCCCAAGCAGCTGCCAATCGCTGCACATGCACAGACGGCCAGACAAATGGAATTGTGCTTCCACCAGGCCTGATATATAGGCAACATCTACAAGAGTTTCTGAACCCACTAAGACCCTCAAAGTATGTAAAATGCACCACTATAGGAAAATGCTCATACCACCGATTTCTCCATCTTCTTATTCTAATATTCAGTTCAGATCACATACCACACAAGTGATTGCCTTCACTTTTACATGCAGTGGTTCCTTCTTCTTCATGCATGCACATTTACTATTTATGCACCTATAATGCATCAACACATGCACAGAGAGAGAGTGGGGCTGTATTGTGCATTGTAGAAGGGGTGGGGCTCGTGGATACATAAAAAGAACCTTCATGAAGGAAAAAATTCTGAGTGAGGAAAAACCCACTACTTTACAAAATGAAACACAAAACCCCAGACTGTGCTCTACTGGTATCAGAGAGAGTGGATTTCTGCCACACTAGCTACATTCTGCTGCTCTCTCTAAGACTGCCCCACCACTATCATCACCTAATGGAACAATGCCTGAAAATTGCACTCAAGCTGTCCTTCACTGCAAGAAAAAGAGCATTAAATATATTGCCCAGACACCCTAGCTCTACCTACCAGTCTTTACATGCACTCATTGTGTACAGGCAAACATTAGCCCAACATATTTTCCCCATATGCACAGAGAGAACGAGAGGGAAAACAATTTCCGTGAACCTGCCATGCAGCTAGTTGCTGAGCGAATGACCCACATCTTTAAAAACCCTGTATTTACATCTCCCGCACATTACACCATGCGCATGTGCCCACACGCAAACAATGGGAGCTTATTTTCTGTCTTAGCTCAAACAAAATAAAATACACATCAAGATGCAGCTAACACTGCCTGAAAGACTACTCAATTGTTACCAAGGATTGTGGATACCAGAAACTTGGTAGTCAAAGCTCCAGAAGAAGGCGGGGCTCATTGGCCAAGATTGAAGTCGAGCCAGTGATGCTTTATGACTAGTATAACTGTGGAATTACTATTTAATCTGCACACCATTCAGTATCGATGACGACTACTGCAGTGTAGTTGAAACATTGGCAAATGAACTGGTCGGAGAAGTGTGACTACGTATGTATTGCCAACCAAGAACCAATGAATCATTGGTAAACATACAGACAGGACCCACACATCACAGCAATGAAAGACTGGTTGTTGGAGAGTCAACGTAACAGATAATATGTCTATCCTGTCACATGTAATTAGAACGCAGTGTACTTGTGATTTTTGAAAAATTCGTGTTCTATACATGTGGAGGATTCAGTGCTTTTTCATTATGCAGGTAATCGTTGGTGTCCATAATGATGAGTCGTACTTCAAGTTAAAAAAAAAGAAACCTATTGATAATACTGAACGAAGAATGGAGAATGTTAAAAAATATGCTGATCAGGTAAGCACAAAAGAGTATATAAAGTATCTAACAGATACAGTGTGGTTCTATATATTTGCAAGGTATTTGCTGTATCTAGCACTGATCCTGCTCCTTATTTGCGTTGCTGTGTTCACCTGAAACCTGGCGAGACTGCACTCTATGTACGAGGAGATGATATGCCACAATTTCCAGGAAGAAGCATTTGTGAACAACTCATGTCCATTCAGCTCCTGCCATACACACAGGGTGTAAGCTCCACTGCCATCAGAGCACGCATACTTGCAGAAAGTAGTACTTCAAATAAAGATACAAGCACAAAGACAGATGTTATCTAGCTTACTTGCTTCTTATTGACTGTATAGCTAGTTGTAAATGTGTAAGAGTTGGTTTGATTATTTTGTATGGCTAAATGTAGTCTTCCATCTAGTGTCTTGCTTTTTTATTTATACTGCAAGCAATTGCCCATTATTTTTTACTTTAAATCAAATAGTCATCCTCTTATTTTCCGTTTGCACTGGGAACATGCTTCCGTTTGATCTTATTATGCACATGAGGTTTCACATGACCCTTAGCAGCAAAAAGATGCACAAATGCATTTGCAAGGGAGTATACAATGAGAAGACAACGTTAAACTGAGGTGATGGAATGCAACAATGCCCCCCCTACATCTAATGCATCCACTTTACCCACTGTCATCCTTACCATTCTTTAATACTTGGATTTGATAGCATGTAGTTAGATCTGGTTATGGTTTAATTTCGTCTCTCCTATAGTACTGTAAGTGTTGCACCACGGTCCAATTCTCATAAGTTAGATCTACGCGCCAGATTAGACCTGTAGACGCGCGTTTATTGCGCGCTTATAAAATCAAGAGCTTACGTGCCAGCAGCGAAGGACTGACTGTGTCTATATGCATCCGTGATGGGGATTCAGGGATTGATGAAATTGATTTGTGACTACTCTCCATCATCTATAAAAGACCATGCCATTAAAAATTACTTTGGTAAGATGCATGGGATGTTCCTGCACACTGCAGGAGGCGTGGTCAAACTAGAAATCTGCATGCGCGTAGTATAGCAACTTGTTTTCATTTCTGCACTGTGTAAAGTACCATATTAGAGTTACTGTTAACTAATCAGTAGTGTGCCTACCTGGAAATATGTAGATCTAGCTTGTGGTTAGCATATTACACCTCTGGCAATGACTCCAGTGAGCATTACCAAGCTGGAAAAGGGAATTACGACTGTCACTTACATGTACGTAGTCACAAAGATCAATAGGATCTGCTGCCACTAACTGCAAAAGCAGTGGGGCTGGTACATACAGGAGTATTGCATTTGCAGTAGTGAATACAACCAAAAAATACCTTACGGCCATTTTGATTAAAATGACAAGAGGTGTTGTCTCTCTCCCATACTGCGGTTATTTCTCTGATTTTAGGTGCTCATTTTTACATCCATTATGTATATTCTTTGCATATTACATTGTATTTTAACTATTACTTTCTTCTAAACTCATGATCAGTCTATGAATAACTATATTCTCTCATATTCCTCTACTCAAGTATATACACCATCTGTACCTCTACTGGCCATCACCATAAATCCTGACAAGGGATGTCCAGACTCCAGTGGTGCCATATTTTCAATCAGGTGTCCATGACTGACTACATTGGAATACTACTGTTTAAGCGTATTGCTTGTAGAACATACATCACAGTAACTCTGACAGTATGTGTACTTGTCCAGGGATTACCACTCTACCTAGTCTGGCATAGCCACACCCTCTCATAAAGCGAGAGAGGGTCTGGTCTATATAGCATCATTGAGTTGTGCCCGTGGAATGTTTGGTTATGTAACAGTTTTCATAACTTATTACATGTATGTCAAGAAAATGTCATTACAACTTGCACACATGACGTCAGACATGAAACCACACAGTACTAGAATATGTGTATACACAGTTACAAGTCTCAGGAAACGATCATTCACACATTGCTTGGGCTGTAGAGCAATACACAACCCCTGAAAACGCTACACTACATACGCTAGCCCTGACAAAGGTAAGCTTAGTTACCGCCCGAAGCTGCAGATCTCTAAGGTCCTCACAGCCCAGTTCACAAGTGCTTTTTCGGCACACTCTCAGACTAAGACTCAGTTCTTCCAGGGGCATTTAAAGTGCTGATTAAGTATAATGTGACATCACGTAAAACAGGAATGTTATAATTGGATTTCTCATAACCTGATTGGATAACCCCATTTTCGGGTGACAGGCACAACTCAGTGATGCTATGTAGACCGACCCTCTCTCGCTTTATGAGAGGGTGTGGCTACGCCAGACTACACTCTACCCCCTACACCCCTTGTCATAGAGATGAATACATTATCTGTGAATCCTTTTTAATACCAACAGCAAGTAATCTCGTAAACACATAATGGTCAAACCAGAGTTCATACATGTAGAGAAGCTCTGTATGTATCATGCAGCACCATGATAACATTAGGACTAATTTTCACTTTGAAGAGCCAAGTATGCTATTCATACATCAAGCTATGTAATCATGAAGCTACACTTTTCTGAAGATAGTAGAAGTGTACCTTCACTCTATTTGATAAACCCAAATCTATATAGTAATGTATACATTTTTAATAAAAATCCCATAATATGCATTATGAAATGAACTGATTGTTACACAGGACGCAAGATTGCAATTGATGCATCAATGAGTCTGTACCAATTTTTAATAGCTGTTAGAACAGATGAAGGGGTTCTCACCAGCAGTGATGGTGAAACTACGAGGTACATATGTGTGTACAGAGTGTATCATTGATGTTTTTTTCAGTGATGTGATTATATGTACGTACCTATACATGTAAAGTGCTGTGTGTTTGTTTTATAGCCATCTGATGGGGCTTTTTTATCGAACAATTCGTATGGTAGAAAATGGAATCAAACCAGTGTAAGCACTAGTACTGCAGTGTTGGATGTATCCTGTTCTTTTATATGCATACATATCACCTTAATAAACCTAGATATGTGTTTGATGGAAAACCACCAGATATGAAGTCAGGAGAGGTGATATGTACATGTAATACATTCATGACTCACGCAGTTGTTGCAGCACCTGTGTGCAGTGCATGTGCATATTTATTTGCATACATGTTCATATGTTATGTTGCTTCTCTGAGGTGTAATTAATGGAGTTTGGCATACGTGGTTGTCACAGTGTGCTCCTTTGTACGTTTGAATTATCAGGTTGAGTAAGTTTGCCTTGCGTAGCTGCATTGGCAGCTCATTTAGTGTTTGAGGTTTAAATCACAACCAATGCATGCTCATCTGTCTGAAAGGCAGAGAGTTGTGTCCTAGGGTGCTCATTTTATGGCTGTCTTGGGTGGATACTATGCTCTGTTTCCTTCGGAGTTGCTAGCATTTCATGTGCAATGTGTATTTTTGGAAGTCTTTACCTTCATGTTAGCAGTCATATATACATGTAATCATAATGGGTTTCAGAACTACCAGTACAGTGTCGGTGCCTGATATTCATTATACAAGTGTAAAAAAATTGTTGAAGGATGTAGGGATGACAGTGCCAAAAATTACAAATATATGCAGCAACACAGAGGATGAGGGCATGCAACAATCATAACATGCATAACACGAAACCCAAAAGTACATGTATATATGCAACAACACAGGGGATGAGGGCATGCAACAATAATTTTTTAGGGGGGGGGGGCACGGGGGCATTTGCCCCCCCCCCCCCCCCCTAAAAACTATTGCCCCCCTTAAATCACCGGTTTTTATTATTAAAAATGTTGCTCCTCATATACAGCCACTAGTGTTGTCATGTTGCCCCCCCAAGATTTCGTGTATGTGCCGTTCACCCCCCTTGTCAAGTTTTCTGAAATAAACCCTGGCAGGCTAGTATCTAGTGTACTACAGAGGAGGTTGGACACCGTTGACCTTTGCTGGTTTAATTGAATTCCTTAACACTCATGTGATCAGAAGGGACAGAAAACACTGTACGGAGCTTTCCAGACCGACGGGAGTTAGTCCTAGGTAGATTGTTAAGCTTACCATATGGAATATTAACATTTTACTCGCAGTATTACTAGCCAACTAAGTCACGTGAGTGATAAGGAATTTAATTAAACTGGGCAGGATTTCTTTTGGGGGGGCGAGCGGGCACATTTGCCCCCCCCTTAAAAGTTTTGCCCTTGTTGAGTCAAACTCACCTTCCTCATATACAGCCACACGTGTTTCATTTTACACCCCCCCCCCCAAGATTTCTCTTATGTGCAGTTTGCGTCCCTTTGTCAAGTTTTCTGAAATAGACCCTGATAATAACATGCATAACCCAAAACTAAAGGATGTAGGGAGGGTTATGTATGTTATTATTGTTGCATGCCCTCATCCCATGTGTTGCTGCATATATACTGTTCTATATAGTTTCTCTAATTTTTGGCACTGTCACCCCTACATCCTTCAACATTTTAATGTGAATGTTTTTATATTTGTTTAACTGATTTTTTTGTTGTATAATTGCTTGCAAATACAATGCTTTTTGCACGTGTGCCAGCCCCACCCCTTTTGCTGCTTGTGGTCATGTGAAACACACGTGAGTAATAATGAGGAAATGGCGTTCAACTACACAGAAGTGCTAATATATCGTAGCTTTACTCGTCGAAGAGGGGCCCTGCAAAGATTCCGCTGGCGAAAGGCACTGCACACGGGAATTTGAAGCCGTTTGGTACAAAAGTCAAGGTAAATACGTGTACCAATTTTGTGCTAGGCTGTTTGAAGAATTAGAAGAAGGAGAAGGAGAAGAAGAAGAAGAAGAAGAAGAAGATGGAGAAATCGGGGTTTTAGCAATTGCATGTATGTCATTGTAGCTGTGTATTTTGCCACCTTTGAGAGTGTTATCGTGTATAGAAACACTCGTAGGCCATGTTATGTGTCTAGAAGGACTTATGGGTGCCACGTTTGAGAGTTCTGAGCCGTTACATTTGTTAGGGCTTAATGGGCATGTCGGCACCATCCCTACATAGACAGTCTACCAACTCTTTGATATACATGTAACTGCAGGTGTGAATGTTTACTTGTGTCCATTTCAGCTAGTAAAGAGGACAGAGAAAAGAGTAGAGGCACAAAAGAGCTTAGCTGAGGCTCAAGAAAATGGTACGTTTGTAAATGCAAGGGATATTTAAAAAAAAAGACCAGAGCCATGATCAGTGTTACTGTTTTGTTCAAAGAAATTATAGTTCAATCCTATGGTGGACTAGGTGAGCTTCATCCACTCACTCACAATGCTGAGCATTCACCTATTAACATGGAGGTTATGTGGAGAGTGGCAAGCTTGTTGCATGTCATCATCCTCTGTCTTGGTGCCCTCATTATTGATGTGTCTCGTACAGCCACTCATCATGCAGCAAGAGTCATGTGAAAAAGCACCTGTATGATATGGCATCCAAGAATATTCATGTATAAGTCTGAGTTTTAATAGTTTTGGAACTGAGTAAAACCGTAATACTGAAGGATGTAATGATGGTAGTGCCAAAATCAGAGAAACGAGTGTAACACTAAGTCATGCAGTACAAGGGGGTTGAGGGTTACAGGTTACACATGTACATATACAAGATTACTTGCCAACTTGCATTTATGTGGATGTGACTACTCTGACCTACCTAACAGACAGTTACAAAAATAAGAATTTATGAAAAGTCCATAACAAATGTGTTTTGTGCAGTAAATAATTGAACCTACATGTACTTTGAGCTACATGTAGGCCATTTGAAGATTGAGAAATCAGTGGCTTAGCAAATTTCCTGTCGTTTTTGTGGCACATTTTACTTCAGAAATACTCAGAGTTGGTTGTATGTGTCTAAAAGTGCTTATGAGAGCAGCATTTAGGAGTTTTAAGCCATTAGGGCTGATAGGTCCAACCCTATGTAGAGTAAGAGAGATCTCCAGGTATTCCATGTGCCTCCCCTCCATATGATCATAAAATACCTTAGTCCTTGGTTCAATTAACTTCTCACTCATATGTACCACAGTGTAAACACCATAACATGAAGTTATGTGCTCACATACGTACATGTATGTATTACTGCCATCTTAATTATACAGGAGATGCTGAAAGTATAGAGAGATACCAGAAAAGATTGGTAATAAATGACCATACACTTTCTTTTCTATTATTTTTGACGATGGCATCAACTACTTTCATTATATAGGGATGGAACTTTGTTTACCTTGTCTTCCCTGCATATTTCACTTGTTTGCATAATGTTTTGCGCTTTGCTATTACACACATTCTATTGTCTGATTGTGTACAAAGTTCAATCTCATATAATTCTGTGCATATAGTCATAACCCCTTTCTACTGTGCACAAACCACCTTCATAGCATACATATGCACAAAGTAATAAGAAACTGCTTATCTAACCGGAAAGATACACAAATTGTCATCTAGGACCACACACGCTATTGTGAAGGTGAATACCCTTGCACAGAATTACTTAACACTTAGTGGTAAATTTTTGAGATTTCTTAGTCCATCATTTTCTGGTGTCTGTCACTTCTATAGTGAGCACCAAACACTCATATAGTAGGCTATGTATCTAGTGGACATGTGAGAGCACATACATGTACACCATACACAGAGTAAGTACTTATTGTTTGCACTATTGTATATCATATTTCACAGGTAAAAGTTACACCTAAGCACAATGAAGAGTGCAAGCGACTTCTGACATTGATGGGGATTCCCTATGTGGATGTACGTGTGTCCAGTGTAGCCTGTATGTGTATCCACTGTAGCATGATACAGTAACATCATACCCTGCATGATTTCGTTTAGGGACCACTGGGGGCATTACTGTATATCACTACTCTGTAATATCTCATGGTGCATTCGTGAGGTTGCCTTGAGGTTTTTTTTCTACAATTGCAAAAAGCATACTTCATGTTTTTTTGGGCCTTGAGGTTGCTTTATCCAAATGAAAGATGCAAAAATGATATTGTGACACCTCTAGCTTCCCAAATACCATGTCTGGTAACTCCTCAATTTGGGTACAGTTGAGCTTGATCTTAACATCTTTTCATGTGTGTTGCGAAGTCTTAAATTGTCTGCAGAGGTGTGTACACATGGTTCTCATCGCTATTACTACAGGCCCCCTGTGAAGCAGAAGCACAGTGTGCAGCATTGGTGAAAAAGGGTAAAGTGTTTGCAACTGCAACTGAAGATATGGATGCTCTCACTTTTGGTTCGTCAATTGTTCTTCGTCATTTGACAGCTAGCGAACAGAAGTATGTGCTTATATATGCCACCTGTTAGTGTCTTTCTACATACCTGATTCCCAAGCTCTCTCCTCTGCCCAAATTACTGTGTATGTCCTTTGACCTTTTGCATATTGTACTGGTTGTAATGTACACGAAGCTACAATGACCATTTTACTAGTTGTGTACTCAAACTTTTAT
The DNA here is from genome assembly GCA_963970385.1 of Theonella swinhoei. Lineage (NCBI taxonomy): Eukaryota > Metazoa > Porifera > Demospongiae > Tetractinellida > Theonellidae > Theonella > Theonella swinhoei. The sequence goes on along the minus strand of OZ019961.1, from coordinate 2,740,108 downwards.
AGGAAGTTACCAATTCGTGAAATCCATTTGGACAATCTTTTAGATGAGCTAGGCCTGACACAGACTCAGGTAAATACATGGAAGTTCTTATGACTGAACAAGTGTTATTATTTCTTTTCCTCATAGTTCATCGATCTTTGTATTCTACTGGGTTGTGATTATTGTGAATCAGTTAAAGGTATTTTGATACGTACATGTACCTATGTACTGTGTAAGTTTCTGCACAGTATAACTGATGGTGATCTTTACATATCCAATGGTGCTCACAGGTGTAGGACCAGCTAAGGGTCTCAGCTTAATACGACAGTATGGGACTATTGAGAAAATCATTGCAAATAATCCAAAGGTCTTTACGTATATACCTCTGTATGCCCTAATTTTATACAATTAAGTACGTATATCCCTGCAGCTAAATTTCCCTGAGAAGTGGCTCTATGAGGTATGTAACTAGAGACTTTGGTAGACAATCACATGTACAATGGTAGTTCATCCATATCTGTACATGGATTTTAGGAAGCAAGACAGCTGTTTGTCACACCAGAAGTAACTGATGCAGAGGGTGTAGAGGTAAGGGCATCATACATGCAACAGCATGTATGATGCCAGCATGTCACATAAAATACATGCATGTAATGACATTTATTTTGTAATGCAGCTAAAATGGTCAAAGCCAGACAACAGTGGCATCTTGCAATTTATGGTGGAAGAAAAGGGCTTCAGGTACAGTGTAATGCTGTGACCACAGGTTATGTGGTCTTGATCTCAACACATGCAGTGAGGACCGCATCAAGAATGGTGTTAGGAAGCTGGAGAAACACAGAGAGGGAGCAACACAAGGGAGACTAGACACTTTCTTTAAAGCCTTACCATCCCCAACTGCAGCAGCTAAACGAAAGGTCCTAACCCACTATACAGACATATTGGGGCAGGGGGTCACTACACAGAGTTGTGAACTCTATGGTGGGGTGTACTGCTGTGACACAGGTTTTGTATTTTGCATTACCATCATATGTAACCCATGCTTCCAGGCTGTCATGTGTACAAGGAAGCATGTGGAATATTTCAGTATGTGCGGAGACGGTATACATGTATATTGAAGCCTATAACCTAGCAGCCATACAAATCAAAGTCCTGCACCTGCGAGTTCCATTAACTGCAACAGGTGGGTATACATGCAAGGGCTGTATCACACAGTACGGTAGTACTGCATATACAGGGATTGTTATGGTCTATCCCCATTGAAAACCATATACATATAAGGGTTTATCACTTTCACTTTCAGTTTGCTACCTACTGGACTTCTGTGAACATGAATATGTAACTAACTAACTCAGACTAAAATGGCATAATATGCTGCACAGGAAAGGTGTTAAATATTAAAAAGTCCCTTTCACCAATTGTTCATCTTATCTCCTCCTCCTCCTCCTCCTCTTCTTTTTCTTCCATTTCAACAGGTGTACCTCACTAACTATAGCACTTATAAACACAAAACTTTGCACAGTTATGTGGTTCCACTGTGGGTAGCGCATCGTCATGTTAAAAATTTTGGAAACAATGCGTTCTTGTAAAGTAAACAAAAATAGCCCCAGGCCATGTGTTATGATGGGAGCCACACAATCCTATGTATGACTAATGAAGCTCCACTAAATGTGAGATTTTGTATGACAAAAAAGTTCAATACCCCAATGATCAATGTTGCGATAAAATCTTGGTAAACAATGTAAATCTTGTAATATAACAACAAATAGCCTCAGGCAAGCACTACTGTATCTCACTAATAAAAGCTCCACTAAATGCGATGATCAATGTTGTGATAAAATTTCTGTAAACAATAATATAACAACAAATAGCCTCAAGCAAACACTACTGTATCTCACAAACAAAAGCTTCACTAAAGGTGAAAATTGGTATGATGGTAGTGAAATATGCCATTGATCAATGTAGTGATAAAATCTCTGTAAACAAACAACAAATAGCCTCAGGCAAACATTACTGTATCTCACAAACAAAAGCTCCACTAAACGTGAATGATAAAGTGCAATACACCAATGATCGTCATTGTGATAAAATCTCTGTAAAGAATGTAATCTTGTAGCCTCTTGCAAGCATTACTGTCACTCAAACAAAAGCTCCACTAAATGTGGATTTGGTGAAATGTAATACACCAATGATCAATGTTGTGATAAATCTCTGTAAATGATGTACACCTTGTAAAAAATAGCCTCAGGCAATATTTTGCCATATCTTGCTAACAAAGGTAGAAATAAATATAGAAATCAGCGTGGCAGTAAAGTAATAAAGATAAAATCTTGTAATCTGTAAACAATATTATATAACCTCAGGCAGTATTTTGCTAACAAAACCACCACTAAAAGTAAAATTTGGTGTATAAAACTCAAACAATGTTAAATGTCTACAATGCATTAGCTAATGTGTTTGCTAACAATTGGACTGGCCCTACAAAATGTACGTATCTAGGGATAGTAAAAAAATAGGAATTTTGAAAGGAAATATAGGGATTACATAAAAGGAATGGAGACAAGATTGGGACACAGACATGTTATGATACATGTATATCAACATACCCGTACCAGGCTCTCCCGTCTTATTTTACTACGGGTTCAAAGGTCATTCACTGTACACTCGCAGGGGAGAGCCTGGGGATGAGGCTACAGTTATTATAAACTGCAATCCACACTGACTACATACTGTGGTATACAATTATAATGGAAAATTCATCTCATCTGTTTGTTCCACTTCACTCATATCACTATTTTCATGACAGGCAGACGGACAAAGTATGGGTCCTCTAAAAAAGAAATCGAAGCTTTCAAGTTCTTCACATCCAAAAAGGCGATGAGGACAGCAAAGTTACATAGTATTACATAATGTATTGACAATGTTTCCTATACACAGGATAATAAACACAAGGAATCATACATTGTTATTGCTATGTGATTTATAGTTAACAGAAACATTAACAGTAGTTCATGTACATAATTATAAATGCAGACATCCACTCAACAAAATTATCATGACTGGCTATGATATTGAAGTATTTTCAGCCATTCTGCTGCTGCAGTTGTATTCTTGGCTCTTAATTGATATGTTCTATTCTCTGACTCAATTTCAATCACTCTTTTGTCAGTGTCCAGTATACGTATAGGCGCTCCTCTTACAGTGATGGTATAACGATAGTTTTTTTGACCTTTAGCAGAAAAGTAGTGCAGTTTACTTTGTTCCAAATCAAAATATCTCTTTGCCCATTTTCCATCACTTCTCTTTTTCTCCAGGTAGTCTGCTTTAGGTTCCAGTTTCTTTGCTTTCCGTTTAAGACCTGGTCTTTGTGGCAGCACATCCATCTGAAGTACAATGTAAAATAAAAGAAAATCACTTGGGCGGACTACGGTTTTCATGCATAATGCGTACGCATGGTAAAACAAGCACTGCAGGTTTAGATCCATGTTGACAATGAAGTATCACACAAACATCTACATTGGAAATCCTGACTTCCTTTTCCCTATGTACTCGTAGTAGATGCCAACAAAGTGAGGCTCTCCAAACCAATGTCTAATACGTACCAAAGAGCACAGAGATGCTTCCAGCCCTGCATGAACTGCTTGCTTTGTTTGATTAGGCCTAATGCACACCCTTAGGCATAGATACTGTTGCCACATTTGGTATATCTGCAGCAACTATGGCTTGAAAAAGTCAGCACTCAACTTCTTTTACAATGCCACCTCTTTTTACTCTAGATTGTTTGCCAACAGTTTCATTGAATCACATCCACACACAGACTAACTATAATACAACTAGACTACTTGAAGAGTGCATACCCCACAGCAGAAATGGCGTCCTATATTCCATATTTGCTTTATTAGGTGTTAACATTAATTCTATATACTGTCCCAATTTTGGTAGGCGGAGCAATACTACAGCCAAGCAAGGGAAGTTTTAGCCTGCAGCTGACCAAAAGATGAATGTAAAGCAACTGTAGAGTACATTTCAATATCATTTATTCTGACTGACTGAATGGTAGACAGACAGACAGAATCTTAATGCTTAACCCTACTATGCGCATGCCCACATGCACATGCCCCTTAATGCTTAACCCTACTATGCACACGCCCCTTGGGCAGACGGGTTCCACTAGTTCCTCAACAGTTTTACCAGTATAGAGCAGCAACAAAAGGACTTTTAAGTAGATTTATCCAATAGGAAAGTGCAGTGGATTTACTATTCCTAAAAATGCACACCGTTCGCATGTCTTTGTCAGTTACTGAAAAACGTACAAGGTATTACCGTTTTCCCGTTGGACTTAACAATATGAAGTCTTAATTTATAGTGCAAGTGATCCGCCTTTTGGCATATGCAAAGTCCTTGTTTACAATTAAGGTGGGTGTGGTCAAAAACAATTAAGGGATGTAAGGATTATCAGTTCGTTACATCTGCAAAGTTTGAAGCCCATGGCTCTTACCTATCTACCATTATAAATGATTCAAGCATAGAATTTTTGCTCCCAGTCCTTAATTCACCTGAGTAAGCCTTGGCAGATTATGCTCGTATTTGGGCTTTTCTTTTATGCTCCCATTTTAGCCTATATGTCTTTTGTTTTGTCAATTTTTTCTTTTAAATCAACCCATCTTTCTCAAAAAAATGCACAAGAATTGTGCATAACAACGCAATAAAAAGTGTGATTATCTATAATTGTACTGTTACCATGACTGATAACTGTAAATAGTCCTCCAGTGAAAATTCCTGCTGAGAATTAAAATTACCTATTCAGTGTGTAGTGAAAAGAGTTTTTCAGCTGAAGCCATTCCTCTGTCCACCACATAAGGCACATATAGCATGTGACATGCACACACACACGAATCTTGAGCTTTGTGCATGTGTATGTGCAGGAAAGCAATCCATTGCCTATTTTCATAGCATAATTCTCAATGCTCACATACACCTTTTTTTCGCAAAATTACGCCAGCATACTCTGCCCAGGCCTACCTCGATAGAGCATCTGCCTAGAACGCAGAATGTCATGGGTTCAACCCCCACCTGAGGGAGCTCATTTATTCTTGAAAATGGCCATTTGTATTGTGTTGTAGAGTCTCACGATTTGAATACTTCATACACACAGTTTCAGGATTCAAAGTACATAGACCATTGAAAATTAGTCTCATCTAGAGTAAGTAATCAAAGGTCAGACACCATGCATTATCTGTTGGCATTTTTGGCGACCTTGCTCAACGGTAAAAGCTTTTTAGCACTCCAAACTTGGTGCATGAGAGAAGCTTAAGTAGGTCTTTAGTACAACGAAGCATGGATAACATTTGTTTGTACGCTTCAGGAGAACATCCGATAATACATGGTGTCCGACCTTTGATTACTTACTCTATAAACACTGACCTTTCAAATATTCGCAAGTGTAAATAAAATATGAACTGTGGTGACACCTGATATGCTTACCTAAACTAGTCAAGAGCTTCTTAGCCCCAGTGATACGTAAAGCTAAACACCTCACAAAATGGTAGGATACTTTCTCACTTCAACACCACTAAGAGACGTTTACAGTAAAACTAACCGTAGGGCTTTGTGGCTCAACAATAGTCAGTTCTGGTGATCGATCTTTAGGAATCTACAAACAAATGAAGCAATAAGTGATAAGCCCATTTTGTTTGATTACGCATGTACGTATCTCTACAGAGAGAAGCTACATATGTACGTACCTGCATAACATCAACAGTCATAGCCTTTTGGATAGTCCTGCGTTGGGGGGCTGATTTCTAATGAGTGAAGAAGTAATTACTGCAATCATTTTGACATATATCAAATGTTCAGTGACACAATATTATATAGGAATGGCAATGTCAAAGCCACTCCTACATCCTTTTTGTAGCACAACACATTAATGTACAAATTTTGCCTTCACAATGAGTTCATCACAATATAATCATATTACATCATCCTGGGAGATAGGGTCAGGGCTAGGCTGAGGCTAGGGCACATTGTAAGGGAATTTCCCTGAAGGCAAACGTGGACATCCTCGCACAACTGTTTGGAATAGCAGTTAAAGTACAGCACAACTGCAATTAGACAGACTACATAGAGTACACCAGCATCATGCTGTCGATAACAACACACAGGCCTTGCATTCACGTAGTACATTCCTCTTACTAGGATTGGACTGCTTGTAGAAGGTTCCTTTTGAGTATGGATATCTGGAGTTCCATCCCTTGATGCTGGCCGACTGTGCAGGCAGATTACATATAACAATACAAATTCCCAACATTTTAAAACACCTAACCTTGATTTAGGGGTGCGAGATAACCTCTCTGCAGCCAATTTTCTGAACTGGACCAAGAATTGTGAAATGGTACTGAAAAAATCTTCTGAATCCACACTTGGTTTCTCACCAAACTTAGTCTGCAAGAATAAATATTCCATTCTATAGTAAAATGGTCGTTTTGTGTTTGAGAGATCACCCGACCTTCAATGTACATGTATGTATGTGCTTTGAATGCATCAAAAATTACTCTTTACAATGCTATATATGATGTCATTTTTTCTATTAAGTCTTTGCACAAGTCTTTGCTAACATATCTACGTACATACCAGTAATTTGGAGTAGGTAGTGCTCATTTCTTTGCCTTTGGTGTCTAATTTCTCCAATTGTGCACGGTATGTTTCCACGAATCTCTGCAGAGGACATCACAAGCAATAAGTGTGCATTAACCCCGTAGTATAAGATGATACTATTGTTGCCTACCTGCGCATGCATGCGTATAAAATTGTATTAAACCTTGTTTCCATGATTTCTGGCACTACATGCCCATTAGCTGGTTAACATGTATACACATACACAGCTCAGAATTTCCAAACGTTTGTTAGTCCAGTTATAAGTTTGTAACGTGCTCTACAAGCGTTTTATACCTTCAAAGTACGTACGTGACAAACATATGAAGTAATGATGTGGGTTACCCGGAACACTGTCATATATGTACACTGCATTGCTATATTAGTCGGTCTGTGTGTGTATGCTGTGCTTCCACCACTGGTTTGTTGTAATTGTACTCATAATTGTTAGCTACAAACTGGGGCATTAAACGAGGAAGCAAAGATTCGAGATTTGCGTACATTGCTCCAGTGGAATCCTGGGATGGTCAAGAAGAGTAACGATCCATCTACGCATACACCTGCCTGGGTGAGTACCTCTATCACCGACCTCTGACCCAACCAGGGTCTGCTAACTTTCAGTGCTATGAGAGTGGGAAGAGGAGTGTAAACACTGATAAATAAAAGGCCTTAGGAAAGAGTCAGAAGGAGAAAAGGATGCTGAATAACAAGCGGGAGCCATAATCAGTAATCACTCCTGATGCTGGATGAAGAATGGGACCACTGAGTGGAGGAACTCAGGAGACAGCTTGGGAAGCAAAGACAGTGTTAGCCTTACAGAAGAAAACTGCCACCATGCATAGGTGTTGAATCCGACCAGCCCAACTCCGCATATATCAATCTCAGACCGATGGACCACGTTGAGGTGAAGACTGAGGGCTACTGTGTCAAGGCACTCGTTGACACTGGATCTGTAGCCAGTTGTCTCACTAGATTGTGGTGATTCCACCCCTGCAGAGATTTGACTATCTCAAAGCTGGGCCTGATGAGACCGTGGTAAGGTTCTGGAGTGCTCCTGTTTCTGTCTGGAGGACAACGTCCATTAGCATGTGATGAAGGATGGGACTTTGCTGGTAGCGTCAGCCAGGGACCTGACATAGATTGTTCCTAGAGGCTCATGCTGGCAAGTTCAGAGTTCATTTACATGACCACAAGGCAATTGAGCCACCATAACCACTACTGATGGAGATACTCTCTAAGGGAGTCAAACGGAATGGAAAAACTGGAATACCAAACTTCCATATGTGATGTTCGCCTATTGCACGAGCATACAGGAGTCTAGTCTGGTGTCACCTTTTCATTTGCTGAATGGCTGTGATCCCTGAAGAAACCCTGTCTGTACTAGTGACTAAATGTCAGTTTAATGTTGGGAGCTACAAGCAGGAACTGGTGACTGGTCTACATGACGCATGGGAGATGGTGCGGCCCCAGGTCAGCAAACACAGCAGAAGAACTATGACGAGGACCTGTTAGTCTCTATAAAGGAGACAGAGTATGTTCCTTCGGCCAAACAGCACACAAATTTGTGTGCCTTCCCAGATCTGTATCAACCTCTATGTCAACGGTGCTGGCATACGTCCTCTTGAGCAACCTCAACAGGCTGCCACTCCAGTTTCTCTAATAGGCTGTGGAAGTGCCCTAAGGAGATTCCTGGACCTGTTGATAACCTGGAACCACTAGAGCTGGTGATGGAAAAGTGCAACAGGAATGAGGGGGAGACATCAAGGGCTGAAGCAAGCAGTGTCACAGTATCTGGAGAACTGAATGTTGATGGAAGGAGAGTGGGCATTCCCACCACATTTCTCCAACTGCAGAACGACCAGTGGATGCTATCCAGGATGACATCCGCATAACTACAGTAGCCCTCAAAAAAAAGTTTCCGTTTCCATCCGTTCCGTTTCAATATTGTTAAAACAGAACGGCTGTTGCGTTCCGTTGCAACGTTCCCGTCCGTTCTGTTCCGTTCCGTTAGACAAAAAGAGGGCGCAATAATTCGCTCTCGCGGCAGGGTTTTTCGAATTCACGGTACACTGACAGCGGAAAGCGAATACTGCACAGACGCTCTCGCATAGAGCTAGCGAGTGGGACTTAGCACATAGTTTCGCAGGCGAAGCTGCTTGCCTGTTATATAACGGAACGGAGCGGAACGGAGCGGAACGGAACGGACACTCCGTTCCATTTTAATCAGTGAAAACGGAAACTTTTTTTTGAGGGCTACTGTATCTCGATCAGCAAGAACACCAGAGTCTGATGTGACTCAGATGGAGATGCCACCCGAAGCTTGTTCCTTTGGTGGCAGAGCTTTATAAGAATCCTAACAAGGCACCAAGCACTACCTGGAATACGAGCTAATGTAATGCAGCAGGCTTCTCAAGCCTCCTTTGTGGCTGCACCAGTACATTCTTTGCTACACTTTCACTATACACACAAGGCAGGGTACCAATATGAACTTCATACACATACACACAATTACACTGGTATTTAAATGCACCAAGGGTTTGCACTTCAGTGCTTTCATGAAATGGCTCCTTTTCCTCTGGAGCATGATCCTTGAGCAACAGAATCTTTGTATCCTCCAACACAACGTTAATCCAGAAGCTTCCTTATATTATGTTGGAAGCCATTTTGTCATACACGTGCATTTCACATTTTCATGCATGGTGAAAAGGGGGTGATGCTCCAGTACATGAGTATAAATGAGGTGGGGCTGTAGCAGGTTGGCATAATAGCACAACAAAGAAACCAGTGCATGAAAAGTGGGCAAAAACAAGATCTATGACAGCAACGACAGGATGATAGCATGCAACAAAAATTACCATGTGCAACCCCATATCCCTACATCTGTTGTGTTTATTGGGGTACGCATGTTGTTATTGCATGCCATTATCCCTGCCTTGCATGCATACATCTGCATAGACAGCTTTTGGCAATCTCATCCCAACATTCTATTTTACATTTGCACATGATACTCCCATGAAACAAAATGCCCACCTTTACATCCTCTTTCAGCTGCTGACCTGCAGCTTCAGATATCCTCATATGCTTTGCTACTTGATCTCCATTTTGTTCTATTTTATCCAATTCATTTCCCATCACTGTATAATCGTATGCATGGATGTATGAAAGGTATATTGACCCCACACTCCCCATTAATACCATAATGGCCCACCTTCTATCTCTGCCAATATACTTGTGATAGAAACTGTTGGAAAATACATTTAGACATATATGTATGCATTGCAATCATTGATGCAGTAGTCATTATTGCTAACTTTCTGAGGCTTTGGTTACTGATTCCAGTTGAAATGGCACTTTCAGCAAGTCCGGCTTTTTTATGTGAAGCTGCTGCACTAAAAACTCCAGCAAAGATGTCCTTTCCTGCCCACGAAACTCTATTAGCTGAAATTAGATGATATATAGAAATTCCACAAAATGGAACAGAGACAAGATTTTAACACAGACATACTATATCAACATACTATTGTTGGTACATACATGTGTATGTAACATAGCATGTCTGTGTCCCAATTGTGCATCACTTTTCTCACTAGAACATGCTCACCATATACTGGCCAAATAATTATTGCTATTGGCACTAATAATTGCACTTTGTGTGGGTACCATGATTAGGTCTCATTGCTAGACTTATTACTAGCTGACAAGGTAAGCTACATAGTTTTTAAGTAAGCTAGCTGTGTGCACTTTAGTAATTACAACTACTAGAACTATAGTCTGCTAGGAACACACCATCATTACCAGTGCTTAGTATAGTGCTTGGTATGGTGCTAGTATTGCTGCAGAATAGTGTACCACTTCTCTAGTAGACAGTACATAGAATAGTGAAACACACTGTACATAAGAATGCAGTTACTAGTTTTACTCCTGGAATATCCTTGCATGTGCATTGCTGGGACTGATATTCATCAGTACTACAAGACGTGTGTACAAGGGTTATATACCTATTCACCCAAGCTGCTAATGATGTACTTCTACATGCAAAGACTAAAATCATTGATTCATCTCATTAATTTGTATGGTTACACAGTTACTATAATGCGCATGTGCACTTTCCACAGGAAAATGGCCGACACAACATAAGGCTTTCGACAGAGGGAGTACTGAATCTCCGCAACGAAGAGGTTTCAGAGAAAACCCCACAAAGGTTTTGACCTCCGTTCCCCAATGAGTTTGTGACAGTATTTTCAGGACGACGAAATGCTCCAGAAGTGAGATCTGACTTACAGACAGACAGACAGACAGACAGGCAGACAGGCAGACAGGCAGGCAGGCAGGCAGGCAGGCAGGCAGGCAGGCAGACAGACAGACAGACAGACAGACACACACACACACACACACACACACACACACACACACACACACACACAAGACACCTGCAGTGACCCTCATTTGCATGCGCAGCAAGGGTTAATCACTTAATCACACAATCAATTTTCTCTCACCTTAGGTAGATATTTAAGTTGAAATCCATATGCATTCCCTTTTTGTGTTCCTGCATTCAGGTAGTTTCCAATTGCCAAAATATATCTCAGTACTTCTAAAAACTCCTCAGAATTGTCAAGTTCATTGCAGGCCTTCCATGCAAGTTCCAGTGTCTAAAAGTGTAAATACAGGTCAAGAATGCAAAGCTGACTGACTGGCTTAGATGTTATGTGCCGAGCTGCAGTGAGTTAATTACATCCTGACAAAGTTGTCATGCAAAAACCCACGTAGGTACATACAAATAGCAAAATTATACAAAAAGCTCTAACTATACACCACTCAGCTATTGAAATAATGCACAATAAAAATTACTGGTTGAAATTCCTCCATGTTAGCTGGAAACTCCCTGATCGTAAATAGGAGATCCAATCTCACTGCCAGCATGGGTACTTCAATCAACTGCACACAAACAAATCATGTGCAACAAGTACGTACGTATGTATGCACTATGTAGTAATTGCCAATTTGAAGAGGCCTGAAGGGCAATTATTGTATGGGTGAGATAAACAAATGTGACACTGGTATAACTTCCATTTAAACATTACATTAATGGACCACGTAGCCTATTAAACTAGCATGGTCCACCCAGCAATCAACTTTCATGCAGACAGTAACTTGAGCCTGCACCTAAGGAAAAACATAAATTTGTAGGCGGAAAAATAGCAGTATCTCACTCACAAATCAAATTACCCTTAGGCCTCACCAAAGTGGCAATTGTACGTACTTTGTCAGATTCACTGCATGTCACAGTATTATAGTTTAAAGCATCAATATCCCCATATGCATCATCTAAAACTTGATACCGGCTACAAACAGTGAAAGGTGCACCCAGGTAACACTTACATTGTTTGGTGAGAAGTTTCACCTTCAAAGAGAAACAGTATTGCCAGGTGGATCATGCTAGTTTTATAGCCTATGTGGACTGTCTATGTCATGATTTTCTGTTTAACTGGGGCTAATTGCTGTAATGCAATGTAAAATGTTTATCACATGCAGTGAATCTCACGACAGTTCTTATGCAATGCCAGTATACAGCTACTACGTACATGTACAAACTACATTTACTACCAATTGACATAATTGTACAACAAGTACAATGTATAGTGCAGTAACAGATATGTACTCTTAACTTTTCAACCAATCACTCAGAGAATTTAAATGTAGAAAGAAGCATCATCCTTTTAAAATAGTTATCACCTGACCTCAATTTATGGCCATCACATATGCCTTTTCATTAGACTTTAGCATGTGTATGGTCCAGCAAATATATGCACATGAGCTGTTCAACTTCATATGCACATGTATATACACTGTACATAATGTATATAAAGTGCCAAAGAAATATTGATACACATACCTTTAACAGGAATACATCGGCAAGAGGCAATAGATTCTTATCACCAGTATAGTTTTTGTACATCTCTCTTTCCTCCTGTGTTGGCTGAAACCTTCAATAATCAAATATAAGTATTTTAAAACAGTGATGACATATGAAGTATGTACAGTCCATTGTATGAACATACATACTTATACAATAATAATGCATGAATGCATGTACACAGGGAGGCATATACTTTATACACACACCTTTTCAATGCTACAATGTGTTCAACACTGAGTTCAGTGCTGTTACTAATGATATTCAGCTGTTGATCCAAGAGTGTGTCCAATGAATGTACTTCAAGTGGAAAGCTGGGCAAGAAAATCTCTATGTTTCTGCTGCGGGTGTTGTCCAGAAGAGATGCTACTGCCTTCTTTTTTGGGACTGTAAAGCAATTGTATATATCACTTTAGCTACACATAAAATATACACGTACATACAACACTACCTGCCACACCTAACAAAAGCACTTCCTCAAAAACTGCAATGCATTGATAAAGAGTCTTCTTATATGAAAGGGATGCAAACACGGATGTAGAGAGTCGGTAGACTCTATGTAGGGATGGCGCCAACACGCCCATTAAGCCTTAAGAAATGTAACGGCTCAGAACTCTCAAAAGCGGCAGCTATAAGCCCTTTTAGAAACATAACACGGCCTACGACTGTTTCTATACACGATAAGACCCTCAAAGGTGGTAAAATACATCGCTACAATGATATGCATCATTTTGCTGAAACCTGATTTCTCCAACATCTTCTTCTTCTTCTACTTCAGTAAACAGGCATAACTCAAAATCAGCTGAAGTATTTATCTTCATTTTTGCACAAATCGGTTTCTTTTTGGCCGGCACAGTGCCTTTCACCAAAAAAATGGTTATATAAAGTACAACTAAGAGCCACGCCCACAGACTTCCTCCCTGTTGTACGGCATTTTTATTTTGTGCACGTATTCGAGCTCGCAGCATAGTCATACCCAGGCTCTCGAAGAAAGAGAGAGCCTGGGTAGCTACGAGGCTACAGCATAGGTGTGCAGCAAATCGTTTAGTGTAACTTCGGTTTGCGTTACAGGTGTTGATCGACTCTGTTCCCAGAATCTGCGGGTTTTTTCCTCAGTATCCCCGCTCTCCATCGTGCGTACTGGCTTTGGAAGTGGCTGGGGCATAAAGCCTTAATTGAACAGCACAGAACTCCTGAACGGTGCTGTTATAAGGCTTTATAGACACATAATATGGCATACGACTGTTTCTATACAACAAAATAACAGAAACAAGGGAGTAAAAACATTAAAATGTTAAAGGATGTAGGGATGACAGTGGCAAACAGTAGAGAAACAAGTGCAGTATATATATACAGCAACATAGGGAATGAGAGACTATATTTATATGCAGCAAGACAGAGGATGAAGGCAGTATATTATATGCACCAAGACAGGGGATGAGGGCATGCAACAATAATAACATGTGTTACGCATCCTTTAACATTTTAATGGAAATGTTTTTATAAATCTTGTACAAAATAGCCTCAGGCAAGCATTACTGTATCTCACTAACAAAAGCTCCACTAAATGTGGAAATTGGTGTGATGGTAAAGCTTAATACCCCAATGATCAATTTTGTGATAAAATCTCTGTAAACCATGTAAATCTTGTATAAAATAGCTTCAGGCAAGCATTAGTGTATCTCACTAACAAAAGCTCCACAAAATGTGGTAATTGGTTTGATATGAAAGCTTAATATTCCAATGATCAACATTGTGATAAAATCTCTGTAAACCATGTAAATCTTGTACAAAATAGCCTCAGGCAAGCATTACTGTATCTCACTAACAAAAGCTCTGCTAAATATGGAAATTGGTGTTATGGAAAAGCTTAATACCCCAGTGATCAACGTTGTGATAAGATCTATGTAAACAATGTAAATCTTGTAACAACAAATAGCCTCAGGCAAGCATTGCCGTATCTCACTAACAAAAGCTCCACTAAATGTGCAAATTGGTATGCTGGTAAAGTGTAATGCACCAATGATCAACGTTGTGATAAGATCTCTGTAAGCAATGTAAATCTTGTAATACAACAACAAATAGCCTCAGGCAAGCGTTACGGTATCTCACTAACAAAAGCTCCAGTAAATGTGGAAATTGGTATGGTGGTAAACCTAATAAAAAACATACATACCAATGTTCTTCTTAGCTTCTTGTTCCTCAGCTGCAAACAGTTTCTCAAGCTCAGAAAAGTCAATTTCATCCATATCTCCTTTGGTAGCTACATCAATCCACACTGATGATTTCACCTGCATGAATGGTTCATAATTCACACATAGCTAAAATGTTGACTAAACCTCTTTAAACAACCACAACGTTTAAATGGATTCAAGTATGCATATGCAACCACATATCCAAACTTACAGCACTTAGCATATGTATCGCTCCTGGGAAGTTCAGGAGGGGCCATTGTCCCCCCACTACTTGAGCCCTCAGAGGAGGCATGGCTAGGTATCTAATAGGCTAGGTAGACGTTGTCACTAGATACATTGGTGGTCAATAGTCTTGGGTTAGCATTCTAGTAATCAGTGTTCGTGCTTGATGAACTTTGCATTTTCACACACACATGGGCAGTCTCTACATCGTGCTTATGGGCCTCATACTAGCACACTGTATACATGCATTGAGGGATGTTTTCAGTGCATGGCAGCGTGTACTCCCACCCACCCCCCCACCCCCTTCTCAATTTGCTTCTAACACCCATGCTTAGGGTACGTTTGTGTCACCAAGAGCATATCTTGGTAGATGTTAGTGTGCTAGAGTTGTGTAATGTATGGTGGTTCAAACCAGATGGCTGGTAAATCTGACATCACCTGTACATAATGGTGCTACGCTGGATAAACAAGTTTCTGCCTGTCCACACATACAACACTTCAATCTTCAATATATATACATAGCAGAGATAAAATATATGCAGACTTACAGCCATAGGTGCAATTGGATTCCAGTGAAACCTCTTCATCTTCCTTGTGGGTCTTCTGTCAGGCACTGTAAAGAAAGAATAGAGTGCAGATCTCAATGGTATTGTTGTCCATTGATCATTTTCAGTTTCAGTAAATGGAAGCTGTAAACTGCAAAGTCTTAGCATGTTAAATAGGAAGGGATCAGTGTACTCCTAGCAGCTAAATGGTGATGATGTGCATGTGTATGATTAGAACACTGCCTCTTGATATACTGGACCAGCCACAGAGAAGGCTAGAAAAGCTGACTGCACTACATCGTGTCGTATTACAGGTTGTATTTAGCATCAAGTTAGGCTTTTAAATTATGCGAGCTCTAGATTGCTGCTGCAAGGGCTGGTGGCTATTGCAGTCAGCAAATGCCATAACTTTTGAATAAAGTTTCTATAAGCATAATCCCTTCTTACAAAAGTCTGTTCCGTATTGTGCTGAAGCTGATGGTAGTTCCATTTCAACACGTAAGCTTACTGCCTCCAAGAAATAGTCACTCAGACAAATGGACTGAACCCTTGCTGCACTTGCGTGCCAAGGGTTAAATATCAAATAATTGCCTCCAGCAACGTGAAATACCCTGATCACCCACTAAATATACATGTATGTTAAATATGCTCCTGCACTACAAAGCATCCTTAGATGATGTGTACACATTTAATGTGTACACATGTATACACACACAATACGGTGTGTCATAACCAATTACTCACATACACACAACCTGTGCAAGTGCACATTTAGTAACAACACCATGCACTCACTTTCAATTAACAATGCACATACATGTATAGTGCACAAAACTGTTACTTCAAAGCATTAAGTTCCAGTTTCGTGCACTTTCTTCCTTGCTTTCATAGGTTCCTCCCTCCCTCCCTCCCTCCCTCTCCCTCCCCCTCCCCCCTCTCTCCTCTCTCACCTCCCTCCCTGACGTAAGCTATGTATACAAATTTCAAAGCTACGTACACAATCTGACCTGGCAACATGTATGGCAATAGGTACATGGGGCTATGCATATTTTAGTGATTGCTCACGCAAGAGATTGGCAGTTCACCAATGGTGTTAGCATACATCAATCTCTTAAATATACAAGAGGTAAAATTTGTATGTTATAAGAATCAGCTAAGGAACAACTGTGTCCTGATTTAAGACATAAATTTATGACATAAAGCACTAACTACATGTACTTTCGGATCATCATCTCCTAACCCTAATTAGGATACTTGCATGTATCATCTAAAAGTGTTACTATATATGCAGACCAAGCTATAACAAACACCATGGAAATCATTTATATACCTGTAGCAAAGCAATACACAAAACAAAGCTGAAAAAATGCTGTCCGTGGTAAATCTACAGGCAAGTCTTATATACACATTGTAAATCCCCATACTCACACATCGGCAAACACAACTGCTCTTGTCCAAATCCAGGCATTCCAGGAAATGGTGGTGGAGGGGGAGGTCCACCAGGCACTGGAGGCGGTGCTGGTACTCCAGGTAATCCAGGTGGTGGGGGTGCTCTTGGTACTCCAGGTAATCCAGGTGGTGGGGGTGCTCCTGGTACTCCAGGTAATCCAGGTGGTGGGGGTGCTCCTGGTACTCCAGGTAATCCAGGTGGTGGGGGTGCTCCTGGTACTCCCTGCAGAACAGGTGCTAGGGGTGCCTGAAGTGGAGGCCCTGGGGGTGGTCTCCGTACTCCCTGTAGTGGAGGTGCTTCAGAAGGTAAAGGTACTTCAGGTATTGGAGGAGTGGAAAGTTGTGATAGTGTACTGGGTGGAGTAGTTGAGGTGGGTGGAGACAGAGAGCTATCTCGTGTGGAAATTAAAGAAGAGATAGTGAAGGTGGAGGAATCAAGCCCATTTGCTGTGGTTTCTTGATTTTGAGGTTCCGACACAGGATCCCTCTGACTCACCTACATACATGAAAATAATAACACTACATTAAAACTCCGCCTCTCATGTATAATGAAAGTATGCAAACAATAGCGATGGATTTTAATAATTAATAAAATTATAGATAACATTAAAAAAAAACATTCCTGCAGTGCACTAAAGGTCTGCATTCGATTTTCACCAGTATTCCACTACTACAGTTGTACACCAATATAGCCCTTAGTATAGTGTGTGCCATGTTGTGTAAGCTCTGATATGAAGACTACACCAAAACATCGGTTTAAGTTCATTCAGTTTGGTTTGAATAGAGCAAACTTCCTATCATACATCAATATCATCCCAGCATAGAATCTACGAGCACTGAAACACCTAGTTTCACTGTATAACCATATTTATCAAGCAGTAAAATGGAGAAGATTTCCTATGCTCACCTCCATACTGCTATTGCTACAGATACTACTTCCATCCACTAGTCCTTCCGAAGGCAGGCTAGGGGTGCTGCTTACACTACTTGGAGACAAGGGGTCTTCTGTTTGCTGGTTGTCACTTGCACTAGCTTCATCATGGTCTCTATAGCAGAACAAAATGGACAGGTTACACATATACATACATGTGGGAATATTCTCATGAAAATTTAATGAAGTTAATTACATACTGAATTGTCTACGTTTGAATATCATTTCATACATACGTAGCTGTGAACATGAAGATAATTAGGTAATACAAACCTGGAAATAAGACTGCACTTAGCAAAAAACTTAATTGAGTAGTTGGTAGCTATGACACTTCTAGACAGTGATGTATGTGTATATATGTAACTAGAGATATTGCTGTGATATCTATACTTCTGCCCTACAATGCCAATGTGAATTACAACAGTCTGTCATTGGATATTTGCCAAACAAACCACTAATGGTGGAGCCGAAATATACAGCACCTCATGTATGTACATTCTCTGAACATCCTCAGCCCTATTTAGCCATACCAGTCACACAACCCACAGCTATCCATCATGGGACCTACCAAGTAATTGAACATGTAATACATGAGGTGTCAGTTTATCCAAAGAGATAAGAGGGCTCAGAAAATGACGAAGAAAACGTTTGACACCTGTTTCACAATGGCCAAGAAAATATTGGCATTCCACACTGCATGAGACTCATCATGGAATATCATGGCCAACCCTACACATACCTATCAAAAAAAATTCCTAGTTACTTTTCACATGCTCTTCACCTTGATATCATCAACTTGAAATTGAAAGTGAAAATGGGTTATTGAAGGGGATAGACCACAGCTATACCTATATACAATGAACTATCATACTGCCTGATAATCCAATAAACCTCCTTGTTCAAATTTGAATGAATGCACTACAGTGCAGAACCCTCGGCGTACGCGCGTGCGCGAATCTTTGAAAGCGCACACACTAGATCTATACCATTCTAATTACGTTAACGGGAAGTATACGGAAGACTTTAGGCAAAAGACGGAGACTGAAAGAAGAACCCTTGGAAGGCTCTGCTGTCGAAAAAGTGCGCAGAATGTCGCTGCAGTACCCTACAACGCAGGAAGTGGTGTATCTCTGCAACGGAGAGGTTTCAGAGAAATCCCCACAAATATTTTGACCTCCGCTGCCCACTGAGTATGTGACAGTATTTTCAGGACGAACAGACGCTCCAGGGGTGAGATGTGACTTAACAGACAGACAGACACACACACACACACACACACACTACCGTAACCCTTGCTGCACATGTGCGCCGAGGGTTAATAAGGAGGTTAAGTATACAGTTAACACCTCTTTATCATTTTACAGTCTATCATCAATATGTATAGAGCTGCAGTATTCTCATTCATGAATGTTTGCAACCTTTTTGCAGTAGATAGGTGCTGCCGTAGTGCAGATATGATGTTTCCCATCCTTGTAACCTGAGTGACAATTTAAGAATAGGGTGAAAAATTGTTGACCCTGAAAAGGATCATTCACAAACCCAGTAAATACATGTACATTGTAACTTCTAAATATATGCCTAACACTCAAGTTAGGTGGAGCAGACCTATGCAATCACTCAGATCTGCCAATGTAAGCTCTATCAGTGTTCACTGTGAAACACATTTTTACTCAGTTTTCAGAAACATATACTGAGTGTCTCAGTGCTAAATGTAATGACTAGAAATCACCAGTTTATGCATGAGTCCAAACTTCCTGATGTTTCCCATTTAGCTTGCCTCTTATTCCACATTACTACCTACTCTATAACTCAGCACAGACAATTGTGTCCCTTCTTCTACCCATACTCTGCCAAATGAATTTGTTTACAACAAATTCATTTACTAGTAATGTACATACACTTTCATGCAACAATTTCTTACAGTCATATCAACATGAGACTTTCCTGTTGTGTTCGGTAACACATATTGAGCAAGTGATTCCAATTCCTGAATGTAAACAAACATGTTATTGCATGTGTAAACATCAAGTGAAGGAATACTATGGTATCTGTACTGCACATACAAATATATGCAAAACGTATCATTAAGGATGTAATTGACTTAGTATCTAGGTGATAAGAGTACTGTGCTATAGGGCATTTTTCTTCAGAAGTATATATCTCTTAAATATCTGACTAAAAATCACCAGATTAAGCATGGGTTCAAACTTCTTGATGTTTGGGTGAGTTGTGTCCGATTTGCTTTGGGGGTTACTAACATTGTGCTATCATTAAATGCTCTGTATACAAATATATAAACATTTGTATATGTACTGACTTGAAGAACGGTGAACATGTATCCATGCCTCACCCCATTTAGAAGATCAAGCAGCTCTGCTTGTGAACGATTAGTTACATTTAGTGCCTCAATATCCTTCATAGGATAGGTAAAGGGAGTTGTAACATCTGAAGGCAAATAAAATGTGGAACTATGTCGTTTTCCATTCTCTGACTTCCCCCTTTTAAGGCTGGTAGACCCAGGGGATCCTGTAGTGCTTGTCACAGTCTGGCTTCGAAAGCGTGGATGTTCTTTTTGCTTAGATCGGAGTATTGCAATGGGCGAACTATGTTCCACGTTGGCATAACTTTCTATGTCATCAAAAGGATCCTCCTCTGATGCACTCTCAGTCTGTCTCCTGTGCTGCTTCTGTTTCTTCCCTCTTACCTCTTCCATATACTGCTTGGCTGTAGATACATGCAACACATGTACATATACATACACACAAAAAACCTGCAGTTGGCTCATACATATACAGTGCTTAGAAACACAAATGCATATATGTACACATACCAGTGATCGTGCCACTACGTAGTCGTGCATCAGATTTTCGTCTTGTTTTGCAGCCATTTATAATTGCCTGCATGTGTTGACAGAAAAGCTGGTGTAACATCTTCCTACATTATATATATACATGTACATATACATAGTCTTGGGACTGATTAGTACAGCTGGTAATAAGTGTCTGTACAATACATGTGCATATTGTTAAATATCTTAGTTGACCTGGTGACTGATTTATTTGACGTTGACTTACACAGGCAGAAGAAATCAAGAGGGAATGAGAAAGACAAACTTTGGTCTGGAGTCAAACCCAGGTCTAATGACCAGCAAACCAGCATTAGACCTGGGTTCGACTCTGGATGGAAATTTGTCTTCCTTATTTCCTCTTGATTTCTTTGGCCATATGTGCATATGTTGGGGACTCACTCAATACCAGGACTCTAATATTTAAGGCTGCTGGACAGTCGTAAAGCTATCCAGACACTTAAACTGTCCACACGGTTTCTAAGATGGTCCAGTGGCCTTGAAACTTCTCATTAGTTTTTAGCTGAAGGCTTCAGACCATCCCAACTTCTTTACAGCTTCCTCTTCTGCCCACTTACCTGCACAGTGCGCTAGTTCCATAAGCTACATTTTACATGCATTGCTCACAAGAATGGCCAAGACACTAGTGGGTGTAGTAGAGCTAGCTTCCAGCAAAGCAGGCTGGTGAAGTATGGTATATGAAGTTGCTTATACATATGTATATGTAATTCCCTCAGTAGTGGATGTGAGTGCAGATATTGGACTTTGAGAGACCATAGCAGGCATGTGGCTTTGGTTGGTGCAGTGCAAACTGTATTCAGGGTTGCACACATGTGCTGTCCAGGTATATATGTATTCACTGCACTGTATTTATAATTCAGATGCTTAGAAAAACTCGTGTAACACTGCTGGTAACTCAGTTTTCCAATGAGCTCCTCAAAATATTCCATCTCTGGCAAAAGGCATACATGAACATGTATATAGCTCTACATGTAGTTCCTTTAACTATAGATTTTGAGTGGTCACCACACTCACACCAAGTTTGGGCTTGAAACAGGTTAAATCCTGCTTGCTAGATGGTCACAACACCTTTGAAGCTCTCCAGACAACCCTAAAATGGGCTAAACAGCTTTAAACCTGTCTTGTCTGTTTCAAATGGGTTGCCAATTTTTAAATCAGTCCTCCCCCCCCAATTAGCACTCACCTTGCACCACTCATCTCTCTCTTCTTCTGCACTCTTTCCAGAATCATTCCCCCGAGTACGAAAACTACAAGGAAATGTAGCATACATACATGTATATAAAATCCTGATGTAACCTTCGGTATGTGTAGGCATTCACAGATTAACTAGGAATACACAGCACTTATAGGGGCAAAGTGCCTGGTTTGCTCTGCACACCTAAATACCTACATATGGATATACTTTAGTCATTTTCCTCAACTTCTCTTGGTTCTCAAAACAAAGAAGGTTTGTGAGTAAAGTCTACAATCATGTTTAGGTGCAGTACAGGTTGCATTAAGTCTGTATAGTGTGCTTACATATTCCCTTATGGGCTCATCACGCATCTCTGCTGAGTTTACACAATAAAAAAATTCAAGGACAGATACAAATGTTGTAGTACCTATACAGCTATTTTCTGTAAGCTAGAAACCATCCTCCGTCAATTGTAACAGTAAACCAACAAAAAGTAGTACTTCCTCATTTACAGTTGGTTTCCTCATGAATTCTACTGTTTCCTACTGTCAAGGTATACCCTATACATACATGCACATACATGAACATTCATGTACATAAATGTATTCCATGTGCACAGCTTATACCCAATGAAGCATCAAAAACCTATACTATATTTCTAACATGTTCAACAATGCATGCAATAATTCCCAAGCCTCAGTTCCCACGACTTTCCCATTATGCATGCAAAAAATGTGCAGGGGTAAGCATGTTAAAGTGGGCTAAACATCAAGTGGGGTAGACGTAATGAGTAGAAAATGTTAGTGCTCACTGCCAGGGCGCATACAACTAAATTCGGGCAGCAAGCACTTAATTTAGTAGGTACATGCTTGTGTTTTGCCTTTAATCAAAGCGACAAGAGCTTTTTCTGCTGCCTTTGGATAGTGTAATGCACATAAGAATATCTACCCTCATTCATACCCATGCCTTCCCTATTTTTAACATGTTCCCCCCACCCCAACTATTAATGGGCATTATCGATGTAAACAGGGAAGGCTTGGGAACCGAGGCTATGTGTTGCATATACCAGTCTCATATCATCATAGCTTACATACGTACATGTTTATTGCACACATCTGACAAAGTATCACAACGTACATGTATGTACATATATATAACTACATGTATATCAGTACGACAATGAAGGATGTAGGGAACATGACCACAAAAAAAGGAAACAAGTGCAGTATACAGATTATATATATGTACTTATGTAGCAAAGCAGGGGGTATGTATACCACTGCATATCATCATCCTCCTGTCATACTGCAATCACTTAACTTTGGGCACTGCAGAATGATGTACGTAAGGATGGCACTGCGAAACTTAAGCCAATAATAGTTATTTGCAGCATGACAGGGAATGATGGTGTGCAGTAACATACGTATCCTTTACTTCAGGGTAATTATTATTGCATGCTCCTCCCCCAAATTACTCTTGGATTTTCACAATCCCCAATGCAAACATAGTGTACAAGCTCCACCACTCTTTTGTTGGTGCTCATGAGTCAGGTGAAACATCTTGTGTGTATCCAGGAAATGGCATTAAACAAATTGGAAGTGCTAGTAGCACCTACAATGTACGTAGCTTTACTCATTCAGGAATGTTTCCTGATGAGTCAATTGGTCAAAGGCACTGCACATGGAATAGGATGTAATAATTAATGTGATGTTGAGTATATTATACCCACATACTTTGAGCGTTATCATACGGAGAGAAATGAGGTGTCTACTACTGTCTAGCAGTCAATGATGATGGGGTATGGCACTCTCCTGCCATCTATGTGCTGCTCCAGGTAGAGCAAGGGGATGTCATTTCAATTAGGAATGGTATATTTTTTAACACATAGTCTAATAATTTCAGATCCACAAAACGGACTGGACCTGAAACACTCATATTCCAGGCTGTGGTAGTGTTTGGAAGATGTGAACTGTTAATATGTTTTGGGCTAATGGATGTGTCCTTACATAGAGTGTCTAACTGACTCCTTCACGTTGGGTGCAGAGTCAGTTTGTATAAAGGTATTATACCAGTTGTGTGCTGGTCAAAGATCATACATGTAAGTACTCATTCACATCACTGACCTAAAACTTTTTTTACTGTGTGCAAGGGACACAATAAAGGTCCTAGTTCCAGTTTTAGACACATTGGTAACTTCAGCCTTTAGTGGAATGATATTCAGTGCTTGCTGGAGAGAAAATGACATACTTTACATACACTATGTGGCTAGCAGATTGCCACACTACATGTACATATAAATCAGTGTGCATGCAGGGAATATATATATTCCACTAAAAACCATATAAGAACCCTATTTCACTTTCAATATGATATCAAGGGTAGAGAACATGCTAACATTTATTGGTTGTGTTATGATGTAAGATGCCTCCCCACTCCCCATTATGTACTGACTTAGAGAATTACACACATAAATATATACATACACATGCACAAATCCATAATCTAACCTCTTTCTCTTCTGGCTTGTAATATAAAAGCTCTCCTTCGCATACTTTCAAATATCGTCTGCAATATATATATACAAAACGGTAGTGCACTTGTACACCTGGTATATAAATGTAATAACCATGGCCAAGAGGTGTAGACACCTGCTGTGAGGAAGCCTTTTTGTGATATTTCCTGAGGGACAATCACAAATAAACTTCCAAACATAGCAGGTGTATATTTGAAAATATACACCAATTGGACGTGGTTCGTATGATATACACAATGTTGAATATTGATGAGGGGTATACGCAATATATAAACCATAGCAATACAGAAGCTACCTTAGAGACATCAAAAAACACTACCACTATCATTCTATTCCAGCAAGCAGGAGAGCAATGTTGAAACAAAAGTACCATTCTGCGAAAGTAAACATTCCTGTTTGTAAATGAACAAAAGGTTTAAGAGCCAAGGGTGCTAAGCTGCTCCGGGTGGAGGTACTCCATGTAGAGCAGTGCAGCATCTGTAGTAACTCACTAGCTCGAAGTTGGCTCATCAAGGCCTCAAACAGTAGCACAGCTAAGTACAAGCGGAAATGGAATGAAACGGTGTGCAAAAACAGCACATGACAAAACAGACTGGAAACTGAGTAACATTACGTTAAATAACATTATTGGTAACATTTTTAGCGTCAGTAAAATTCCGGCAGAAGTCCACTATGCACTACAGGGGCCTTTGAATAAGCACATCTACTCTCATGTAGAGAATGCTATCAGCTCAAGATCCATTTGCTTGCCAATACATATAAAACTTTTAATGGTACTAACTCTGGCCACATAAGGAAGGCTACACTATGTCCTTTCTTTTCCACAACTCCTTCTTTAAGAGTACGAGGGGACACAGTATCTGGGAGTAGGATGTCTTGAACAGGCAATGGAACAGGTGTAGGTAGCACAGGTTTATTCAGACCTGCACACAGAAAAACATTCATGTGTATAATACGTAGGACACTAGCAAACCAAAAAAAGAGAAATCAACATTTCAAAAATTGCAGCAAAACAGTGTGAGTGTAATACATATGTCGTGTGTATGTGCTAGCCTACGATTAAGCTGCATCAGTGTAACTAACTCAATATATACATGTAGACAGTTGGAGGTCTCTCCTGAAGGCACAGTATCACACATATAAATGTAGGTGCATAATTATGCATCTTCAACTTATTGGTTTGAACGAGTATTTAAAGAATACAACCCAACTGCATATGAGACATCGTTGATTTACATGTATGTGTAATGCTAGATACAAGGAAATACATGTACAAAGCACAAGTTGCATTAGAAGTAGCAGGGAAGGAGAGAAAGACAACCCTGACATAAAAGACCCAAGAAATGTATACATGTATAACACACAGACAAGACATATATGTATATACATATACATATAAGCATGCATAAGAATAAACATGTAATGTACATGCTGTGTTTGCATGTGCGTGTGTGTGTGTGGGGGGGGGGGTTCGTCTGAGTTGCTGGGTTGTTCGTCTGGGTTGCTGTATTGTCTTCTCTTCCCATACCTTTCTCTATGCTATCTGCTAGCGTGCTATATACACAGATGAAGTTTTGTGTGCATACACAGAAATGTACACACCAGAATCAGATCTGATACGCCCTACATCATCTTCGTCTTCCAGGTCTGGTTTAACAGTAACATTGTTCTCCCGCGGTTGATCTCTATAATGGTTCAGAATACTACTCAGCAAACGAATCATCTGAAACGGAAAAGAAGCTTAATGCAAACATGTACTACACAACACTTGTATATATTATTACATTGCTGGTATACAGGTAATTTGGTGCCAAAAACTAGGACCCCACTGAAAAAAAAAACACTAGATACATGTGCATTTATTCATATACACATACGCTAGAGGCTACCACAAGCATCATTATACTCGAAGCTATAGAATACTAAACAAATCATCTCAAATAGATAAAGAAGTTATACATGTATTTATTGCACTACACAACATACATAATATTATTGCAAGAGAATCTACTGAATGAGCACACTAGACACATATACATATACTACATGTGTACAGGTAGCTCTCTTACCACTGCAGTTGATTCTCCCATTAGTTTAGGGTTTGTAACGGAGCACGCTCTAAGAATGCTAACATACATATGCATGTGCATGTATATGTAGACTGAACAAAAGTGGTGAAACTTAACATTATATAATGCTGTAATCATTACTTCCTCTTCCCTTACAATGGTCACGCACTATTGAGACATGGGACTTAGTTTATTAACGACCCATACCATCCCCGCGATACTTGTTAACTCTCGGCGCGCATGCGCAGCGAGGGTTACAGTAGTTGGGTCTGTGTGTGTGTGTGTGTCTGTTAAGTCACATCTCACCTCGGGAGCGTCTGCTCGTCCTAAAAATACTGTCACCTACTCAGCGGGCAAAGGAGGTCAAAAAATATGTGGGGTTTTCTCTGAAACTGCTCCGTTCAGAGATACACCGCTTCCTGCGTTGTAGGGTACTGCAGCGACATTCCATGCACTTTTTCAACGGCAGAGCCTTCCAAGGGTCCTAAAAAGGCTAACAATAGGCTAAACTCTACCTGAAATACGACTCGATGTAAGGCAGCAAGCTTCCTTCTGTTAAGTCTCCGTCTTTTGTCTAAAGTCTTCCGTATACTTCCCGTTACAAGCAATTAGAATGGTAATAGATCTAGCGCGTGGGCTTTCAACGATTCGCACACGCACATACGCCGAGGGTTCCGCACTTCAGTGCATTCATTTGTTAGGCAATGTTAAATATACATGTACATGTACATGTATGTACACCACCTACACTTACATGTAAGTCAACTATGAGTGTGGGCTCTTACTGTACATCTCATGCCATGGGTAATCACAGGTACAAATGTAGGTAGCCAGTGGGATGGACAGTTTCACATGGTACAGATTTCTGCATACACCTCTAAGTGAAAAACTGTTTGCTCTACCTGATTTTTCTCATCTTGTGTATTAGCATCCAATTCATACTCTCCATGATTGGCAAACTGGATCAGCAGCCGCAATCCATCCTGTACAGTGTATGTAGGCATAAAATTACATTAAAATGTAGCACAACAACACAATAAGTAAAATTTAGACAAAAAATACATGGCAAAACCAAAAATATAAATGAGAAATACATGCAGGCCAGCACAAGCAAAAGTGGAAAACATTTGAAGAATATAAGGATTGAAGTGGCAATAGTGAAGGAGCAGGTACCAAACACCGATATGGAAGGTATATTATATTGTCTGCAAATGTGTTACTACATGAAATCTAAGGGCACAGAGTTGCATGGTTAGCATTTTGGTAAGATCATTATAATATATTGCATCAACATCACGACTGTGGTGAGCATAACGTACTATCCCATAGGTTGTCAACAGCTGTTATCCAGAAGATCAACTTTGCCTTCCCCTTCTACCTCTGGCCATGATCAAACTTTTCATGTAACCAGCTCTTCCTGGTTCTCGCTCTGTTCACTTTGTTGGCTCCTCCAATCAATTAAATGGAGTCTATATGCACGTTTTACACACATATTTACATGAGACCCTTTTTTAGAGGCTGGTTCAAAGAATCATAGATCTTCGAGATGACTACTATCTTGCAGGAGAGTACATGGAGTGCAGTGTGTGCAATGGCATATTCATAGCTGGGGACAACCACATGCTCCAGCAGCTACCTGTGGATGTTTGTTTGCATTTTCCTTCTGTACTCACAAGGAAGTACATAGCACGTACCGATGTGATATACATGTATACAAGTAAATTAAAAATTTAGGAAATTTGAAGTGTAATATAGGAATTGCATAAAAATGAACAGAGACAAGATTGGGACACAGACATGCTATGTACATCAACATACCTTTTAGTACATTGATGTATATAGCATGTCTGTGTCCCAATCTTGTCTCTGTTCATTTTTATGCAATTCCTATATTACACTTCAAATTTCCTAAATTTTTTATTTACTTGTCTCTTGTCTTTTTTTTACTATTGTAAGCAATAATTCTCCCTAGCATGTCCTCTCCATATCCATAAACATCTGACCAAGTATTGAGCTACTGTATAAATGCGTGATTAGTACTGAGGGCGTGGTTTGGTTGCAAGCAGCAGCTGCGTACACTTTGGTCTATAAGCAAACCTGCTAGCAACGTACTATCAGTCACCAGCGCTTTGGCTTGGTGGTATATAGTATCGTGGTAGAATAGCGTGCCGTTTCTCCAGCAGACGGCATATAAGCATATATACTATATGGTATCTATGATATAAGCTTACCGAGGTATATACGTAGAGGCAGAGCACTGTACGCGTGTGCAGTGTTCTGACAGTGAGAGTAGTACAAGAATCGTCAACACATCTGTTTTGCTTATGTAGTACTCAGAAGTGCTAGTTGCTTTACAAATCGTCAACACGTTCTCTATCAGCCAGTTCACTCCGTGCCTAGTTGTTATGCGCTAGTTGCTAGGCTTTTGCGCATGCGCGGCTGGTGTAAATGACGTCATTAATGAGTCTTGTCTCATGACGTAATCGTTTTCTTGTATGACGCAAGCTAACTATATACGTGTACTATGCACGTACATTCAAAATGAATTACGTAATCGCTATATATATGTACATGTATTGCATTGAGAGGAGTGTTAACATCATTATTACAAGAATAACAAGGGTTAATAAAATATGCTTTTGTCATGTTGCTATTAGCGATGATATCTCTACACATGCTAACTTTCAGGTTGATAGTTACCATGGTTGCTGAGTTTTGATCATTAGTTATCCTCATTCATAATACATTGCTGGGAGAGATAACAATCAGTAGTACATGAACTACAAGGGTTAACAAAATTATACCTCTATTCCCCAGTACGTATTGATACATTTTCACATGCAAAGATTCAATTTCATTGATTTTATGGTTATTGAGTTACGCTTCTTCAAGAAGAAGAAGAAGAATAAGAAGAAGAAGAAGATGAAGAACATGGGCAAAAATGTGAAATGCACTTTTGTGATATTATGCATATCTTACATCACAGATCAACCAATTTTTGTTTCGTGGTTATTTTTCACGCATTCTTCACCTTGATACCATTAAAAGTGGAATCAACTTCAAATTGAAAGTGAAAATGAAGAATATCCTTATATATGGTTTTCAATGGGGATAGACCATAGCAATCCCTATATATACAGTACTACCGTACTGTGTGATAGCAGTTGGTGGTCTCCTATGGCACTCTATCACAATGGTGGATCTAGGAAATCAGTAAGGGGGTTCTTCCAAGTTGGTATACAGAGTGCACTGTAAATTTTTGTTAAGCTATGCCCTCATTTTGTGAGGCCACACCTATTTTGACCACCTGCTGTCAAGGCAAGCCTGCCTAACAATACCTCTACATGCTGCAAAATTCACTTACGACCAGGCACACGGGTGTAAAGAAACAGACACAAGTACATTTTGACAGACATCTGTACTTTGATCACTCTCTGGTAGCGTAGACTCTGTGAAAAACAGTTATTATTCTGCGCGTAATTGGCTTATGACACGCTCTTGTACACTGTGCGCATAATTGGCGCTTTGTGTAAACGTGAACACGATATAGACTAAGACGAAACTTTCGTAGTTATGTAATACCTGGTTCCTTCGTACCCCTGGCCTCCGCCCTATATCCGCCACTGTATCACAACCTGATGTCCAAAATAAGAGTGGATGAATGCTCTCTTACCTAGGAGACTGTGAACGCCACAGGTAAATCATGTACACATGGTATATCCTATTAGGCTTTATACATGTACGTCCAAGTGCCAGGTGCTGCTACACTATGATCACATGATTCCCTGGACCAAAGTGGTTCTTGAGATCTATATACATTGTACATGATGTACATGTATGGTGCTGAGCTACAAGCAGCAGTGACATCTGTGTTTGGATCCAAGTTGACTGATTAATGGGCTAGCCAAGGTCCGTGGGTAAGTTACACGAGTCATTGAATGTGTACAGTGTAGGTCTGACTCATCCCACAATAGTGGGTGCAGGGTCAACGGCAGTACTGATAGAGCAGCTACATTGAAATTGAGTACATTACATGTATATCCTACATTTAACATGAACATACATGTAACTGGCTTACCTCGCTCTGAAAGGACAAGATATCTTCAAATTCAATCTTTTCAGCTCTCCTTCCTTGCTGGATATCAGACAATGTCTGTGACTTGAAGTCAAACTACATGAAAAACAAAAGTTAAAACAGTCAACCTTAAAAGGGCAATAGTGAATCAGATTTGAATTTAATCACCTGAAACAATATTATTCATACCTGAAGAATTAGTCTTTGGACTGTCCTAACTTTGTTCCATTTGTACACACTGAAATTGAACACTTCTTTGGTCCTTGGAGGAACGATACCACACTTCTCTGCATAGGCAACTGCAGCTTCTTGAGACATTTTTCCTTGCTAAAAGAAGCAACAGTACTTTCAAAACAGACAAGACCCTTATGTACATGTATATATATGCACTTACTGTAGTAAATGAACACTTCAAATTCCCATTTACTTGTTATAAGAAGGGATTTTGCTATAGACACTTCATTCAAAAGTTATGGCTTTATACCGTGACATCCTACAAGGGTACTGCAGCAACATTCTGTGCACTTTTTCAACAACTGAGCCTTCCAAGGGTCCCAAAAAGGCTAACAATAGGCTAAACGCTACCTGAAATACGATTCAATATGGCAGGAATCTGCTTCTCTTTAGTCTCCGTCTTTTGTCTAAGTCTTCCGTATACTCCCCATTGCACATGATTAGAATGTATTTCAATAGTGCGTGCGCTTTCAATGATTTGCGCATGCATGCGTTATATACACGCCGAGGGTTTAGCACTTCAGTGCTGTTCATTTCACTTGTATACAAATTTATGTACCAGCTGTTTACCTTAACTAGGGTTTGAAACTCAATCCCACCAGCTAAAGCCAGGTCACTCGGGAATTGCTGAATAAAAAATTACGTGCATAACGGTTATTAATTTCGAATACAACATATTCCAAAATGTAATTGCTGAACAGAGACAAGACGGGACACAGACATGCTATACATTAACATACCAACAAGATTGGGGCACAGATATGATACAATACATTAACATACCATGTACATGTATTGTACCATGTATGTCAGTGTCACATGCTCCCGATATAATAAACATCTTTCTGTAGGCCCCAATATCTGAGCTACACACTAGTAAATATACTAGTAGGGTGTGGTCCGGATGCTGGGCTTATCACACAGTATGGTAGTACTCTGTATATACGTAGGGATTGCTATGGTCTATCCCCATTGAAAACCATATATTGTATAAGGATATTCTTTTTTCAATTTCAATTTGAAGTTGATTTCACGATATGAAGGTGAAGAATGTGTAAAAAATAACAAGTATACTAAAATTGGTTGTGTTATGATGTAAAATGCACTAAAAGTGCTTTTCACATTTTGCCATATTTCCATCTTATTCTTATTCTTATTCTTATTATTGAAGAAGCGTAACTCAATAACCATAAAATCAATGAAGTTAAATCTTTGCATGTGGAAATATATAATACATAGTGGGGAAAAGAGGTATAATATTTTCGTTAACCCCAGCAGTTCTTGTACTACTGATCGTTATCTCTCCCAGCAATGTATTATGAATGAGGATAACTAATGAGCAAAACTCAGCAACCATGGTAACCAAAGTCAGCATGTGTATAGATATCATCACTAATAGCAACATAACAAAAGCATGTTGTTAACCCTTGTGATTCTTGTAATACTGATGTTAACACTCCTCTCAATGCAATACATGTACATGTGTATAGTGATTACGTAATATCATTTTGAATGTACATACATTGTACGTATATAAAGCATGTGTCATATGATAAACCAATTACGTAATGATACATGACTTGTTAATTACGTCATTACATCTGCCCCATGCGCAAACGCTCAGCAACTAGCCTTAGCAACTAGCCTTAGCAACTAGCCTTAGCAACTAGCCTTAGCAACTAGCCTTAGCAACTAGCCTTAGCAACTAGCGTGTAGCAATTAGTGCTTAACAAAAGACAGATGTGTTGACGATTCTTGTGCTACTTCAACTTTCAGCATATTGCAAATGCTGCGTATAGTGTGTTGCTCTCTGCCAGGCACTACTCTACATATGTACTGACTGCTGGAGTAGCAGAACACTACCAAGCCAAAGCGCTGGTGACCGACAGAACGTGGCTAGCATGTTTGCTCAGCCAATAGTACGTTGCTAGCAGGTTTACTCAGCCGATAGTACGTTGCTAGCAGGTTTGCTCATAGTTAATGTACGCAGCTACTTGTAGCCACACCCTACTAATCATACATTTCCGAGAGTGATTATTAGGGCCTCAAGCAATAATGAGCCAGATGCTCTATGGATATGGTGAGCATATGCTAATTGGAATTATTGCTTACAATAGTAAAAAAATGATAAGAGACAAGTAAATAAAAAATTTAGGAAATTTGAAGTGTAAAATAGGGATTGCATAAAAATGAACAGAGACAAGATTGGGAAACAGACATGCTATATACATCAATGTACTAAAAGGTATGTTGATTTACATAGCATGTCTGTGTCCCAATCTTGTCTCTGTTCATTTTTATGCAATTCCTATATTACATTTCAAATTTTTTATTTACTTGTTAATTTGTAGTGTCCATGGTTTGTAGAGTGCGGTCTAGTTGCTAGGCATATTAATATCCAGATGAGACAAGCTACAAGTAGGCCAGCTGCATGCACTACTTTGGTAAATAGACCATGAGCTGACCTACTACCAACACACCACCAGTCACCAGTACCTAGAATTGCAATGGAATAGTGTGCTACTACTCCAACAGAGAGTACATAGGATACTGCCAGGGGGCATTTTGCACTCTAGGCAGATTCTCTACCGACTGATATGCAGGAGGGGGAGGGGGAGGGGGAGGGGGAGAGGGAGAGGGAGAGGGAGAGGGAGAGGGAGAGGGAGAGGGAGAGGGGGAGACTTAAGCACTATGCCTGCCAAAGTTTCAGGGAATTATCTGGTCATTCTATTCCACCCTGTCAGCAAAAATCAGCTCATCCCAGTGATCAACACAGCCTATTCCTCTGAGATGACCCTCTTTGTCACGATACTCAATACAGTCATCAACATGTTGATTGACACTATCAAAGCTAGCAGAAGTTTGTGCAGTCAAGCATTTCCTTGAGATGAATAATCAGGTATTGTTTTGACTGAACAATTGTGCACTAAAGTGCAGAAGGCGTCATGTGTATGCGCAATCTCCAAAAGGAAAATGGCTGACTGTACGTATAGCCTTTCAACGGAGGGAATGCTGGATCTCTGAAACGGAGCAGTTTCAGAGAAAACCCCACTAATGTGTTTTGACCTCCATTGCCCGCTAAGTACGTGAGAGTATTTTCAGGACGAACAGGCGCTCCAGAGATGAGATGTGACTTAACAGACAGACAGATACACACACACATACACACAGAGACCGACCAAGTACCATAACCCTTACTGCGCATGCGTGCCGAGGGTTAATTATGGGACTGCAAAGCTCCAGCCAAGAAACTTGACCAGTTCCAGATCTGAAGCAAAAAAAATATACTGCTAATTGATATATATACAGATGAGGATCCACCAACCTAGAGGAAGACGATGTAAGTGCCAGGCTGTAGCACTTATATAGGAACCTTAGCCTTCATGCCTGACCAGCCATACCTTAGCCTTCATGCCTGACCAGCCAAACAATCTGTCTACAAGTTGTAGGAGCTGTATACTGGAGCTATTTACTGAGAAATGTTTGGTGTAGTGGTATCCCAGTAGCCCCAATAGCCAAAAGTTCAGGGTATAGAGAGCTGGAATATGTCCACACTTGAAAAGACCCTCACACAATTGCCACATTATGTATCAAACGTTTGACGTGATGAAGTCTGCTACTACTGCTCTCTTATACCTACCTCCAAGAAAGGGTGATCTCAATCTCCCATCTACTTCCACTCTCTATCAACTGTCACGTCAGAGTCATCTCCTTACATCTTCTGATCCATTGTGTCAGGCACATGGCAGAAGAACCGGTACTTAAGAGAATGAAGTTCAAACCAAGTGTGATGGTGAGTGAGGTTATGATCGCCAATCCAAACCACACCAGAAGGACACTATCCAATGGAGCCAAGGTACTAGTGCAAGATGTTGGAAGAAAGAAGGCCAGATGTTCTGCATCACAGTTCTAGCACTTGCCTGACAAGCAATTGCAGTTTGCGCTAAAATAGTACACTTGGCGCCATCCCTCACATTACAAATTTCGAAAAATGGGGAAGGAGAGGAAATGGTAAGTGCCTGCTCTGATTCATGTTCTGAACACATGTACAATGTCTGTAAGTACAAGACGATTCAACCATAGTCATAACGCCGTGATGGAGAAGATTTTGAACACAATCTCCAATGTCCTCAAACACCCACATTATAACATCTCAGTGTCAATTGCATTGTGTGCATGTGGGTGTGGTCAACCCAGTAGGCACAGGTTGCATGCCTCCCACCCATCATCATAGGTTGGATTGAGAACACAAACACGAGAGAAGATCAGAGGTCAATATCAGAGAGGTGACAATTCAAAGGCTCTGTAGAGAAATCAAAATTGCCTGACGGACCTACACTGCTGGCACTACATCGGGTTGCGGAGGAACAACAGTAAATTGAAGGTTACATTTTATTCCAAACTGAACATGAGCCTATCAACACAGCAAATAGAAATGGCAGACCACTTTTCATTTCTGATGAATTTCTGTAAATGTTGACTATGAGATTTCTCTTGTCATGGTGCAGATGCTTGCAACATACATGTAGAGGAGGTAGGACGGGGTAGGATGGGTGAGAATGGGGTAGGAAGAAGTAAGACGCGGTTGGATGGGTGTGAATGTAGGATGGAAAGACGATACACTATGATAAGGAAAGATGGCTTAACAATCTAGTGTTAGGATGGGGTAGGATGGATGAACAATCCAGTGTAGGACGTGGTAGGATCTTGCAAAATTGCAGAAATCCAGTACGTACAGTGTAGAATGGGGTAGGATTGGGTAGCGTAAGATTGGATGAGGTGGGATGAGGTAGAATGGGGTAGGACAAGGTAGGACTGGGTAGGATGGCAGGAGAATCTAGTGTAGCACAATGTAGGATGTGGTTAGATATGGTAGGATAAAGAAGGACCAGGTAGGATGGCAGGAGGATCTAGTGTAAGACGATGTACCATGTGGTTAAATGTGGTAGGATGAGGTAGGACGGGATAGAATGACAAAATAATCCAGTGTACAATGGGGTTGGATGAGGTAGGATTAGGACAAGGTAGGATGTAGTTATATGGGGTAGGATAGGGTTGGATATTAGGATGGCAGTAATCCTACACTGTATTCTACTGCCACCCTACCACATCCTAGCCACCTCGTCCTACACTGGATTCTCCTGCCAGGGTAGGATGGCAGGAGAATCTAGTGTAGCACAATGTAGGATGTGGTTAGATATGGTAGGATAAAGTAGGACCAGGAAGGATGGCAGGAGGATCTAGTGTAAGATGATGTAGCATGTGGTTAAATGTGGTAGGATGAGGTAGAACGGGATAGGATGACAAAATAATCCGGTGTACAATGGGGTTGGACAAGGTAGGATAAGAACAGAAGTGTTAGGACAGGACTATTGCGACAGTAGGGCAATAGGCAGTAGGATATAAGGAGTATAGTCTGGCATAGCCTGACCCCACCCTCTAAAACGTGGATATAGATATAGGCACACTTGCAATGAGTAAAACGTGGATATAGATATAGGCACACTTGCAATGCTGTGTATGTATATACAGGCACACTACGCGTGAGGGCCTGGGACAGGCACACTAGCTGGGTATAGGACAGTTTACTTTGATAG
Source organism: Theonella swinhoei (assembly GCA_963970385.1). Lineage (NCBI taxonomy): Eukaryota > Metazoa > Porifera > Demospongiae > Tetractinellida > Theonellidae > Theonella > Theonella swinhoei. The sequence goes on along the minus strand of OZ019961.1, from coordinate 2,703,671 downwards.
TCAAAAGAAGGCGACTCACACCAAGATGCATTGTCAGGGGTGTTAAAGCGAATGATGATCTGTCAATAGAGGTGAAGGGGCAGAGCTTGGGATGGTACTGTCTGAAACGTTTCGAGTCGTTCAACCTCTGACCTTACCAGATTTCTACTAATGACACCCTACTGCGCATGCCCAGGCCAGAAATGGGGCGGTTCTCACGGGAAAAACAAAAATCTGTACCGTCGTAGTAGAGCATTTCTGCGTAACAAAATCGGCATCACGCTACTGACGCAATGGAATATAGTGCGATAAGCCGCTTGCGCAGTCATTCCGCGACATATCCGCCCACGCAATTTTATCCAACCTTAACACAGAACAACTTCAGCTCATCCCTGGACAATCAAGATCAAGAGATTCTACATGTACAATATGTACATGCATAATGGCAGTTGTAAACATGTGCTACATATATGTACATGTATGTACTGCAAACAATGCACAACAACATATACGAGAGTAAAACAATTTCAGGTAAAGGTTGAAGGATGTAGGGATTGAAGTCCCAAAGAGGATGAAAACAAGGTGCAGCATGCAAGGGGGGGGGGGGGGGAGAATAGCATCATCAGAGAGTCGGTAGACTCCCTATGTAGGGATATGGTACCGACATGCAAGGGCTCTGACACAGAGCTCTAGAGCATACGAGATTTTGAAATCACACGTGATTTTTAGTGGACAGTATCTGTGATTTCCAGTCACATATGCCTAGTATACAGAAATATACGGAAGTTACCAAACAATTATGTTAGTATACAGATACAACCGGACATTTACAAACACGTGAAGACCTGATTTCTGATTTCACGACCATGATTTCATGTCGATTTTGTGAAGGCCATATTAGATTTCTGCCCATGTCAGACCCCTTGAAGAAATGTGACCAACACTGCACAAAACTAACTTCATGTGTTTCGCAAGTGAGCAAACAAGAAAAATAGCATCTAAAACTAACACTTGTAAGGTTACAGACCTGGAGTTTGACAGTGTGAAAGAAGAAGATGAACAATCAACAGTTTTACAATTTTCTGAGAATCACTATTTTTACATACTTTGAGAGTATTATAGTGTAAAGAACCACTCGTAGAGCAGGTACAATGCACATGTAGTTTGTCTGAAAAGGCTTATACACGTAACATCCCCGTTCGGGAGTTCTGAGACGTTACATTTGTTAAGGCTGATGAGTGTGTCGACCCTTCCCCCTGGTATGTTGACCTTGACTATCACGTTATGAATATGGAGGAATTGTTTGTGTAGGTGGGAATTCTGAGTGGCTACAGCTACTCCACGTGAAACTGTGCATTCCTGCTGATGCACATGACTGCATTGTCCCCTATGCATGTGCCAGACTTTGACTGTTACTGCCTACATTGTACTGCCTGAGTGTGGACATTGCCTGGTCTTTGCATTTAGAACTATAACACATGTATATAGGTATACCCCTCATCACAAGTTGATCATGTGTCCAAGGTAGGCTGGTCACAGGAGATCACATGATAGAATGTGACCAGGCAGTCTAGCAGTCATGTGATACCATGCTTAGGTCAAATGGATAGCATGTGATCACTGCAGCATGGGAGAGGCACCCACACATAAACTGGTGTGGTTCCACCAAAGTGGTTCAATATTTAGTGTGTACTGAAGTTAAATACATTTATTGTAGAGGTGAATTGTGTGTTTTGTATATTAAAATAACTTGTACTTGTAGGACACAAACACAAGATCATACATGTATACATGTACATGTACAAGAATAAACAAGTGTATTGCACACTAGCTAGAAGTGTCAGATAGTCTCGTTCCTTGACCTCACCTCCAAAAGGAGGAAAAGGGTCTGGACTGAATCCTCAAGCCCGCATTGAGGAATTTCTATGCGCCAATCAGCTTGCAGAATAAGCCTGTCATGTGACAAGAACTTTAATTGCAGGCATATTTTATGCCATGCATTCTCTATTACCTACAGCCTTGCCAGGCATGAATCAAATGAAGACATGGTGATCATTCCAAGGGTAAATGCACTTGTAAAGTACACCAATTTGCCTGTAGCTATCCTGGAGGCCATACAGGTGCACTACTATCGACCTTCAGATAGCCAAGCATTGGCCATTAGTCACTTTGTTTGCAGGAATGATGTTTCCATTTCTCTACTGACAGAAGTAGCAAATCTGTGCTATGTTTTCATTCCACACACACACGCACATGTACTGAACACTAGATTCCTGTTGCCGTCCAATAACTCACGCGTGTACACGCGTGGCCTGAGGATGTGCAAATTCACCGGACCCTTTTTCTCCTATTAGAGGTGGGGTCTTGGCACGAGACTACAAGTCAGAAAGAAAACCCACCTCACCAACCCCTACAACAAATATATACACAAGAGCCATGACACCTGATGTCTAACTGGGGGGTATGCACATGTAGATATATATACATGTACATGTCCTGAAATGGATTTCAGTACATACATCTACAGTGTGTACCTGCTGCATGCATGTGCAATCATATACAAACGCTTATAGAGTGGGTATAGTAAGATGCACCCCATTTAACTATATCTCCTGTATACATGTATATCTCTAACCTTATTCATCTACTTCGACACAGAAAAATACAGTATATACACATATTCCGACATGGCTAGTACATACATTGCAGCTGTGGTGAGAATGTTCACCGTCTCTAATAAACTCTGGAGATTGAAATATTGAACAAATTATGGTCAAATGACCATATCCGCAGCTTTTGCTGACGTCAAGAGAAGACTACACAAACATCATTACACTGTAGTCATTAGACAAAGGGGGAATAGTGGTATAGTTGATGTCAATAGTGGGGCAGGTTGTTCAGAGTGCTCACTGAGCAGGAAAAGGGCCACGCCTCTGTGAGTACTTAGTTCAAATGACCACCACATACATGTACATGCATTTCACTATTCAAGAGAAGATGTAACATGCACACAGCATATACCAATTTAGAGAAAACATGGGTTTATCTAAGGGTGGTTTCGTGAACATAGGGCCACACCTTACTCTTCATAAAAATAGACATGCAAGTTATTCTGATAATATTTGGTGCTTGGTGCTACATGCATAGATTCTATACAGAGGTTTAATTTCTGTAACTAAGCATACGTAGAAGTAATGAGACATGCGTAACCATTGTTCATAAACCACTCCGGTTGATTTATGACCAGCAGAAAGAGGCCAAATACACGTACACACCGTATGTCAGTCAAAGCAACTTAGGCTATTTAAACTAATCCAAGATGGTAACTGCTACATGCAATAGGTGATCGTTGAATTGGCTCATGTTAATGAAGTACATCTCCTGTGCGTTCTGACACACAACCCACATCATACAGCCTTTTAATGATTGGTTCTGTATCAACTGCTCCAGTAAGGAGTGCATTCCGGAGTATTCGAATTGTACTAAGGTGCATTGTAGTATGGTATGTTTTCTCCAGTAATATGTATGGACTCCCCCCTCCCCTTGCTTATAATACTGTACCATATTTGGATCTGTAACAGTGCAAGTAACAAGTTTAGGGCAGTAACGAAATGGTATAGAACACGCAGAAATGACATGTTTAGCACACTCCTTACGAAGTGTTGTCAAATCTCGTATATTTAGCTTCAGTACCGTACACACTACCTCTTCATGGCATGGTACACAACAAAAAAATATCCGTGGACCAAAAATTTCTACAGACTATTAAAAGACGGGGTAGTTCCTAAAACTTACATGTACACGTCATGCACAGAAACACATAGGGGTGGGCTCAATCAACAAATACTCACCTGGTTCGCCATGTTTCTGCCTGAAAGAACTCAACCAATATAAAAAGCACTTGGCTACCCCAGGCAGCGCTCACAGCACGGCCGAACGAGCATTGATGACGTAATGAATGCACTAAAGTACTCGGCGTCCGCGCGTGCGCGAATACTGGAAAGGAAGGAGCGCAATAATTACGTAATGCGTATGCCTTGCATGCGAAGAATGCAATTACTGTAGTTACGCTCCACCCCCAATGACAGGTAAAGACTCGCTTCTAGCTTTCCCTTGCAAGCTGAAAGCTTTATTAGTCTTAGTAGCAGTTCATATTGTCGAAGTAGTTCCTGACAAGGGTTTCAACTGATCGTTACAGTTCCGTAGAGAGAAGCACAAGAAACTCTCTCGTTTACAAAATCTGAAGGGCGAACGGATGTGGACTCAACGCGAATTCTTTCTTCTTGCTGTTTTAGCCGTCTGCTTCAAGTCTCAGAGCTCAATTCTGCGAAGTTCTTCAGCTACAGCCTCCATCCAATGCGAATGGCAAGTATAAATTTAGACCACACCCACATCTCGTGATCGCTAATTACACCATGTACCCAGAGCTCGAAGACATGACAAGAGGAGGTACGACACTAAAATCGATGACGTAATGAATCGCACTAAAGAATGCAATTACCGATGCCTACCGCGCGGAAAAGACATAGACCTCTTCAGTTCATTGCATAGCTTAAGAGAGCTATAGAGTCAGAATACTATCTAAACTCGGTAGAGAGATAGACCATAGGCCAAAGATGGGTGTAACTGATAAAGATATCCACGAAGTGCTACATGACCTCAACTACTTCCCGCTGTAAGTCGCTGGACAGTAGGTGTTCGCCCGGGTTCGATTATTTTTCTTAAGGTATAGACTATGGTACGTACAACTGGCTACTAGCCTTTGGGGATCCTCGCTTTGCGTTGCTTCAGCAGACGCTAGAAAATGCCACATCACGCCATGTATTTTGCAATTAGACTGCGATCACGTGATACTGTCGTACCTCCTCTGGCTCGAGGAGGTACGACAGTATCACGTGATCGCAGATTGCAATTTTTGCTGACACAGCAACCTATCTTCGTTGAAAATACATGGCGTGACATGGCATTTTCCAGCGTCGTCTAGCATTAGTTGACAGGAAGTCCCCATTCAACGCGTACAAAGTTATTTAAATATGCATTACGCATTACGTCATGAACATTTCAGGCTGTAAAACGTCCCATTTTTAGCGACTACTTCATGACAAATTTTCTCCCGATCCATCCAGTGTTTTTTTGAAAGCTCTTTTTCATGTTGTAGTTCAAAGGTCGTTCATTACTATCGTCGTTTCTGTAGCTTGTTCTGAAGTGGAGCTGTACTGAAAAACGCAACGATGGTCAATGCGAGACAGTCCTAAGGGGGTGTGCAAACCATGTCCGAACAGCAGTTTCCAACGAATGCACGCCATGATAGGTATGTACCATGTAGAACAATAATAGGTCTAACTTTTGCAAGAAGAAACAGTTTGTTCTCTCATACACTGTTCATGATATGATGTTTATATAAAATCTGTATGTTGCTCATTGTATTATTTGGTATTTAGCTAAACATAGGTATACATACATTATTATGTATCACAGCAACCCTAGAAAAACAGTCACTGTCTCTGTGGAAGCTAGCTTCGCAGTCTCTGAACACTTTAAGCATGGTGGCCAATTAACATCTTATTTGAGCTCTCTCTCTGGTTCACAGTCACTATATCCTTCACCTTCTCTGTCAGTATGTATGTCTCTTTCATTGATGGTCAGGTTTGGGGGTGTATGCAGCTTCCAACACCCACCACATTTGCAAAGCAGTAATTTACCTTCTCTCTTGTATGCACAGCGGGATGTCTGGAAGCTACTCTTGCACCTATAACCTCTCCTGATGAGAGCAACCACTCTCTGGCATGAATACACGCCTGATATGGTTTTCCAAGATGAATACTGCAGATCACCTCTCTCCCATTCTGTGCACTGTATCAGCAACGACCGTAATACTTTTTTTGTATTATACCTGTTGTTGTTGGTTCACATGACTCATGATTTATATTATACTTTTCAAGACATACTGAACTTACAATACATCACTGTCAAATACACATTGCACTTGTTTAACTGTATGATCAGCGAGTATAAAAGGCATGCAAAAAACGTCACATAATACACGAACTAAACGGTAGAACAGTTCGAAACTCTACACATGAAAAGAACTAAGTGTTTACTAAGTAAATCTCGCTTAAAATATCTGCGAAGCGGTAGTTGTGTTCACGCATCCCTGGTGGATCCTTCATACGGTTAATTGCAGGTTATGTGGTATTACTCTGCTCCTCATACGCCAAGCTAGACGATGGCATGCTCTAAAGAAGTCTAGCATTAGTACTTTTCAACTTACAAACGCACAAAAACATCGCTCGAAACGAGTGAAATCCGGAAGTTGTATACGTTACGGAATAGTACATCCGGTTCAATAATTAAAATTTGTCAACTCATGCTAGACTGTGAAGCAACGCAAAGCGAGGATCCCCAAAGGCTAGTAGCCAGTTGTACGTACCATAGCCTATACCTCAAGAAAAAGAATCGAACCTGAGCGAACACCTACTGTTCCAGCGACTTACAGCGGGAAGTAGTTGAGGTCATGTAGCACTTCGTGGATATCTAGTTTAACTCAGATTTATCAGTTGCACCCGTCTTTGGCCTATGGTCTATCTCTCTACCGAGTTTGGATAGTATTCTGACTCTATAGCTCTCTTAAACTATGCAATAAACTGAAGAGGTCTACGTCTTTGCCTCGCGGTAGGCATCGGTAATTGCATTCTTTCGTGCGATTCATTACGTCATCGATTTTAGTGTCGTACCTCCTCTGCCATGTTCTATTTACCTCCTCTGCAGATCTGGAACGTACGTGTGTAAGATACCAGAATGGCTCGCGTGCTGGAATGGCTCAGCCGGTTGAGCCGGCTAAAAATTACGTTGCTGCCTTTATCGTGTGTGACGTCACTAGATAACGCTTGCCTCGTGCAAGCTGGATCCGTAGTCCCTGGCCTCATAGATACTACGGACTGGGATGGGAATCAGGTCACGTGAGCGTTACGTGTCCAGTATATTAGCGCGCGCTCACTCCGCGTTACGGTATTTCTCACCTTGGTGCGTAGTTATCTATGCTGGCCTGTGCCAGATATAATGAGTCACTACCGTATAAAGTTCTTGCTCGAGATGGTCTCTAAGCTGGATCCGTAGCCGCGGTGGCAGATCATGATCAGTGTAAGCTGGGTCAGTAGCAGCCATGTTGTGAACTCGTGTAGGGACGTTACCAGCAATCCCCGGACAAATACAAGGAAACATGATTACGTAATCTGATAATATGATCAAGCAGAAATACACGCACTTCAATTGACTTTTTCACTTTTCTGTAGGTTTTCATGAAGACGGAGGGCGTGAGAAAAGGTGCCAACGTCTAAAAGGAAACTACAACGACCACTACATCCTACAGACGCGAGTTCCGCACATTTCCGACTTTGTTAAAGGGGAACTTCGAATTTTCCTACAGCTTATGCACTACCTATTTACCCGTGTACATTTGGAATGAAATTTTGGAAACTATTGTTCATAAAATATTCCGTAGTTAAAAAACCGCGGCATATTTTTGTGGTGCCAACGTCTACAAATGGAGACCACGACCCACTCTTTTGTATATGCACTAAAAAATACACACCTTATATACAAAGTTAAGCGGCAAAAGCTGCCTGAAAACCCGTTAAATTTGTATGTACGCAACTTCGACTGGCACTGGCCCCAGTACCATTGACTTACTGGTTGTGCTAGCTCGTTAGTTTGACGTTCTTTTTCATAGTTCCTGCTGTTTTCACGCGTTGCTAGTCGCCAAAACACGTTCGGAATCCTGAGGGCCTGGCCTAAGCGGGGTGTGTGTGACTGATGATAGACGGTTGCGGACCAGTACTGTAACTGATTATAAACTTAGGTCATTACTGCTACTTTTATTTTAGCTTGATGCTCCAGTCATCTACCATCTGCCTAGCCTGAACTACAAGCATTTCAGGCTGACTAGATGGCTACGTCATGTACAACTGGATTGACCAAGTAGAACTGCGAAACCTCCGCATACATACACACCTGTGTAGATACGAACCATATACACAATTTATGGATACCATCATACGGAGAAGAGCGGTATATAATGAGTACTTTTTGCATAGTTTAGTTACACGCACTACGTACTTATCTGTATGTTACTTATGCAACAAAAATTCAACCGGAAGTTAATTACAATCCAATTAAAACTTGGCGGGAGGCTGCCGCTGCTATTTGGAAACAATGGAGCATACAGTTAAAGTAGCAAGTGCAGAGCTAGGATTATCCAGCACTGGAAAGGGAGTGTTTTCACGGGATCCAGTGTGCACACTGATAATCCCAAACTCCCTTTTGCTTCATCTTCACAAAGACAGACCTGCTGGCTATACTACTGGAGTCAATAAATGCATCAAAGAGGGTATAGTCACTCTTGACACGTCTTGTGACAGACTGGAGTCTTCACTACGAAGATTGGCTGGAAAGGTTGTTAGCAAGCATGCAAATTGCAAAGGCTCATCATATAGGAAGAAGGTCAGGGAGGGTCAAACTCTTCTTTTGGTCGGAGAGGGAGAAACTGTCTCTGTAACAAGGGTTGCAGAGGATCTACAAGTAAGTACATATCATCAGTAATGTGTGTGTGTGTGTGTGTGTGTGTGTGTGTGTGTGTGTGTGTGTGTGTGTGTGTGTGTGTGTGTGTGTGTGTGTGTGTGTGTGTGTGTGTGTGTGTGTGTGTGTGTGTGTGTGTGTGTGTGTGTGTGTGTGTGTGTGTGACATTGTAGCTGGGTTATGTATGGGTACACAGATGTATGTTTGATGGTGAGAACATGTAACAAACATGTCATATGCATGATATTAGGAAAGGGTCCAAACAGTTACATTGGAGAGAGACGAAATGAGGGTTCACTTTGAGCAGGAGAAGGCAGCAAAGGAGGAAGAGAAAAGGCAAAACACAGCCCTCAGGGGTGCCCTCAAAGCCTCTGAAAACAAGGGCAAAAAACTTGAGGAGGTACATAAAATATACATGCATGTACACTACTGTAGATATTTACATACCTTAAAGGTGGGTGAACGACAAAAGCGCAGGAAGATAGCACAACTACAGAGGTTTACAGACAGCACTTTGCAGCCATGTATGGCATCCTATGGCCTTACACCAACTTCGGTGATGGCGGTGACAGACACAGGAACCCCTGTTACTCTTCCTCTTGCCAGTGGCCCAAGTTCATCCCCTCAGCCTGCTGTAGTTCCAGTTGATCACAGTGAACGTGTTCTCTACCTACTGGATAGATATGGAGTGTCAGACGAGTTCTATCATGAGCTGGCTCAAGTGAGACACATTGTGCATGTATATACTACATACACATACATGTACATAATAGTTAGATGACGACCCTAGGAAACTATGGGATTAGAAAGCCGAAGGCCCTGGGCTGTAGCGTTTCTTGCTATGCTCGGAACGCTACTACAGGGCCTGAGGCTTTCTAAATCGTGTGGTTTCCTGGGCGATGTGTCTAACTACTTTAGAGTACGGCTGCCCGCATGTAGCAATCTACTAGATGCGACGCTACTTTGAACATGAATTTTAACATGAACACACATGAAAACATGCCCAAAGGGGAGAAACTAAGATGATGAACACTATCCTAAGTAAAATATTGTTCACCACATCAACCAATCAGATAAATGGACTACTGTACTCTAAATGTACAGGCACATAACACAGGGAAAAATGACCATGAATAAAGACTTCCACGGGGTCAAAAGAGTCCGTATTTACACTGTGTGCACACCATACACACATTGCAAAAGTCCGTAGTGGTACCATGGTATCACTGTGGACTTACACAGACTTGCATGGTACTTAAACAGACTTGCACAGTGTGTGCGTGGTGTATATATATATATCTTGACCGAATTCCGTATTCGTAGATGTATTTTCCAGTGCAAATATTACAATGTACCTAGACCGTACCAGAACTCCCTCGACTCCATCATGTTAAGAAAGTCCGGTCACAGCTGAACAGTGGAATTGACCATCATCATCTTCCAGCACCACATAAGGGGACCTATCTTCCATTTCGAGAGATAGTTACAAAGACTTTAGCCAAAACTGTGAGCATTAATTGCAAAAATATTTCTTTTTTTTACATTTTGTTCTGGTATTGACAGTTAGAGCAGGCACCTAGGCCTCACAACAACAAGGTGACAGTGAAGTTATCTGGTGATGGAGCGCGGTTTTCTTCTCAGGCCTCATATATATTTCTAACATTCTCTTTTCCTGGCCTTGCAACTGACGTGCTCTCTGCCTCAGGTATGCACAAGTGTAATGTAAAATGTCCATATACTTATATACATGTACTATTCTTGAAGGAAATCACACATATGCTGCTGCAAAAGGTGTTGAGAGCTACAATTTCTTGCAGCAGTGCTTTCAGCCAGTGTGGGATGAGGTCAGAGAGGTAATGAGCAATCCAACTGTCACCATAGATAGCCATCTCTACTACATCAAGTTTGTGTTTGCAGCTGACTATAAGGTACATGTACATAAATCGTGGTCTAAGCCCGTAACACTTGCATTCTAAGTAATAATCTGCACTTACAGTTTCTCTTGTTGCTGATGGGAATGAACAAGGCATCATCTACTTATGCCTGCCTGTGGTGTACAACATCATCAGATGAGAGGTTAACCACAGTTCTCACATTCTTCCTATCATGTATACTAACATACATACTATAACAACTTCAAACCCATGTACATGTAGGTGGGATATGGCAGTTCCTGAAGGAAGGTGTACGTCTCTTCCCCCACATGGAAAGGCACGGACCTTACAAGCACTACAGGACAACTGCATGCATGCCAAGAAAGGCTGCAAACACCACCTTGGCAGCATTAACCCACCAATTCTTCCCATCAGACCAACTGACCTGGTGCTAGATGAACTGCATGCCCTGCTCCGGATCAGTGATGTACTGCTAAGAAACCTCATTTTTCTGGTCGATACCATGGAGCACCGTGCACGGCTAAGGACCGGCACAGCAGACATCACAATGCAACACCTGGAGGACAGGATCAAATCATGTGGAGTGTCTTTCACAATACGACAGGTAAAATCCCACCTATCAATTATACAATTTTAAAATTCTCTTCTTATAAAGGCACAAGATGAAAACGGGAGGTCAGTGCCTGGAAAGTTTGAATGGACTGCCTTGGATCGCCAACAGAGACTGAAGGTGCTCCATAAACTTCCTCCCAAGCTCCAAGACCTACTTTGCCCAGAAGATACAAGGCAGATCAGTAAACTGTGGATGGTATGTGTTACTAAATACACATGTACATGAATAATGGAAAACATATAATCAGTTACCAGGTCAACTTAAAATATTTATGTACATTGTACATGTAACATAGATGTGCAATTTTATACCTCAGGATTTCGTCTATCTCTACAAGATCCTGTCTTCAGACTCACCTAATCCAGATCAGCTGCATGAAAAAGTAATTGAAGAAATGCCAACCTATACACATGTACCTAAATTTACATGTACACTTACAATTTAAACAGGCTAAAACATGGGTCAGAGACTTCTTGTCACTTGGGAGGCATGAAGGCTACCAGAAGAGGCATGTCACACCCTACATGCATGCTGTTGTCTATCATGTACCTTCCATGATAAGACAGCATGGCAATTTGCTGATGTTCAGTGGACAAGGTACATGTACTTGCACACAATGTTCTCTTGGTGAAGGCATATGCTCATTTTTGCAGGAGTGGAGAAAAACAATGACATGGCCAAGAAGAACTTTTACTCCTCCAACCGCCATGACCCATGTGCTGAAGTCATCATGTGTGAGCAGAGACTTGAGGCTCTACAGGAGTGTAGAAGACAGAAGAGAGCCTACAACAAGAGAGATGAAACATACTGGAGCACAGGCATCTTCAGCAAGCGTGGTCGAGATGAATGAAGTCTTCCAACCATATCTTTTTAAACGGTTTTTTTCAAAACCACCCCAAGTACAGAGGATGCACCTTCACTAAACTACTGAATCTCCAAATATATTGGGGGATCTATACACCAATCTGTGTACAATTACATGATTTACTCTCCCTTTCCTTGCAGGTCAAGTTGCAATCATTGTACACACACCTGGTTACCACGCGAAGTGGACAAAAGCACCGTACTCACCCGGACCCCTCCATCTCTTTCTTAATTTTCCCCCGCAACACACACACGCACACACGTCAAGAACCGTTGGTAATTTGTCTTCAGTGACCACCAGCTTCGTACAGTCCATTTATAGCGGGTATACACAGCTACACTCGCTGAAAGACTCGACGCGTCCTCATAGCATTTCGGCACGTGTTCACGGGGGTCTTTATTTAGAATTCAAGCGTGCAATAAACTATGGCCCTAAAGGACGCAAGTAGCATTCGTCATGGCATCTTCTATGTCTGTAAGGTTTACGTACAAATATGTACTACTTTCTCTTTCTGCGTAGTGCGTGTAATTCATGTCACCATAAATCTTTTGCACCTCTTTACATTCCTGCAGATAACATTTGGATTGCTGTCATTATCATTATACTGCAAGGTGTGGTATATGACAACAAGAAGAGTACAGTCTAACAGCGCTTTTTGAGAATCCACAATGTACATACTTCTGTATAGTGTTTAGGCTTTGGACAAACTCCAATATCACTGCAGGTGTATATTGTCCGTGACCATTTCACATCACTACACATACGAACAGGAAACTCTATCATACATCCATCACCCAGTCTGTCGTATAATTGGTGCCAATCTTGTGGAAAGTACATGGGGTCGAAGTCGTGAGCTGTGTAAAGGCGTCCTCTCCCGTGGTCATAGGCACTACCCTTATTCTGAAATAAATAAGTGAACACATCTGTGCGGAAATTGACTGTAATCTTGCAGCTCTGGTTAACACCCTTCTTCAATGATTTGTGAACAGCGTCAGTAAATGAACTAATGCAGTCCAAAATATCCCTCTCCAAAGGATGGGGATCAGTGAAGTATCTGTGTATGTAGATATTAATTTTATATACATGTAGCTGCAATCAAGTAGTGCATGCTACACCTACTGAAGTGCGGGCTGTGTTATGTCCTCTTCTTTTACCCATGTAGCCTCTTCCTTCCGGTACCCCGCCCATAGTACTAGGTATTCGACTCCGCCCTAGGAATAATAATTTCTGACGTGTGTGCGCGCGCGCGCGCTATAAACATAGAGGTGACAAACCTTCTTCCTCCTGCAAGACACGAGACGCTCGACCTCGTAAACGTCAGAATCATCGTTGCACAGTACAGACTGACTCGACGTGGGGTTGTCTGCAGCACGATCGTACATATCGGCCGTACTTCGCAGATTTAAAGAGCGGTAGAAACCGACTGGCCTTTGAAGAGCGCGAGTGCAGTAAGCCATACTTTTCGAAAAAATGCGTAACTAAGGATACTCAGCTATGATGAAGTCATAAAACAAGAGATTTACAAATGCACAAGCAAATTTACAACATTACAAATTTTTCACATCATTACAAATCGATGTAACATATTTAACATGATGACCCCAAAACTAGGCAAATTGCTGGTAACGAAGGCCATATATTAACTAGCATAGGTTTTTTGAGTGAGTGCCGTTTCACTACACCACTATCTACCCTCAGCCCACTTCCTGACACTTGGTGCAAGGTACCCAGAGGCAGAGACAGCATGTGGGGCGGGGGGGGGGGGGGGTCAGTGTTCGTATAAAGTGGGTATGGTATTGCACAACTTCAGCTATTAGCTATGTCAGCTTACTGCATTTAGTGTCCCCTTCAATCTTTGGCTCAGCCCCACATATTCAAAAAGTAGGAGTCAAGCTTCCCCCCTTGCCACTGTTAGCTATCCATTGACTGTAGTTAGTGTTCAGTTGGTCTTGACATGCTAGAGGACTCTAGACTGATCTGCTTTTTGCCTTCTTTCTGAACCACAGGGATCATTGACTTTTCTACAGAAGAAGAGAGTGGAAGATTATTACATTACACATCACCTGCTTCTAGTGTGCAGACCTGTGCTATGTGGGACCTAATGCCAAACTTCTTCTCATCTTCATCCCTACATTCTTTAATAAGCTTGTTAAATCGCTTCTGTGTACTGGGCGGAATCAGATATTGAGGAAACCAAGTGTCCAGTTAATGGTATTGGCAATAGGCATTCTCAGTGCATGCGCTGTTTCACGTAAATTCTCTGGATATGTCATTAACTGCACTTCTTGCTGTACCATCTGGTAATTCATTAACTGAGACAGCAATGATTGGCACTGCACCTATCTTTCTCAGATCTTTTGTGGTCCCATCAGTGTTTAATCGAAGTCCAGTCCTAGAGGTATTTTCACACAAGAGTTTGGCTTTGTGAGCATCACTGAGTGCTTTTAATTCATTCTTACGCATATAGCTTACACAGGCATGTTGAGGAAGCTTGAGATTTTGAATATCAACTGCAGGATTGAAGCATCTTATAACTGCCTTCATTATACCAACAATTTTGGAAGTAGGTACTTGTTCGCTTAGTAGCAGGTAGTAGAGTTTGCGAATGGCAGGGGAGTACCTCCTTCCACATTTTGTTTCAATGCAAATTCCTTCATACCAGCTACATTTTCGTTTCTTTCTGAACAACTCACACACTCTGAAACTAGCTCATTCTCTACTTCCCTGATAGCCATTAATAAATCTGTGTTTTCATCAACCAAATGTAAAATGTCATCTTCTAATGACAACTGAAGCTTCTGAAGTTTAGCTTTCCTTTCAGCTGTGTCTCTTTTATTTGTAACCTGCATTTTTAACATCATACAAGCCACACCTTGCAGAATGAAGTTGCTCTCTTTAATTCAGAGACCTGACAACTTAAAGTAGACACATGTTCAGTACAACGCTTCCCTTCTGCTCTCATATCCTTTAGCTCAGTTACACTCCTGTATGTCATCAATTCATCTGGTTCAGTAGTGCTTGCTACTCTTTCAATAAATCTACTGGGCGCCCTCCTTTTCTCGAAAATTCTTATCAATAGCAAGGTAGAAATTACCTATTGCAACTGTAATGTGCATTATTGCTGTGTGTTTTTAGTCACTCTTAGTCTCCCAGTATGTATTTACAATTCTCACCCTTTATCCATCTCTTGTTTATAACTCACACTACCACCTTCCCATAGTGCATGTGTTTCCAGTGTGCTATATATATAAATACATTATAGCTCATGTGTGTGTGATGTATTAAAGAGTCAGTGTTCAAGTCCATAGCGTCCGCCATTACATTTGGTGTCAGGAGTGGG
Organism: Theonella swinhoei; assembly: GCA_963970385.1. Taxonomy (NCBI): domain Eukaryota; kingdom Metazoa; phylum Porifera; class Demospongiae; order Tetractinellida; family Theonellidae; genus Theonella; species Theonella swinhoei. The sequence continues at coordinate 2,688,405 of OZ019961.1, read as the reverse complement.
ATGGCAGAGTCAATGGACATACCACTGCCCGAACTGACAGTAGAAAATTTCAAGAGAGCGTGGACATGCTTTGAATTGGTGGCTAAAGCCAAGGAATGGAACGCAGCAAAGCAACTGATTGTTCTTCCCACACTACTGCGGGGAAAGCTGGTAGATTATTATACCGAGTTTGACGACGATACCAAGGGTGACATCAGCAAGATCAGACTCGCCCTCGCAAAAGCATCAGGACGTGTCGAAGACCCGCTTGTGGCCACCAGGACTTTCGTGTCACGCGATCAAGGGCCAGATGAGCATGTTGAGGACTTCGCAAATGATCTAAAGAGACTGTTCAAGCAAGCCTACCCTTCCGAGGATTCGAAATCGAGCGTTCTCCTCCAGCGTTTCCTAACAGGACTACACGCGCTGCGATAAGTCAGCTACGAAAGAAGCCAGAAGACTTGGCAGAAGCCATCGAGGGAGCTATCGAAGTGGAATATGCACTGGCGTTTGATGGCGGTCGCCCACAGAACCCCAAAGAAGTGCAACCGTCACCAAAACCATTGCCATCCGAAGACCAGTTGATTAAATTGCAAGAGGCCATTGGTGATATGACCAAGCGAATGGAAGCACTCGAATCAGCCCTGACGGCAGAGCGTACTGCAAATCGTACCGGTTCTAGCAGCACACCACTGACTCCTGGACCAGTGGGCTCAGCCCGACGAAACAACCGCAACCGACGCCCGGTAATATGTTTTCGTTGCAACCAGGAGGGACATATACGGAGAAACTGTCCATTAAAACTACGCAGGGCCAGCTCAAATGGCGGGGAGCTGGCCGAGACGATTCTAAACCGCCAGCACCAGTTATTCCAACCTGGTTCGAGGGTAAACACGGTGCTTCTTGTTGGAGGGCAGATGGGTCTACCAGGTTTCTACTCGACTCAGGCGCTGCCATGTCAGTAGTCCGTTACGATTTTATAACCGACCACTGGCGCAACAAAATCACCAAAGACGAAGCTCAAAACACTATTGCAGCCGATGGCCTTCCGCTGCAGGTAATAGGTAATCTGACCATTCCTGTGGTGCTTGGGGAGTTTCGAACTGAACACAGATTCACTGTAGTAGGAAATCTGTGTGTGGAATGCATTTTAGGTGCTGACTTCCTGGTCAAACATAGTGCTGTGATTGACTGTAAAGCTAACACTTTGGTGCTGGGAGAAGTGCCGCGAATTACTGTGGCAATCTCAATTGCACTGAATGAAACATCTCCACCTCTATTGGCACAAGCAGAGAAAGTGGTTTCAATGATAGACACAGTTGTGATACCTCCTCGTTCAATCACCCAGTTGGTCGCAGAAGTGCAAAGTAGGATGTGGGCAGGAAGGACTAATTGAGCCCCTGAATAATACCAGGACAGGTATACCAAAGTATATCCTTGTTGCCAGGACATTGGCTCGAGTGGGAGAAAAATGTAAAATTATTATGAAAGTTGTAAATGCCAGCCCTACTGCTACCACTGTGTACAAAGGTACAAAACTTGGGACCTTCACACCAATAGGGCAACGTCCAAGAAAGTCACTGTGAAACCAAGGCTAGGCAGACACCCCTACAGATCGATCTCACAACAACAGAGCTGTCTCAAACTGAGCAAAGAGAACTGTTAGAGCTACTTAACTCATTCAGTACCCTCTTTGTGGATGATGAAGAGCCAGTAGGACGGACAGGGGTTGTGAAACATGACATTGAAACCTCTGGAGCTCCTATACGGCAACCTGTACGCAGACTACCACAATCCATGAAGCATATCGTTGATGATGAGGTAGAAAAGATGCTTCAATAAGGCATTATCCGACCCAGTACCAGCCGATGGTCATCCCCTATTGTTATGGTGTGCAAGAAGAATGGGTCATGGAGGTTTTGCATTGATTATAGAAAGATTAATGCAGTGACACGACAGGATGCCTACCCTCTGCCCAGGATTGATGCTACACTTGACTCCCTGGCTGGATCTGTCTACTTCACAACCCTTGACCTAGCATCAGGATACTGGCAGGTTGAACTCACTACAGATGCCAAAGCAAAAACAGCCTTCTCCACACCCAAGGGACACTTTGAATTCAATGTAATGCCATTTGGGCTGACCAACGCACCAGCTACATTCCAGAGACTCATGGAATGTGTACTGACTGGGTTAACATCCCAGGAATGTCTGATATATCTCGACGACATTATTGTCTTGAGCACATCTTTCTCATATCACCTACAGTGGCTGAGCACTGTATTACAACGTTTGGAGGGTGCTGGTCTGAAACTCAAGCTCAGTAAGTGCCATTTTGCAAGAAAAGAAGTCCAGTATTTGTGCCACGTGGTGAGTGCTGATGGTGTCAAACCAATCCCTGCCAAAAGAGAAGCTGTTGCAACTTATCCTCCCCCAACTAATGTCCAGGAACTTCGACAGTTTCTTGGTTTGGCAAACTACTATCGCCGTTTTGTGCAGAATTATTCAAAATCGCCGAACCACTCCATCAATTGACCCGGAAGACTTCTAAGGGATTCCATTGGACAAGTAATTGTCAGCTCGCATTTGAAGAACTGAAGCACCATCTCACCAATCCCCCAATACTAGCATACCCTGATTTCTCACAGGAATTTATTCTGCACACAGATGCCTCAGCAACTGCTCTTGGGGCAGTTCTGTGCCAACAACAGGATGGTAATGAGCATGTTATTGCATATTGGAGTCGTAAACCAGAACGTAACTACTCTACCATTGAGAGGGAGGCATTGGCTGCAGTAGCTGCTATCAAGGAGTTTTATCCATACCTATATGGTTTCCCCTTCACCCTCATCACTGACCATAATCCTCTAACTGCCCTTAAAGGATTAAAGGATGTTGGGGGCCGACTCGCCCGATGGATGCTCTTTCTACAACAGTTCCAGTTTAAGATTGAGTACAAACCCGGAATGATACATGGTGATGCTGATGCTCTGTCTCGCAAACCCCAGGGTGATGGTGGTGTAGGTGGTGAGAGAGGGATGGAGACTATTGGTAGGCATGATTGGTGGTGATGGTGTAGATGGGAATGGTGTTGGTGGTGAAGGTGTAGGAGGTGATGGTGATGATGGTGTGGATCATCAGGGTGATGGTGTGCAAAATGAAGACAAAACTGGTGATGATGTAGGTGTGGGAGGTAATGGGAACAGTGTTGGTGGTGAAGGTGTAGGAGGTGATGGTGATGGAGGCAGGGGACCATCGATTTGAGCGTCAAACACGAGAAACACAGGACTGTTTCAGTTACATCTATCACACTCCAGCCCACATTCATCAACCCAAGAGATATTCGATCAGCCCAGCAAGCTGACAAACAATTAAAGCCAGTAATAGAAGGTACACACAATCAAACATACCCTCCATCAACACATCCAGGGCTAAAAAAGTGTTTTGTATTGGATGGCATTCTCTGTCGTAAATACATTGAGAATGGTGTCAAAGCCTATACACAGATTGTGGTGCCCCTAAGTCTGAAAGACATGGCGTTGAATCAACTGCATGTGGGCACCTAGGTGTAAAGAAAACAGTGGGTAAAGTAAAAGAGAGATTTTACTGGCCCGGCTATGAACACGATATTGAGACATATGTTAGGGAATGTGTTCACTGTCAAAAACGCAACCCTCCAAATCCTCAGCCCATTGCACCTCTAGGAACTGTGACAGCTACAGAGCCTTTTGAGAAAATATCCTGGGATATCATGGGGCCTCTACCTGTCAGTGATCAGGGCAACAAATATATTCTTGTGGTTACCGATATCTTTACAAAATGGGTTGAAGCATTTGCCCTGAGAGACACAACTTCAATAACTCTGGCAACTACATTGGTTGATCAGGTAATCTCACGCTATAGGGTCCCAGCATATATCCACAGTGACCAGGGTGCCAATCTCTGTAGCGAAATCATTAAGACAATGTGCAGACTTTTGGGAATGGGAAAGACTAGAACTTCAGCCTACCATCCCCAAGGAAATGGGCAGGTTGAGAGATTCAACCGTACGGTTGAAGCCATGCTGTCAAAGCCAAAACCAAAAGAATTGGGACACCTGTCTCTCAAAGGTTCTCTTTGCGTACTGTTCTGCAATTCATGAAGCCACTGGTTACACCCCATTTCATCTCATGTTTGGCAGGACTCCACGATTACCAGTTGATGTTATGCTTGGTCGAGTGGATGAAAATGACCTTGTAGGTTATCCACAGTATGTCCAGGAGTTGCATCACAACCTCAAGAATGCCTTTTTACTGGCTCGAGAGAAGATCACAGCTAGCGTAAAAGATCAAAAAAAAGTTTATGACAAGGGGAGCAGAGGTTCAGAACTAAGAGTTGGTGACAGAGTCTGGCTTCTTGTACCTGCAGTAAAATTGGGCAGGACAAAGAAATTATCCTCATTATGGCGTGGCCCCTACACGGTATTGGCCCTATTAATTATAAAATTCAATTAATTGGTAGTACCGTATCAATTATTGTCCATCGGAATCGCTTGAAGCCCTGTTATGGTGAACCTGATGAAGGTATACCTGCAGTTCACAGTCCCTCAAAGCCAATGTCTTATAGGGATGCTCTGGTGCAATCACAACCTTCAGATGAACTCACATTGGTTGGAGGTTATACCTCATCTGATTCAATTGACACCCACCTCAACAGCCCCTTTGAGTCTACACGTCCAGTTCGAAACAGACGACCTCCGGACCGATATGGTGTTCCGATTTCTGCGTAGCTATCGTCTTGTGGGACACAAGAACTTGAAGGTGGAGTTGTGTAATGTGCATTATTGTCTTAGTCTCCCAGTATGTATTTACAATTCTCACCCTTTATCCATCTCTTGTTTATAACTCACACTACCACCTTCCCATACTGCAGGTGTTTCCAGAAACTTCTGTGTGCTATATATATAAATACATTGTAGCTCATGTGTGTGTGTGATGTATTTCAGTTATTAAAGAGTCAGTGTTCAAGTCCATAGCGTCCGCCATTACACAACCTTTGTAGTATGCTGGGTAGTAGGCCACTTCTTCAAATAATCTTGCAGTTTGTGGTAGAATATATTATTAGGCACACCTTGCAAACACCACTCAAGGGAGGGCTTCCCACATTGAACTTGTTTAAAAGCTGTCTCCAGCAATGCCTCATTTAATCTGTAACTGTTAGGTTCCTTGGGAAAAGTAACCACAGAGTCTGAAAAAAAGGAAAAGTCTTAATAAAACACATTTGCCTTAGTTGCGGGGATTGATGCCAAATAATTTTCCTAGGGCTAAGCTATAGGTGGTACTACTGACAAATTATACACAAAACACAAAGCAATTGGGTCTTGTTTATCCCTACCTTTAATGGCTAGGTTTCGTAGACGGGTTTGCAAGGTATGAAGTCAGAAGTGAGCCTGTAAGACTAACCTTTTCACGTAAGGAACTCTTTGTTGGTGCTGCTAGGCATGTTAGAGTTTCATAAAATCTTCTTGGGTGGCCCACGTAAATATTGGGATACAAAACTTGAAATTTTGAATACAATAAGCTTTCATTGTTTGGGCTCTCCTGTTCAACCTCTTCCAAGAGATCAATCAATTCACCATATGTAGGCTTTTTATAAGCTGAAGAGATATAATCATAATTTACATTAAGATGATCTAGTTGAAATAGCCATGATCGGCAAAAATACCACTTTTCACTATACATGGCAGAATGCATGATACATCATTATACATATACCTCACACTCATGCATCATGGCCTATAATATTAGGGCTCTATAACTGCATGCCATGCAGTTTAGGGCCATGCTCCAGCCTCATATGACTTGAATATTGGGCTCATTTGCATATTATTTGGGGGGTTGCCCTCTATGCCCCCCTTCCTACATTCAGGCTGTTCAACCAGATGGTAAGAATCTATGAATGGAGTTGAAAACCGGGCACATGGAGTGACTACACATCCTAGTACATGTACTATGTGTGAGGGATCTTCAAGCTTCAAAGCTCTCAGCAGCAGGATGAATTCTGTCAGTCTGGCTACCCACATTTGCACTACCTCACCTATTTTCGAGGCTGGTAACTGGTGACACACAGCCATAGCTGGGGCAAAACTCTTTCTGAAGGAACAGCACTATAACACAAGCGTTTTAGAAAATTCGGCGTTTTACACAGGAAAAGCGGCTTATAACCCCGTGTTTTGGTAAGAGCAGGAGTCCTATCAGAGTGGTCATTGTTCTCAGACTATCATTTGTTCATTTCCCGAAAATCGATTTTTTTATTTTAGCAACCCTATCTTAGCAATACTGTGGTACACAGCATTGCATCAAACTCAATGACTCTGTGCTTACAATTCTTGGTGTTTATTTACCTTGTGCTGATGCTGGAATTGACAAGTATGCTCAAGTTTTATGTGAATTAGAGCGTTTGGTAACTGAAGGTCAGGAAAAAGGGCCAGTTATTGGGGGGGGTGACTTCAATGCCCATCTAGGCTCACTTGGAGGTGTCAAAGGGGTTGGCAAGCCTAGGCACTCATAAGTGAAATTTTGGATTGTTGTGAAATGTTTGTACCCTCACTTTCCTCAATTGCTACTGGTCCAAACTATAAATATATGTGCCACGTAAATATATGTGCCACGTTCTTTTTTCCTGTTGAGAGAGGTGTTCGCCAAGGCTCTGTTCTTTCTCCGGCTTTGTTTTTATTAGTCATAAATCCCTTACTACAAAAAATGCAATTGTTTATATGCTGGAGTGTTTCCGCATGCAGATGATATTAGAACAATAACATCTAAGAAAGAATCAATGAATATGCAAATTCAATTAATTCAGACTTTTACAGAGCTTGAACCTCAACCCCCGTAAGTGTGAAGTTATTGTGTTATTGAGTATTAAGCACCCAAAGACACCAGTATGCTCCATTGATGGGCAGCAGTTGGTACCTGTGAATGCAGCAAAGTGTTTGACAAGCATTTTTTCTCTTTGGAGGGATAGGTGCTTTTCAAGGTAATCTTAACCCAATGTCAGGAAGAACTATTTTTGAGAAGAACTATTTTTATGGCTGTGAGAATTGGGTTTTAACAGAGGAGCATTAGAGAAATTTCAAGGAGAGATTGGAAGAAGGATACTCAAGTTATCCAAATTTCACTCAACATTAGCTGTGAGTGTTGCTCTACAGTGGCCGTCTTTACGTGCCAGAATACTTGTGAGAAAATTATTCTTTTTGTTGATGGAAGTGATGGTATTAGTTCTGCAGTGTTTAAAGCTATTGCTATGGTTAATGTGAATAGTATTCAATTGGTTAAATCTTGAAGAATACTTTCACACTAATTTTACATCAAATATTCTACAAGTTTGCAAAAAGGAGCTTAAGGAAGTAATATTCAAGAATGACTGGAATCAATCACTGCAGAAAGCACATTCTCATTGTAGTACCATCATAATCGCAAGTTGGATGAAGTAACAAGTTGGATGAAGATATGGGATGAGACATTGGACAAAGGTCCAAGAGGACGAAATCTATGCTGGCCTTATTATATGAGATCACTAGGCCTTTCATTGGTACATGCCAATTCTGTGGTTTGACTTATCTCTATTTCATCATCCGATGGAAGACCATAGAGACATGTACATATCTGTGCGTGAGGACCCAGAGGAGATAACAAGACTACTCATAAACATACATTCTGAATCATCTATTTTTTATGTGGCACAAATATTTTTACAGTTGCTTAGTTTTGCATATATGTAGATTTGTGTTTGGCCATGCCTGTGTAGGTCAGTGGTATAATGATACTGCAAAGCAAAACTTCCTGCCACATGCTGGGGAGTTCCAAGATAATTCAGTGCTCAGAATGTCACAATGTGCAGAATGGTCTCAAACCTACCAGAGAAGAGTGTCGAGTGGCATTGTAGTTGTTGTAGTTCAGGGCCACCATAACCAGGGGGGGGTGGAGCAGGGGCGATTAAGGCCGCCCCACCATTTGTGAGCCACGCCTCCACCAAATTAAGAGCCTAGCCAATGCATAAAGAAAGCGATATGCATCCCAATAAGACGGCAAATCGGCTATACACGTATAGGTAACAGTACAGGGAAGCTCTGGCAGCCAGGTAGCTATGTAATTTTTTTTAACGCGCAAAGTTATTTAAATATAAGGACAAGCATATTACAAAAGGAGCATAAAATACCAAACGTAGTTAAGATAGAGGACCACATACATAAGGAAAAACAGCAAAACAAACGAAACAAAAACAAACAAGTTAATAGAGCAAAGTTAACGGACACCGTCTACAGAAGGGGCAAGAATAGGGAGGCAGCGAATCCTGCATTAACCCACCACAATGAAATAGCACAATGCTGAAAGAGGTGGCGAATAGAATCAGATGGTGGAATTCCAAGGTGTTGTCCAACGAGGTGGCCTAAGTAGACAGCAGAGGAACTCAGCCCACTCACGGTCTCAAAAACAATGGAGATAAAAGAGACACCCACCTCATTGCATCAGCATAGGCAGATAGTTTCCAGGCTTCATCCATCAAAATAGAGTGGCCTCGTGTAGTGGCAGCACCTTGGATGATGGCAGGCTGCATGGTTGAGATGATTGTAAAATCCATGGCAGCTGGGCGACCTCTCTTCCAACTGGGGAGCAAAACATTAGCGGGACAGCTCATGGATCCTGGGATAAGAGATGGAACCTCTCTCCGAGGTGCTAGGGCTGCAGACTGGGCTGCCGTGTAAATTGTATCTCAGAGGGAGTTGTGTCTAAGAATCCTATCACCATTACCACCACAACCGATGTCCATGAAGGTCAGCAGCAGAGTGGCAAACCAGACACTGAGCACCAACTGCAAACATCTGGAGCCCCAGCCAGTAATGGAGGCACAACCAGAACTCACGATCCAGTAAGTGTAAACCCAGAGCAGTGGAAGGGACCACGTTCAGCCAGTAGCCAGCATGAGGGATTGAAGATGACAGGGCAAGGGCCCTAATACAGGCATCGGAGGCAGAATCTAGAAGGAGGGAGAAGCGGGCCAGATCCTGGCTATGTAAGGAAATTGCATATTTTGGGATCAAGCGATTTCGCGTACCTGGCTCTCCCCTTCTTATCTTTTTTTTACATGTAAACAGAAATAAAATCAGTACAAAGAGAAAAAAATAAAGCTCTTGAACTATACAATAAATAAATACAATTAAAAACATTAGACAGGCAGTACAGGCAGCATACACACACTAAAACAGCATCAAAAATACACAAAGAGCAAAGAGAGAAATAAAGAGTCTAATTAGAGAGAAGACCAACCTCACTCGAATCTCTCGAGGCAGGGATAGTGCCAAGAACTGAGGTAGCATTGCCCCTCTGGACATCCAGTGCAAGTCTTTGAATGAGGAATGAAGTTGATCTGCGCTCCCCTGAGACCTCTTTAACTCGTTGGCTGATCTTGCATATGAAAGCTTTTGCGTTATGCCCCCATGCTCCCAAAGATTCAATGCAAACCGGGGCAAATATGTACGATGGAGTGAGGGAAGCATACTTGCGGCATTTCTGGTCTTCTGCAAAATTTGCAACAACTCCTGGGCCTCTCTCGGCTCTAGCACGATGTGACTGTGCCAGTGATGTAAAGTCCCACAGGAGGGGATGACCACCTTTCCAAGGAATCAGTGTCATTCCATCAGGCCGCTTAGCATCCTCCCAACATACACCAACTGGTTCTAAAATTGATGGGACACCACCTGAAACTAGGGCGCGCCTGATGGTTTCGTTGGCAGCTTGATGACGATGTATGTGCACACGCGAGGGGAGAGCCTGGGGACGAGGCCACCCCCTACCTGGGTTGGTGGTAAAACGAAATTAAGAAATGAGAAATAAGCGCGGGCTAGCGTGACGACACAAGCCATTCCACACAAGCTGTGGAGAAGAGAGGACGGGATGAAGAGATAGAAAGACTCAGGGGACTTGGATCTCAGTTCTGCAAAACACTGGGGCTCTAGCAGAGCATATGCAGCTGTCACTCATTGTCGTTCGCCTAAAGTCACGCAATTATTTATGGCACAAGATCTAAAGCGTAAGCTTATTCATAGCCACGATTATTAAAAGCAAGAGGTTCTGTGACCTTGTCTAGGGGATTAGAGCTGGCTGTGCTCGTCAATTCTGCCTATACACTACGTCTTCATTTTTTCATTTCTCATTTCATCGTTCCTGGTTTTATCACCACCTGCCCAAACCAGGAACAAGGAAATGAGAAATGGGAAATGAAGAAATGAAGGCATACATAGGCAGGATTGACGAGCATAGCACTCTGCTACCTTACAACGCCGGATGGCAAGTCTTCATACACTTGCAACAGCTCGTGGAGGTTTTTACCTAGGGTTTTTAACCTACCTAAGGAGAAGCTATACCTAGTACCTAGGGTATAGCTTCTCTAGGAATGTGTATATCTCGGCTATTCACATGAATCAAGAGCTGCTGTTTTCTGCTTGGCCGAAAAGCACGTACATGTATATTTACCTGTTACTCGTGCTACATGAAAGCCATAGAGCAAACGTTGATATAGCCGATATGCTCTCAGAAAGTGAGTTTGCGAGCCTGACATTATCTCTCACCACGGTTTAGTTTTCAGCCAACTGAGATACATGTAGTAATCGTCCTTGAGCGTATCGCCCTTGTTCATCTCCAGATGTAGCTTGATATTTGCACACGCGCGCTAATAATGTGTGGGTTCCGGCCGAATATTCCGAAGCGCTAGTGTGCGGCACCTGTCTACGCCACTGAGAGCCCCCTAGTGTTTTGCAGAACTCGAGACCTGAGTCTTACTAACCCTTCTCTGCAGCTTGCCTTGTGTCATGCTAGCCCGCGCTTATTTCTTCATTTCTCATTTCTTCGTTCCCACCACTCCCTTGATCCTCAGACCGAAAATGCATCTGTCCAATGAACGTTCAGATCAGTGATGTAATAGCAAATAAAGCACATGACGGATGTAGTACTTGTTATGGAGCTACAGTCCCACAGTGCGAATCAAAGCTTCCACTTGATTGGCCTGTTTAAATTTAAAAATCTATTCTGATGCTGCATATCATGACGTCATGATCAACTAACTGTACAACAGCTCAACTCCATCAACAGTGAACTCCATCATTGGACTGTCAACAGCGTCAAGTCTGTCAACAGCATCAAGTCCAAAAACCGAAAAATGTTCTCTGCTTCAATTTTATACTGTTTGGGAGGTTGGGTCGGGCTGCTGGAGATTTACGCTGGGCTAAGGGATATCTAGGCTGGGCTAAGGGATAGGTTATATGTCTATAGTTACGCTGCTTTGTTACACAACAGAATCATGAAAGATAATGAGAATTGATCATTATGACAGAGTATAACACACAACTCACATGCATGTTATTGCATGAGTACACAAATCTGTGATGCTGATCTCTCACTACTACTTCCCCACTTTTAGCATTCTTTTCTAGTCTTTCCTTCTGTTTCTTTACAATCTTCATGTTGTGCCAATAATCCATTAGACGGTTGTAAAGGAAGTAATGGAGTAGGTTCTGCTGACTACTGGATTGCAACCTCACACTCTTTATTTTAGAATTAATAACTTCTGAAAACCATTTGATGTGATTGAAGTTCAGGGCAAAGGTCAATATTGTGAAACTTACATGTTGGTTTTTTGTGCCCACCTGACCTCTCATAAAAGCTATCTCCCAAAATGTATCTATCCAGCTTTCCCGTGATGGGATGGGTCATATTCTTCGCATATGAATGTTCACTGGTAACACATGTTTGGGCTTGCAGTATTGCAGATGATGGTTGTGTTTCTTTCATCCCTAATTCTGGCACAGAAACCATCTGTGTAATAATGGCACTTTATCACAGAACAGGCTACCATTAACCACTTAATATTACTTGTGGTATTTTGTTTGCTGTTGGAGCATCCCCGCCTTTCTCGCCAAATAGCATGGGCTAATGTTGGTTGGCAACACTCAATGTGAGATACCACATCACAGGCCATGTCCACTGCAAGAACAACAGGCCAATACTTGCATGAGAGAAGAAGATCTAAGTAGTCCCTTGCGCTTTCCCTCTTCATTATAAATTTTGAAGCTGAGATCACCTAGAAGATTAATGTTCATGAACATTTACATGTATATCAACATATTATCATGTGTAGCAGTAGTTCCTAAAGACATGTACAGTATTTATTATCTACCTGGTGCTGGGAGTTTTTGAAAACTTTTCCTCCTGAGCAGGAAGGAACAGCTTCAAAAGTATGGCATTCGCTCTCTCCATGAATCAGGTAACTGTGAACAGTTTCCAGCTGCTCTATCATCTGTGACTAAGCAATAATTTAAGATGAACCTTTGATAACGTATTCTGGTGTATATATAGAACAGCACATTCCCTAGTGAAGCCCAATGGGATCATTTTACTTGTCTGCTCAATCAATGTAATTGTAACCTACCTTTGACAATGCTTGGGAAGGGATATCACAGTTTACGGAGCATCTCTACAGACAAAACTTGGACTTTCTAGTGGTCCTCTAAAAATAAGTTCACTCAGTCTTTTGGGACATCCAATTGGTTTAGTTGCTTTGGAGCTCCTTTTCTGAAACTCAGTGTTGAAGACAACCTCACTCCTGCATGCTTGGGGAATCCATGGAGCAATATCAGTGGCTACAAATGGGTCTAGTTTGGTATCTGAATACTGCAGCTTCAATAGCCAAACGCTCAAGATGTGACCACCATCTATCAGACCATTGGGGTCAAGACTTGCACTTCCCTCTGGCCATGAAAGTAGCATACAGTATTACAGAAAACAATGTATTATAGAGTTAGAATTTCTTATTACCTTGTGAGGACTGATGGGAGAGCAATTTTTGCAGTTTCCATCTGCACTTTCAAACACTGGGCAGTTACCACAGATACCATATATAGCATCATTCCAATTTCTCTCTGTAATGCACTCAAAAGCATAGTATCCATCATACAATTTTTGTACTATATATCTTGTTTCACCAGACTTCAGCTTTGGAGCATCTGGTAGTAACTTTACAACTGCTTCAGCAGTAGGCCTTGATACATTATGCTAGCATAATTTTGAGAATAATAGGCACTTAAAAGAATTGGGAATTATTCCAGAATAATAGGTATTATAACAAGAATAATTATTATGCATCCAACGCTCAGTTCCATTCCAAAACGACGCAGTCTGGGGACGGGACTATGTGACACGTGCATGAAGTGGGCATTACTTAGAATGGAAGACCGGAGCGAAAGTGGTAGTGTGCCCGGCCCTAGTAGCGCCTTGGCCAGTGCTAGTGCTTGTAGCACTCAGGATGAGTATGCTGAGACGGATGACTCGGATGAAGCGTCGGAACAAAACGATATCGAGAGCGAAGAGAATCGAAGTTCAGAGTCCTCTGCGTCTATTTTGACGCAACTACGATGCCCGCCGGCCTCTCAGCTTGCTCGGAAGCGAAGAATAAAGGTGAACCCGCCAGTCGGGAAAAGAAAAGGGAAGGGACATGTCTCTGCAAACCCCAAGGGTATCACTGCCGGCGAACGTGTTAAGTCCTACCCCAACGACTGCCTTTCAGCCAGAGGTAGTGTCTTGTTCTGTGTTGCATGTAGGGAAGAGGTAGCCTTAAAGAAAAGCGTTATTTCTTTGCACATAAAGTCAAAGAAACATGAACGGGGCAAAAGCAGGCTGGAGAAGCGGAACAGGCAAGAAATAAGCATCGTGGATGCATTGAAACGCTTTGATAAGGAATACCACCCAGCTGTTGAGACCCTACCTGTCTCCACACGTGTATATCGAATTAAAGTGGTCACTTCAATGCTGAAGGCCGGTGTGCCACTTGCTAAGATCGATTGTTTCCGGGACCTGCTAGAAGAGAATGGGTATGCGCTAACTAATTCGAGTAATCTTAGACAGCTACTCCCATTTATTCTCGAGGAAGAGATCGCTTCACTCAAAGAAGAAATCAGTGGCAAACCCGTGTCTATCATCTTTGGTGGAACGACTCACGTTTGTGATGCCATGGTGGTTTTATTAAGTTACATGTCCAGTGACTGGGTCATAAATCAGAATGTTTGCAGGTTGATGCTTCTAGAGAAAAGCATGAGTGGGGAGGAGGTTGCTCGCCAGATCATAACCGTGTTGTCAACTGAGCTCGGGATACCATCCAATCTCCTTGTTGCTGCAATGAGGGACCGTGCATCACTTAACTCTGTAGCTATGAGAACAGTCTCTATTGTGTATAATCGTGTAATGGATGTGGGTTGCTTCTCCCACACCCTTGAGCATGTGGGAGAGTGCATGAAAACAACGGTGTTGGACGACTTTTCGAAGGCCTGGATTGGATCATAGCCCAAAGTCACGACTTATTTGGAGACAGCTAACAGGATTGTCACCTCCATCCTACTCTCCTACGAGGTGGTGGAGTAGGTTCGAAGTCTTATATCAGCTGCATACAGCATTTGGAGACCTGCCAACTTTCCTAAACAATGAAAACTTACCACCAACCACCACTACTAAGCTTCTAGACATCCTGAATGACCCGCCACGATACAGAAAGCTCATGATGGAACTTGTAGACAGCATGGAACCCTTTTGTGAAGTCTACGTATACACTGGAGGGAGACGGGGCACTTGCTTTAGTTGCGTATGAACATATCAGTAAGCTCTACTCGGCTATCTCAACAGAGCACTACCCTAATGTGAATGGCTTAGCCAAGTGTCTATCTGCTGGGGATGCTACACGTGAACAACAACTTTTGTCTTATGCTAAGGCTTGTGTTGAACACGCATATTCCTATTTTAAGTCAAAGTTCGATCAGGACTTACGACCTACTTTGCTTGCATTCAAGGCAGCATGATATTTCTCTCCGAGGAAATTACACGAACTCACACCAACAGCTGGTGATCTGGATTCACTAAAAAGCTTTCCTTTCTTTGACCAGGACATAATTGATGGCCTAAAGTCTGAACTTCCTTCCTACTTTGCTGCTGCTGAAGATGTATGTGAAGAAGTTGATGTAGTTGGATGGTGGAAGGGACATACACTGGAAACACGAGGGTGTTACAGTGACACCGCTGGCTCAGAAAATGTGGTGCTCAAAGAACACGTCGGTGCTGTGAAACCACCGGTTGTATTATCTGACACCGCCTAACCCTTGCTGAACACCACGTAGTGTTAAAATATGACATATGCGGAAATTCCCAGCTGTAGTATACAGGAATTCTAGAAGAGTCGTGCGTGGGAAGAATGGGAAAACGGTCCGCAGCTGCCCGGAACCGAAGGCGGCGAATAAAGCGATGCTTTGCTAGACAGAAGGCCAAGGTTCTCCGTATTAAAGACACACGAGGTATTTCGACGCAACCCGAGATGCAACCAAGTTCTACCCAGTCAGCAGAGCTAAACTTTTCCGACTTCTCCGTTCCCTCTCCCAACTCTACGGAATCGGACATCGATCAATGGTCAGCGTCCTCGCCGCCCAGCAGTGATAAGGAGGACACAGCTATCGGGATCGAAGAAGGCGCTTCTTGTGTATGGAAAGAATCCGAAGAGTTTCCGATGATAGTTGAAGATCAAAGGCATTGTATTCAAGTACATTTATCCCCACATTCCGAAAAATTTCAAGGACTAGAGGTTTTAAAACTGTCAACTAAGGAGTACTTTAGAAGAATACAACAAAGAGAAAGCCGTAAAGATTTGGCAATCAAATGCTTGCGCAATAAAGTAGAAGAACTCAACAAGGAACTTGTATCAAAAGAGCATACATTGAGAAAAGAAAAAGAAGAGGCTGTTAGTCGTATCTGTTCCTTTTGGAGAGACAATATAATTGAAGGATGTTCACGTTCAGGCAGGATGGTTAGGGCTTCTTTACAACATTAAACATACATAAAAACACTGTAAACTTGTATTTTCACTGTTAAAAAGTTTATTGATACACATTGCTCCTTAAAACAACATAACGTAACGAAATATGGGGACAATAGTTCATTCCAAAGGGATGATGTAATAAATCAGAATACTTAATGAGGAATTTCTGTTGAGTGGATGAGGGAAACGTGGATAGAGCATATGCATGATAGTGGTAGCAGAACTTGTGTCACCTGTGACAATATAGATGAATAATTTAACAATCCTTGTAGTGTCTCAAGTAGTGGTATGTACATCATTTCTTCTTTTTTTACCACAATTTTCCTCTTCCGCCCTGAGCGCTGGAGGATCCTTGTTTCTTTTAGGACAATTCTGTGTGGTTCCTTGAAAAAGTACTCAAGAATGAATTCTCTAAAAACACACGAGTGAAATACACTTACCACTAGGTTGAAGTGTTTCCTATAGTATTGCATTTGCTGGTGAAATGAGGCCACTCCTTCAAAGGGTTTGGTTGCAGGCCCAGAAAATACCCTCTCTAAGTTAGGAACTGAATCAAAATCTATTCCACTTTCATGAAGAACAGCACATGTCTGCATCTCCATACTCTGAGATATCACACTCAAAAGATCCTGCACATCTTCTATTACTCCTTGAGTAGCAGCCCTGGTAAGATAACGTGATTCCCATGTTTTCAGTGTCCATCGCATGGCATAACTTTGTAGGTCAGGTAGCTGTACAGAAGGGGTCATACAAAGTTCAGTTTCAATCTCACTCTCAAACTCATCACTTCCATACATGGAACACTCTTCTACTTGTTGATGTCGATGGCAACATCTGTGGTTCTGATATGTCCTGAAGTTTTTAAATGTCCTTAGGCACCCGGGAAAGGAACATTGAATAGAGAAATTTGGATCACAAGAGTGTACTAAACGGATGTGATTCAGCAGAAGTACTTCAGAAGGAGCCACAAAATCGTCGCCAGGGCAGAGAGAACAACGATGCAACGCCATTTACAAAAAAAACACGCATGCGCAGACCCATCCACGCTTGAACTTTGAACTCGCTAAGTGGCGGGAAATGGCAGCTGGTTTTGAAGGCCTCTCTGCTGAGGAGATATGTACATACATGAAGGAGCAGATTCCCTCTATATCCGACGAATTACTGGAGAGATTCGAAAAGCACAAAATTGATGGAAGTGTTTTTTTTGGAGTTGGACGACGAATACCTTCACGAGATAGCGCCACGGCTGGGAGATCGTCTAAATCTGAAAATAATCATTGCCAAAGCAAACCCTGTAAGTTGGATTATATTATTTTAATGTATTTCAACCGTGTAAAAGTGTTCCAGCTCAGTTACAAGTGCATCCGTGACCAGTGCCCTTGGCTTGGTTGACTGTCGGCCGCCAGTGCCCTTGGCTTGGTCGACTGTCGGCCGCCAGTGCCCTAGGCTTGGTCGACTGTCGGCCGCCAGTGCCCTTGGCTTGGTCGACTGTCGGCCGCCAGTGCCCTAGGCTTGGTCGACTGTCGGCCGCCAGTGCCCTTGGCTTGGTTGACTGTCGGCCGCCAGTGCCCTTGGCTTGGTCGACTGTCGGCCGCCAGTGCCCTAGGCTTGGTCCACTGTCGGCCGCCAGTGCCCTTGGCTTGGTCGACTGGAGAGATTTGAAGAGCACAAAATTGATGGAAGTGTTTTTTTTTGGAGTTGAACGACGAATACCTTCACGAGATAGCGCCACAGCTGGGAGATCGTCTAAAGCTGAAAATAATCATTGCCAAAGCAAACCCTGTAAGTTGGATTATATTATTTTAATGTATTTCAACCGTGTAAAAGTGTTCCAGCTCAGTTACAAGTGCATCCGTGACACCACAAACTTGTTCGTCGCCTATCCCGTCTTCTAAGCCCTGTACAAGCACTCCAACATTATCTACTGCCAAAAATCGTTTTTAGGTAGGTGTAATACTTTGCAATTGTACTTTTGGCAGTGCCCTAGGTCGACTGTCGGCCACCAGTGCCCTTGGCTTGGTCGACTGTCGGCCACCAGTGCCCTAGGCTTGGTCGACTGTCGGCCGCCAGTGCCCTTGGCTTGGTCGACTGTCGGCCGCCAGTGCCCTTGGCTTGGTCGACTGTCGGCCGCCAGTGCCCTAGGCTTGGTCAACTGTCGGCCGGCAGTGCCCTTGGCTTGGTCGACTGTCGGCCGCCAGTGCCCTTGGCTTGGTCGACTGTCGGCCGCCAGTGCCCTAGGCTTGGTCGACTGTCGGCCGGCAGTGCCCTTGGCTTGGTCGACTGTCGGCCGCCAGTGCCCTAGGCTTGGTCGACTGTCGGCCGCCAGTGCCCTAGGCTTGGTCGACTGTCGGCCGCCAGTGCCCTTGGCTTGGTCGACTGTCGGCCGCCAGTGCCCTAGGCTTGGTCGACTGTCAGCCGCCAGTGCCCTTGGCTTGGTCGACTGTCGGCCGCCAGTGCCCTTCGCTTGGTCGACTGTCGGCCGCCAGTGCCCTTGGCTTGGTCGACTGTCGGCCGCCAGTGCCCTAGGCTTGGTCGATTGTCGGCCGCCAGTGTCCTTGGCTTAGTCGACTGTTGGCTGCCAGTACAGTGTTTTAAAATTTTGTTGGACGGCTTCATGTGTGTTTGATGTGTTTTTACAGATCACACACCATTCCCATCCCCTCTGCTATTGATTTTGCTTCGTGAGTAGTAAATCTTTCTTTAGGAGTAATATATTATGTTACAAAGCCAACAGTGCTCATCAATCAGAGAGTGGCTATCGTGGAGATGATGATTCCCCATCAACTCCCGAAAGGTTTGTTCTTGATCTCAAATTTTCAACAAATGAAGAGGGATTTTCCTGTAGGCTTTCCATAAAGATGGGGAAAAGGCCACTCAAGGCAGAATCAATCAGGTATTATAGATGGACAATGCTCTTCTCATGCAATATCGATCTGCTAATTATTGCAGTATGAGTGGAAAGGAAGAAGTGAAAGATGTCAAATCAGAGTTAGTGTATATGTGTGTGATATGTATGTATTTTTATCCTTACATTAGGTCTTTGGCTTTGGACTGGACAGACAAATTTTCTCGCTTCTCTAAAGCAACATCTGAGGCAATAGAGTCTGGAGTATTGACACGGAGAGCCAGAGTGGAAATACACAATGCATTGGCTACATTAATTTCTTGTGCACACAAGTCATCCTGATTCAAATGATCGTGACATCATATGCCGCCGTCTAGTGACTGAGTTTCCTGCACTTAAAGACAGTTCTCCTAGTGGCTATGTGAGTTTATGTTGATGCAACTGTGTGTATAAGTACATGTTTTCTTTATTACAGGCATCATGGAAGGAAATGTTGCGCACTAAGTTTAAAAATTTACGCCGTCCTGCAAGGGCACAAAAGTCTGGCATTGTTGTTGAACCTCTACGGAAGAAGCCAAAAACAGTTAGTTCAGAAGGTGTTACTGAATCTGACCTTGCAGAATACAGACACGTTGCCTACCTAAAACAAACATACCCGAAGTGGACTCTCGCTGGTAGAGATTAATATGATGTTTTGTGTATTCACTATGTAGAACTTGTAGAAATTGTAACTGTTTATATATATTGAAGTACATGCACATGTATTCCAATAAAAGCACACTAGTGATGTATCGCCACATAATGCCTACTTCCAGGTATGCAACTGTTATTGGAGCAGACATCAAAGCAGAGGACCACTTGGATCCATCATGATTCACCTTCAATGAAGGAGGTGCTGGATGTGTTTCCGTGCTTGGCTGATCCTCAGATAGTAAGTGCAAATTTTGGACCCTGGCCCTTTTATATGCTTTTAATAGATGATAGAAGAGTTTTGCACACAAACTGGGGTGGAGGAGGTACTGAATGTCAGGTGGCTCAGCTGTCAGGTTCGCCTGCTTAAATATGCACCACTGGAGCAGAGAAAGGCAGTGAAATCCATAGTACGAGACATGGAAACTACAGGTTTTGACGATGAAGGTGAACCTAACTTTTGTAACTATGTTCTGCATTGCTAGAAACATTTCTACCCAGACCCCGCCCCCTAAAGTTCTGGAGACAATTGATTGTTGTGCTGAGCACAGTTTGGTTCATCCCCAAATATGTTGTGTATGTGTTTTCTGAGGTCCCATATACATTCATACTTTCTCTCTCAATTCACTCAATTGTCTCCAACCCTTTTCTGTTGTGGAGGGTGAGGTCTGACTCTCTTCTTGCAGATCATACTGCACTCTATGCTGTTTTACTGGTTTGTGCCTTCCTATCTCCACGTGCTAAAGGTCAAGAATTTGACGTGATATTTGAAGTAAAGCCAAACAATAACTGAAATTGCCTGTGCAGATAAACTGTCTTACCTATATATAGGGAGAAGGCATTGACATTGAGAGCAGTCTGAAAGAATTGGATGGGAAAGCCCCTTGCATTGTCCGATTTGGACAAATCAGAACCGAAGCAAAGGACTTTAAAGTGGTGATTGAGAACGATAACATTATTTCACTGTCATCTATAAAAACAGCAACTTTGCATTTCTGTTTTGCTCCCTATTACGTTTTCAACATATCATTCCCAAATTCTTATCGTCCAGTTCTTTTGTTTTTAGAAAAGTATGTGTATGGTATGAAGCCATCACAAAAGACACCTATGTCTGTTCAAACGTTAATAGACAGTCTTGAGAAAATATCATGATTTCATTCATTTACATGTATGCTACATTTCAGTTCAGTTATGTTATGACGTGATTCTTCATTATTCCATATCTCACTGCTGCTGGTGCATATCATCATTTACATGTATGCTACATTTCTGTTCAGTTATGTCATGATGTGATTCTTCATTATTTCATATCTCACTGCTGCTGGTGCAATCATCATTTACATGTATGCTACATTTCAGTTCAGTTATGTCATGATGTGATTCTTCATTATTTCATATCTCACTGCTGCTGGTGCATATCATCATTTACATGTATGCTACATTTCAGTTCAGTTATGTTGTAATGTGATTCTTCATTATTTCATATCTCACTGCTGCTGGTGCTATATTATCACACTGAATTTGGTGTCAATTATGACACTGCCCTGGGCTTCAGTAGCACCAATGACTAGTGT
This sequence comes from Theonella swinhoei, assembly GCA_963970385.1. Taxonomy (NCBI): domain Eukaryota; kingdom Metazoa; phylum Porifera; class Demospongiae; order Tetractinellida; family Theonellidae; genus Theonella; species Theonella swinhoei. Next base: position 2,667,432 of record OZ019961.1, on the reverse strand, counting down.
CAGTGTTTTTGGCACCACTGAGAGGGTGTCCTACTCGCACAAACATTTAACACCACTTTTTGGTGTTACTATGACACCTTCATTTTTACAGTGTATAAGTCAAACCTTCCAAAATGGGCGAGTGCTTTTGAGCTACTTACACTGGTCCACCCGTCATCAGCTGGCGCAGAAAGAGTGTTCTCCTTATTGACAAGCAGCTTTACGAAACAAGAATCGTCTCTTGAGGATTATACCCAACTTTCCATTATGTTACAATATAACTCATGCTCATGAACTCAAAATAGATGTTTGCCATTTCCTTTTCTTTTTTCACACTCAGTTATTGTCATAGAATAATTGATTTTTTAAAAAGAATAATCGAACTTGCAAAGAGAATAATAGGTATAACTGCAAGGAATTAGAGAATGGAATAATAGGTAGAAAAAAAAGAATAATATATCAAGGCCTATTCAGCAGAATTTCCAAGAGGCTCTCCTTTACTGATGTATTCCCTCATAGTTATTAGATCAAGAGTGACGAGAACCTTGTTGCTAATATTGAACACACCTGCAGTCAATTAATTTTTTATACTCTATACCACTGAAATAAGATTTCTTATACCTGATGTCCAATCGCAAAAGGAGTGTCTAGCTCTACACTCATTGTTTTGACAAAGGCGTGTTTTCACTGTTTTGGTGGTTACACTCCAGATACCATTACCGCATAAGAACCGTGACCGTCCTCTACTTCCAAGTGCTGAAGTTGCCCTTCCAAGAATGCTTCCACACACTTCATAAATAGTGTCTTCTGGCTGCTACTGACGGAGAAAAGGTTTCCAATTTCGCTATTTCGTTTTAGCGAAGGTTAAAATTAACGTCGACCTCGACTCCGGGGGCCCCCGGATTCCTGGTTCGTATAAAGCGAATTCCGGATAATACCGAACGGTAAGTGCTACGTATATAAATGCACGTACTTGTATACACCCGTCAATGTCCTACGATGCTAGTCTCACAGACCATAGATATACATGTAACAGACCCACATGTACATGCATTACCGACATATGAACCATAAACCCAAAATATAATACTCAAAAGAGTTACTGGTTTTACCTACCAAATGTTTTACTACCAAATGTTTTTATTATGTATATACTAAATGGTCAACTAACACACCTTGTAAATAGAGATGATAATTTTTCTGTTTAGGAACTGCTTTGTTCCAATGAGCGACTCTCTGGAAACGTGGAGAAGTTTGGCAGCTACCTGAATATGGTTTTCCCCTCAGGAGCACTATTCCTTGTGTACACAAGCAGAACTAAAGATTCTTCTGCTTGAGCTCACCACAAACCTACTACAGACAAACAATGAAGTGACTGCCGCTAGAGTTGTAGGGCGAAATATGTCTGCAAACAAGGATGTAGTTTGAGTTCTTTCAAAAAGTGTCGCAATTAATTCCTCTGGTGAGCACCTGCAAATCGATCAATCTCCAGTTCTATGATTGGAATGACCTCACAATGGCGTTAACCTTCTGATCAAGGAAAGTCTTGGATGTGATGTGCATACTCCATTTGATAGTGGTGAATCGTTGATTTCACTGTGTTGTGCTATCCAAGCGTTGTCTGAGAACTTTGTCCCGACACTAGCCACAATGGCTTGCAGCCTGATGGCAGCATCTTACGAGCACATTATCTCCAGTTGTGGGTGTACTGACATTCCAATTCTCTTTGGTGAGCCTGGTAGTTGCAAATCAGAAGCTCTTAAATGTTGCCTTGCTCTGTTTGTAGCTGATAAGACACACTTTTTTAATAGTCAAACTACAGTGAGTTATATTTTCGATGCTTTAAAGAGCACCACTTTGTCCATTGGTCTTGATGATATAAGTGAGAAGGGGCAAGATGTGTGGGAAGAACTGGTTATAAATGCCTATAATAACACCTCTCGAGGTACACGCTCCTATAATTCTGAGAAGTTCTTATCCATACCAATTATGAGAGTAAACTGGACTTTTTCATGCGAAAGGAAGAGGGCACACACAAGGTGCATTGTGTTGCCATTCGTTCAGCATTGTGATGAAGAGAATTCCACAACCCTCTATGAAGTGATGAGTACATCAAGAAGAAGCATGTCTCGGTCTGTTGGCAGCAGGGTTAAAATATGTGAAGAGTTCGTTTCTCCCGAGGGACAGACTTTTCGACGTGATGAAATCCATCCTCAAATCTCTGTGATATTCAACAACTGCGAGCCAATATTCCCAATGAGACATTTGCATATTTTTTTCTCAAGGTAACTCAAGCATTATTGTTATTGTTATTGCTTTACAGTACAGACATAAGAGGGTGAAGTGGTAAAGGTGAAGATGACTAAAGTAGTGAGGGTCCAATAGAAAAAGAAACTAGAGGTCCAAATACAGTAAATGTATTAGCTATAAACTAATGTAAGAATAATTATGCGTAATAGAAGAACACAAACATTTAGCACGTGGACAGAGAAAGTGAAATGGACATGGATTTTCTGACTTAAAGTGGCACATAAAATAATTCCACATAAACACTATGAGCTTTTTTCTGATGGAGGCAGTCGACTGGTTTAGGTTGATGGCTGGTAAAGAGTTCCAAAGTCGTGGTAGTCTATTGAAATAGAAGTGACTAATAGTGTTAGTTCTTGAGTAAGAATGCTTCAGCTTAAAATGAGTAGAACGGGTCGGGCCAGCACAAAAAGTGACAAATGAGGATATATTGAATGTATCAGATTGAACAGGATCCTTAAGGCACCTTATAAAAAACATAATATAATTCAAGCTGCATCATAACAGTGTTCTATCTATGATTTTTTGTTTGGGGGGGAAGCTGTGAGGTGTGTTATCTCTGAGCAGAGTAGGGGGGTGCGGGGGCATCCTCCCCCGGAAAATTTAGAATTTTACATCGCCAGAGATGCAATCTAGTGCATTTATTTAAAAATTCTTGGTACACAAATAAACATGAAGTCAAGTAGACTGGGTTACTGCAAGCATACAAGCTACACTAACAGGGGGGGGAAGCTTGAATGTTTGGGGGAGAAGTTGGGGTGTTTGGGGGGGAAGGTTCCCCCCTGCCCCCCCCCCCCCCCCCCCACCTAGAAAAATTCACATTATTAGCACCAATAGTGACAGGGGGGGAAGCTTGAATGTTTGGGGGAGAAGTTGGGGTGTTTGGGAGGGAAGGTTCCCCCCTGCCCCCCCCCCCCCACTGGATAGAACCCTGCATAAGTGGGAGCAATCGGAGAGTCACTAAACGAGATGTATAGTCCGATGAAAAATCATTGAGAATCATTTTGGTTGCACGGCATTGGATCCTCTCAAGCGTAGCTATATCCTTCAGAAAGTGAGGTCTCCATATCCGATGATGCACCACAGTACTTCAGTGCTTGGCAAAAACAATTTGGCGAGAATACCTATACACAAAAGTTATTGTGTAGGTGGCATTTGGATAAGACATGGAGGAGAGCAATACAGGACAAGGTTCCTAAAGAGAATCAGCCTGAGGTATACCACAATTTGCTGGTTTTGCTCAATGAAAGCACACAGTCAGAATTCACAAAACAATTGCAAGGATTCCTTACATTTCTAAGCAATAATCAAATGGCCACCTTTTTGGAATACTTTAAAGAAAATTACTGCTCACGAATCAGCCAATGGGCAACATACGCAAGATGCTACACACCTGTGAATACAAATATGCATATTGAAGCCTTCCATCGCCTGGTCAAAGTAGTATATTTTCAGCAAAAGCAAAATAGGAGAGTTGATGCACTTATTCGTGTTCTGCTGAGGCTGTGCAGAGATAAGGTATTTGAACGGCTTCAAAAACTGGAGAAAGGTAAGAGCACTCACAGAATTTCAGAAATCCACAAAAGGCATAAGAATGCAACAGAAATTGGCTTTGAGTGCATCCAACCACTTTCAAGTGAATGCTGGAAGATAAACTCACAAAATGGACCAAATTTTTACACAATACGGAAATGTTTACAAAGTACCAGCTGTAGGTGTCCTCTGAGGTGTTCGTACTGCAGTGTATGTGTACACAAGTACTCATGCACATGCCTCGACAGTATATTACACAGTACAGCATGTAAACATGTACACTTAGTGCATATGCATACTGGAGAACATTCACAATCGGAAATAAGGGATGATAAAGCGTCTGATCAACAGTTCTCACATTGTCAAGCGGAAAATCATCATGATTATTTTAATTCATGTCAAGATTACTTGGAGTTAGAAGGTGGAGATAGAACTTCTGCTGTTGACACTCTCACTGCAACCTGCAAAGAAATACAAGAAATTATGCCTAAAATTTCAGATATCAGTGTAATTAAAAATGCTAACAAAAGTATGAAGTCAGTACTATCACTTCTAAGAGCCTCCCTTCAAGAAAAAAAGGTGACAATGCTAAAGCCCAAGAGAAAATATGCTCCTAATTCGAACAGTGACAAACAGGAAAGATTATATTCAACAAGAAAAAGGGTTACCAAAAAATCAAGTAGATGGAGTAAACCAACCTCACAGGAAGAAACTTCAATCTCAAAGAAACTCTCATCATTTAATTTTGTGGAATCTGTTTTAAGGAAGATGACAACACCAACTCTGATTTTGTTGAATGGGCTCAGTGCACCACATGTGATATGTGGATGCATACAACATGTAATGTTAACAGTGATGACCAAATACTTTGTATATCTTGCAGTTCTGTGAACATGATGCAGGCTGCAACTGAGACTCTTAGCAATTAGCATTTTCATATATCATCAGTTCTCTTGTACTGCATTAAGACTTTTGCCAACTTATATGTACAAGCGAAGGTACAGCATTATGAAATAATACTCCTACATTTTTGCATATCCAGGGACACCGACACTCACCCAACACCACCCTAGAACACACTCATGGACACTAACCATGACGTTAAGCTCTCACCTGCATATGTGTACATCCTATATATACAACACTATACCACTCATACAAGGACACTTCAGCACTCCAAATAATTTCTGGACACTCATCCATAATTATAAACACTCACACTTGCCCAAGCACACCCTGGAACATACACTCACCCATACACACTCTGTAGCACCTACATAGACCACACATTCTGCAATAATGGAACCACTACCATCACTGGAAACACTGCATCACTGCCATCACTAGAATCACTGTCATCACTGGAAACACTACCACCACTGGAATCACTGCCATCACTGGAAACACTGCCATCACTGGAATCACTACCATCACTGGAAACACTGCCATCACTATTAACACTACTGTCACTGGAAACACTACCATCACTGGAATCACTGCCATCACTGGAAACATTGCCATCACTATTAACACTACCAACACCACCATGGAAGCACTGCCATCACTGGAATCACTGCCATCACTGGAAACACTGCCATCACTGGAAACACTGCCATCACTGAAATCACTGCCGTCACTGGAAACAGTGCCATCACTGGAATCACTGCCATCACTGGAAACACTGTCATCACTGAAATCACTGCCGTCACTGGAAACAGTGCCATCACTGGAATCACTGCCATCACTGGAAACACTGTCATCACTGGAATCACTGCCATCCCTGGAAACACTGCCATCACTGGAAACACTGCCATCACTGGAATCACTGCCGTCACTGGAAACAGTGCCATCACTGGAATCACTGCCATCACTGGAAACACTGTCATCACTGGAATCACTGCCATCCCTGGAAACACTGCCATCACTGGAAACACTGCCATCACTGGAATCACTACCATCACTGAAATCACTGCCATCACTGGAAACACTGCCATCACTGGAAACACTGCCATCACTGGAAACACTGCCATCACTGGAATCACTGCCATCACTAGAAACACTGCCATCACTGGAAACACTGCCATCACTATTAACACTACCATCACTGGAAACACTGCCGTCATTGGAAACACTGGATCACTGGAAACACTGCCATCATTGCCATCACTAGAAACACTGCCATCACTGGAAACACTGCCATCACCGGAATCACTGCCGTCACTGGAATCACTGCCATCATTGGAAACATTGTATCACTGGAAACACTGCCATCACTGGAAACACTGCCATCACTGGAATCACTACCATCACTGAAATCACTGCCATCACTGGAAACACTGCCATCACTGGAAACACTGCCATCACTGGAATCACTGCCATCACTAGAAACACTGCCATCACTGGAAACACTGCCATCACTATTAACACTACCATCACTGGAAACACTGCCATCACTGGAAACACTGCCGTCATTGGAAACACTGGATCACTGGAAACACTGCCATCATTGCCATCACTAGAAACACTGCCATCACTGGAAACACTGCCATCACCGGAATCACTGCCGTCACTGGAATCACTGCCATCACTGGAAACATTGTATCACTGGAAACACTGCCATCACTGGAAACACTGCATCACTGGAAACACAGCCATCACTGGAAACACTGTGTCACTGGAATCACTATCATCACTGGAAACACTGCCATCACTGGAATCACTGGCATCACTGGAAACACTGCCATCACTGCCATCACTGGAATCACTGCCATCACTGGAAACACTGCCATCACTAAAACCACTGTCATCACTGCCATCACTGGAAACACTGCCATCACTGGAAACACTGCCATCACTGGAATCACTACCATCACTGGAATCACTGCCATCACTGGAATCACTACCATCACTGGAAACACTGGAATCACTACCATCACTGGAAACACTGCCGTCACTGGAAACACTGCCATCACTGGAAACACTGCCATCACTGGAATCACTGCCATCACTGGAAACACTGCAATCACTTGAAACACTGCCATCACTGCCATCACTGGAATCACTGGAAACACTGCCATCATTGCCATCACTGGAAACACTGCCATCACTGGAATCACTGCCATCACTTGAAACACTGCCATCACTGGAAATAGTAGTGCATCACTGGAAACAGTGCATCACTACCATCACTGGAATCACTACCATCACTGGAATCACTGCCATAACTGGAAACACTGCCATCACTTGAAACACTGCCATCACTGGAATCACTGGAAACACTGCCATCATTGCCATCACTGGAAACACTGCCATCACTGGAATCACTGCCATCACCTGAAACACTGCCATCACTGGAAATAGTGCATCACTGGAAACACTACCATCACTGAAATCACTACCATCACTGGAATCACTGCCATCACTGGAAACACTTCCATCACTGGAATCACTGGAATCACTGCCATCACTGGAAACACTGCCATCACTGCCATCACTTGAAACACTTCCATCACTGGAAACACTGCCATCACTATTAACACTACCATCACTGGAAACACTGCCGTCATTGGAAACACTGGATCACTGGAAACACTGCCATCATTGCCATCACTGGAATCACTGCCATCACTGGAAACACTGCCATCACTGCCATCACTGCCATCACTGGAATCACTGGAAACACTGCCATCATTGCCATCACTGGAAACACTGCCATCACTGGAATCACTGCCATCACTGGAAACACTGCCATCACTGCCATCACTGGAATCACTGTCATCACTAGAAACACTGTATATAAACATCAACCGGAGATTGGGAGCTGCATCTGCAGGTCACGTGATCGACTTAACCTAGCCATAACCCTAGCCTTTTGGAGAGCTCGGAAGTCGTTACGCGTACCGTACAGTTGTTCCCTCACGTGACTTAACTTTTATTAACATTAGGGACTTTTCACTGTTTTTAACGGCTAGTGTTTTTAAAGCTACTGCTTTACCGCTCTGTGTGCCTTCTTTTTGAACTGTTGTGCGAAGGGAAGGAAGATCTTTTTGTGTACCTGTAACCCCCCGTTATTACTAGATACATCGTAGTTCATATCATCTGTGGAATGTACAATCTTTAGTGTATGTCTTTATGAATTAATATGCTGTTCTAGCGAATATTATGAACATTTCCTTCTTACTATCAGCTACAGTGACATGCCTAGGAAGTTTCGTCTTGGCAGACATCAAAAGAATGAGGAAAGGAAGAAATATGCTGCTAATCTACCTCTTTTGGACAAATCTTCCAATAAGCAGAATTTAGTTGTCTCCATTTCCCTACAAGTATTTACTAATGCCCCTGTCGACAGTCCAGAATCACTGAAGCGAAGACCGCAAGCTACTGGTGGCATACCAATGATAATTCAATAAAATGTTATGTTCTGTGAACATTGCATGTTTTGTGGAAGAATGTGTGTGTGTGTGTGTGTGTGTGCAGGGTGGACTCTGACCTGTGAAGAGAGAAGACTAGTTGTAAGCAAGCAGGATACAAGTCGTGATGTACCTGCAATACGCTACAGTATCTGCATTCTTCAAGACATGACATGGAAGGTTTTTGTCTATGGCATTGACCTTGCCACAAGTCATTTCATTGATAGTTAGCCGATGCTTCTTAACACAACTATAGCTCTAAGGAATCTAATTGGCTCCCTCGACTGTGGTAATATCTGTGAAGACGACAGAGATGGCAAATTTGAGCAACTTATGGGTCACCGAAGATTAAGTGGCAGCTCCAGTAGGTGTCACTTGTACCACGTGTGTATTGGGCATGCACATCTTTGTCAGTGTATGGGGGTGCACATGTTTGATCCAGTGTATATCATTTATTTGTCACATTTGTATATCAAGAATTTACTTATGTACATATGTCTTTATTTTGTAGAGTCGTATCCAACAGCCTATGTCAATACACATCTACTTGACACACCTACAATTCGTCACAGCAAGTGTGATATCATCATTTCTGAGGGTGAACGGTGCTCAGCCTGTGCAGGACAGCGCAAGGTACTCCATGCAGTGTATACACATATTTCATGACAGAGTGGAGGGAAAGAAAACAGGACAGCACCCAGTAGTCATGTGAACTACTGCCACCTGACCACACCAGAAAAGCACAAAAGGCTTTCCCGACTGCACAATGCAGCACATGCAGCCCAGCGACGTATAAGCATATGTCTTTATTTTGTAGAGTCATATCCAACACCCTATGTCAATACACATCTACTTGACACACCTACAATTCGTCACAGCAACTGTGATATCATCATTTCTGAGGGTGAACGGTGCTCAGCCTGTGCAGGACAGTGCAGGGTACTCCATGCAGTGTATACACATATTTCAAGACAGAGTGGAGGGAAAGAAAACAGGACAGCACCAAGTAGTCATGTGAACTACTGCCACCTGACCACACCAGAAAAGCACAAAAGGCTTTCCCGACTTCACAATGCAGCATGTGCAGCCCAACGACGTATAAGCAGACTTGAAGCAAGATTGGAGAAGGCAGTTGGTGTGGCAGGTGAAGCTGTTGATGTTGAAACTCACAAAGACTTGCGTAAAACTGTGTCTGAAGAAGGGGCCTCGATCCATGAACTTCCAGATTCATTCGGTCGCATATTTTGGGACCAACAGAGCAAGGCTCTGAAAATGAAGTCATTGTCAGGGGCATCTGCTGATGATTAAGTGGTGTTTGCACCTCCGCCACCATTCAAGTAGTGGATATGAAGCTCTCCGCAGAACAGCTCTCCGCAGAACAGGTTGCATATTGCTACCCTCACAACGTACACTGCGGGATTACACCCATTTTGCCAAAGCAATTTCAGGTTTTTCATGTGATGTTGACAAACAGCTCATTGATGCTGCGGGGATTTCTTCTTGCCCAGATTGGAAGAAGCATGTAGTCCTTATAATTGTTGAAATGCACATTAGAGAAGACCTTGTCTATGACAAGTTTTCTGGTAGGTGGATATATATACATGTACAGTGTACATGTACATCTATGAATGTGTTGCTATGGCTTTCCCAGGTGCTCTGATCGAGTTCGTTGACATTGGAAGTATCAATAATCATCTTTCCAATTTTGAGCTTTAGTTAGAGAAAGGTTGTAAACCACCTTTGGCTAAGACAATGCTTGTTTTTATGGTTAGAGGGCTATCCAGTGGCCTGCAGTTCCCGTATGCACAATTTCCGTGTAATGCACTACGAGGTGACCAGGTATTTCATGTCTTATGGAAGGCTGTGGGACGCCTTGAGCGATATGGCTTCAAAGTGATAGGTGTAACCTGTGATGGTCTGGCTGCCAACAGACGGTTTATTCGTCTCCATGCCCCTAGAGGAAATGCTGGAATTGTCCACAAAGTAAAGAATCCATATTTCGTAGAAGATTGTGACTTCTTTTTTTCATTGATCCTAGACATGCTTACCGACTTATGGATCACTATTCGGGGTTTTTCATTTGCCAGCTCATTTCTAGAGATGTACAAACAGGAGAAGAAGAAAGGATTACAACGCTCAAAGGCCCTACGTAAAGAGATTAATTAAAATAATATTGTAGTCATGTGCAGACACTGTCATTTTAAAGGTCATATAAAGTGAAAGGTCAAAATACATATAGTATACATGTAATACAATCGGATACAGTAGTCCAATGAGCAGTATATATACTACTTCCTTGAGTTCCGGCGGCGCAAAGGGGTTTAACTAACGTTGTGTCTTGGGACTTTTAACTTCAATGTATGTTATTACAGACCATTCACATAATTGTTGCATGTCATTTTACATTAAATATATACATAACTTTAAAAACTTGAAAACAAGAGCACATTACTAGTTGGAGTGTGACATAAGTGCGTTTGAGTGGCATAAGCTCTGAGGGATCCACATCAGTATTCCCCCTGCAGTTACCCTTCACACTCAGGGAAGATGCCTGGACTACACGCAGTGCTTGTGAATTTTTAACTATTCTGGTGCTTACCTTCTAGAGCAGCCATCATTCGTTATGTTCTTCGCTAGCCCTATGCATGATAGGGTTTGGGATGGTATTATCGTGCAAGGGTTAAGCGCGTGTGGCCAGGGTCTGTTGCCTCATGACCTTTGACCTTTGCCCTTGCACAATTAGGTCATTTGCCCCTAAAATTACTTAGCGTGCCCTGCCCAAATTGGCATGGGATAATCCGTGACCTGTCGGGGTTGCTCTCCTCCAGACAGACCATGGCTAGAAACCCTTGCACGAAGGCCACATCCGAAGATGGGCAAAGAAGATAAAAGAGAGAAAGAATACGAGGGAGGGAAAGAAGGGAGGGAGAATGAGCAAAACCTGCTGCGAGCTGCCTAGCTAACTGGATAAAGTGCCCAGCCACGTGCTTAGTAAGCTGCGCATGGCGTAGCCCGAGGGGCGCGCCTTGACAGCCCCCCTAGTTAACCTTGTCTAATTACATTAAACATCATTTAACTATTCTGGTGCTTACCTTAGCCATCATTCGTTATGTTCTTCGCTAGCCCTATGCATGATAGGGTTTGGGATGGTATTATCGTGCAAGGGTTAAGCGTGTGTGGCCAGGGTCTGTTGCCTCATGACCTTTGACCTTTGCCCTTGCACAATTAGGTCATTTGCCCCTAAAATTACTTAGCGTGCCCTGCCCAAATTGGCATGGGATAATCCGTGACCTGTCGGGGTTGCTCTCCTCCAGACAGACCATGGCTAGAAACCCTTGCACGAAGGCCACATCCGAAGATGGGCAAAGAAGATAAAAGAGAGAAAGAATACGAGGGAGGGAAAGAAGGGAGGGAGAATGAGCAAAACCTGCTGCGAGCTGCCTAGCTAACTGGATAAAGTGCCCAGCCACGTGCTTAGTAAGCTGCGCATGGCGTAGCCCGAGGGGCGCGCCTTGACAGCCCCCCTAGTTAACCTTGTCTAATTACATTAAACATCATTTAACTATTCTGGTGCTTACCTTAGCCATCATTCGTTATGTTCTTCGCTAGCCCTATGCATGATAGGGTTTGGGATGGTATTATCGTGCAAGGGTTAAGCGTGTGTGGCCAGGGTCTGTTGCCTCATGACCTTTGACCTTTGCCCTTGCACAATTAGGTCATTTGCCCCTAAAATTACTTAGCGTGCCCTGCCCAAATTGGCATGGGATAATCCGTGACCTGTCGGAGTTGCTCTCCTCCACAAGCTCAGAGAGCCCCTCCCATGACAATTTGTTTCTTTTACCCTCTCTAGACCTTAACATGTACCACCCCTTGCAAAACCCTTGGAATAATAAACAAATAAACAAGTCATTTGGCTAGAGTGCTAGACACGGCTGCTAGCTGAGAGCGAGGTAGCTTAATGTAGGACTTGTAGGCTTCACTCTTCCAGCGACTCAGTGTTTGTATGAGTGAGTCCTCTAGCCCCTTCTGGGCTGCTGAGGTTGCTGCGCCTATTCTGAAGTTGTGGCCATTGTAGTCCTTGTGATTCAGACCAGCTTGCTGTAAGGCCTCTTGGACCTTGGCTACCAGCACTACACGTGTGAGGGGGGAGCCAGACTGCAACAAGAATAGGGGGCCTGGGGTGGCTGGCTGGATACCAAGGTAGTCTACCAATGCCCTTACTGGGCATACATCTCCCTTGGTGGCCCCAAGGAAGATTTCAACGCCCTCCCGAAGTGGGTCAGTCTTACTTTGTTTTATGCGGAGGCGAATAAGTGAGGGATGATCATGGCTGTCTATAGCCAGGTCTGCTAGATTCAGGTGGACTTCTGGATCATACGCTTGCTTTGAGGGAACTGTGAATTCTCCTGCCCTCAGGAAGCCAAAGAATCCAGTGCAAGCTGCTGCCCAGAGCATTGTGTTGTCCGTGTTTGGTACAGAGAGCCACGCTTGCTTAATTATCCTCAGTGTCTCTGCTGTAATTGGTAGCCGAGGTTTTGGCTTAGCCCCTCTGCCCGCTTCTTCCCGCTTGATACCTGCCAGTACATATTCAAGACGAGGCATGTCTATTACGAATGGGTTGCCGAGACCCCTGTGAATCTGGGCATAGCGTAGGCCGGATAGGTAGGACTTTACCGTCCTGTGTTTCAGCCTTTGTTGGCCTAAGAATGCGGCAAAGCGGCATAACATTCTCTCATCAAGGGGGAACGGGTGGTGTAAGCCAAACTGCTGACAAAAATTCAGATATCTCCTGAGTGCTGAGGAGTATAGTGCGCGCGTGGAGAGCGCAATGCTGCCTGTAAGGTATTGCTCAACAGCAGTGTCCAGGACTGAGAGTTCGCGCTGATGCGCGGGTTGAGTAGCAGATCCTGCAGTGAGTTGGGGATGATAGTTGGAATGGGAGAGGCCTGTGGGTGTGAAGAACGGAAGAGCTGCATATTATTTCGAGATAGGGCATCTGCCATTGTGTTCTGTATGCCGGGGAGGTGGCGTGCTACAAGGGTGACATCATAGATTGCAGCAAACAGGGAGAGGAGGCGCAGGAGTCTGGAGAGGGCTGGATCACGAGCTGACTTCTTGTTGATAGCGTACACTACTGCCATGTTGTCACACTGGCAGCGCACTTTCTTACTCCTCCATTGTGGGCCCCACATTGCAACTGCCTGCACTATTGGGACTAGCTCTTTTGGAGCGATTGTGACCTGCGCCCATTCTGGGGGCCACTGGAGTTGTGCCCATTGATCATTGAATATGGCCCCGCAACCCCATCTGCCTGACGCATCTGACGTGATTGAGTGGGACACAGTAGCCTGGGGGATCACGTTAATGCCGTTCCAATGGTCTAAGAATGTGTTCCACCAAGCTAGGTCTTGCCTTGCTGCGCTGTTCAGGCAAACATGATGCTCCAGTGAGCCGACTACATTGGCTCTATCAATCAACCTTCTTATAAAGGCGCGGCCTGGCCGGACAACCTTGGCCGCGTGGCCCAGTAGCCCAATCAGAGTAGATCTCGCTTTCTTCCTGAGGTTGGGCCTCTGTGGTGAGACCAGCGTGCTATAGCTGCCCGAAGTCGGACCATCTTGTCCGGAGGGAGGCGCAGCTGCATGTTCTGGGTGTCTATTTCAATTCCCAGGAAGATCAGGTTTGTGGTGGGGCCTTCAGTCTTTTCTGGAGCTACTGGCAAGCCGACCTGGTCACACAGTGAGAGAGCCCGTGATAGCCAGTCTTGGCATGCCTGGGTATTTGCTTGACCTAGGATGAGAAAGTCATCCAGGTAGTGTAGGGCTTGCTGGATGCCATTGTGATGTAAGACCCACATAAAGCCATCTGTTAGCGCGCTGAACAGTTTTGGGGCTGAGCGAAGGCCAAAGGGGAGCGCTCTGTCGATGAGTACATCCTCATTCCAACTGACTGCCAGCTTGGGCTGATCGAGTGGGTGCACTGGGACTGCCCGATAGGCCTCCTGGAGGTCAAACTTGGCCAGGAGGCAGCCTTGGCCCAGGTGATTGATCATATGGGCCGCATCATCAATTGAGGTGTATGCAATGGAGCTGAGCTCTGAGTCAATGGAGTCGTTGGCACTTATCCCCAGTGGGGCTGAAAGGTTGACAATCAGTCTCCACTTGTTGGGCCGGTTGCGTTTGGGTATCACGCCAATTGGGCTGACCTGCAAGCCCAGGGGGGCCACGGATGCCATGTGGTCAGGGCCCAGGCGTGCCATGCGGCCCAGCTGGACCTCCCGGTCAAGATAAGCCTGTACAACAGTTGGGTGCTGGAGTGCTGACCGGAGATTGCGCGGCCAGGGGGTGCACTGAAAGTCTGGGGGGATTCCAATGCGGAAGCCAAATTAGATCCCTCGGAGGAGGAAGGCAACAAATGTTTTGTCTGGATAGGGGGCCAGCAGCTCCTTCCAAGCATCCAGCTTCAGTGGAGTGCTGGTCCGGAGTACTGGGGGGACCAGCTGGGTCAAAGGCCCGGCCCTTCTCTCCAGGGTTAGCAGGTCTGCTGTGTAGAGGTAGCGCCCCCCATGCAAGTTGCAGAGAAACAGTATATGGGAATCTGGAATGGAGCATTTATTAGGCTTATTGAGCACCTTTACATGTATATGAGTACAGGATTGATAACAATATGGGTAGCTTTCTAATGCTACTATGATATGAGGAGGCAGTGCTAATGAGGGAAGTGTGGGATGCTCCTACTGGCCTTCCTTTAGTGGTCTGGCTCTGAGGTTGTGCGGGGCGGAGTTGTCGGTAGCCTGAGTCAGGTGGGGTTTGAGGGCAGTCGTGAGCTGCATGCTGGCCTCTACATGTGGCACAAATGTGCTGGAAGTTGCAGGCTCCCGGGAAGGCGCATTTTCCACGGTTCCATGACAGGCAGATGCGCTTGGAGGTGGTATTGGGAAGTGCCCTGGCTGGTAGCTGGCGTTTGGAGCGGGACAGGCCACTCCTGCCCATGTCTCGGGCCCCAGATGAGGCTGCTGATGCCTTTTTGGTTGGTGGTGTAACTGTGCACAGGGCACAATCCTCAGTGCTGTGGTCCACCTCACTACAGATAGCGCATGGGGTGATTGGCGTGTCAGCCTGGGATGCAATGTATGCGATGGGAGGGGTCCAGCTGATCCCACCTTGCATCTGGCCCTGGCCTGTTTCGGCGAAACACCTGGTCGTAAGTGAGCTATCCTGTGCCGCCAAACTTCTGGGCTTCGCGGACCACGAGGCGCATGTAGGCCAGCATGTCTCTGACCCTCCCTGGGTGGGCCACTGCCACGATCGCAATGTAGGTAGCGAAGGCAGTGACCCAAGTAGCCAGTGCCCCCACTTCCCTAGTCTCAGGTGCGCTTGTGGGGGTCCTGTGTGAGGGGAGTGCCTCAAGGCGCTCAGCCAGAGCGATATTGTCGGGGAGCAGGTCCCTCATCTCAACAAACTCCAGTGATTGGATCTTGAGCACTAGCTTGCCCGGTATCGGGGGGAAGCTGGAGGCCAGCTGGAACTGCGAGGATGAAGGCCCTGGCTGTAGTATTGGTGATGGCCTGCTTGGGGGTGCCAGGCTGCTAGGGGGGATGCTATTGAGGGGGTTAGTGTGAGGGTTGAGCCAGCAGAAGATGTGGCTGGTAGGAGAGGAATGCTTGCAATAGAGAGGGGAACGGTACCAAAGGCTGGGGGAGGTGTGCCTGGGTAGGAAAAGCACACCAGTGTCAAGGAGGGTAGATGGAACGGAGGGTATGCCCCTTCTAGAGGCGCCAGCCGGTTGCCGTTAGGAGGCCAGGGGATGCGAGGGGCGCGCGCTTGACACCCGCAACCAGCCGTATCGAAGTCGCCTGTACGGCTCGCGGGTGCTAGGGCTAGGGAGTGAGGCGAGGGTCGCGGAAGGCAGGGCGAAAGCGGCCCCGCTCGCGGCGACTGCGCCAGCTGTGAGCATCTGCCCAGGTTTTGGCGCGCCTCCCCTTGGGGATTTACTATGCTCGGGAAGCCAAAGGGGAACTTACCGCTCATGTCCGCTGAGGAAGAGGTGGGGGCCTCTGTGTTGCGAAGGGCGGCGGCCAGCTCCTGCCGGATGATTTCTCTCAATGACAGAGATTCTGAGGGCCGTCCTTCCGGCGTCGATGTGGGGATATCCGAGGTCGGAGGGTCGCTGCCAGACGCCATCTGTCGCGTTGGAGTCACTTGGAGGCCGAAAGGGACGAAGACGAGAGAATGAGCAAAACCTGCTGCGAGCTGCCTAGCTAACTGGATAAAGTGCCCAGCCACGTGCTTAGTAAGCTGCGCATGCGTAGCCCGAGGGGCGCGCGCCTTGACAGCCCCCCTAGTTAACCTTGTCTAATTACATTAAACATCATTTAAAGTGTTAGGGTTCTCATTAACAGTTCCTTCAAGTGTTCACGTTTTACCCAACATAAATCCTGGTCTTGAACTACTTACTGTTTCCATAGACCTATTGTAAGTTTTGTATACCATTATTTTATAGGCCCCCATCTTCTAGCAAAGATATTTTTAATTCACTTTGTAATGCACTGCACAGTCTTGACCCTATTGTACTTTATCCTCATAGGCGATTTTAATGTCAATTGTTTCTTTACTGACTGTTTTCTGCACAAGCACTTGATGTACTGCATGTCACCTTTTTCATTTCACCAAATAGTATAGTTAGGAACCCATCAGAGCTCTTCTGGAGCTCTTCTGGCAGCAAACTTCCTCTACAGACAATTCTATAAGACCTGTGATCCAACTATTCTTCTCAGTCTGTATGTGTGTCTTATTAGACCACACTTGGAGTATGCAAGCCAGGTTTTGAACCCTCACTTTCTAAAGGACATCAATAAAATCGAAAATGTACAGAAATTTGCACTGCGCCTGCGTGTTAAGCAATGGTCCCAGACTATGAATCCTTGCTCTCTATCTGCGATTTACCCACCCTAGCTACCCGTCGTAAGTACCTTGGTTTATGTACCATGTACAAAATTATAAATGGCCACATCTTCTTTCCACCACAAGTATTTGTACCCCGAGTAACACCATTAAGACCTGCACAACAGATGCTATTCTGCCAGCCGTTTGCTTGAACGAACTCATTCCAACATTCCCATACATGCTCATTATGGAACAACATGACACTTCCTCTTCGCTCAGCAGACTCTATATCTACTCATGTAATTAAGTGGTTGTACCTAACCTACCACTGGATTAATATTAAGTAATTTAAGTAACTAGGGCTACACCCAGTATTAGCTTACTGCTATGTGTATTCCTGTGCATACTGCAAAAACTGTTATAATTAAAAAACAGGTAAGTTAGTGTTGAGTTATGTAGGCAAGCTAGTGTCGACTCTCTCTAAAACCAAAAATACTGAGCATTCTTCTAGTCTAAACATTGGATAATGTTGTGGCTATGGTAATTTGTCCTACTACTCCTCCCTTCAAGACTCAAAAGGGTTAAGCTACTTGCTTATGTAAGTCGGGGAACTGATCTGTGCTCTGTCAGCTTGGAGGAAACAATAGTAATTCCATTACAGCCGCTATAGTTAGTGACACCTTCACTAAAAATGATTCTTTCCTTATAAAAGGCTTTCTTGGCACTTCGTGGTTCCTTGATACACTGTATTTGGAAAAAAACAGCTGTGTGTGAGTTGAGTAGTTCAGTTGTCTCAAGAAACATGGATAATATTTAGTTAGAAATAGAAGGTTTGCCTTCAGTCTCATTTTCCTTTTGTAGAACTGCTATTTGGGCCAAAAGAAAGGTAAATGTCTATTGTTATTTGGTAAATGACATTTATTGACAAGCGGTAGCGAGCCAACCTATGGTGAGGGTAATGGTCGTTCAGCTGGAGGATTCTATATATAACAAGGGCGTAGACAAGGGGGAGCTTTTAGCCACCACAGTTTTTTCATCACGGTGTATATAGTAGTCGCACAAACACTAGTGATGTCAGCGAGTGGAAGAGACAAGGGAGGTCGGTAATACGTATACACGTAGCGCCGTGAGTGCAGGCCACATTGACAGTAGAGTGCGTAATATACATGTACCCTATACATTACACTTCAAATTTCCTAATTTTTTATTTACTTGTTAGGAATACTAGAAGTAGAGGTAGAAGAGAAGAAAGCTTCTCTTCAAGACCACCACCTGTAGGGAAGATTCCAAAGCTTGTTAATCTACCTGCACCTGTTCAGCAACAGGATCTAATGAAAGGGATGGTAATTTCAACAACTCTGTTGCCTCACAGTAAATAGCAGGAATTTAAGTCTAAGGTCACAAGATATAGTTTAACAAGTTGACTTCGCTTGTCAGAATCCCAGTGAACTTGAAATGGCAATCCAGCAGTTCTTTACATGAATCCCACAAGATCTCTTAGCAACAACTATACCTTTACTGGTAAAATGCTCGCCCACACTTGCGAATTATTATCACCATTTATACGCAGTACCAATGAACACTGAGTACCACTAGCAACAGGAAAATGTGAAGACAACAAAACAGGATCTGAAGCAGATGACAAGTTACCCAGACTAAAAGGACACTTAACCATCCTAGTACCTTGTTGATATATACAGGATAAATTGGAAACACATAATGGTTTACCCATGTGTAACAATGAATGTTTCCATCTTTTGTCTTTCTTAACCCCTAAAGCTTAAACCTCTGAGGGACTGTACCAAGATCCATTAACTGAAACACATTTACCAGGAGATCTCTTTAATTCATCCAGCTTATCAACATAAAGACACTGCTACAAGTAATACTTAATATAAAACCCGAAGTGTCCTTAGCATGCAGCCAAGGCCTAGCTGCTTGAGTGTCCTTACCTTTTAAAGACATGTCAATCGCTAACCATCACCACAAAACAGCTACAGTAAATATCCAAGCTCAGGTTTTCAAAAACAACAGCAAGATCAAAGCAAACAAAAACAATCTACAAAATTCAGACCGTATTTCTTTCACAGATATTAAAGTGTATTGTTATATTTATGGTCGTGCAATAAATGAACTTTGGAACTTTTTAACAACCGCTTACTTTGCATATAGCTGGTGACCAAACCACGCCTACTAATCAAGGCATTCACTTGTAGTTCATGATCAGTGTGATTATTAGGGCCTTGGCCACATGTTTATGTATATGGTGAGCATGTGCTACTGAGAATTATTGCTTACAATAGTAAAAAAAATGACAAGAGACAAGTCGATTGTGTAAAAATGAACAGAGACAAGATTGGGATACAGACATGCTCTATACATCAAAATATATGTTGATGTATTGTAGTATGTCTGTGTATTCTGTTCATTTTTATCCAATCCCTATATTACACTTTGAATTTCCTTATTTACAGGCCTAGGGAAATACTGATCTGAAAAATAATGAAGTACTGTTATAGGTCAGTGGTTGCACAGTAGTCCATTTTACATTGCATCTACATATATTGGTAGCAAAAACAAATGCAAATTGGAAATGTGTATGGGCTACTGGTAGTTAAGTCTATCATTAAGAGAGTCTAAACTAAGAGCATGCAGAGAGTACTAGAGGGGCTATATCGTCTTCACAACACTAAACAGCAAAATTACTGCATCTTCTTAGTAGATTCATATATCCAAGAAAGGTACTGCTCGTTTCCTTCTGAAATCTAAAAGAGTAAATTTGGATCAACCACAGGAGTGTTGTATAGGGATGGCAGAGCTGAAATTAAATGTAGGGATTTAATGACCAGTATCATCAAATGAAATTGGTATAAAAGATCCAAGATCCATATCCCCTTCCATGAATAGTTTAAGCCCTCTAAATCTAAAATCTACAAGCAAACCCACATAGTCCTATAAACTGCATATGGGGGACCCAGGCATGCCTTTGTGCTCATAGAGCCGGGTCATTTAGGGTTAGTCGATCGGTCATATGTATGGAGTACAAGAAACACATGAGTGGGGCAGTTAGATACACCCTTTATATACGATAGTGCCAAAAGGCATTTTCCCGTCTCACGACGATAACAGTGCCATTCGGCACTGTTTTAAATTCACGACTGTCACCAACACACTCAGAGTACTCACATAAAAAGTTGATAACAGTAATGGAGACAGTCCAAATGAATTGTCTCGCTCTTATGAAGCAACACTGAAACTATCCCTATAAGCTAGCCACCGACGAAGTATACGGACAGACACGGAATATACATGCGAGCGAGCACCTGTTTTATTAATGGGCAACAGCCACACAAGCAGCTGTGTTTACTACTGTGGCTTTGCTTTCATAAAGTACTTACCGTTTGCAACTTCAGTCCCCTGTTTGAGCCATTCACGAGTGCTATTCTTTGCCATGATGTGGCATTACCCTTGACCACACCCATATCTTCACCGCACCCATATTCGTTGTGTGATGGCTACTGGAAGTTCTAGGAGGAAGTGATTGAGATGCTGGATGAGCCAACGATGGAAGGACGTGATGGTGACCTGGACTTAGATGTAGACAGTGACGATGAGAGGTACATGGGTACATAATGGTGATGGCTATACTATATGCAGTGTATACGGATATGACGATCTTATATGCAGTAGCCCTTCTGGCATCTCCTTGCATATCCTTGTGGTGCAATAGCTATACACACAGTAGATGATACGAACCAATAGCCACAGAACGCTTTCCACAACGGCCAGAAAGATGCACGCTCTAATCAAGCAGTTACTGTGGGCGTTACCACATTTCGTAAAGCGTGCAATAATTAGGACTCACATATAAAGGGTAAAAACAGAGATGCCAAGCCTCACGCATGGAGCGTGAGAGTCACGCATTTCATTATCAACTCACGCTCACACGCTCTAGTCCTAAAATATCACACATCTTCTGATTTAGCTCTAGCCTATATAGCGTGGCGATATGCGATATGCGCAATTAAGAGGTGTGGTCAATTCAGTTCGCTCGTGT
Source organism: Theonella swinhoei (assembly GCA_963970385.1). NCBI lineage: Eukaryota > Metazoa > Porifera > Demospongiae > Tetractinellida > Theonellidae > Theonella > Theonella swinhoei. The sequence continues at coordinate 2,646,262 of OZ019961.1, read as the reverse complement.
AGCCTCAACGACTAGCTGACTAGGTAGCACGCCGACGATGATACTCTACAATATCTGAGGCACCAGAAGAAATTCCACCTGCTCCAAAGAGGCCAAGATCGATCTGTGGTGCTGCAAAATATGATTCAAAGTTCAATCCTGACTGGCAGTCGGACTATCCATTCGCATCACCTGGACACGTTGACGAACTTTACAGCTTTTATTGTTCAGTGTGCATGAAAGACGTTAGCTGTCGTCATCAAGGAGTAGCAGATTTGAAAAGGCATGAAAAATCAGCTGGCCATGCCAGCAAAGTCCAGGCTGTTCAAAGTTCTAGTCGTTTGGAGAGGATGGGATTCATTCCAGTCAGCAGTGCACTTGATTCACAGGTACATGTATTTAAATGGTTTATGGATGCTCACTAACTAAACAACCCTACTACTTTATCAGATTAAAAGACCTGAAGTAAAAATGGCTGTTGCTCTTGCCCATCACAATATCCCTGTTGCTGTGATGTATCACTTGTCACCTCTTTTTGCTGATATCTTCCGGGATTCAAAGATTGCCAAGGGGTTTGCTGCAGCAAGGACAAAGACAACATGTATTCTCAACCTGGCTCTTCGTCCACATTTTGAAGCTGCTCTTGTATCACAGATGCAAGAAGAGCCATTCTCTTTAGCCATCGATGGTTCCAATGATAATGATATTCAGAAAATGAATCCGGTAACAATCAGAGTTCTGGATACCAGTCGTTGCCGTGTCTCAACAAAATTCCTGGACATGTGCCTAACATCTGGAACTGCATCTGCTACAGCAGAGAGCATTTTTGTAACCATGGATAGTGTGCTAGAATCCCAGAGTATTCCATGGAGTAACTGTGTAGGGCTCTCAGTTGACAACACATCAGTTAATATGGGCAGACACAACAGCATCATGACCCGTGCAACTCAAAAGAATCCAGCTGTTTACATGATGGGTTGCCCTTGCCATATTCTACACAATACAGCGCAGAAAGCCAACCACTCCTTCCAAAATGTATGTCATTATTATAATAATAGGCAGTTATTTACTTGTACCTATCACTTTAGGCAATAGGGTTTGATGTTGATGATTTTCTGGTTGACTTGTAGGTGCTACTACTTTGACAAGAGTACAAAGAGAAGGCTGAGCTAGCAGGTACATTATTGCATGATGTTGTACATGAGTTCTTTCAGTGTGCACAGACATTTCTGCTTGCCAAAATACTCTTTATCCATCTACTACTTCTGTTCTCAGAGTTTGCAGAGTTTTGTGATCTTGAGTATAGAAAGATAATTCACCACATCAATGTGAGGTGGCTTAGTTTACAAACAGCTGTTGACAGAACATTACTACAATACCCAGCACTAAAAAGCTACTTCATCTCAAAAGGTAAGTACCCACATATTCTCTTTGTGCATGCTTAACATGTCTTGTTACGGTAGACGAGAGCACACCTAGGTTCAGGAGGTTACAGAGCACTTTTGAGGATGACATGACTGAGGTCTACCTACTCTTCTTCAGTCATGTTCTCTCACTTTTTGTGAGGTATAACTCCTTTCTGCAACGTGAAGAACCTATCATAGGAGCAATTTATGAGCAGGTTGTTCACTCTAATGTACTAGTGTACCCAATTTATCATGTTCTGCATGTATGCATTGTAGATACACAAGTTATTGCTGCTCTTGATGTCAAAGTTCATGGTGGCAAGAGCTCTTAAAGATACAAGGATTACTGAGATCGACTACAGAAAGCAAGAAAACCAGCATGAAGGTGTGAATACTAGCTAAACTCTACCTGCAATACAACTCAATGTAAGGCAGCAAGGTTCTTTCTCTTTACTCTCTGTCTTTTGCCTAAAATCTTCTGTTAACGTAATTAGAATGCGTTTTAATAGTGCATGCGCTTTCAAGGATTTGTGCACGTGCACACTAAGGGTTATTCATTGAAAACCATGTATAAGGCTTTTCATCACTTTCAGTTTCAGTTTGATTACTGAGATCGACTACAGAAAGCAAGAAAGCCAGCATGAAGGTGTGAATACTACGACTGAGATCGACTACAGAAAGCAAAAAAACTGTGTGAATACTACACCTAATTATTAATTCTTATCTTATACATGCACATACATGCATATGGGAAACTTCAAATAGGCATAGTCACTCACCGGAAAGCTAAATCCCTTCTGGAAGGAGCTGTACCTCCAGTAAAGATGTCTACATTTTACAAAGGAGTCAGAAGCTTCTTTGAAACTGCTGTGGAGTATAGGCTTCAAAACCTACCCCATGATGATGTAGTTTTAAAAAATGCTAGATTTATCAACTTTGAGCAACGAATGCAGATCAACTTCAAGCTGAGTATTTTGTAATGAGGTATGTCAAATATTGTTTTATTCATGTGTAGTTACATAATCATACTTTTCCATAGGTACCAAGATCTTTTTCCCTTTTCATCACCATCGGAGCTGTCAATGATCAGTGAGGAATTTATCCAGTATCAACTACTAACAGATAAAAGATTTGTGGGGATTGTTTCTTTAGTCGACCTCAGAGGTCAAAAGATTTGTGGGGATTCCTCTGAAGCTGCTCTACACCGCTTCCTGCATTGTAGGGTACTGCAGCGACATTCCGCGCACTTTTTCAATGGCAGAGCCTTCCAAGGGTCCTAAAAAGGCTAACAATAAGCTAAACTCTACCTGCAATACAACTCGATGCAAGGCAGCAAGCTTCTTTCTCTTTACTCTCTGTCTTTTGCCCAAAATCTTCTGTTAACGTAATTAGAATGCATTTTAATAGTGCATGCGCTTTCAAGGATTTGTGCACCTGCACACTAAGGGTTATTCATTGAAAACCATGTATAAGGCTTTTCATCACTTTCAGTTTCAGTTTGCTGCCTTCTGGGAAGGTGTTAAATAGTGTAATATGCCAATGATCAATGTTATGATAACATCTCTGTAAACAATGCAAATCTTGTAACAAATAGCCTCAGGCAAGCATTACTGTATCTCACCAACAAAAGCTCCGCTAAATGTGGAAGTTGGTGTGATGGTAAAGCTTAGTACCCCAATGATCAACGTTGTGATAAAATTTCTAAAAGCATTACTGTATTTCACTAACAAAAACTCCACTCAATTTGATATTTGGTATGTTGGTAAGTATACAATGTAATAGTGATAAAATCTCTGTAAACAATGTAAATCTTGTAATACAACAATAACAATAACGTAATACACCAATGATCGATGTTGTGATAAAATCTCTGTAAATTAAGTAAATCTTGTAATAAAATAGCCTCAGGCAATATTTGGCCATATCTAACAAACAAAAGTAGCAGAAATAGATGTGGTGGTAAAGCCAATAATCAATGTTAAGGTAATACTAGCCTCAGGCACTACATTGCTATATTTCACTAACAAAAACACCTCTAAAAGTAAAATTCAGTGCAGTGGTAAAGTCTCAATAAACAATGACATAGCCTCAGGTTACAAAGCTCTATTATCCGATTAGTAGAAGCACTGCTAAACATGAATAATAATTATTGTGCGTATAAATACACAATTGTTGTGTGCACACAATTACACATTGTGCAATTGTGCACTGCGCAGCGAACAGCACAGACCCCAGCCCCAGGCATAGTGCATTATACAGCTCACTTTCAATCTTAGGCCCTGCAGACTAGTGAGCTACTAGCACTGATTAATTCCCTCCTTACATCTTCTATTTCATTGGGTTACCCATGTTGTTATTGTTGCATGCCATCATCCCATGTTTTGTTGCACGGGTGCTTCCTTGTTTTTGCACTACCATCCTTCAAAATTCTAATAATTCTTGTGTACATGTATTCTATTTGTGTTAGTGTTAGTGAAGCATAAAATTTATGGATTCAGTATAAAACAAAACAAGTAGGTACTCTCCGGAACACCTTTACTCAGTTACAGCAGTAAAATTACATATGAGGTATAATTCACAATACAGTAGCCATGGCGATCACAATTGCATCTCCAGACTAGTATGTCAAACCAAAACAAGACAAGAAACTGACAACTACAATTATTGCACTAAATACCAGATGTCATTTTTTGTTTGTCATCACACGAGGTTTAAACCTGTATTGCACAAACATAGTCAGCTTGCTATCATGCATTGCATTGACCTAGTAGTCATCAAAATATACATAGAAATGCAACAATAAGAAACACTGGCTAACCTTAATACTGATCACTTCAGGAACGTCATATGGATGAGTGTCTTTGACATGTGCTATCAGGTCTGGAACTAGACAGCTCCTGGTTTTAATCACCTAAGTGAAAGGACATCCACAGTATCTATATTCTCTACGTAGGGATGGCCGGATCAGGTCTTCTCCATTCACATGCACTTTAATTACTGCACGTGAAACAGAAAAAGCAAATGGTTAATGGCCTTGCCAAAAAGATTTCTGATGCAGGTATTTAAGTGCATTAAGTACACTTGAAGTGGAATCCATGCTTACAAATTAAGGAATACACATTAATCTGCATACAAAATACATTAATCATTCTGTACTGTGAGATGCAGGAGTACTAGATTCCCGTGCAAATCAGAGGCAGAGAACCTGGGGGGGCAGGAGGGGCTTGAACCCCCCCCCCCCCAATTTTTGATAAGGGGGGGCTGAGCCCCCCCCCAAAAAAAAATTGGAGGTTGTTATGAAGAACATATTAAATACTAATAGCCTATTCAGAACGGATGTATAATAATACCCAACTTCAAGAGCCCTCCCACTTTTGACATGCTGTCTCTGCCACTGCAAATAAAATACTCATAACTTCCAGGATGCTAGTCATTCAACTGACTTGAACCTTATGAGGTACATGTGACAGCTAGTTTGTGAGGTGTTTTCTCAGTCTGCAGACATGGTCTCTTATTTCTTGCATCAGACCTTGTTACTCTTTTCTGTTGACATCATTCAGCCTTCATCAATGAGTAATCCCTACTTTATAATGTGGTGCTCATATCATTTCTGGTTACAGTGGACTCCAATTTCCCCTCACTCTCGAATATTGTTGAGCCTTTATGTTGTAGCTGAGGTACTGTAATGTACTTTGAACTACATGCATGTTTATTTTGTAGGCATTGTCACTGGTGACTTTATCTATACTCATATTCATGGTTACATACACATTCCTTTTTAAAACATTGTACTTTGCATTTCATTCAGTTGTATTGCGTCTTTTCATGTTGTAAGAATTTATCTCTGTGTACGTGAATCAGGTCGCTTGTGATGTAGTTTGGTTTTCTTCTCTGTCTCGCAACATTCTTCTCTGTCTCACATCCTGTGCAGACACACAACACACAGCAGACACATTGCATTTTTTAATTCTCCTATCTACAGTCTCTCCAGATACCTTACGAGGTGACTCTTTCCTTTTGGTTGGGTGCACCAGGTCAGTAGCCTTGTTCCCAGGCTCTCCCCCCCTGCTACGCAATCTTAGAACCGCCAGACATCAAAAAGCACGTACTGTGAAGGGTGGTTCCAGCACCTCTCCCCTGCTGATATTATTGAGCCTTAATTGGGTTAGAACAGCTAGTTTGCAACGTTTACATGGACATGTGTCTATCCTCCTTCCTAGTATCTTGTCCTGTATACTCAGCATTCTCCCCTCCTTGGTCGGTGCACACACATAAAGGCAAGCCATAAGACAACACCATCAAGAAAAGCAAAGGAAGCGGTTTGAGAGGTGTTGTTAGTAGCTGCCTGCAAGTATATAACTGTGCAAAAGCCATCTATACCCACCTGATTAACTTGTGGTACCCATACACATGCTAGAGGTCATTGAAGGGTTTATTGTTCTGTCTATCATGCAAAACACCTCTTAGACAAATGTAGACACGGTCTGGATCAACAACACGTCTGATTCAATGTGGCTGTACTACCCAGAAGGACATCAATAGATTTTTCGCTCTGACTTGGATTATCAGTACAAAGAATTTTCAGAATCAGAGATACAAGAATAGCAGGAGATGAAATACTTGATGCAATATAACTTGAGCAAGGGCAACCAGGTACTGCAATGTACTTCGAACTACATGCATGTTTATTAACCCTCGGCGCGCATGCGCAGGAGGGTTACGGTAGTTGGGTCTGTGTGTGTGTGTGTTTGTGTGTCTGTCTGTCTGTTAAGTCACATCTCACCTCTGGAGCGTTTGTTCGTCCTGAAAATACTGTCACGTACTTAGCGGGTAACGGAGGTCAAAAAATTTGTGGGGTTTTCTTTGAAACCACTCCGTTCAAGAGTTATGGCGTGAAACGCAAGCGAAAGAGCCAATATGCTAATTAGATCTAGCCTACTCTGGCTTACCCACGATCAGGTATTCCTGTTCGATGTACAGCGAAGCACCAGCGGTTACTGCATGAGGGAGTAAAAGTATGCGTATTGCTCTGGTCAAAGCTATACAGCAGTGTACAGAGCCAACCTTGAGTTTCAGTCGCACGTGCCTTTCCAGCATTCGCGCACGCGCGTTATGCGTGCGCTTTCAAAGATTCGCGCACGCGCGGACGCCGAGGGTTCTGCACTTTAGTGCATTCATTTTGTCAGCACTAATGCTCAGGCCAAGCAAGTCAACCTTAAGATACTGCATGGATAGGTGTGGTTTGTTTTGTCCCAGTCATGCTTGGTCCTGGGCCAAACACGTGGCAGTGGATCCCAGGGTGTTTCGTGGGGGCTAAACAATGTATGTAATTGACCCCTCTGACTCTCACAATCCATTCTAGAGCATCTGCTACTGCAGAGAGGATGAGTGGTGCGAAACACAGTATGAATGGAAGTGTGCAGTTTATGAACCAGTTTCCATGTTGCCAGGCAGCCACTTAATCACGTGTGCTAGCTGCTTGTTGTAATCGCATTTGCTGAGATGTTCCCTGTGGCATTAATAATCAGGCGTGGGCGGTATTTGCAGAAGGAACAAGAGCCCTCTTACCTTTTATTCTGTGCAGAGTTCTGATGGTTGGCCCACATGTTGGGAGTTTACCCCTATCCTTTGTATAAGGTGTCCCTTGAGGAAGAGATTGCTACTGGTTTCACTCTACCAGTTAAAATGCATGTGCATAAGTCAGTGTCAAACACCTGTAGCCTAATGCACTGTTAACAGTAGTCAGTATAATAGGAACTCCAGTATAGCCCGTCATATTCTTAGCTCACTTTTGTTACTGTGGAGAATGTACTCGAGTGTAGCTGATAGGTGTGCAGTTGCTATGGCTGATGTGTACACTACAGCTTGGATCCAGTCTGAGATCGTTGATATCTGCCTTTTCTCGTGGCTGATCACCTTGCACCCAGGGAATAAAGAAAACCTGGTTGTTGGGAGATTGGGAGGGTACTCATGAGAGCTTGCCATGGGCAGAAGAAGAATGAGGTCAACGTATTCCCAATTTACCTTACAACCAGTAACTGCAGTCGCCCCTTTAACGTCAGCCATGCAAGGTCTACACGTTCCAAGGCAATATCACCGGGTGCCACATTTACCATTGCATGCACAGCACACACAATGGGAGAAAATGTTCCTTGGCTGTTCACTGTTGCTGACTGCCGTCAGTGTCATTGCAATATTTCCATGCAGCCGGATGGCGCACGTGTGTGTGGACTGCCCTGGAGGCATATGTAGAATACTTTAAGTGCTCAACCTCCACTCATACATAATACTGTGAGCGATTATGTTAAAGTAGTCCAATGATTGCACTTTAAGAAAATGAGTACGAAAAAGAGCCACAAGCAGCAGCAATTTGGTTGAGTGAGGATGACATACCTGGTGCTGCAGGGATCCAGCAATATTGACAATGTGCTGTATGCTAGAAGTGCACTAACAAAATGCCTGTTCTGTAGGGTTCAAGACTACATGTACATTATGGCTGACCAAAAGGAAAGAGTAAACAGTACAAAGAAGGTTCAGTATGTTCACACCTTTCAGACATTCCAGCTAACCAGCCTTTACTAGAGAACATCCATGCCTTGCCTGCCTTTCGCTATGACTTGTTGTCTCTTACCTGGCCTTGTGCATTTTTGGTGCACCAGAAAAGAGATCACCAGCACCACACCACGCTCACCAGATTTTGGGGAATGGTGTACATGTGCATTAAGTCATGTGCAGTGAGTACCAGGCCATGCGAGGCAGCCTGGGATCGAAGCTATGTGAGGGCAGGAGTTGAAGGAACATGGTAGAACTATGTGAGGTGCATGTAGCAAGCAATCTTGTAACTGCCAATGCAAACCCAAGCGCAGGTTTCCTTGGCTGTACATTTAATAAACTCAATCAAAAGGATTACAGTACACACGAAGACTGCATACACAGTTGTCAAACATTATGCTCACATACGACCCCCAAAATACCCATGCATGGTTCTATTGTGTACTTTGCAGTGTTCTTGTAACTATACACAACTGATGCTGGTTTACAACAGGCTAGAAGACAAAACACTCTCACAGAACACACGTCATTGTAGTGTCGAGGTACTGTGACACTTACAGTGTACCTCAATCTCACTAGTACAAATTAATGCAAGGTAATAATGATAGTTTTGCAAGAGTAATGGACTAACCATGAGGTGTTCTTCTTCTTCAACAACATTTCCTTTCCACTCATATCTATATGTGTAAAACCTCATTTAACACTAATAAATATTTTGGTAGAAGTTATAATATTTACATTGTTGCAGCATTCTACAGACAAGAGTGATCAGTGATTTACTAAAATTTATTTTCATATTTAATGGTTGTTAGTGATGTGCAAAAATTGTAGAATGTGTTGAGTATACATCATTTCAAATGTTAGGAGCAGGGAGCTATAGCAGAGTGACTATCCATTGAGATTAAGCGTGTACATGCTGAGTTGAGCTAGCGGAACAACAAGGTGCAGGAATGGAAGCTGCTAGTTTGGAGTTGGAGAAGCCTCTGGATGACCATGTAGTATGCCTGGAGAGCTCATGATGCTATGCACACTGCACAGTCTTTGCGCACTGCTAATCTTTACAGTTGGCAAATCTCAGACAAGGGGGGAGGGGTAGCTGTCGAACGATACAACCATGTGTAACCCCATAATAAAAAAGATGTAGGGAGGGGTTACACAAGTTACTATTGTTGCATGCCCTCATACCCTGTCTTGCTGCATATATACTGCACTTCTTTTTGGCCCTTAATGTTTTTACTCCCTTGTTTCACTGAGTTTTCGTTGTATACTCGCTTGCAAATACAACGCTTTTTTCTGTGCACCCATTTTGCTGCAGGTGGTCATGTGATGTGAAACGCGTGTAATAACGAGGAAATGGCGTTCACCTACATGGAAGTGCTAGTATATCGTTGCTTTACTTGTTGAAGAGGGGTCCTACAAAAGATTCTGTTAGTAAAAGACACTGCCCACGGGAATATGAAGCCTTTTGGTACAAAAATCCAAGTAAATACTTGTACCAATTTTGTGCTAGGCCATTTGAAGAATTCATGTATATATTGATTTTGTGAGTGTGTACAAATACATGTACAATGTGTGAGTGTATATGTGTGTAGTGTGTTTCTTAGTTTCAGTGTTGCCAGGTCTACTTTTATTTGAAGTCAAAATGTCACTACATATGCTGTGTGTAGGTGTTAGGTGAGCATATTTAGTAGCTTATCAGACTATCTAATGAAGTCAATCTCTTGTACCTTTGGACATACATACATGCAACATGTAGCCATCTATGTACTTACACTACACTATGGCAACCAGAGGTGGATTATTTCTACTGTACACCTGTACGTTTCCACTTCATCCATGTAAATATCAAACCACAAATACTAACTACAAGTGTGGCTAGTCACTCTATATCAACTTTCTAACCTAGTATGAGGTGTGAGGTCCCCCTCTTAAAATTCCTACTGTGGTTGATCACACAATGTCCTTATAACAAAAGCCCAGCCATGATTGTCTGTTCTTGGCTCTACAATATATGTATGTATGTCCAAAGGCCAGCTTGATGATGTAACTACATAGCTCTATAGACTGCGCATACATGATGCCATTGCTAACAATTATTGCCTGCACTATTGCATCATGGCGCTGAGGGTTCTGCACTTTAGTGCATTCATTGTGTGCGTATTAAGTAATGAATTTCTCTTGTTCTACAATGGTTGCAAAAGATTGTGAGGGCATTAAACTTTACACCTTTTCATGTCTAGTAATAACGCTAAATCTCACTAGCAAAAGCACTAACTGCCGAGGTTGTTGTGGTGGTAATGCTTAAATTGAGAAAAAAGCTACAAGCTGTATTATAAGAAGTATTACAACAGTATTGCCTGACGCTAATTTTGGTTACATTACAAGATTTACATACATCATTTGCAGAGATTTTATCGCAACATTGATGGTCGGTGTGTTAAACTTTACCATTAGCAAAACGGTACGTGTGCTTCATGCAGCCAGATAACCAACCAGATATCGGGTTAAACAATCGACCAACCAGTCAATCAACTAGACAGTGGTAAAACATCCGTAGGAACATATGATACCATGTGAAGAATTTCCCACATTCAGACAAGTAGATAGGCTTGCCCAATTACATCAGACATTGGAGACTCTAAAGGCAATGCATCACAACACATGATTCACTTAGGCCAGTCATGTACAAGATTGAGCTGGTCCAGGAGGGATTACAACACCTACAGACCGACTCCAACTGAGATACCTGGCAGTGTCTCAACCTGATAAAGAAACAAAATTTACACTTACGTACATTGATGTGATCTTCGGGATTATATTGACACAAGCTGCAAGTTTATTCTGAACCAGACTCCTATGAGTAGATGAGAAAAAATATATACATGAGGTAATCAAATGTAAGGATGGCAATACAAAAGCAAAGGAACAACATGCAGTATATGCAGGCAAAAGAAGCAATGATGGCATGAGAAATAGGAGCAGCAAGAAGGCAAATGCAGGAGATTGGAATGCAACAATCACAACCCAATGTAAAAGATGTAGGGAGGGGTTATGTGTGTTATGATTGTTGCATGCCTATACACACAAACCAAAAATGCCATATGCACATACTAATCACACAATAGGATAGAACTGTGTGTATATAGGGATTACTATGAACTACCCCCATTGAAAACCATATATAAGTATATTCTTAATTTTCACTTTCAATTTGAAGTTGATTTCACTTTTAATGATATTAGTGTAGAGAACACATGAAAAACAACGGGTATACAAATATGAGTTGATGTGTGCTGGAAAATATCTCAAAATGTGATTAACACATTACTATACGTAATTCTTGGCAATGTTCTCCATCCTCATCATCTTCCCTTGATGAAGCGCAGCTCAATAAGCATAAAATCAATGAACCACAAAATTAATGAAGTTGAATCTTTGCATGAGGAAATATATTATTATCAATTGTACAACTGATCGTTATCTCTACCAATGAAGGCGCAAAACTCAGCAACAGTGGCAACCACCAGCCTGGAAGTTGGCATATGTAGAGATGTCATCGCTAATAGCTATATAACAAAAGCATTCATTGTTAACCATTGTGATTCTTATAGTACTGTTGTTAAAACAATTGCATAATGGAGATCACATACATCATTTTGAGTGTATATGCATAGTACACACGCATGTGTATGTATGTATATATATTCCACTTCTTAGCATGCATCATATAGCAACACCGATTATGTAATGTTGTTAAAAATGTCACCATAACTGCAGTGCATGTGCAAACGCTTAGCAACTAGCGCATAGCAACTAGACACAGAGTGAACTGGCTGAGAATAGAGAAGAATGTTGACGATTCATATACCAACTAGTGCTTAGTAACCATATGAGCATAACAGAGATGTATTGATGATTCTTGTGCAACTTTCACCATAGGAACACTGCATAAGCGTAGTGAGCATATGCTAGTGAGAATTTTTGCTTACAAGTAGGAAATTTGATTATAGAGATCATATAAAATTAATGCACTAAAGTGCAGAACCCTCGGCGTCCGTGCGTGCGTGAATGCTGGAAGGGACACGTGCCTATTGAAACTCAAGTTGACTCTGTACACTGCTGGAAGCGCTATAGCTTTGACCGGAACAGTACGTATGCTTGTACTCCCTCATGCAGTAACTGCTGGTGCTTGGCTGTACATCGAACAGGAAAACTTAATCGCGGGTAAGCCAGATTAGGCTAGATCTAATTAGCATATTGGCTCTTTCACTTACGTTTCATGCCATAACTCTTGAACGGAGTGGTTTCAAAGAAAACCCCACATATTTTTTGACCTCTGTGCCCCGCTGAGTACATGACAGTATTTTCAAGACGAACAGATGCTCCAGAGGTGAGATGTGACTTAACAGACACACACACACACACACAGACCCAACTACCTTAACCCTCGCTGCGCATGCGCGCCGAGGGTTAATGAACAGAGACAAGAGACATGCTATATACATCAATCTACCAACAAATTCTATTTAGCACAAGTAAATATAAAATTTAGGAAATTTGAAGTCTAATATAGGGATTGCATAAAAATGAACAGAGACAAGATTGGCTCACAGACATGCTATGTACATCAACATATCACACTCTGAGATGTATGATTAGTAGGGTGTGGTTACTAATGAGGAAAGCTACAAGCAGCTGCGTACACGAACTATTCTAGCAACGTATTATCGGCTGAGCAAACCTGCTAGCAACGTACTATTAGCTGAGCAAACATGCCAGCAATGTACTGTTGGTCACCCATGCTTTGGCTTGGTAGCGTGCCGCTACTCCAGCAGACAGTACATAAGTAGAGTATTATTGCCTGGCAGAGAGCAACTCACTGTACGCATATGCAGTATTCTGACAGTGGAAGTAGCACAAGAATCGTCAACACATCTGTCTTTCGTTATTTAGTACTAAGTACTAGTTGCTAAACGAATCGTCCACTTATTTCTCTATTTTCAGCCAGTTCACTGCGCCTAGTTGCTACGCGCTTGTTGCTAAGCGTTTGCGCATGCACGGCAGATGTAATGACGTCATTAAGGAGTCTTGTGTCATTACATAATCGTTTTATTGTATGATGCATGCTAACTATATACATACAATGTATGTACTATGCACGCGCACGTACATTCAAAACGAAATTACGTAATCGCTATAATACATGTACATGTATTATATTGAGAGGAGTGTTAACATCAGTGTTACAAGAATCACAAGGGTTAATAACATATGCTTTTGTTATGTTGCCATTAGCGATGATATCTCTGCACATGCTGACTTTCAGGTTGATGGTTACCATGGTTGCTGAGTTTTGCTCATTAGTTATCCTCATTCATAATACATTGCTGGGAGAGATAACGATCAGAAGTAATGAACTACAAGGGTTAATATTATACCTCTATTACCTATCCTTTAATGATACATTTCCACATGCAAAAATGCAAGATCATTGGTTTTATGGTTATTGAGGTACGCTTCTTCAAAAGAAGAAGAAGAAGAAGAAGAAGAAGATCGAATACATGGACAAAATGTGAAAAGCACTTTTTAAGCTATTACACACATTTTACATCACAACGCAACCAATTTTAGTATACTGGTTATGTTTCACACATTCTTCACCTTGATATCATCAAAAGTGAAATTAACTTCAAATTGAAAGTGAAAATGAACAAAATCCTAATATATGGTTTTCAATGGGGATAGACCATAGCAACCCCTATATACACAGTACTACCGTATTGGGTGATATCTGTGTCCCAATTTTGTCATTTTCCAAAACAAAATTATTAACCCTCAGCATGCATGCGCAGCAAGGGTTACTGTACTTGGTTGTGTGTGTGTGTGTGTGTGTGTGTGTGTGTGTGTGTGTGTGTGTGTGTCTGACGCATATTTTCTAGTATGCGGTAAGCTTACACATTGAAAGGAAGGTTTGGCATCACACTGAGCTGATTATTATAAGGATTTTGCAATAGATGCTTCATTCAAAGTTACGCCATCATTTTGCTTACCATCATAGCCTACAAGGGTATTGCAGCGACATTCGGCGCATTTTTTTGACAAGCTTTGGGATGGTCATTTACTCAGCTTAGTGAAGGAATATGTTGTAGGTGCCTGGAATGCGCGTAAGCAAACTGTACGCTGATGACTCATGTCCTACATGTAGTTAACCCTCCATGCATGCACAGGACGGTTACAGTAGTTGGGTCTGTGTGTGTGTGTGTGTCAGTTAAGTCACATCTCACCTCAAGGTATGTCCAGGATTGCCACAGACTGTCCCAGGATGTCATATGTACATGTATGTATGAATGTGCATACATCATCATCCACATAGTCTACGTCACAAGCCTAGTCTCCTCCCCATCAAGGGGCTGTGGCTGCTCCTCAGACGGGGTTAACTAGTTGTCAGATAGGGGACATAGGATATCCCAGGACAGTCCCTAGCAATCCCAGACATATCCGTGAGAGAGGAGCAGATGGTAAGGATATGCCTGTATGTACATGTATGTGTGGCTCCGCCTGTGATTGTGGCTGTGTGGTTAATAGCAGTAGTGCTATGGCATCCTTTTGAGTAAATGAACAGCACTGAAGTGCTAAACCTTCAGCATGTATATATACAAAGCATACTTGCACCAGTCCTTGAAAGCACACGTGCTATTGAAACACATTGGAAGTACATGTATACAGAAGACTTTTAGGCAAAAGACGAAGACTAAAGCAGAAGGAAGCTATATAGCTGCCTTAAATGGCGTATTCCAGGTAGCTATTGTTAGCCTTTTTAGAAGGCTCTGCTACTTCCCAGTGCATACATGTATACTGTTTTCTTTATAATATTAAGCTTGTCAAAATAAACATCTCTGTCTCTCAAAAGCTCCTGAAGCTTCTCCACAACAATATTACTATAGGGTGAACACTCCCACAACACATGAACTACACTCTCACACTCAGCACCACACAATCCACATTGTGATTTGCCTTCTCTACCTCTAACTCTTCATTCAAGTCATGTGTTCCTGACTTGAACTTAAACAATAGTCTAGTTCCTGCATCACAAACCCATACAAATACGCTTAAATTCTACTATTCACCTTCCTCAAACTGCTTACTCTCCTCTCACTAATGCATGTACTCTCCTCTATACAAGCTAAAAATGAAGCTAATGAATATCCCGCACCCATTCATGCTTATCCAACCACTCTACCCCATGCTTTCCTCCTTCTACCTCTACAAGGCTTAGTTTCCCAATTCTGACTAAATAATGAAGTTATGGACATGGTTATCAACCCTCAGGCATTTAATACTACACCATTTTAATATAGCTCTATCTATTGATTTCAATGATTCTACACCCATATCACCTCTTAATCAACCCTCGGTGCGCATGCGCAGGAGGGTTACTGTAGTGGGTCTGTGTGTGTATGTGTGTGTGCGTGTGTGTGTGTGTGTCTGTTAAGTCACATCTCACCTCTGGAGTGTCTATTCGTCCTGAAAATACTGTCATGTACTCAGCAGGGAACGGAGGTCAAAATATTTTTGGAGTTCTCTTTAAAACCGTTCAAGAGTTATGGCGTGAAACGCAAGCGATAGAGCCAATATGCTAATTAGATCTAGCCTACTCTGGCCTACCTGCGATCAGGTTTTCTTCGATGTACAGCAAAGCACCAGCAGTTACTGCATGAGGGAGTACAAGCATGTGTACTGCTCCGGTCAAAGCTATAGCGCTTCCAGCAGTGTACAGAGCCAACTTGAGCCTCAATAGGCACCTGCCCCGTCCATCATTCGCGCACGCTCGTTATGCAGGATTCGCGCATGCGCGGACGCCGAGGGTTCTGCACTTTAGTATAGTGCATTTATTGCTTCATTACAAGTTTTAGACGAAACAACCCACAATCCTTTTGGCTGTCCCAAAATAATGATGCAGCTACTTGACACTTATTACCCTCCCAAATCTGCCCTCCATAGTCCACATGTATACTAGGTCTAATTACATAAAGAAGCAACAGCCTATGTGCAGTTAATAACACAAGGGGTGGTCACTCCCATAGGCACAATAGTCATGGATACAACCGGGGTCACAATTTGAGACCTGCAAAAAACCTTCATGACCCTGTGACCATAGGCAAAATATCTCCGTGACCTTGTGACTCTTCGATAAAAATCTCCATCACCCTGTAACTGCACATGGCACATGCACATAGGCTGCGTCAGTGGTTGCAAAGACGTACGAAAGGTCATGACTGAGATAGCATTATCCACTCTGTTCGAGGCCAATGTGGTGGGAATGGATACTATGCTTTATGAAGGACTGGCTCATCTGCGGTCCTAGCAGTGTGTTCAACTTGAGCGAGGCTTCTCATGCTTACACATCACGAATGCTATACGAGCGAAACTTATATTAGCCAGCAGAGTAGTAGTTAGTTTTAATTCAGTAAGCTCTGTCTCCATGCATTTGGTGCCAACTGTACAAATGTATATATTGGCATATCTTCATAACTTTCTGGAGTCTTCATCACTCTGCCAATGATTCCTGACTTTTCTTTCCAATTATGATTGGTCACCTTGGCAAACTGTTACATTGGTAATTATCCCAGGAGCACGCAATTATCCCAGGAACACATGCACCCCATGCAAAAGGGTGGAACAGGCCAGGGGCAGAGATCAGTGGGTGGAGGGTGTGGTTACGCAAACTTCGGGTGCCATCAAGGGAGATGGAGAATTTTCTGTTCAAGAACACAGAGAGAAGCTTGCAAAGTCACATGCCAAGTTGCGTTTGGAACAGAATGAGAACAATCAGGTTCGGCTTGAAGTATCCCTGGAGCCTTTGGAGGATAAAAAGAGGCGTACAATCATGAGAGCGGTTGATGGGAAGACCTCCAACTGGTTAACCGTAATGCCAGTAGCCTGTCATCAGTTTGATCTCTCTGCTATATCTATATTAACCCTTGTATGGCAGCCAGAGTCTGAGGCGTTGTTTGATGTTCGTGTCGTTGACAGTGACGCCCAGTCATATGTCCAACAGTCTGTGAGTGCTGTTCTTGTATCAGCAGAGACAAAAGAAAAGGAAGTACGCACAAGCAACTGAGGCAAGCCATGCAACTTTTTCCCCTTTTGTGCTATCTGTTGATGGACTCTTTGCTCTTGAAGCTCACTTTGTTCTCAAACGCTTTGCTGACAAACTCTAACAAGTGGAGCAAACCATACAGTGAGGTGATGGGATGGTTACAGACCTGTCTATGCCTTGCCATATTATGTGCAACAAACAGGTGTGTGCATGGATTACGTGTCAAGTGGAGGAGTGGTTTTGGCATGGAAGACGGTGTGGGTCTGGCCATAGTGATGCACTGAATTTTTCCTTGTTTCATTTATTGTACTAGCTTAATATTATTGTGCACTAATTTTTATGCATAATTATTTTTATTTATTTTTTGCAGTGGACATACTATTATACGTATGCACTTATTAAAAGTTGTGTTGTATATGTATAATATTATTATTATTATTATTATTATTATTAATTATTATTATTATTATTATTATTATTATTATTAATTATTATTATTATTATTATCTACAGTAACCCTAGCTAATAACACTTCTATAACACCTCCAGCTTGCCTTTTGTACTACTCCCTCAACACTCTACAAGGAAGCAATACTAGCCTGTGTACCAACAAAAGCCCAAACTCTTTCCTACTCCCCTCAAACTCTACATTCGCTTTCTCAACTAAGCTTCTTTTGCCTTACTAATTCCTTCACCTCCTTACACAATCTATAGTATTCATCCCTTAAATCCTCCCTACCCCTAATAACTTTCATTAATGCGCCCTAACATCTTACCTCCACATTTGTAAACCTACCTAATCTCCACCATTTAGTTACAAGCTTCTCCTTTCTAGACCAGGTCCCTAATTCCATCCATACAAGAAAGTGATCTGCACATCCAATATATTATCTACCTGTACATTCCCAGAGGCTGCCATAAACTGAGCATCAGTTATACTATATAGGCATCTGTTTTAAAGTAGGCCTAACTCTAGTCGTCAGGCTCAAATACCAAGCTTCTATCATTACAAAATAATTCCACCTCATTCAAAAAGGAAATCTGTCTATTGCCACTAGCATTACATAATTCCTCCCCAAACATTATTATTAATTTCTAGATTTACCAACCCTGGCATTAAAATCCCCAAGTGATACCACCCTCCCCTTTACCTTAACTCTTAATCTCCTATCTCTTACATTCCAACCTAATTTGTCACCCACAAGCTTTTGACATTCAACCCACTATGAGTACGCATTCTGCATCCATCCACATATGTTACATATACATAGAATCATTTATTTATTACTGATTTCGTCAATTTTGGTAGGCCAAGCAAATACTCATGATCTCACATCAAAGGCATACGAACTTGTTATTGGCTTGCATGCACCCAACAATTCAATTCAATACTCACTATCAAGAGAGGCGTACAAGCATACAAACATCGAAGTTAAAAGGCACTAACCTGCTTAGAGATTTTGCAATATCTCCATTTGGGCACGTGACAAATGCTGTTGAACAATCCATGATCGAAAAGAAGGGAAGTTTCACGTCTACCTTCTCACACTGTGTTCGAAACTCTGCACATACAATGTATAAAGGAATAAACGGTATAACATATGAAAAGTTCGAAGGGTATAATAACCACCATGACCATAACTAAGGGTGGTACATTCAGTCGGTACCAGTGGGAGTGAGTGCTCAGTCAGTGTCAATGACACCATATAGCTGGTTTGTTCACATACGTGCAACTAGAGAAATAATACCCTGTTTATAGGGCCTAAGATGCTGCCATCACAGAGCAAACCTTTGATGTAGGTATATAGGACCTTCAGTGCCCTACCCTGCCACACTTCACCTGTTCAATCCAGACAATTATTTTGGTTGGCAAATTGTCAATACTGAGTATTCCTAAACCCAGAATGATGGTGCACATTAAAGAACCTATACTGAAGTTTCGAATTAGTGCACTGGATTACTGGACTCACCATTCGATACACTTTTGTGTATTAACACCAGCATCAGTGCCAGAGGTGCTATACTGTCAACAGCAATCATGTGTGGTTAAGCTCTCTCTACAGCGTGGTATTCACAGTCATGCATAAGTGCCTTTATCCTCTGAAAAAGGCTATTGATCTGTATGTATACTGTTGAGTTCATAAAGCCACAGAAGGTGTGATACAATTCATTCATACACAAGCACAAATGGTCATATCCTACAGCCAAACAGTAAATGCACGTAAACTCTCCAGCTCGGCGAAAGCCTTCCTTCCGGTTAACCTTCCTTCCTAGCTACTATCACTGCGAAAACTGGCTATTAAAACACAATGCAGCTCTGGCACGCATGTGATAGCACTACAGTGGTGAGTCCAGCAGTTCAGGCGACTAGATCTAGTTCATTCCAGCAGTCCAGCCTATCGAATCAAAAGTGCTTTACGATTCAGCAGCGGTCGTTTTCAAACATAGACACACATTGTTCTGTGCAAGATAACTTACTTTTCGAAGACACCACCACACTTAGCAACGAGTACGAAGAACCAGTTCTGAACGCAGTCAACCTCCGGGATCGCGTAAGCGCTAACATGGGTAATTGCTATACCATCGATTTCAGCACAGATAATAATCACACAGTACGGTAGTACTGTGTATAAAGTGTAAAAACATTTTCACCAAAATGTTGAAGGATGTAGAGATTGAAGTGCCAAGAAACAAGGTCAAAGTGCAGCATGCATGAAGACAAAGGGAGGGGATGATAGCATGCAACAATCATTACATGTGTAACCCCTTTTAGTATTTACAGATGTAGGGATATGGGTTTACGCATGTTCTGATTGTTGCATGCTATCATCCCCTCCCTTTTTCTGCATGCATGTTGCACTTTGACCTTGTTTCTATACTTTTTGGCACTTCAATCCCTACATCCTTCAACATTTTATTTTACACTTGTTTCACTGGGTTTTACTGTGTGTAGCAACACATATGACTTTCGTGCAGAGTTCTACCTCCCTTGCATACCTATAAGCAGGATATCTAGCAATTGTCAGTGACTCCTACATCCTGTCTTTTACAAATATTGCCTACTGAGTACAACAGCGGGTCCAGTTGCCTGCAACAGTTAGTTGTTCAAAGAAATGGAGCAATGTAGCCAAATAAGACAACACAGCGCTCGAAACAGCGGCAGCTCAATGAACTGTGCACAAAACTAACTTCACGTGTTTGGCACGTGAGCAAACAAGAAAATGGAGTCTAAACTAACACTTGTAAGATTGCAGACCTGGAGTTTGACGGCTTTTGGAGTAGGTATGAAGATTTTGTGCATCAAGGATCATGTACACTCCTGTATAAATGATTTTCGTGAAAGAATTAGAGCGATTACTAACCCCAGTTTCACGGTAGGCCGTTTGAACTGAAGAAGAAGAAGATGATGATGAACAATCCGGGTTTTTACAAATTTCCGAGATTCACTGTAGCTGTATATTTTGCGTACTTTGAGAGTATTAAAATGTATAGAAGCACTGGCAGAGCATGTAGCTTGTCTAAAAAGGCTTAAAACATCCGCGTTCGGGAGTTGTGAGCTGTTACTTTTGTTAAGGCTTAATGGGTGTGTCAGCGCCATCCCTACATATAGAGTCTACCGACTCTATGATAGGGATTGCTATGGTCTATCCCCATTGAAAACCATATATAAGGATTTTCACTTTCAATTTGAGGTTAATTTCACTTTTAATGATATTAAGGTGAAAAATAACTAGTATACAAAAATTTGGATGTGTTGCAGGGCCATAGGAGCAGGTCCAGCACGTGCAGTGGCCGCCGGACCAAAGTTTGGCCAAAAAGCGGCCGGCGTTAATGGCGGAGTACTGTACAAGCGGAGCCACTCCTTTAATTCTGCGAGTATTAATTTAAGGCGTCAAGCACGAATAGCAGCAGATTGTCTATTTCAACCCAAAATTGCACCGGAAACATCCGTTTTCCTGGGGGAGAATGCCCCCAGACCCCTCTAGCAGGCACGCTTCACGCGCTTACTCGATACTCAGCGACACCGCCCGCGCCTAACCAATTGTAATTTGCTTCCTACGGGCCTGTGTTGTGATGTAAAATGTGTTAAAAAGTGCTTTTCACATTTTTGCCATGTTTTCCATCTCCTGCAGCTTATTCCAGTAGAGCTCTACACCTTCTTCAAAAATGCAACTTCTCGTGATACAATGAGGTAGCCCCTGATGTGAAGAAAAGAGAGCTGCCAAAAGAGAGCTGCCATTAGGGCACATGGCAATCCCTATATACACAGTACTACAGTACTGTGTGGTAAGAAGAAGATGAAGAACATGGGCAAAAATGTGAAAAGCACTTTTGTGATATTGCGCATATCTTACATCACAGATCAACCAATTTTTGTTTCATGGTTATTTTTCACACATTCTTCACCTTGATATCGTGAAATCAACTTCAAATTGAAAGTGAAAATGAAGAATATCCTTATATATGGTTTTCAATGGGGATAGACCATTATCAAGCACAGCTTGATAAAAAGAAAGCTGCTGTCAAGGCCTTGTATCAAGCACAGCCTGATAAAAAGAAAGCTGCGGTCAGGGCCTTGTATCAAGCACAGCCTGATCGAAAGGAGGCTGCGGTCAAGGCCTTGTATCAAGCACAGCCTGATCGAAAGAAGGCTGCTGTTAGGGCCCTTTATCAAGCGCAGCCTGATAGAAGAAGGCCGCTGTTAAGGCCCTTTACCGAGCACAGCCTGATAGAAAGAAGGCTGCTGTTAAGGCCCTGTACCGAGCACAGCCTGATAGAAAGAAGGCTGCTGTTAAGGCCCTGTACCGAGCACAGCCTGATAGAAAGAAGGCTGCTGTTACGGCCCTGTACCGAGCACAGCCTGATAGAAAGAAGGCTGCCACTCGTGCATATTTTTCCAGGAATCGAAGTGCTAGGATCATGTCATTTCAAAAATATTATTCTAGGCACAAACATGATAGGATCATGTCGTTTAGAAAATATTATTCCACCCATAAACATGATATATGCCTAGATGGAAAACCTCGGTATATCTTAGCACAGCCCAAACCTGCTCAGAAAGCAATATATGTAATAGGATTGCACAGCAGTTTGTTAAATGATTTTGAAGCAAGGTCTAACTTAACTAAAGCTTTCAAAAACCTACATAAATCTGTTGCAAAGAGAATGCCCAGAGTGTTGGGTAAGACTGCATGCAGATTAGCTGCTAGAAGACTGCTAAACAAAGCCCTGCAAATTCGTAAAGAACATGCTGGAGTTTTGCTCAAGAGCATTAGATCCATTAGGTCCCTTCAGATTACCCAAAGGAATGACTTTGGTAAAGGGTATCACACTATGGCCTCAGAGCCATTTTTCTATGACTCTGCTTACCAGCATGTGAAGAGAGACATTCCCATACCTGTTAATGAGGATGGCCAGTGTGTTGTAGCTGAAGAACTCCACACTGATAATGACAAAGAAGGTGCATGTGCACAGAGAAAGAAATGGGAGTGTAGTGAGTGTAAACCCATTACTGACACAGAGGTGGATGCCATTCTCACCTTAAAAGCAGCCTTTGAAAAGCCACTACAAGAAGTCAGGCATGCCTTAGATGAATGTGATAGTGGTTGTCCTAATGGACACTATTGTAAAGTAATTGAATTTTTGTCTGTGGGCCTTAAAGGCCACCCATTGGTTTGTTCCAGTCATAGTGGTAAGTAAACTCAGAGTACTAAGGGCAGCTGCTACACATTTCCCTGTGTTGAGGCAGTTCCTGCATGATGTACACAGTGCTATCAGAAGCCACATGTGTGTGTTTGAAATTGATAAGGCATGGTGTTCTGGTAACTACCACCAACTAATGCAGATCACTAATGTTGACAAGCTAGATGCTTTGCTGAGCAATGATCTAAACTCAAGCTATGAGCAAAGCACAGATACAGAATGTGCAGATTCAGCCCTTAGGCAGCCTAATTTAGAAGCACAGCTTTTCATTACTCATGCTGGCCTAATAGCTGAGCTAGAAAAGGAAATTGATGATTTCCCTGAGTACATTTGCTGTAGCTGTGAGCGTCTGCATCAGAGGAAGTCAGTAACTGTTTTTAAGCTCAATGACAATCTTAGCAATGTGTGGCCGAAGTTGAAGAGCTTCATTTTACAACAAACCCCAGATGCTGAGGACCACATTTTGTATATGTGTAAGTATTGTAAACCCATGATAAAAAGGGACAGATTGCCACCACGGTGTGTCCTGAATGGGTTGGAAACTGTTCCAATCCCACCAGAACTGGCAGCACTTGACCCACTGAGTAGACAACTTATCCAACGTGCCAAGTGCTACCAAACAATAGTGAGGTTGGGTACATACACTGCTAAAGTGCCCATCTACAATTCCCTAAAAGCCTGTAAGGGAACAGTGTTTTTTCTTCCACTTCCATTGAACAGGACACTTGAAACTCTGGATCAGGTAGAGCAATGTGGTGGTGCCCTACCTAATCCTGAGTTGTACATTATTGTCAATGGTATACCAACAAAAAGTAAAGTTGTGTGGCGTAGCTTGGTTGATGTAAACTGTGTAAAAAAAGCCATAAGCACATTAAAGTTGTGTAACTGGCTGTATAGATATGTGAAGAGTGAATCAATTGATGAGACAACCAAGCACATAATTGAAGTTTCAAACACAGCTCCCACTAGCATGCTTGTAAAAGCTACCAAAGATGATGTAGCTTCATTTCAGGCTTATACAATCAGAAACCTAGATAACAAGCTGTCGCCTACTTCTGATGTAGAACAATACAAACTGCTCAGTGTCAGAGAAGGTCCAATACACAATAGGCAGCAGCATCTTGATGTCATGTGCTTTCCAGTTCTCTTTCCTACTGGAAAGTTTGGTGAGTTTCATCCTCGACAAGAGAAACTCTCTCACAGTGAATACATTAAGTCGAGATTGTTAAACAAAGATGGAAGGTTTCGTAAAGATTCTACCTGCTGTGGCAGAAGGAAATGAGAGACGTCTCAGCAGGTGTGTATAATCTGCTGAAGAGTACTAGAAGACAGGCAATGTCAGTTAGCAAGCTGTTGGACAGCATAGAAGTTTCTGATGAACACCTTGAGGCAAATTTGTGCACAATGCTTCAATCAGTACGTGGTACAAAGCAGTACTGGTTCATTCGCAACAGTGAATTGAAGTGCATGATACGTGAGTGGGGTTCACCGACTCTCTTCCTCACATTCAGTTGTGCGGAATACGAGTCCCCTGATATCACAGAGTACCTCAGGAGAGTAAACAATGTCTCTTCCCACTATAATATTGGTAAGCTTTGCACTGAGGATCCAATCTCAGTTTCCAGAAAGTTCTCCTTGAAGTTTCATGCTTTCTTTCGCAAAGTTATACTGAATGGTGAGGTACTTGGGAAAGTAGATCACTTCTACTGGAAAAAAGAATACCAAGCTCGTGGGGCACCTCATTATCATGTGCTAGTGTGGACAAGAGATGCCCCAGTGATTGGTAAAGATGACCCTGACAAAGTGCTAGCTTGGATCCAGGACAGGATAACTTGTCATATTCCTGACAATAATTCCAGTCCTGAATTGTACCAGCTAGTCACTAGGTACCAGCTACATAAATGTAGTGCCTATTGCAAAAGGAGGAGAAAGTGTGGGAAGAACACTTTCATTACCAGGTGCCGCTTTGGGTTTCCTCGCTCAGTTTGTGACAGTGCAAAACTCAATCCTGTACAAGAGAGCTTGAAGTCAAAGAGCAAAATATACCAATTGATACGTACAGATTCAGAGGTCAGGGTCAATGACTACAACCCTCTCCTGCTACTGCTCTGGAAAGCTAACATAGATATCCAGTTTGTAGCAGAGTCATCACTAGCTCTAGCCCACTATGTCAGTGGGTATGTAACCAAAGCCGAAAAAAGTAGCATGCAAGAGATCTGGCAAGAGGTTGGTGAGAATAAGAGCATTTACAGCCGGCTCTGGAGCTTTGGTATTAGAAGTTTACGGTTTCGAGAGTGTGGTCTGTATGAGGCAAGTGATCTGTTGCTTGGAGATCACCTCAGTGAGAAGTCTGACACTGTCAAGTGGGTAGATGTCTCCACACCTCATAAGAGAAGCCGTAGATTGAAGGATCACAAGCAGTTGAAAGAGATTGCTGAACACAATCCAGATAATGAGGATATATTTGAGGATAACCTTATTGACAATTTCTATCCTCAGAGACCTCAGGAACTGGAAGATGTTTGTCTCTATGATTTTGTGGCCAACTACGATTGGCAAGGTAGAGATAGACAGGGAAGGAGGATCTACAAGAAGCTTGCTAAACCTAAGCTTCCTAATCACAAACTCTTTGATCCAGAGAATGAGGACCAAAGGGAGGACTATTACTACTCCCTAGTTCTGCTTTTCTCTCCATTCAGAGATGAGAGTAGTTTGCTTTTGGAGAATGAAACTGCAGAAGCAGCATTCCACAGGCTAATGAGCAACAAAAGCTCTAGTTACCATGCCAAATTAGAAGCAATTTTGGCAGCTCAGTCTAATGCAAGCCAGACAGGCTGAGGGTCAGGAAGAGAAGGTAAGTAAAGATGATGATGACCCTCAGTTGATTGGTGAGGCCAAAACGGCTATGAATGATGTACTAGACATCAATGCCTCTTCATTTAGTGAACTGAGCTTAGGTGATAGGGTGACCATGTTGAATGGTGATCAGAGGCGTATCTTTGACAATGTCAAGGCCCACCTCCTTCACCAGCAATGTCATGAAACTAATCAGAGGCGGCGGCAGCAGTTCGGAGTTGAGGGGGCGAGGCTGAGGACGGGCTCCGCCCATCTATGTTCATACGACACATGTACGCGCGCGCGTTACGTAATTTGTTATCTGCACGCGCATATATACATGTATATAGTAGTAGCCCGTTTCGAAACGCATCGAGTGCATGCAGCAGCCGCAGCAACACACATTTTGTCATCATAGCTCCTATTTTATTGGGGGGGGCGAGGCCCCTCCTACTGAAATATTGGGGGGCGATCGCCCCCCCCTGCCCCCCCTCTGCCGCCGCCCCTGCTAATGAATGCACATGTGACCTCAAACCACTTTGCATGTTTATCAGTGGTGTAGGGGGCACTGGTAAGTCATTTCTGATTGAGACAATCAGGGCTTTAGTTGGCAGCATTTGGTCATCAGATCGTTTAATATGCAATACCATGTATACCTTTTATTATTATTTGGAAAATTTTATGTTGTATAGTGCATGACTCTGTCACTAAGCATGTGGTTTTGATATTTCATCATCTTTGCACAGCTCTTACAACTACCCTAATCTGTTCACCTGTGTATTCAGTACACTATCATTTGCCTGAATCTAGAGACAGTCTAGGGTCATTCCTTAATTTCTACATACCCACCCTCCTTTATCAGCCTTCTGTCTCCCTGGGTCACTCCCTAACAGAGGGCCTCTCTAATCTGGACTATTGTGGCTTAGGCTTCAGATAGCTAACTTAATATCTGTACCTGTGTTCCCTAGCAACAATCTTCAAACTCCTTTTTAGGCAATCCCTACAGGTGTCCTGTGTGTAAAGGGAAACCAGCTACTTTGACAAAATGAATCCACTAAAGTGCAGAACCATCCCTGCCCTGCAGTTCACGCAGCTTGGAAGCTTGACCAATGGCAACTCACAAAACTCTACTTACCTCTGACCTGCAGGTTGCTTACACCGTGGTAAATACTATAATGCACATGCATGCTCTCTGCAGGAAAATGGCTGACTGTATGTATGGCCTTTCAACAGAGGATATGCTGGATCACTGCAACTGAGTGGTTTCAGAGAAAAACCCACAAATGTTTGGACCTCCATTGCCCACTGAGTACATGACAGTATTATCAGGATGCTCCAGAAGTGAGATGTGACTTAACCGACATACAGACACACAGACACACACACAGACCCAGACCCAACTACAGTAACCCTCATGCACATGCACGGAGAATTAATAATGTCATGACATCACCTGTACCCATCACATACATGTAGATCATTTCCAATAAACATTCTTCCTTGCGTACTGTTGGTACTAGCAGAGGGAGAAGGCCTGACAGGTTGTAAGGTAACCCATAAGCACCTTTTACATTTTGTCATTCAATACAAGTGCACAGACAGCAACACACTGTGAATATACTCTCCCCTAGCCTAACCCTAGACTTAGCTAACCCTACCTGCTGATGATCCCAAACAATCTGTGTACTTATAATGTGAAATGATAATACTGTTCCTGGTTACTCATGAAGACCCAGAGTATTATATAGCAATGATTTACCATTATGGAATTTACCTGGCAAGTGGCCTACCTACTTGGCCAATTTGTGATGAACACAGTCTACCTACCATAATGTTATATATATATAGTAGTGAAAATGCACAGCATTGTAGGGCGGCGTGAGTGAGAAATTGTCAGTTAGGCACTACTAAAATGTACTGAATGTACATTCAGAAACAATACATGAGCAGATAGAGGTTTGTGCGGTGAGCATATATGAATTTCAGTATTGCTCAATATGCACCTACTGGCTTCGTATGTTCAGATGTAAGGAACAAACACTTTATTCGAGGCGCAAAGCCACTTCCCAGCCTGTGAACCCTCAGTCTCAGCTGTCGGCAATGCACACCTGAAGAGGCTGGCTACCCATCTCACCCTGCGCACACCCGATCACATTACATCACCTAACTATCACGTGCTTTAACGCATGCGCCAACAGGAGGACGTACATGGTCAGACGGACGGACGGACATGACTGCCATTGACATTATCAAGGTAGGGGCTCGCTTACGCTCTCCCCAACAAGTTCTAATTTTACATGTGCACTGACCTTTTAAAATCAGCCGATTGTTGTGACTAGGTGGGCTCACTCCGCTGGCCATCCATAGACATTGGATTGACTCCAGAGGAGGTTGCTCACATTTAAGAATTCCACATGCTGTACACTCCTGTTTTCACATTAACAGCAAAAGAAATTGATTTGTCAGGTTCTACCAAAATGGGGTTCTACGGAGGAGACCTTAATTGGCCACAAATTGCAGTTCTAAGTGCTATAACTGCTGACTCAGGGTTGGGTTGGGTTGGGTGGGTGGGTGTACAGTTAACTCTGTGACACGCATGATGCAATGCACAACCTCTTAGCACACTACTTCCATATGATGTTCCATTAGTGTGTGTGTGTGTGTGTGTGTGTGTGTGTGTGTGTGCGCGTGCGTGCGTGCGTGCGTGCGTTTACATACCTCATCCATCTTTCATGCAGGTACATACCTTCAAATGTACTTGTTCATTCTGATTGAGGTATATCGCTATAGGAAGTGTCCAATATACACCACAGAAACTTTATATACATAAATTAATGGACAACCCTGACCATATAACATGCCTCAATAAAAATCACACAGGCGTGATTACTTCAACCAAGTGTATTTTTATTCTGTTATGCAGGGTGTCGGTGAATCTTATTCCGGATGAGATGCTCATTCCACATATACAGCTCCAATTTATGAACACACTACAGTAACATCCTACACATTCACAAAACATTCTGTACAGTCATGCTGATTTTGTCAATTTATAATCAGCTAGTCACTCCGATAGAAAAGATATGCAACGTGCGCTATAATTATACGTACAAAGTAAATCTGAACAGTAACGCGTAATGTGACATACGCAGCTGTCTGTATACACTTGCTATAGTCTTTATTTATGGAGTTGACATACTATAGCATTTGGGGTTCAAAGTGTTTACAAAAAAGAACAATATACATTCCACAGCAGTAACTAGAAGCCGACCAGACAGTGGCAGTGGGGCAGTCCTCTCCAAGTGAAGCGCACCAACATCTGTATCGCAGTACTTCGCCTTATCAGAATATTTAGGCATATACAATCTGAACGCTGTAAAATGTAGACTACTACATGTACATGTATTTGTGTATCTCGACGCGAAGGGCACTACGTACACCAAAGAACAGTCGTTTGAGGCGCACTAAAATCTAAATACATGTGCATAATTACTGTAATCAGCAATGGTTAACTATCAGTGGCTATAAAAGAGTATGCAAGGCCATTTGCAGCATTTCAGCTCAGTACTGGCAGCATTACAGAAGTCTTCAGCATCTTGAAGTTGTCAGATTGGAGCTACAATTGAGAGCAGCATTTCAGAGGTCTTCAGCTCAGTACTGGCAGCATTACAGAAGTCTTCAGCATCTTGAAGTTGTCAGATTGGAGCTACAATTGAGAGTGTCAGATTGGAGCTACAAATGGAAAACAACTGTAACTGAACATTTTTCCACATCCACAATTCTGCCAAAAAGGCAAATAGTCTACTGCTCTTACAATGTTTATGTGCCCTTGCTAGATATAGCTTTAGTTACAAATGTAGCTATGTGCAAATGCTTCAACTGCAAAAATGGAAATAACATTTTTCCATATCCACAATTCTACTTTATGCTGATTACTTACTGCTTTTTTAAGATGTAGAATTATCTGTGGATGAGGTTGAGAGGATGGAAGACTCAGAGCTTGCAAGAACTTGACCAATCTCCGAGGTCACAAAGATCGTCTTCCATCCTCACCATTGACTACAGTGCTGATTACAGCCAACCATCCGGACAGACAGATGCAGTGCCATCCACATTTCCAGATGATCCTCCCCCCCAGTACAATACACCCAAGAGTCCAACAGTGGCCACAGCCACAACAGAGCCTCAGCAGCAACCTCCTCCAACAACATGCCCATACAATTTGAGAAATGAACCTACCACTCAAAATGGTAAGAAATCCTATGTGCGCAGCACAGCACAAGTATCCTTTCAAGTGCCTTTAATATAGTACTACTATAATCAAAGGTTTCCCATAGTCACATGTGGATACACTTGCTTAATCTTGTCATTGTGTAAATCTTTTTCTTCCTTTTTGCCCATATGTTTTTCTTATAGAACCCAACAATGCGGGCAGACTTGGTAGGCGTCGGGGCAGAGGCGGCCATGGCCACAGGGGCAGAGGAGGCCGCAGGGCCCGGAGCGCACGACCCCACGGGGGTGGAAGAGGCTGCGGGGGTGGAAGAGGCCGCGGAGGTGGAAGAGGCCGCGTGGGCGGAGGAGGCCGCGGGGGCGGGGGCAGAGAACGCCGAGGCCAAGGCCGTGGATGTGGTGGCCGCAACAGTCCACCAAAGAATGGCGGCCTTCCCGAATTTACTTTCCATAAGGCCACTGTCAACATCTTTATTCCGAAGTAGCCAGCTCTGAACATACTTCACTGACACTGCTTGTTTATACTCGAATGTTACCATATATATATGTACACTTCAGTAGATCTTTTTTCACATCGTGGCGCAAAATTGATTCCTCTTCGGTTTCAATAAGTGTAGACTTGAAGCAGATGGCTAAAACAGCAAGAAGAAAGCATTCGTGTTGAGTCCACATCCGTCCGCCCCTCAGATTTTGTAAACGAGAAAGTTTCTTGTGCTTCTCTCTACAGAGCAGTAATGATCAGTTGAAACCCTTGTCAGGAACTACTTCGACAGTATGAACCACTACTAAGACTAATAAAGCTTTCAGCTTGCTAGGGAAAGCTAGGGAAGCTAGAAGCGAGTCTCTACCTGTCATTGGGGGTGGAGCATAACTACAGTCTTGTTACAACACTAAGTAACAAATGTGTAAGTGGGGATGGTAAGCAGACAAAAATGGACACTGCTAGGTACCCAAGAAAAACTGGTGAAACAAGTGTAAAAAAACATTTCATTAAAATGTTGAAGGATGTAGGGATGGTAGTGCTAAAAATTAAAGAAACAAGATAGTAATAACCTGAGTGGTGCACAGTGAGCAAACAACTGATGTGACCATATACAATTTATGTATGCACAAAAAACACATGGAAATTATACATGCACAACATGGCAGACTAACAACATAACATTATATAGTTTGGAGTTCAGAGTTCAGAGTTCATGCTCAAGATGAATTACAATTCATGTATGCAGACAATGGATAATTGCATGCAACAATAACGACATGCGTAACCCCTCCCTTTTTTTTATTTCATGGACAAAATTTACATTTTTGGCTCATAGATGTATAATATACATAAAAGAGATGGAGAAGTGTAATCACATTGTACACATGCACACATACATGTACCGGTTCCGATGGTGCACATGCGCATTAAGACATGTGCAAGGCCGTTCTTCGCGGCGCGGTGGCCTGCATGCTGGGATCAAGGCTATGGTTTGCTGTAAAGTGTACAAATGTTATGCACAGTGTTGCATACACTAGTGTTCACTATTGATTCAGAAAGTGAAAAGGTACATTCTAGGCTAGGTTACCGATAACGGCACAACGCTGCGCATGAGCCTGAGTGTTACATGCACGTACAATGGCCTCATGGTAAAGCTTATACCTTTAGACTTCGGTGGTGAGACACTTCCTCTGGGGAAGGAACAGCTCTTAACCTATCACCATCATCAATCTCCATGGGGTCTACAACGTCGATGTAATGGTGGAGTACCTTTGCGGTTTACCATCTCCATTGAAATTAGACTTCACTATCACTACATAGGGATCAATTCCTCTCATCACCTAACTTATCTGAGTACCTGGCGTTGGCCTCTTCGAGTCCCTAAATTCCACTAATACTGACAACATCTCCATAGTCATGCATGGTACATATGCATGCGCGTGCGTGGGAGGTGCATGCGCTTTATCTATGCAACGCATGCGAAACAGGTGGTAGTTGCAGCCGTCGAACAGAACTTTGCGTAAAACTACAGTAATTCCCCTGATTCAATCATGGGACGATTTTACGTGACTTCGCCCACGACTGAATCATGGCATGATTTTACGTGACCTCCGCCACGACTCCATCATGGCAAGCTTTTAAGCTACGTCAAACTCAAGTAAAGCCCCGAGTATAATACAAAAAGCAGGTCTTACTATGGCAAGCTTTTACGTGACTTGATAATGAGCGGGACAGCTCCTATTTTGCGACGTTTAACCTCACGTAACGAAGTCACCATTATGCTAGCCTTTTGCGCTAGTAGCTAGTAGCACTTGACCTTCACCTCGCGTAAAATGCTGCCAGAGTGAAGCCACTCCGGGATTACTTTACAGATCACGTATTGTCTCTGATATGGTAGGGTGTGCTACCCTTAATCCCAAGTCGCTGCACCCCCTTTTCGCCTTTGGAGGCCTGGGACTGAGGCT
Organism: Theonella swinhoei; assembly: GCA_963970385.1. Taxonomy (NCBI): domain Eukaryota; kingdom Metazoa; phylum Porifera; class Demospongiae; order Tetractinellida; family Theonellidae; genus Theonella; species Theonella swinhoei. Next base: position 2,614,009 of record OZ019961.1, on the reverse strand, counting down.
ATACTTTTGCAAAATTAACTCTTCTGACGTTAGCCCCACCTACCTACTTAGCCCTTCACATATATTGCAGGCAAGCCATTTCTTAATAACTCCTCTGATGGCATATGCTGTAGTTAGCCCCCATATTTTAGGCCTTGATACTGACTAGCCTTGACCTATGGTAGTTCACTGAGGTTTCTAGACAATAAGCACGAATCAGTGACAAAGTCACTCCACGTCCACGTCTTGACAGCTTGTTAAGCATGCGCATAGTGTGTATGTGGTTGCAAAGAGCGGGAAACACTTAGATATCAGTTAGTGTGTATGTGAATATGGCTCGTCGCCGACGCTTCGTGGTCTTCTTCTGTTCGTTCTACTCGTCCCTCCGTTCTTGTCAGAACGCCCCAAAATGACTACACAGCAGCAGCAATCATTGCCCTGGTCTGCCAATCAGCTGCTTCTCCATAGTCAGTACATTCAGCGACTGCTAGTCACCCCAACTTTTTATCTCCATCTCTCTTGGATTATTGGAGTCACTCTACTCTCCATCGTTCTGCCCCTGGATGTCACTCTGAAGCTGGTTTATGCTTGCTGTAGTGTGGGGATTAAGCGTTTCACGCCAGACCCTCTTCCTCTGAACATTCACAGCCATTCAAGGTATTTATAACATTGATTTCTACTTCAAGTCAATTAGTTCGTCCATAGATAATATAGACACGTAACCGGTTACGTGTCTATATTATCTATGGTTCGTTCAGAATAAACAGTAATGCACACCGTAGCACGCATGCACACTCATGGGCAGTGGAAAATTGTTGAGTTGTTACCGATGTATTTTAGGACCAATGACTCTGACCAGCTTGGAATTTGTTTATGGTCCATGAAGCTCACTACAAAACTGGCAAGCAAGTATGCTGATTTGAGGCCTACAGGCAATGGTAAGGGTATTTGCAGGACTTACTACAAAATATGAGTGTTAATGTGCAGAGCATGCTGTGTTATACACCATACGTATATATTTCTTGCAGAATTTCAACATATCTATGTGCGCTGCTTAGATGGATCACACATAACATGCAGAGTGACTCGAACCAGGGAGCTTATGATCAGTTACAAAGTGAGGTAGCTATTGCAAAAACTGGCATACCCCCAAACATGCAATAACTTCTAGCGGATAGAAAGCTAGTGAAATGCAGTTCTGATTTAACAGAGAATTCCACTCTAAATTTGAAAGTTTGACTTTGTGGGGGTGGTAACTGTGATATCTGCTATATTTCTGGTTCTTTGTTTATCTGTAAAGAGTGCAAACAAACACTGTGTGCTGAATGTAATGCCAGAGTTCATCAACACCCCAAGAGAACTCACCATAAAACTAGTCCTCTTCCTGACTGTGCAGAGAATATAGAAATGTCTAATTCCAATGTATTCCAGAGTCTGGAAGACTTTGAGACACATCTGTCGCAGGGCTCAGAGCAATCGTTCTCTGATGCCATTCTTGTTGCAACTCTTGCTGAAAAAGCCTCTGTTTTCAATTTCCTCCAGTACATCAAAATAAAAAGGCTGTGATTGTTACACCTACCATAAGTCTAATGCAGGACCAGGATCATGATTTACACAGCAAGGGTATTTCTTCAGTGTACCCAGGCTCAGCACAATTAGATAAGCAAGTAGAAGAAAGTGCTTTGAGTTTAGTTTGAGTTTGTGGAGTAAGAACCATTGCATCACTGACTGAAAGAATTCCAGGTTTTTGCACTGAAGCTGATGCACATTTTGTTGACAGTGAATGTGACTGGTCCAAAGCAAAGAATTGGGCTCAGTGGTGGTGCCGCAGCACTCATTTGAAGATGCTTTGCAAGGCATTGGCTTGTATGGACAATGATGTGTGGGAAGAATGTCCTACTACAACAAATGCAGTAGAACGCAGGAATCAAAATTGCTCTTTAGCTAAACCTTTGCATCCCAAACTCTAGCCATGATAGAGGCATACAAACTAGATAAAGTAACGTGATATAAGTTTATTGCTGCAAATGAAGGGACAAGTATTTCATACCGCAGTAAAACAGATGAGGCAAGGAAGTCTGGTGCTGCTGCACGACGGACTCAGCGCAAAAGGAAAGCCTTGTATGACAAGGACAACGAATTTGGCCCACCAGATAAGAGGTGCAATTTTTCAAAAGAGAAACATGCAACTGAAAAGACTGTTCCATTGATAAAAATGTCGTAAGTATTCATCCTAACCTCCATCCTGAAGTTGTGGGGAAACGGGTTCATGTTAATTAAATATGATTACACAGATGGTGGTTGTGATTGGTATGAAGGGATAATTGTAACATTTAACTGCATCTCGGGAAAGTATGGAGTTTTCTTCCCCTCTGACAATACATCAGAGGAATTTAGCCTCAATGAAGAGGGATTTGTAATCAATGATATTAAGGTAACTCATTTTAACACAATATCACCTGACATTGATCATAATTGTGTTGATTTAATCACAATATTATATGTACCTGACAACATTTAATCGCCATATTATATGTAGCAATAATATTTAACATGTACACGATTAAACGTTGCTGACAAGATTGTGCGCATGCGCGTTGTCCAAAAAAAGTAGGTGGGGCTATGCGATAAAGGTCACTGTGCAATGGGCAATGTAAAGTAATCCCGGAGTGGTCATTGCCGCTTCACTCTGGCAGCATTTTACGCGAGGTCAAAGGTCAAGTGCTACTAGCACAAAAGGCTAGCAGAATGGCGACTTCGTTATGGTAGTCTCCTGGGGATGATTTACGTGAGGTTTAAGTTCGCAAAATAGGAGCTGCCCCGCTCATTATCAAGTCACGTAAAAGCTTGCCATAGTAAGACCTGCTTTTGTATTATACTCGGGGCTTTACGTGAGTTTAACGTAGAGTAAAAGCTTGCCATGATGGAGTCGTGGCGGAGGTCACGTAAAATCATGCCATGATTCAGTCGTGGGCGAAGTCACGTAAAATCGTCCCATGATTAAATCAGGGAATTACTATAGTTTTACATAGAAATATGCACGACCAGTTGCAGCGAGTTATGTCGTAGCCGCAATAAGTCAGAAAGTAGTTTTGGAAGGTTTGTCGTAGTCGTAGTCGCAGCAAGTTATGTCGTAGTCGCAGCGAGTCGCAGCCGTAGTCGCAGCGAGTCGCAGCCGTAGTCGCAGCGAGTCCTGTCGTAGTCGCAGCGAGTTATGTCGTAGTTTCACCGAGTCCTGTTGTAGTCGTATTATCCAGGAAGTAGTTTTACAAGGTTTGGCGTGCCATATGGACGCCAGCAGTTCTTTGTCGACACCAGTGTTTCCACAATTTATTATGCAGAAATGCTCTACTACAACGGTATAGATTTTGGTTTTTCCCGCGAGAGCCGCCCCATTTCTGGCTTGGATATGCGCAGTAGGGTGTCATTAGTAAAATCTGGTATAAGGTTATAGGTTGAACGACTCGAAATGTTTTCAGACGGTACCGCCCTATGCTCCGCCCCTTCACCTCTATTGACAGATGGCCCAATATGTTTATATGGGTAGTGCTCTGAAAACGTGCAGTTTCAGTGTTGGGAGGTATCTGCAGGGATAATGGCACCTCGCGTAGTAGCCAATCCCCTCTGCTCAATACTTATGGTCGTGTGACTTCTCTAAATGGTGATGAGGATGTGCCTTTTACATGTATGTTTACACTGTACTGAGCAGAGGGGGATGGTTAGAGCATTGTATTGGCGTGAGTAAAGGGAGAAAGAATGGAAGGGAGCATTATAGTGGAGGAAAGGAGGGAGACCTGGAGGGAGCATTAGAGCTGAGGGAGGGAGGGAGTCTTGGTGCGAGCATTAGAGCTGAGGGAGGGAGTCTTGAAGGGAGCATTAGAGCTGACGGAGGGAGCATTCGAGCGGAGGGAGGACTGGGAGGGAGACTTGGGGGGAACATTAGAGCAGAGGGAGGGAGGGTGACTAGGAGGGGTAGGACAGGGCTGACATGTACTGGGTGGGGTAGGTATGAATTGTGTAGCACACTAGCCAAACAGGAATCCCTCCCCCTCCCTCTCCCTCCCCCTCTCCCTCTCCCTCCCTCTTCCTCTCCCTCCCTCGCCCTGTTACTGAGTCTACCTCGCCCCAGGCCCTGTCCAACTGAGTCTCCCTCGCTTTCGCTTCAGTTGATTCTCTCTCTGGTCAGTGTAAAGATGGACAACGTACCAACATCAACAAGAGACTTGCACCTGAGCAGACAACAGCAGCACACAAGAAGGCCAGAGTGCAGGGTCCACTACTATCACCCACAATGATGTACGGAAATCGCATTACCTGGTCTAGTAGTGCAAAGGACTGGTATAATGACTCAGAGCGCTAGCAAAACTAGTAAGCACCTTCGCCTGAGCCATATTGATGGAGCTCTTGTGGGTTGTGGGTATTGGCTGTGATAATAATCTAATTGATGGATTTTTTGCAAATGGGGCAGCTATTAGAGGCATTTTATCAACTACTTCGAATCTGAAGTTGTAGCTTTTCTCTCCCTCAATCAGCGCAGTTGACACGTCATTATAGGGCCAAGCGTATGCTACACACTCACCAGTCACCAAGGCATCTTGTTCAAAAAAATGATCACGTGATCTGTCAATAGAGGTGAAGGGGCGGAGCATAGGGCAGTACCGTCTGAAAACATTTCAAGTCATTCAACCTATGACCTTACCAGATTTTTACTAATGACACCCTACCACGCATGCGCAAGCCAGAAATGGGGCGGTTCTCGCGGGAAAAAACAAAATCTATACCGTCGTAGTAGAGCATTTCTGCATAATAAAATGGGCATCACAGTATTGGCGCAATGGAATATATATATTTTTTTACAGTAGTATATACATAAATAAAAAGGAAACACAATACAATTGCAAAAATTAAAATACAATAGCAATTCCGAAGAATGTTGATGAAGCTATACAAGTACCAATGTAGTGTTCAAACCCTGAGGTTTGCCTCCGCAGCAACCAAGTCCAGAGGTGGTATTGGTAGAGGTGGTATTAGTTGTCTGACTGCTGTACCGATGGATGAGCGAGCACCCCTGATGCATTGGATGGCAGATTTCAACAGGGTGAAGCTCATGTTAACCATGCCATGGTGCAGCTATAAGGCTGTTCTTTCTTTAGGGCAATCATTGAAGCCAGCCTCTTGTAACAGACAGTAGCAGCCCTTCCCATGCCTCCAGTAAGGGAAAGGACTAGTGGGGTGAATGAACCATGTTCAATTTCTCTCACTCTTTGTTCATAAGCTTGCTTCTTTATATTCTCATGCTTGCGGTAGCAGGTAGAAATCGGTTGACAGTTTGATGGGGCAAGTGGATTGAAAACCCGAATGTCAAAAAAGGCACGCTCATAACGTCCACCCCAGAAGCCGTCTGCCGCAACGTCAAGTCTGGCACCATCTGTACTGATGGCCGAGGCACCAGCGAGTGTCTCTCCAGATGTTGCTCAATACAGACATCATGGCAGACTTCAGTCATCCGGGTATTCGTTAGATCCCTCACCTCGTTGTGGCGGAGGCTCGGAAAACCACCTTTGGGGCAGGACAAAGCATGCTGTACTGAGAATGAAGAGCCGCAGGCACAATGGGTTGGCCAATTCTAGGGCAACCAGCCATATCTGAGTGATATTGCTTCCCGGAATTCACCCTTGTGGAGCGAGAACCCAAATTCCTCAATTGGACGGAAGGTCAGCCAACTCGAGGCTCCCTTTTCTTGGGCTAAGTTCATGGCCCGTTGCAAGTCCGCTGGTAGTATGTCCTTTAATGCAGAGGCAGCATCCATCTCACTCTTTTGACGATTTTTCTTCAGTTCGACACTTGCAGATAGTTGGGCAGCGATGCACTCATATGAGTAGTCATTGTCCTTGTGTAGAAATGAGCGAGGCTAATGGGTTTGCAATTGAGATGGAGGCTAGGTACATTTTCTGACATGACTTTGTAAGGTTGATGATACCAAGACCTCTGGCCGGCAGAGCAAAGAGATCACGAGTAGGCTCATTGAGAGGAGTGCCAGGATAAAGACGGTACTGATGCACTCTTCAAGTGGTTCAAGAAGTGAGTTAATGTTCGAATTAGTCTGGCATAGGTACGAGAATTTGTGGACAAAGCCATGAATGAAGGCTGCATAGCAGGCATGGGGTTGTGCTTTGGCTATATCACTGAGTAACCTCAGATCACAAACCCAGTTGTTGACCTTTTCATGAATGAATTGCTCAGTGAATTCGCTGGAGCCAGGGGGAGCACCTAGGTAAGGTCTCCCATCTTTGCTGTCTGTTGGTTTTGTTGTTATTGGATGCTTGGATGGTTTGCTCTCCCCCTCTCTCTGTGTTTTTGGCTAACTGATATGTCTGTTTGTCTAAAAATGCCTATAATTATTGTACACATCACTAATCTTCTAGTCAGATATATCATTTATTTTTATATGGACCTTTTATTTTCCTAAGTAAGATGTATTTTCTTAATCCAGATGTTATGTATATATTTTTTATACGATACTTCCTAGTACAGTCCTATTATCACTATACCTATTGTTTAATGTGTTTGTTTTTAGTCCCTGCGTCTGTGGTGTGTGATGTGGTATGTTATAAGTAAGCCAATATGAGCCCTTGTGAGTCCTAATGCAAGTCCATGTAAGTCAGTGTAATGATGTTAGTGCTATGCGTGTGATTTCTCATGACTGGTTATGTTGACGTTGGTTGTGTCGAAGATCTCCATCAATCCTCTAAAAAATGACTGGATGGATCTCAGGTGGAGCCTGACCATTTGATATAAGCGCATCAGCCTGTGCTGGCTTGGCAGTTGGGTGTTTCAGCTTCAAAACATCTAGAACTGATGGTGATGTGGAATCATCCTTGTCGGTTGGATCGTTGACACCGCTGCTACCCTTGTTTGTCCAGGGCTGCACTTGTATTTCCCTTAAACATCAGGTTAGCAAATGTCCTGGCTAGTTTTTGGTTGCCTGGACTATGATTGAAACGCTTTGGGAGATGCTTCTGAAGGCATCTGCCCTTTTCACAGAGGGCGGCAATGTCCCCCTTAGCCCACAGACGCTCTAGACAAGCACTTAACTTTTGGCTTTGGTTTAGAGGAGGGTTTCAGAAGTGCCAATACCAACAACACAGTTATGGCCTTTAGGGCTATGGGCTCCAATGTGGTGGACTCCGAGTAGGCACGGAACAGTCTACTAATCCCTGAAACAAACTGCTTACCCCCCTTGCCCAGAGGTACCTTAAAGATGTTGGCTCTCCAGTGAACTACCCCTGAGTAGGCAGAAGTCAGGGCAGCAGTGAAAGAGGCTGAATAAAGTCCCCCCAAACAAAGCTCGTCTGCACCACAGGACTGGGGGTAGGCAGATGGTGGGCAATAGATGGAATCGCAGTCGGCATCCTGATATTTCCCTGGTTTGACGAGATGGTAGGGCTTGGGTTCAGAGGAATCAAAGTGACAGAGGTGTTGGTTGTATTGCTCTTGGACGAAACCTGGTCTATGGCAGTCAGCTGCCTGTTGGCTGAGAGAGGCTAAACTGGTGTGACTTTAGGGGCGGATGGTTGCACTATGTTCAGGCACATTCCCCTTCGAGATGGCAGGCAGTTGGTTATAGAGTCTAATATCTTCAAAATTCACACACGCATACAACAACCCCTATGCAATACACATCTGCATCTTAAATACCTACAGTAACCGGAAATTGCTAGCTGATTTCCTGTACAATCCAATCTACACATCGCACACACAGTAATTACACATACAGTACTAGTCAGTTTTCTACAGACACTACATTTCCTCCCCACTTAAATTCACACATCCAAATGTAGGAACATTAACCGTTCCGGGGGTCGTCGTTCTCGGGTCGAACGTCGCACTTGGGTATCTGGGGTATCCTCAGTGGCCTCAGTCGGCTGTTCTGATGGGGGCTCCATTGTCCGGGGTTCGTGATCGATCATAATGTCCATCTCTGGGGAACCAGTAAGACCTGTGGTGTTCCGAGCCCTTACATGGTCCACATGGCGACGTACCTCTTGACCATCCTCCAGGCGGATGAGATAACTGAGGGGGCCTCTCACTTCTGCGATACTCCCTGGAAGCCACCGGGGGCCTTCGCTGAAATTTCTCACCCATACTTTGTCACCCTCTATCATTGAACGTGCTGAAACACTTGAATCATGCCCCTGCTTTTGTCGGTTCTGGCACTTACGAACTCGCTGTCCGATATCAGGGTGTAATAGAGCGTGGGCGTCGCTTCAGAAGAGGTTCTGCTGGGGAAATGCCAGTGGTTGAATGAGGTGTAAGTCTATATTTAGAAAGAAACCTTGCCAGTCTGCTCTCTATTGTCCCCTCCTCCTCCTTCTTCATGGCTGTTTTAAAAGTCTGTACCGCCCTCTCTGCTAAGCCATTGGTGGACGGGTGGTATGGTGAGCTGGTGATGTGCTTAATGCCATTCTTCTTACAGAATGAGTCAAACTCTGAGCTGGTAAACACAGACCCATTGTCAGAGACTATGATTTCAGGTAGGCCATGTGTGGCAAATACAGTTCTCATTTTATCAATAGTTATTGCTGATGTTGCTGACGAAACGGCTAAAAATGGTCCGGCATAGTCTACATGCAGACGAGTCCATGGCCGATCCGGCCACTCCCACGGATGCAGTGGTGCTGGAGTCGGCATCTTCTGGGCCTGTTGGCAATGAACACATCCTTTTACTTTGTCTTCAATGTCCAACTCTATGGCTGGCCACCACACATACCCCCGTGCCAGCCTCTTCATGCGCACTATTCCAGGGTGTCCTTCATGTAATTCTCCCAGTACTGCTTCTTGCCCCGGGTTTGGTACCACCACACGATTGCCCAGGAGTAAGCATCCATCCTGTACTGAGAGCTCATATTTGCGGTTTTGATATGGCCGAAGAGTCTTATCCACCACAACTGGCCATCCTGAAAGGACATAAGTCCTCACTTGTGACAGTACTGGGTCCTTGTCCACCCATGCCTTGATCTGTATTGCACTTACTGGCGACTGGTTCAGCTGTTCGAGGAGTAGTACCATCTCTCCTGGTAGGGGCACTGATGATGGTTTGTCCGGAAGTGGCAGGCGACTCAGCCCATCTGCATTCCCATGCAATGAACCGGGTTTGAACTCTATGGTGTAGTCATATGCACTTAGAGCTAAGGCCCAACGTTGAACTCTAGCAGACACGATGACGGGAATTGCACGGTTCTCCGCGAACAAATACTTGAGTGGTTGATGATCAGACAGGATGGTAAACCTGCGCCCACAAAGGAATTGATGGAAGTGTTTCACTCCGAAGATGATGGCAAGTGCTTCCTTATCCAGTTGTGAATATTTCCTTTCTGCCTGCGAAAGAGACCTCGATGCAAATGCGATTGGCCGGTCTGTACCATCTTCCATCCTGTGTGATAAGACTGCCCCTACCCCGTACGGGGAGGCATCGCAGGAGAGCAGCAGTTCCTTCTGTGTGTCATAGTGCACCAGAAGCGATGAGCTAGTCAATAGAGCCTTTGAGTTCTGGAATGCTTCCTGTTGTGGTCTTCCCCAGCTCCATCGCTTGTTCTTCTGCAGCAACTCATACAGTGGGGCTAATTGGGATGACAAATTTGCCGGAAAAAAGTGCTATAATAGTTGAGTAGCCCTAAGTATGCCTTGAGCTGGGTAACATCTGTTGGTGTGGGTGCCTGCTTTATGGCCCGTACCTTCCCAGGGGCTGGCTGCAACCCTCTTGCGGATATCTTATGCCCCAAGTATTCTATCTGTGGTAACATGAACTCACACTTTTCCCGTTTTAGTCTGATCCCTGCCGCCTCCAGCCGATCTAGGACTGTTCGTAAGTTCTCCAAGTGGGCTGCCTCCGATTTCCCCGTCACTAAAATATCGTCCAGATAGACACACACGTTAGGTAGTCCGCCCAATATAGATTCCATTGTCCGTTGGAATATGCCGGTGCAGATGACACTCCGAAAGGCAATCTGTTGTAGCAGTATAGTCCCTTGTGAGTGTTAATGGTGACATACTTCCTCGAGGACTCCTCTAGCATGATTTGCTGGTATGCATGGGCAAGGTCTAGTTTTGAGAAGGTCTGACCACCAGCGAGGGAGGAATACAAATCCTCAATTCGAGGAAGAGGATAACTGTCTGTCAGGGCTGCCTGGTTCACTGTCTGCTTATAGTCGCCACAGACCCGGACTGATCGATCCCTCTTGACCACTGGCACGATGGGTGCGGCCCATTCAGAGAAAGATACAGGTTCAATCACTCCTTCCCTTTCTAGCCGATTCAAGGCTTGCTCTACTCGGTCCCGCAGGGCATAAGGAACTGAGCGAGCTTTGCAGAATCTTGGGAGTGAGTCGGTCTTTATGTGTATCTTGGCTTTCATGTCCTTCACTGTCCCTAGTTCCTCTTTAAACAGCATAGCATGTTCTGTGAGTATCTCTGCTAAGGAAGTACTCTTGGATTGCAAGGTGTGAATTTCTTTCCAGTTCAAGTGCAACTTCTCCAACCAATCCCAACCAAATAGACTGGGACCTTTTCCCCTCACTACCAGAAGGCTGAGGCGTTCTTGCTGTCCTTGGTACTCTACAGTCACAGTAAGGTTGCCCAGCAACTTCAATTTCTCTCCTGAGTAGGTCAGGAGGTTGACTGATGCATCTGATAGTGGAGGTGCACATCCCTGTGGCCACAGCTTTTCATATGTGGCTTGGCTAATGATAGAGAGGGAGGCACCAGTGTCCAGCTCCATGGTGATTGGCACTCCCTCTACCATAACAGACACCTCATAGGGAGCCACTCTATCAACGCGATCCGTGCACACCTGCCACATTGGGGCACTATACTCTTCAGCATCTTCAGTCAGTGCCTCTGATGTGTCTGGCTCCTCATTGAGGCAGTGTGTTGTTGGAGGATGGTTGGTTCCAGTTGGCCCCTTCCTGCGCCCTCGACACGCTCTGGCTAAATGCCCCCTTTTTTTACAAAAGTTGCATATCGTATCACGGAAACGGCACCCTTGAGCAGCATGCCGCCCCCCGCATCTGTAACACGGGGCTGCTCTACCCTTGGTAGATGAGGGCTGTTCCGCCGGTGTCCATGTTAGCTGTTCCGACTTCTTGGTGCTAAGAGTCTTTGCATTGGCCTCCGCCGCTTCGTAGGATTGTACCTTTTCGAAAGCGTCCTTGAATTTCAGCTCCGGTACCGCCAGTAGTTGACGTTGCCATCGTTCATCCTGAATTCCGCACACGAGGCGGTCACGCAGCATGTCCTCAAGCGTCTCTCCATATTCACAGAATTGTGCTAGTTCACGCAGTCGGGCTACGTATGCTGCCACCGTCTCGCCGCTCTGCCGGACACATGTGTTAAATTTAAAACGCATAACTATGGCCGACGGCTTGGGGTTGTAGTGAGCATGTACCAGTGCCACGAGCTCTGTGTATGTCTTGGTGGTGACATCAGCCGGCGCCACCAGGCTCTTCATGAGCTTATAGACTGGGTTGCTGCACACGCTGAAAAGGATTGCTCTCTGCTTCTCAGCCATATCTATGCCGTTGGCAACAAAGAAATGTGAGAGGCGCTCTGTGTAGAGGTCCCATTCGTTCGTGTTCCCATCGAACTCTGGAGCTTTACCGACGAACGATGCCATAGCCGGCCGATCTTTATCCTCGTCGCCAATATAGAGTCTAATATCTTCAAAATTCACACACACATACAACAACCCCTATGCAATACACATCTGCATCTTAAATACCTACAGTAACCGGAAATTGCTAGCTGATTTCCTGTACAACCCAATCTACACATCGCACACACAGTAATTACACATACAGTACTAGTCAGTTTTCTACAGACACTACATTGGTACAGCTCCTCCTCTCTTTGACACACGAACAGTTCTTACATTTCCCATCGCCATTACATCTACAACAGACCCCCATTTTTTCGCTTAACCAACGCGTGGGTGCGTGGGTAGAGTTTAGCCTAGTGTTAGCCTTTTAAGAACCCTTAAGAACCCTTGGAAGGCTCTGCTGTCGAAAAAGTGCGCGGAATGTCGCTGCAGTACCCTACAACACAGGAAGCGGTGTATCTCTGCAACAGAGCGGTTTCAGAGAAATCCCCACAAATTTTTCCACCTCCGCTCCCCGCTGAGTACGTGACAGTATTTTCAGGCGCTCCAGGGGTGAGATTTGACTTAACAGACACACACACAGACAGACCCAACTACCGTAACCCTCGCTGCGCATGCGCACCGAGGGTTAATAATAAAAGCATATGTTGTTAACCCCTGTGATTGTTATAATACTGAAGTTAACACTCCTCTCAATGTAATACATGTACATGTGTATGGTGATTACATAATATCATTTTTAATGTACATGCAGAGTACATACATTGTACGCATGCATTATATGATAAACCAATTACAAAATTTATCAATACATACTTTTTGTTAACCCTTGTAGTTCATTGACTACTGATGATTCTCTCTCCAAGCAATGTATTATGGAATGAGGATACTCATCAGCCAAAAACAGAAACATGGCAACTAGCAACCTGAAATTTGTCATGTCAATATATATCATGACTACTACAAAATCTGTTTGTCCATAGTACAAAATGTTTACGTATAATATTATATATACACTAAAGTGCGTCCTGAATTACGTCATCGCGTTCAGCGCATGCGCGTAGCAACAGGCGGCAAACGGTAACCACTTGGCAACTAACAGCCGTTCCAAAGAATCTTGATTCTAAAGAACTCCCTGCTTTGTGCGAGAGGTGTTATTGAACTGGTTCTACTAACGGAGCCGTCAGCTGCAGTGTATTTCCTCCCAGTGCAGACAGTGGGTCCGTTACATCTTGTCTTCCAGCTCTCGCATAAGGTGTGTTGCCAATGCAGTAGTATTCCCTAGCTATTTTCATAGCTGTATTTGTTGGGTTTATATTGTCATTGGCACTGACACTGACTTACCATAAATAATGGCACGCTTCTGTAAGAAAGCAGAAAAGGCTTATAGACGCCAGTACTACAGCGCCAACAAAGGCGAAGCATTGAAGCAGTCAAACAAGTACTATGCGCTGAATTCAAAAGTTAAGAAAGAGGAAATGAAGAAAGCTTATGCCTCAAATCCTCTGCCAAAGAAAATGGCAGCAAAGAAAAGCTATGCTGCAAATCCTCTGCCACAGAAAATGGCAGCAAATCCTCTGCCACAGAGAATGGCAGCAAAGAAAAGCTATGCCGCAAATCCTCTGACACAGAAAATGGCAGCAAAGAAAAGCTATGCCGCAAATCCTCTGCCACAGAAAATGGCAGCAAAGAAAAGCTATGCTGCAAATCCTCTGCCGCAGAAAATGGCAGCAAAGAAAAGCTATGCCGCAAATCCTCTGCCACATAAAATGGCGGCAAAGAAAAGCTATGCCACAAATCCTCTGCCACAGAAAATGGCAGTTAAGAAAAGCTATGCCGCAAATTCTCTGCTAATGAAATTGGCAATAAGGAAAACGTATGCCTCGAATCCGCTGCCTAAGAAATTGGCAGCAAAGAAAAACTGCTTCAAACCCTTTGCCGAAGAAATGGTACAGAAGGCATTGTTCCATTGTTTTACAACACAGGCATAGTCATTATTATCAATCAATAATGCATAGAATAGCAGCAAGATTACTGCATCATGCTTTACACCGGGTGAGAGAAAACCTAAAAAACAAAGTGTACCGCATGCAGAACAAGCAGAAAATCTCATCCGCTAAAAAAGCCCACTATGCAATAAAAGAGCCAAAGCTTGACATGAAACAGATGTATGTCAAGCTCATTAAGCAGAAAATTGCTCAAAAACCCTCGCTAAGGCATAAATTCCTGAATGCCTTTAAAAGTGCTCGCAAGCCTCTTGCTGAAAAAATAAAGACTAGCAAGCTTTCCTACGCTGTTTCAAGTATAGCCTCACGAAGGTTACTGCAGCGAGTACTGAAGGCACGTAAACAGAGTGTGGGTGAATTGTTAGGCTGCATAAGAGCAGTAAATTCATTGAAGATGTCAGATGATGATTTTTGGCAAATCTCGCCATACTGCATCCTCTGAACCATTCTTCTATGATCTGATTATTGCCCAGTCAAACACACCTCTCCCATTGTTGTTGACAACTTTGGTAGATGTGTAATTGCAGAGGAAGAAGGGGAACGAGATGTAAAAACAAGCAGGCCTAAAAAGTGGAAATGCACTTTTGAGTGTAAACTTCCTACCTCAATGGAAGTGAAGTGTATTAAATCTTTAAAAGATCTGTTTGAGAAGCCTGTACGAAAGCTGAGGGAGGCCTTAAATGGCATTGATAGCTGTAGTGAGCATGGGCACTACACATGCCCACTTGTGAAGAAAGAAGAGGCTTACCACGAGCTTGCTGGGCACCCCCTCCCCTGTAGTGTGGTAAATGCTGAATGTAACAGTAGCCTCAGAATTCTGAGAGCAGCAGCTACGCATTTCCCCCTATTGCATAGGTTTGTAGTTTTGCTATATCAAGCTATTAGACTACATCGCCAACTAGACAGAATCGACACTGCATTATGTGCAGGAGATTTCAGCAGTCTAGTACAACTCTGTGGCCTGTCAGACTACAAGGTGCTGTTTAAAGCTTGTTCAGTTGATGAAGCTTGTAGTAGTTCCATACATGTAGGTCTGGAGGATAATGACACTAGTCAGCCCATTAGGCTACAGGAGCCTAAGCTTCCAGATCTAGAATCTGATCTGCATGTAGAACATGCTGAGCTAATTGAAGCTATTGAAAAAGACTTTGCTGATGATGCAGAGTTTCCCTGTTGCAGCTGTGAAAGGCTGTTTCAACGCAAAAAGGTCACGGAATTCAAATTTTCTGATTCCAAGTTTCATTCAAATGTCTGGAAAAGCCTTAAATGCTACATATCGCAGATTAATCCTAGTGCTGGTGGACAGACACACTATGTGTGTCAGTTTTGCAGGCCGAAGTTAAATGGCAACACAATGTCCAATCGGTGCATCCTCAATGGTTTGATAACTGAGCCTGTCCACAAAGAACTAAAAGAATTAGATCCACTTAGTAAACAAATTATACAGAGGGGAAAAGCCTTTCAAGCCATTATCAGGTTAGGCACATATACGGGAAAGGTGCCTTCCTACAATTCTCTGAAGACATGTAAGGGAACAATGTTCTTCTTACCTCTGCCTCTAGACAAAACACTGCAAACCATCGAGGAAGTAGAAAACAATACCACTGTAGGGCTCCCTGACCCGGAGCTCTACATTTTAATCAGTGGTAAGCCGTCAAAAAATAAGGTTCTCTGGCAGAGCCTCGTGAATGTAGATCAAGTTAAAGCTGCAGTCCAGAAGCTAAGGTCCATCAATTGGCTTTATGCTAATGTAAATGACAGCAGTATCGATGATGCTTCTCGACGTATTGTCGAATGTGTCAGTAATACTAGTAGCAAAATGCTAGTATAAGCCAGTGCTGAGGATGTAAGTTCCTTTCAGGCCCACACAATAAGGCGTTTGGAACAGAAAGGGTCAAGCCTTACTGACACAGAGCATTACAAGCTTATGAATGTAAAAGAAGATGCTCTGAGTAACAAGTTAAAGCAGTTGGACGTGCTGTGTTTTCCTACATTGTTTCCTACTGGAAAGTTTGGGGAATCACATGCACGTTCTGTTTCAATTACAGCGAGTGAATATTCCAAATTGCGCCTCCTGAACCGTGACTCACGGTTTAAGAAAGAGTCTCAGTATGTCTTCTTTCTTCTGTGGCAGGAGATGCGTGAACTGGCAGCCGGTGTGTACAACCTAATGAAGGGTACACGGCGGCATGCACTGCCAGTAGGTGAATTTATGGACAGATTGTCTGCCTCTGATGAGGATGTAGAAGCCAATCTGTCCACTGTATTTACAAATATGAGGGGCTCTAAGCAATACTGGTTTCTCAAACGTAGTGAAATTAACTGCATGATGCGTGAGTATGGCCCTCCGACCCTATTTATCACTCTCAGCTGTGAGAGTGTCGAGATATCAAATTATCTCAGAAAAGTATATGATGTTCCAGACAGTTTTCCAATTGGAAAACTGTGCACAGAAGATCCAATATCTGTATCGCGGAAATTCTCGCAGAAATTCCATGACTTTTTCCAAAAGGTTATTGTCAAAGGTAAGGTATTGGGACCTGTAGCTCACTTCTTCTACAAGAAAGAGTATCAGGCCCGTGGAGCACCTCACTATCACATCCTGCTCTGGATAGAGGATGCTCCAATAGCCGGTAGAGATGAACCAGAAGATGTATTGCGGTGGATTCAGAACAGAATCACATGCCGCATTCCAGAAGAAGATAGCAATCCCGAACTACATCAACTGGTGACCAAATACCAGAGTCACAGGTGTAGTGGGTATTGCCAGCGAAGGAAGAGGGTGAAGAGCACTTACATAACCTACTGTAGGTTTGGTTTCCCACGTCAAACGTGTGAAAGTGCCACACTAAAATCCACGGAAGAATGCCTTCACAGAGGCAGATGTACAGACTGCCTAGGTCACCTGAAGAGATCAGGAACAATAATTACAACCCTCTCCTGCTGATGCTGTGGAAGGCTAACATGGACATTCAGTATATTGGTGAATCCTCGTTAGCCATTGCTCAGTACGTAACTGGATATGTGACCAAGGCAGAAAAGAGCAATATGCAAGACGTTTGGCAGGAAGTCTCCTGTCACCAGTCTCTCTACAGCAAGCTGTGGTCATCTAGAGAGTGTGGTTTGTACGAAGCCAGTGATCTCCTTTTGGGGGATCAACTGTGTGGAAAATCACAGACCATCCAATGGGTTGATGTATGTCAGCCTCACAACAGGAAACGTAGGCTGAAGGATCACTCAAAGCTCCAAGAAATCAGAGAGCAGGATCCAAACTCGACTAATATATTCGAGCCCAATCTCGTCGACACGTTCTATCCCGAACGGCCAGACGAGATGGAAGATGTGTGTCTCTATGACTTTGTGGCAAAGTACACAAAGTCTGGAGTAGACAAAAATGGTCGAACGCAATACCGAAAACTCCACAAGGCTGTTCTCCCCAATCACAAAATGTTTAACCCCAGTAGGGAGAACGAGAGGGAGAGCTACTATTATTCTCTCCTGCTGCTCTTTGTCCCTTTTGGTAATGAAGGTGAGCTGATCGAGAAGGGTGAGAATGCCGAAGATGCTTTCAGTCGGCACATGAAACAAAACAGTGCTTTGAACACTCATTCTCAGAAGCTTCAGACAATGCTGAAGGCAAAAGAAAATGTAGAAAAAGTGAACGAGGCCAGACAAGCTGCTGCAGAGGAGAATGTACCAATGTCTGAGCCAATGGAAGAGGATGAGGGTCCTCAGGTTGCTGGAGAGGCTACATCTGCTATGCACGATGTAGCCAATCTCCAGGATAATGAAGATGGTGGTCCTAGCTTGGAGGAATCGGTGTCATCACTGAATGCCAATCGGGCTAGGATCTTTGAACGCATTAAAGAGCACTTTGAACATCAAGTGCAGCATGAGAAAAACATGTGCAAATGTAGTGACTTGAAACCACTCAACATGTTTGTAAGTGGTGTGGGAGGAACGGGTAAGTCTTTCTTAATCAAGACAATCCGTGCCCTCGTGTCTAAAGTATGGCACAATCAAAGTGACTCCCTCCTATGTGCTGTTACAGCACCAACGGGACTTGCAGCATTCAATGTGGGTGGAGTCACCATTCATCGACTGCTGCAGCTCCCCATTGAACATGAGGGTAGGACAGCTGGTTACTGGAAATTGGGAAAAGATGCAATAAAAGTGATGCGTTGATCACTGTCCAATCTGCGCCTCCTGATCATAGACGAGGTGTCTATGCTGTCCAATCTTAACCTTGCATACGTTCATCTCCGCCTGGAGGAGATATTTGGTCGTGACCAGTGGTTTGGTGGTGTCAACGTGCTCTTTGTGGGGGACATTTTACAGCTCCCACCAGTCAATGGAGCACCAGTGTTTGACAGAATCACCAACAAATCTGTAGCTCAGAAATTGGGGTGCATGACGTCAGTTAACATCTGGCAAAACACAGTGCTCTATGACGAGTTGACAATCAATGAGCGCCAAAAGAAAGATCGGGCATTCAGCTCTATGCTGGATGAAGTACGCCGTGGCTGCCCAACTGATGAAACTCTCCAGTTGTTGCAAGAGAGAGTCATGAAGGCACCAGTTGTAGATACATTCGAACAGCTACTGGCTGGAAAACAGTCTCCACTGTGCCTTTTCCCAACATGCAAAGCGTGCCAGGAATTCAATTCTCAAATGCTCCAGAAACTGGATGCTGAGATTAAACAGATTCCTTGTGTTGACGAAGTCGATGAAACTGCTAGTGGCACATTTAAGTGGAACCAAAAGGCTACACAGGAAATGAAACGTTTGAACAGCAATTGTAACTTGACAGCAGGTCTAGAAGCTGTTCTAGAGATAGCGGTAGGAGCATGTGTGATGCTTCGTCGCAATATTGACACGAGGGACACGGGGGCTGGTGAACGGAGCTGTGGGTACTGTCATTTCTATTAAGGTCCACCATATTGAAGTACACTTTGACAATGTACCACAGCCATATCAGGTTGAAAAAGTCAAGAGTAAATTTGTCATTCTAAAAAATGTCTACGTTTTCCGAAAACAGTTTACACTGATTCTGGCATTTGCTGTCACTATACACAAGTGTCAGGGTCTGTCACTGGACTGTGCCATGATGAAGTTGTCCAGTGAGGTGTTTAGTCCGGGAATGGCATACGTTGCATTGTCACGTGTAAAAGAAATGAAAAACCTTCACTTGATTGCATTTGATGCAAAGACAGTGATGGTGAGTTGCAAGTGTTTGCAGGAAATAAACCGTTTGAGGCAGACATATCACCCAGATCTGCCCCTGTACACTGTGCCATCTGCTCAAAGTAAAAATAAGCGAGTAAAACTAACTGCTCCTTTACTCTCAGTTCCTCCACCTCCCAAGCAAAGCAATGCTGTCTCTGCTGGGAAGAGGAAGAAGGCAGACAAAAGCCAAGACTTGGTACCTTCCAAGGCACACATAAATGTAGTGTCAGCAGTGTCCAGTGGGAAGAAGAGAAAGGCAATAGTAACAAAATACGATGGGAATTTGCCCCCTGCAAAAAAGAGGCGCTCACGTCGTCGTGCTGACACACAACCTCCTGTTCAGAGCCGGTACAGGTACAATCCAGTGTCAGTAGACTGGCAACGGTGGGCATGTCAGCAGCTGGGTTTACAGTTTTGTGGTTGAACTGGAATAAATGATGTTAGAACATGAACCCAGAACCCAGCTGGTTAACTGATGTTAGACTCACTCACCCAGCTTCAGTGCATGAAGTAGATGGGGATGGAAACTGTTTGTTCCGTGCCCTGTGTTACATCATAACAGGGTCAGATGACCAACACGTGCTATTACGAAGATGCATAGTAGTATATGCGGTCCACTGACCTATGTATGAGACTCCTAGCTAACCATATTGAACATGAATTTGTTACAATAGATGAATATATTGAAGGTAGTAGAATGGACCGTGATGGTTCATGGGGAACTACAGCTGAGGTGATAACATTAGCACTCATGTTGGGAGTCAATATTGTATCATATAACTCAGATCAGTTGCAGTATCAACTGTATAACCCAGGAATCATTGATTTTGAAACATATGGAGAAGATTACTCTCGGCCTACCATGTATATTATGTTTGTACATGTGATGTTGTCACAGGAGTGAATGTGAAAGTCATCCTTATCCCAGGCTGTGCATTAAGCATACAGAAACACACACTGGAACTGGATGGCTAATGATATGGCTAAGTTTTCATAGAAAAACAAACTAAGACATGCATTGTAAGTATGTCTCGCTCTCTCTGTTCTCCACACACAGTTGGGTCTGCACACTATAGTGGATGCAGAATTATCTCCAATCTGTGTGACCCAGTCACAGAATATCACTCCTGTGAGGGCTAAAAAGAGGGGAAGAAAGGGTAGGGAGAGAAAAAGAGCAGAAAATGCCATGCTTGCCTCGGGTGGGGATGGGAAGGGGTGGCAGAAGAGGAGGAAGAGGAGGAGAGAAAAAATATATATACAGCACACACATACGAGTATGTGTTCACAATGTGGAAGAAGTGTTCCTTTGAAATATGGAACAGAGGGACAGGGAATGGAGTGATTGCTGAAATCAAAACATCCTCCTTCTCCTCCTCCACCTCCCCCCTCTTCCCTCCCTCCCTCGCTCCCTCCTTTGCTGTGGCTGACTCTGTTGCAAGGTATGAACATGTAGAAGGAACTGTGCACTCTTTTATAATCTCTTCTATATTGCAGCCCTTGTGACAGAGTCAGCTGGAGGTGGTTGTGGACTATATGTTGCTGTTCTTATGCGGAGGAGAGAGACATTCATCAGGCAATGGGTCACTGCTCTGTGAGTGTGTATGTAGCTACACTACAATCTTGAGTATATGTACATGTAGATTCTGTTTAATATGTTACAGACAGTTACAGAGTAGAATAGTGCCTACTGTAATAACACTATGTTTGTAGAAATGTACATGCAGACTTGTACATATATACATGTATGTATATGTACATGTGTATTATATGTGGTACATTGAATTGGGGAGTGCATATGTGCATTTACCTTTAGGATTGCCATGTTTAAGGTGTTTAGGTGTCAACTATGTGGGGTCGAACTGGAAGGTGTATGGGTGTGTGGAGGGATAATACCATCACTTCAACATCACAAATGCATCAATCTCAACTATGTGGGGTTAAACTAGGGTGTATGAAGGGTTTATACCATCACTTCTACACCAACTGTGAAGAGTTTGGAGTCAAACTGAATGATTAATTTGTTGCATCAACTGAGCAGACTGATTCTCTACATGTACATGTACATGCATGTACATGGATGTACATAGATATGTACATTGTCTACAAAATAACACCGACATAATGACTCCCCTTCTAAAATTTTCTGCATACGTTAATGGAAATGTTGGACTCTCTCTTAGCCTTATTCTAGTGACGTGAGACATGACGTGCAACCTCGTAACCTCCAAAGCAGTGTGTATAGGACTACATCTCTCACTGTCAACACAGAAAGGTGATTAATTAAAAGTGCATTTGTGTCACTTTGACTGTATGCGACTGTGTACGTCTCATTTGAGCCACAGACGTAGACATTTTTTGGTGCATGTGTCTTAATTTGTAAAGTTCTTCTCCCTCACTCAACCTAGATGCCTGTGATCCAGTGGTGAACTATGTAATAAACAGGAGTGTAACAATAGAACGCTATAGAAGTCACTGCCAGAGAACAGAAGATGGTCGATGTGTGAAGGAAACAAGTGCCAAGTTACACCCAGTAACATACACCATATGAAAGACATGATTCAGTCAGACCAAGCCATCACTTTCAAGAATGGAACTTTTCAATTGAGAATGAAACGATTTATCATCTTTGAGGATGTTTCCAATGTAGCCATCAATGGACATGGATTAGAATGTGATTTTTGTAGGGTTTTCCCCTGGAGCTAAGTGTGTTGCTGGTTCCTAAATTTAATGTTTCTCTCGTTATGATTTATATATCACCCTGTTCGCCAACTGATTCTTTGTAAAGAAATTCATGAGTTTTGCTATTTTCATGATTGCAGAGCATACATTATAAAGAGCGGACATCGTACTTCCATGGCCTCCCATATGATTGGATGATATAATATAGGTGTGGCAAATTGAACATGTGGTAGGAAGCTATATGCATATGGTATGTGTATCTTGTCAACATATTGATCATGCCTTCATTGGTATTAGCTACTTCTTGCATTGCTTTGCTTTTGCAAGAGTACTAAATTCTGTTACTGCAGTCAGTGATATTCAGAGTAATTATAATTAATATATATAATATGTACAAATGAGGTAAAGGATAGATGATACGAGGTAAAGGATAGATGTATAGGTGATAGAGTTTATTTAAAATAAATGATTATTTGGCGGCCACGGCCACGTCCACGGCCACGGCCTCGTCCATGGCCACGGTTGCCATGCTTGGCATTTGTTGTGTCTTCCTCCTGAAATCATACGATAGGACTATTATACTAAATTACAAAAAATGTGTATCAAATGTACCTTTTTTTATTTTTCTCTTCCTCCTCTTCCTCCTTCTCTCCCTTCAGTTTGTTTTCTACTTCTCTAATCTTTCTTTTTCTATCTCTAAACTCTTCTTCTTCCTTCTTTTTCTTCTCCATCCACATCCTCATCTCTTCATCTAGTTTTCTCCTTTCCTCCCTCACTCCTCCACCACCTTCTCTGTATAATTGAAAAGGTCCCTCAATCCACAGTTTTGATCATTTCACTTACTCTCCCTCTCAACCTCCAACTCCATCGCCCTCACGTCCCTTGCACTTACTCTCTGTTCTGTAGATAAAGAACAAAATGCAGCGACTGTCGGTACCTACATATTTTGACGGTGCGCAGCAGCAGTAGAGTAGTATATACTCACCTTCGTAATCCTCCATTTCTGCAAAAATGGATTGCGACGCTTCTACCTGCGGGTTTTGTTGCTGCAACGACCTCTATTTGATTGGTTACAAAACTAATAATTTGATTGGATGATGATACAGCGTGAAATGTAAAAGTGATCCTTCTTCGTAATTCAAGCTCCTTCAATGAGTGAGGGCGCATGTGCATTATGCCTGCGTATGTTTGCAATATATACGATGATATAAATCTCTGTGATGCAAGGAGCATGAGGCAGAGGAGGCAGTTGGCTCCCCTGTGTTTGACCTTATGAATAATTTATTAGACTTCGCCGCGAGCGTGCAAGAAGTTATAAGGCAGCACCGATCGATATTGTGTGTAACCAGCATTGAGGCCGTTGCCTCCTTTTACTGAAAATAGTGCGTGATAGACACGCGATGAAAGCCAGGCATGTGTGTTCACGCAAGCTAAAGGGCCTGCAGTGGTACTACAAACGTTGTACAAGCATGTGCGAGTATTTGAATAACTAATAAGCCTCCCCTTACTATAGTTACACCCCTTTGATGACACAATAGTGTTCATATGGATCAAAGTCGTACAACAGGTTGCATACACATTCTGTATAATTTAATATATATAACAACTGGTCCTACAAAGGTGGCTAGGGAAGGTTTGATGCAGAGTAGAATCATCAGGGTGAGTGCCCCACAGAATAGGTGACATGGTCAGGAGGCTCTGGAGTAGGATGGTGGGAGAAAATAGCAGTTGGTATTATATATATATATTATCACCTGCTCCTAGCGGTGATATAACTAATACTCTTGACAACTCATGATAATTCAGATGCATATGTAAAATATATATATGTAAAAAAAGGACCGGAGACAAGTAAATAGGAAATTTGAAGTGTAATATAGGGATTGCATAAAAAGAAATGGAGACAAGATTTGGACACAGACTATGTGTTATGATATGCCAGTATGTCATACTGGGATTCCTAATGTGTCTCATAAATCGTGGTCTAATCCCTATATTGTCGTGCAATATACAGGTAGTCAATGTGAAAGCGTTGTGAAACAGACTAGATATAGAGCAACTTGTACAAAGGGTATTTAGCTTATAATGTACTCTTTGACAGTGCTAAACACTGCATTCAGTAGACAGGTATAGGCTACTACCTGCTGACTGTTCTAGAAATGTCACAACATGTTTCCAATAGTTTTGTTTCTAATGTAGCACTTTGTTGTGAAGGTCTTGTAACATAGCTTGTGAAAGAGCTTGTACAGTAGATTGTACCAAAGAATGTTAACATGTCATTTAGCTTGTACATAGCATGTCCATGCAAATTAACGAGTACTGACTATGCCTCTTAACTTCTCCACTATTTCATGCATTAACAATCACGTTCTGACACTGCACGACAATATAGGGATTATAATATCTGCATGACTATAATTCTTAATGCATGTAACATCCATCTTACACAATACTTAATACCTGGGGGTGTGTTCGTGTTTCAATGATTCTCCATCTCATGACTGCATGTGCAACGTACAGGTGTATGTATAAGATTTATGACGTATGTATCACATTATTCATAGGTGCAGGGTGTTCACCTACATATGGCCAATTAATTGACATTTTTGAATGGAGCACTCCAAGTGATGAAGCTACTCTTTTGTCCGAGTTCAGAAAACATTTTCCAGGCTGTCCTGTAGGACACCCCGGAAGGTGTTTTGATACCGTGCTACGGATTGTAGCACCAACCCAGCCATCAGTAATTGGTGAACCTAAGCTAACAGGATCACCATTACAAACGTACAGAAAAAGAGTATGGCAGCCCAGAATCCGAAATGCAGCCGGATCTTCACCAGGTAAGTTGGAATACCAGCGTTTAATCTAGACATGTGTCCTTGAGGGGGCAAAATTAATAATTGTAGAAACTTGGGGGGCACATTTGGCAGGGCAGGAGACGGATTGTTGATGGTGTCATGTGCTTGGGGGGAGGGGGGGAGGCTTTTGTCCCCCTGCGCCTCCCTGGATTAAACCCTGGATTACTATACTCCTACTATATAAAGCCTCAAAGCTTTTACCATATGTATACACAGGTGCTGTGTTTCCAACAGAGCTGAGGGATTATGGGTTGAGTGAAGAACGACTACAAAATGTCTTCATTCAAGCACTTGAAGGCAGGGAACCTGAATGGTGTTTGAAGGGCATCCCTGAAATTCAATTTTATAGACAGCTCCATCCTTTTCTGAAGAAATGGCCAGTTTCATACAGAACCTCTAAACAAGCAATTGGTAAATTTTATTGCACTATAGATCCTAATTTAAAGGCCAGAGGATTTCGAGCAGACAATGTGTACAGGTTCATTGAGATAATATCTCAATGTGCACAATGAAGTAGTGCCATATGGGACTAGAGAGTCCCTTGTCAGAGCTATGCATTCCGAAGCAAGAGCTTGTACAGATCAAATGGAAACATTAAATGCAAAATGCGTACAGTTGAAAGAGAAGCTTGAAGAATCTCAGAAACATTTGTCTTGTGCACGTAAAGCATTACAAGATATCACTAATGAGAAACAAGAGCTTCAGAAGCAATATAAAGAAGCCAAAACAAAAACTTCTAATCTGAAACACAAGTATGCTGAATTAGAAGACAATTTTGCCCAGCTGGAGGAGGATAACATTGAACTGTCGTCTGC
This sequence comes from Theonella swinhoei, assembly GCA_963970385.1. Taxonomy (NCBI): domain Eukaryota; kingdom Metazoa; phylum Porifera; class Demospongiae; order Tetractinellida; family Theonellidae; genus Theonella; species Theonella swinhoei. The sequence continues at coordinate 2,588,796 of OZ019961.1, read as the reverse complement.
CATTTCAGATTTGCGGATTGAGTTGGAGTCTCTTCCTGATGAATCAATGTGTGAAAGCAATACTAATGGAGATTTCTCTTTGCAAACAAAAAATTGGAGGAGGTACTCACCTGCAATTAGAAAACTTTACTACACCTTATTGTCACAACAAGTTCCATCGGCGAAGATAGCTGATGTTGTTAGAACCGTTATAAAGTGTTTTTTTCCCTGCTGTTGATGTTGGCAAGTTACAACTGCCACAAAAATCATGTGCTGACTATATGCGCAAATGTGAACTGACAATGGTTAGTAATGCTCATAAAGCTTCAGTTTTGTCTAAGAGTGCAGCAGAGGGTAAGGGTTTTTGATTAAATACAGACGGAACTACAAAACAGCAGAAAGATTGGTGCAGTTGGAATCAATGATGAAGTGATAAGTGTGAATGAATTACCAGACGGTACAGCTGTCAGTGCAATCAAAGACATTTCAAAGGAATTACAAAAACTTTGTGAAATTGCTCGTGCTCTTCGTTTACCTAATGCAGACCAAATTAATTGGACTCTATTTGCCTCTTCAACGTCTGATTGTGCAGCTACCCAAAAGCATTTGAATAAATTGATAGATGATTATAGAGAGAAGGACGAACAGAGATTTGGCGCAGCAACACTAGAAACTGTTGCAATTGTAGAATCATTTTGCTCGATGCATCTTGGAATTAATCTTCGCAAGGCTTTCCTTACTGGAATCATTTCTGAAGATTCTGTTACTGATTCAGGTACAAAGTATCACCCAGTTGACAAATTTGTCCATGAATTCTGCAAGCTCTTGGGAAAGAATGGCACTCCCGAGTATGGCAGTGGAGCTTGTGCTTTTCCAGATTTTTTGAAACTCATGACTGATGACCGTTCAATAGGTGCAGATACTCAGCAGTATTTTGAATCCTGTTTAAAGGTGAACCTCCATCGGCAGGTTGGAAGTCGTTATTTTGTCTCAGCCAGTAATGCTGCACGAATAGTTTTTCTTGCTGAAGCAGCAGCAGAGTTTTTGAGGTACACAGGAAAACAAAGCGGCAATAAGCTTGAAATAGAGGTATACATGAAATTGATGTGTGGATGAAATGGCTAGATTACGCGTAGATGTACTACCATGTATATGCCGATCTCGTTATGTTGTCAAAATCTAAGGAGCTTGCTAAATCTGTCATGGATATGAACAATGGAATTGTTGTGTTTTTTGGAGTGATGTTCAGAAATCTCCAGAATTAGTTATGGACAAAAACTATAAAGTTTTTAGGTCAGAAAAACAATTGTATGGTTCTAGTAGCAAAGTGAATCACCGCCGCCACAAGAATTTGACAAAATATATGAGAAGGTATTTGAAGAGACTGGCAATGAGTCGAACACTCTGCTTCCAATGATTGTTTCTGGAGTTACAAAAATGAAAAAAGCTGATGGCGTATGCAGAGAAACACTTACCTGGTGGACAATACTAGAACCCTGACCCAGCGGTGAGAGGAGTACTAACCGAACTCAAACCAAGTAATGACTTTTGCGAATCAATTTTAGGTCTCAATGACTACCTGACAACTGCAATACCAAATCTCACTCAAGCTGCACGATCAAACCTCGTTCAAGTAAAGAAAAATCACACAATGGAGTGGCTAGACAGTCTTCCAGAGGACCAGCAAGTTGAATTGCTTGATTTAGCTGTCCAGGAAAGACCAAAGATGGTTGCAGCACAGAATCAATTTCAGAAAGAAATTAGTGAACAAAGACAGCAGTTGATCCTTCAAGCAAATGTCAGAAGAGAACATTAAAACTAAAAGCTCAAAAGGAAAGGGATGAACTTTAGAACATCACCTTATCACATCACAAGAACTGAAACTATAGTGGCTGTTGATGCAGAAAACCTAAGTACACAGAAGAAGGTGGCCAAAAAACTCACAATATTAAAGGTGCAGGTAAACATTAGAAAGAAGATTCTTAAGCAAAATGTCCATATACCACTTAGTCATGCAAGTAAAAAGCGATCAGTGAGTGAGGTTTTGAGAGATTTAGAATGTTTCATAGATAATAACCCTTTGGAACACGACGACTATTTTCAAGACCCAGCTACTTTAGTTGGTAAGACCCAACTACTTTAGTTGGTAAGACCCAACTACTTTAGTTGGTAAGCACATTCGACACAAATTTGTAGTGACAGAAACGACTGCAGTTCATCACGAGGAGTGGTATGATGGTGTTGTAATTGACTACGATGCCTATGAGAAGAAACACGACATTCTGTACGATGGTGAGGAAGAAAGTTGCAAGTTTGACCTCATTCTAGATTTGCTGACTGGAGACTTACAAATCAGTCTAGTATGAGTTGACAGATTTTAATTATTGAACCGGATGTACTCTTCCGTAGTGTAAACAACTTCCGGATTTCACCGTTTCGTGCGATGTTAATTTGTGCGTCTGTAAGTTGAAAAGTACTGACGCTATGCCTTTGCTAAGACTACCAACGTATTGTTTGGTATATCAGGAGCAGATGCGTACCAAATAACCTGCAATTGACTGCACGGAGGACTTACCACGACTACATAGACTACTACCGATTCGCAGGACGTAAAGATGTGCTCTGTTTGTGGCGTCCGAATAGCAGTTTCCAATGACTATACAACAATTCCTCTAAGATGCCTTTAGTATACACTTTGTTCTTTATGTAGAGAAATTTTGGAGTTGTTGTGCAGCTTAGTTTGTCTTCTACGTTAGAGTTTAGTTGTGCTTTTTGATGCGCACTGAAACATGCGGTTTGACACATGTAATTCAGTGAACTGTGAAAGTGAACGGAGAGTGGTATAATATATGTAAGTTGAATAAATATGAATGATGATCTGCATCATTATGAACAAAATATATAATAAGAACGAGTCGTTCCGGACAATCAGGTTCACTGTGGAATGCGAGACAAGTGACTTCCAGTGTTCATCCGAACAGACCATGCCAAGCATGTATTCTATGCAAACAAGGTAATCTATCAAAGTATTTTCACCCTAAAACCTGGAAAAATAAAGCTGCTCTAGACCAACTCAGAGAGCTTGAATCATCACTTGACATTCAGCCTGACAGCTGCATCTGTAGACGATGTAGGGATGATATCAGTAAGCTGTCACAGTCCAACTTCATCCCTAGATAGCAAAAACAGAGTAAATCACATCACCATTGCTATGTACCCGGGTGTAATTTACCCTCACAGAAACTAACAAAACTGGTTAGTAAAGAGAAATTATGTGAGGTGTGAATACAATACCAGATGAGTCAGGGTATCCACTGTGTATAAACCACTATGGTGAACTATACAGGCACCTTAACCCCACAAGAAAAAAATGCAAAACATGTAATAAAGCAATGGTAGACCATACAAAGGGTCGGAAGTGCCCAGATCCTGAACTTATTCAGAGAATTCTGCAACAAAGTACAGGATTTGTTGGAGAGATCTGTATGCATGTTACAAAGCACATTTAGTACTCATTAAACAGCACACAAGCAGCACTACAAATAGCACAGATCAGGATCTTACCAGTATAATTGAAAAATTGAAATGTGAATTACGGAATTAAAAAAGAAATATGTACACAAGACCAAGCTCTCTTACACTCCATTTCTAGGTCAGCCATACTTGTAGGAGAGACATTACTGGAACAAAATGCTGTTCTTTTGCCAGAAGTGTATGACTACTTTCAAAAAACGTATGCTGGCATAACAATGTCACAAAACATAGTTGTACAACATGGCCTAAACACCACTCTAAGTTCTAATTGGCTACTAAGTGAGCTTTCTGCAATATTAGAATACCATATGGCATATAGGTGCTCTGTTAGAAGATATGGTACAGTATTGTACCGTTATGGTGGAGATCTATTGCACGCTCTCAATGTTTCTCTGGGCCAATCACGTACCAAGAATCACCCAGAAAAAGAAATGGATTCTGATTTGCAATTTCAGAAAACCTTATCAGACGTCTGCCATACTCTTAATGCGAAATGTCATGCATGTACACAAAAAATGATAAAGGAAAATCAAGGTCTTGTCCCTTGCATCGAATCATTAGATATTGAAAGGTGTATTGATGAGCTTGACCCTGACTTGTGGAAAGCTGTGTGCTGGATAACACAGCCAATTTCCTCTAGAGCCATGACAAGTAGCAGTGGCTCTCATGTCCGGAAAATGCGGAGATTTGTTTGTGCATGTGCTCTCCTCTTTACTACTAATAATCAGTGCTCATTTCCACTTCATATGCTGATTGCTGATGCTGTTGAGACATGTGGTGGTTCTTCAAGGCTTTTAAAGTTACTGAATCGGTTAGGTATTTGCACCAATGCTATTAAGCATGATCTTTATATTACAGAAGGGTTAAAAAGCAAAGACAAGACGGCATACTGAATGCATACCAGACAGTGCATTTACAATTGCATCAATAGATAACTTAGATTTCTTACATAGTTATGCTAGAGTGTACTGTGGTAAGCAGCAATCAAGCTGGCATGGTACAACAGTACAGTTGGTGCAACCACAGCCATCAAAACTTAGTGATGCACCTATGCCTGCACATGCTACAGAAACAGCCACTTGTGCAGAGTCTACTACAGCCTTAGACACATGTTTAACACACAGCAGGCACCCAAACTCTCCAGCAGTTGGGTCTTTAGAAACAGTGTTACACACACATTTATCCAAAAGAGCTTACTCGACTCTTTCACCAGCAAAGAGTCCAGGCAGAAATACACCACTAAAGAAGCGTCCTTGTATCCGATCTACTTTGCGGGCTTGCAGATTGAACATACAGGACTTTCAGCTCTCTGAAACAGAAATCAAAGCAATAGATAAACTTAAGCAAATGTCAATGGATTACATTTTGCAAAAAGTGGCTAGTTGTGAGCACAATATTGCCCTGATTGATTTGCAAACATATTACAGTCTATCAAATAATATTCCTTCACCAGAATGTTCCAACATCATATACCTCACAGTAGTTGATCAGAGGTGTGACAATAAAGAAACATTGCTTAATATAATCAGTGAACTTCACAAGGAATTAATTGTGTCAAAAAAGAAAAAGTACTTATTGATAGAAGGAGATCAAATCACATATGAAAAATTACAAAGCATAAAGAGGGAGTATGGTAGTGACTTAAATTGGATGATCCCCTTTCCTGGAGATTGGCACCTACTAAAAAACTATCAGGAAGTCCTATTTAAAATGTACTTTGATGCAGGACTGAGTGAACTTGCTAAATCTAGTGGGTATCTACCAAACTCAGTGGGGTCCAACTTTAAGCGCACACACCATTTTCTTCTGGAGGTTTGGGGGTCATTATACCGTCATTTTGTAACCATTTTTGTGAAGGATAAAACACGCCCTGACTTCCTGGCATGCACTTCAAAATGGGTGAAATCTTTCCCTCTATCCCCAACTCAGAAAAGTACACTTCGAAACCTGAAGGAAATGCTTGATGACATATCTGATAAGCACAGAGATTATCAAAAACACTTTACCAAGTATATCACAGACCATGCAGAAAGGAATGATACATGGAAGTTTTGGGCTCAATTTGTATTCCAGGATTGCTTTGCTTATATATCTCTGTACTTATCCATGCGTAGTGGAAAGTGGACTTTAAGAATGGCTGCCATCAAGTCAATGGCTGCATTGTTTACAGCTTTTGACAGGGCTAAATATCAGAAGCTCATAGGTCAACACATATTTGATATGATAACACTTCCTGATGAAGTACATTACCACTTACAGCATGGAGGATTTGCTGTAAGCATCAAAGGGAGACCTTGCCATTCCGTTGGAATTGATGAAGCGCATGAAATGTGCATTAATAGGGAGTGCAAAGAATATGTAACATTGCCATCAGGTGAAAACATGGACCGTACAGCAATATTTTTACCAATAAGAGCGAAAGCCATAAAAAATTTAGAGGTTCAATTATTCCCTGAACAAAACAAAAACCATTCATCTGACATTAAAACAATCCATGCTTTTGACATAGAGAATGTCAAACTAGAAATGAATGTAAAGTGTCAGGTTGAGAATTTGCAAAACAGTAACATTTCAAATGCTAACACACACAAAAAACTATGTCATCTCTTTAAGGAGAAAGAGCCCACCCCAGATCAAGTTAATGATCTCATGACATTTAGAGATATTGGGAAGAAGGATTTTGAAACCAGAATTGAGTATGACATATTACAAAATCCCAGTGTAAAACCACCAAAGCGGCTAAAACGCCTCTTGAAATTCACCGAAAGAAAATCACAGAGGAAAAAAGTATCTGACATAGAGAAAGAAAGAAAATTACAGGTTGAATGCTGGAAAAAAAGGCTTGAGTTTACTAGCAGAACAGGCACACAGTTGCCAGCATTTCAACAGTGCATAGAACTGCCTCGAGCTATAGCAACCAGTGATGGGAAGCCTGTACAAGGCACAAAATCAAATACAACCAAGGTATACGAAAATCGTTATGAAGAGGCACACCCACCCATCATTACTACTTCCTTACCTCCTGACTGGAACCCTGATGCAATCATCATGGAAGGAATGTTTCTTATTAACATAACACCATGGAATGCTCATAAAAACATTGGGGAATATGCTGGCTTTCTCCTAAGACAACACTTAATGCACTACAGAAATGGAGTATCAGAAGTACACTTGATCTTTGATGACCCCGAAAGTCAAACACAAAGTCCAAAATACTTTCAGCGCCTACATCGAGATCAGGCTAACCCTATTCTGAAGATCACTGTTGTACCGTATTCACACCAGATGTAGTTATTCCACTAAAGTGGAGAGAGAATGTATTGAATTGCAGAAAATGCAAAAGGAACCTGGTGTGCTTTCTGTCTCTCTATTTTATAGATAAAATGAAGCAAAAGCTACGACCTCGACAAAAGTTTGTTACAGCTGGAGGACTTGAGGGATCCTTAAAGAATCAAGCACTGTTTGTCACTTTCAATGGAACACCTCAATGTGATGCCCAGCTTACTTGCAATGCTGAAGAATCAGACACCAGAATTTGGCTTCATGCTATTACTTTAAATTGTCAAAAAATATATATTTTAAGTCCTGACACTGATGTTTATCACATTGGTTTACCAATTATTACCGACACACACCTAAATGTAATTGTACGGTTAAGTCCATTTTCATCTGCAGAGCTACGCCTTCTCAACATGCAGGCTCTGAACACTGCTTTTAACAATGACCCAGAACTTGCACCAATACCTCCCTTTTCCATTGGATCAGTAATGCAAGCTTTGTTTGTGTGCACAGGATGTGACTTTATATCATTAAACACCTTCTATGAATACTGCAATTTTATTTGTGCAAACTCTGATCAGGCACCAGGATTATTGTGTGACAGAGAAGAAGGCTTGCTCTCATTTTTTCGACTAGTGGGGTGTGCATACTTCAAAAAACACAAATCTGCTTTCATCCCAACATACTTAACACCAATGTCCCTGTTCAATTCACTGGAAAAAGATGGCATAACATGTTTTGTTCACCATTTCAATTGGCTTGATTTAGTAAGAGAGAGAATCTGGAGCAAAATCAAATATGAAGAAGAGATGATACCATCCAATGATGCTTTAGAGAGACATTGGAAAAGGGCATGCTGGGTCATGACAGTATGGAGACAGTGTACACAAACCAACATTGTATACCCACCTTTAGATGGCAATGGATGGAAGAAGACAACTCCAAATTCCTTAGCTATTGACTGGGATAGTGAAGAAAATACTGCTCGTGTCAGAGAAATGATTGCACTCATCAAGACGGGATGTGGGTGCAAGACTGGCTGCCAGACATCCCGCTGCAAATGCAAAAGAGGAGGGAATTACTGCTTTGGGTGCAAATGTGTCAGGTGTTCCAACCTACCTACAATTCCAAACACTGGAACAGATTTTAACACAGATGATGAAGAGAGTGACACTGACTCCGAAACAGAACTTCAAAGAGATGTTGATGCTACTATGCTTGAGGTCTTTGGAGACTATGACATCCCAGAAGCTAGCTGATAGTGACACCCTGGGTAGTGATACTATGGATGTATAATTGTGTATGGTCTTGCTGCGTCTACTGACACACTGAAATATCATTGAAAGAATGCATACATTTATAAGCGTATATCACGAAGCGTGTATGCGAGAACAAACTTTTTTTTTATGGAAAAGCTAGATTTACCACTTCTGTACATGATATAAACTCATCGCGCTATGGATTCGTTGGAAACTGATATTCGGACATGATTTGCACACCCCCTTACGACAGTCTCACCTTGACCATCTTTGCGTTTTCAGTACAGCTCCACATCAGAATAAGCTACAGCAACGAGGCTTGGACGATAGTAATGAGCGACCTTTGAACTACAACATGAAAAAGAGCTTTCAAAAAAACACTGGATGGATCGGGAGAAAATTTGTCATGAAGTAGTCGCTAAAAACGGGACGTTTTACAGCCTGAAATGTTCATGACGTAATGCGTAATGCATATTTAAATAACTTTATACGCGTTGAATGGGGACTTCCTGTCAACTCATGCTAGACTGAAATACTTAATGTGTCTGTATGATATATTATTACATTCTGTAGCTACTAATTTGTGGATGATGTCATAAAAAATAACATCCAGGGAAAGTCATGTCAGTCATTCAACAAACAAAAAATCTTTACAGGTCTTTGGGTTTGTTTGTGAGCTCAATCACAGTGAGGCATGTGGCATCCACTTCCAGCTGAGTTACTTCAACCACCTTCTTAAATTCATAGAATTCTTTTGTGAGCCTCTTGACTTGGCTGGTGCAATCCTTCACTTCAGCTCTTAATTTAACTTCAGTATTCAATCCAAGTGAAGAATCAGCATCTGTAGCAATAAAATTTAATGGTAATATATGCAACGGAGAAGGCCTAGGAACCGATGCTATAGGTAAAATAACATTTGTACATGTTTACATGCCATGCTGACTTATATGGATAGTCTATTTACACCTGACTTACCCAACTAGATGGTTCCCTTTGTAGCCATTTTAAGGACTGCAGTGAACCATAAAGAAGTTACAAATATTAAACAAGGAAAAGTGCTCCTTATTTAGAATGACACATTGCGACATAGACTTTAGCCAAGGAATCGAACCAGCCAGATGGAACCCTTTGATGGGATCTAATCAAAGTTATTGGGCCTGTAGAGTATACCCCCCTAAACATGAAAATGGTGTGAAGAAGCACCCTGGGGGCACTTTTGAAATTATAACACAACTTCATGGTGCAATACATGTACACCATATGTGTCAATACATGTTTACATGCCATGCTGACTTAGAAGATACTTATTTATAGTCTATTTACACTTGACTTACACAACTTGATGGTTCCCTTTGTTGCCAATTAAAAGGACTGCAACGAACCACAAAGAAGTTACAAATAAACAATAAAGTGCTCATTATTTAGAATCACACACATTGCTACACACTCATTATAGACTTCAGCCAAGGAATCAAACCAGCCAGATGGAACCCTTTGATGGGATCTAATCAAAGTTACTGTGCCTGTAGAGTATACCCCCTAAACACGAAAATGGTGTGAGGAAGCACCCTGGGTGCACTTTGAAGTTCTACCACACAATAACACAACTTGCAGTTAGCAATATTTTAACATACCAGTGTGAAACAACGCTATAAAGTGAGAGAGGAGCTGTGAGTCAGCTCAGACCTAGCCTACAACAAACGTGGAACTCACACACTTACCTCAGGTTGAGGTACAGGGCGCTTGTTCTATAAATTATGATTACGTCATCGCAATTTACCACGCTTGCGATCACAAAGGGACTGTAGCGAAAGAAAAAGAGCTCAATACAAGCTGAAATTTTAACTGGAGGTTCCTTTCAGGTAGGTTACCCTGCTGGAAGTGTACAGAAGTGATATCTTGAAAACCAATATTTCGTTGTGGAAACCCTAACTCAGAATTGACCACGCAAGCCACCACTCTGTGTGCTGCTGAATGCTACGATGTAGTGAACCCAATCCAGGTCAGGGATGCAAAACTATTCAACTGACAAGAAAATTACAGGGCAAAAACTGGCGACAATTCTCACCTGAGTGGTACAAAAATTACCCTTGGTTAATCCTCTGTACCACCAGGTCAAAAGCCTTGTGTTCCTACTGTAAATCTTGTGATCAGAGGGGAGTACTAACTGAAAAGATTGCAGGTGGTGGTGATGCATTCTTAACTACAGGGTTTGATAACTGCACACGAGTACTTTGTTCAACATGAAAGGTCGGCTGTTCATAGGGAGGCTGTGCTGAAGATGGAGCTTATGAATCAACCAACGCTGATTTCTCAACTGAATAGTCAGGCCAAACAAGAACAAAAACTAAACTGAAACATGTTACTAAAACAACTTTCATCATTAAAATATCTACTGAGACAGGGCTTGGCATTAAGGGGTCATACGGAACAGGAAGGCAAACTAATGTTGCTTCGCTGTAAAGACTGTCCCCACTTAGAGCAGTGGCTTATAGCTAAGAAGTATCTATCCCATGATATACTCATGGCTAAATACATCTTAAGGAAAATATTGTCTGATATTAGAGAGGCTGCAGCGTTTGCCTTAATTGTGGATGAAGCAACAGATGTTAGTCAAAAGGAACAACTTTGTATAACTGTTCGATAGGTTGATGATCATTTCAGTATTCATGAGGAATCATTTGGAGTTAGTCAATGTTCCTAAGACTGACTCTGCCACACTAGCAATGTTCATCAAAGATTGCTTAGTCCGGTTTTGTTTACCTATTGGCCAGTGCAGGGGGGCAGGCATATGATGATGCTGCAAATGCATTAGTGGTGTAGCTGCCCGCATACAACAGGATGAGCCATCAGCAATATACGTACACTGTTTGGCCCACTGTACTAACCTGTGCCTTCAGGCCGTTGGAAGACAAGTGGCTCCTGTTAGAGATGCATTAGACTTGGTAGCTGAAGTGAGCCAGCTAATTTGGTTTTCACCAAAACGATCGTCTTTGTTTCAGTCAATGCAGTCCCAGCTTTCATACAATTCTCCCAGTCTCAAGCCTCTTTGTCATACTCGCTGGACTGTTAGAACTGCAGCTATCAACTCTGTTCTAACTAACTAGTTCTCTGTGATACTTTGTGTCAGATAAATAGAGAAGGTAGAGATGAATATGCAATGAAAGCAGGAGGTATCCTGCATGCAATGGAGAGGTTTTGCACATGCTTCATCTTTCACACCTAATTTTTTCTGCAACAGAGCAGCTTTCACTAAGGCTCCAAGGCAAGGACACCACTGTTCAGGAAGCCATGCAAGCTTCTAGCCTTGCATTGAAGTACTTGGAAAGACAAAGATCTGATGAGGCTTTTGACCATTTCTATGACAAAATCATTGAAGCTGCCAAAGATTTGACTTCTGAGCCTACCTTGCCGCACTTTACCAAACGTCCCCGTAGAGTAGATGATGGTGAACCTGGGCACAGATTTGAAACTCCAAAAGCATACTTCCGACAGCAATACTTTGAGCTTCTTGACTTACTCCATGGTGACGTCGATTTCAGCAAAAGAATGGCATTCCTGTTGCTGCTACTATGGAGCAACTATTAGGAAGCGGCTAATGGTACACTATCCGAAGGCTGTGATATTTCAGAGCAGTTAAAATTGTACTCCAAAGATATTGACATTCCACACCTCAAAATTGAGTTGCAAATGCTTCCGGATTTAGTTAAAACTTACAATGAAACTAATCATGCAGTACGCAAAGTTACAAATGAAACTAATCATGCAGTACGCAAAGTTACAAATTATTAACAGTGTTAGTAACAGCAAGTTATTGTTCAGAGAGGTTTTTAAACTAACAAGAATCTTTTTAACTCTCCCAGTTACAACAGCAACGGCAGAGAGAACATTTTCTACATTACGCCATTTAAAAACCTTTGCGCTCACTCTGTCACAGCCAAATCTGAATCATTGCATGCTATTACATGCTCACAAGGATTCTGGTACAAATTGCTAAAGACTTTGTCATGGTGAATGAGAGAAGACATAACTTTTTTGGTAGTGTGAAGCATAAGACATAGTTTGATTGTGTGTGCATATGCCAATGTTTTACCAAACGTTTATATTAAGGTCCTTGCTGCATAGCTGATCATGAGCTAAAGCAGTGCCCCCCCCTGTAATAGTAATCTTCCTCCGCCTATGAGCTGTATATGTCATTTCATCAACTGTGTCTTCTATGATCCCGTCCTTTTCCACGTAGTCCTTCATCACAAATTTCTCCACATGTCTGTTGTAGTGTGTGCAAATCCCTCAGGTGTCAGTTGCTGTACTTCTTGTAGTGTGTACCGTGTGTTATGTCTTGCAATGTATCCCTTTACAGTTCACAGTGGGCTACAGGAAGGCGTAATACCGTACGTCCATGTTCATGTGCTGCTTCATCTGTCAAGCACAGTGGTGTAGGTCTGTGTTGTTTGACTTTTTCCAGTAATGTCTTCTTAATTTAAAAAGCCTCAAAAGAAGGGGACTGGGAGAGCGTCAAATACGTGACGATCAATGGTCAACAACTCGAGTATGTTCAACACCCTGATTGTGAGTTTACCATCATCATGTGCCACCATTGTTTCCAAATAAAGTCCACCAGCTCCACTTCTATGGATGTGCAACTTGTATGTAAACAAATAAGTGACACCCAGAGGGCCAAGGTCAAGTTCCTGTATGAGCGGGTTCCCGCATTGCCTACTATGAGGAATGTCCCAGACCATCAAATAGTTTGCGTGGAAAGGGAAGGAAGGGATGCAGAGTCAGGTTCAGATGGTGAAGATATTTGCGACCCACCTATACGTCCTGCCTTCAATACAACCGACGAGCTCCCACTTGTAAAGTACATGTTTACAAAGGTCTTCACTGCCTACCGGTCAGCTATGTCTATTGGCTTGTACAATGCCGTTGGTAAAGAGTTTATGACAACGTCCTTACTACGCATGCGCAGCCTGCAAAATAGACGTTACTGGCGCGAAATACAAAATTGTATAACTTTCTCCCGGCTACATAGAAACGAGTCAACTTCAAAAGGGCAAATTATAGCAGGCTAGAATATCTACGCGATAATTGCCAGGTGGGATGGGAGTAGAATAAAGGATGTAGGATGGTGTACGATAAAATTCTGTGTGTGTGTAGTTGTATAAACACCCACACACAATTACATTAATAGCAATAGTCTACAAGAACCAGGAATGCCATCAGCAATTTCAGTAAGGTTGCCAAGTCTCTATCTTCCTTTATATACAAACTCTGAAGATAATACATCTGTAATGTATTATTTTGCCGTAACAAAATTTTGGGCCACACGATTTTGGCACGTGTTTCAAGGCCCAGCATGACACGCTGTTTTTCTTTCCACAGCCCCAACATCTGTTCATTGTTCTGCAACTCTATGGCAACAGCCTCATCCTGTTTCACTTCCACGACAATGACATTGAGGGCATTGTGTGTGTCGTATACTACATAGTCTGCATATCTCTCTCTCCGGAAGTAACGGTGGGAATCTTCTTTCGATCGAAGCACCCTTGGGGGGAGCTCCCAGGTGACATACAGTGCCCCAGGTTGTGGAAAGCCAGTTGATGTGCTTGCTAAAAATAAGAAGGGTGAGGTAATGGGATTGATAAGGCACAGGTTGGAATAGTCCCCGAGTGTCCTCATAAACTCTTTACCAACGGCATTGTACAAGCCAATAGACATAGCCGACCGGTAGGCAGTGAAGACCTTTGTAAACATGTACTTTACAAGTGGGAGCTCGTCGGTTGTATTGAAGGCAGGACGTATAGGTGGGTCGCAAATATCTTCACCATCTGAACCTGACTCTGCATCCCTTCCTTCCCTTTCCACGCAAACTATTTGTTAGTCTGGGACATTCCTCATAGTAGGCAATGCGGGAACCCACTCATACAGGAACTTGACCTTGGCCCTCTGGGTGTCACTTATTTGTTTACATACAAGTTGCACATCCATAGAAGTGCTGGTGGACTTTATTTGGAAACAATGGTGGCACATGATGATGGTAAACTCACAATCAGGGTGTTGAACATACTCAAGTTGTTGACCATTGATCGTCACGTATTCGACGCTCTCCCAGTCCCCTTCTTTTGAGGCTTTTATTATGTTTGCATTTTCCTCACATACTCTCTTTGGCCACAAGTTCTCGCTGTAGCTGTCACCTTCACTTAGGTTCCTTCTCCTCTTACTTGGACGTGGAAGAGAGTCGGATGTGGAAGAAGGTTGGGAAGAGCTTTCACTGTCGTGTAGAGACATTTCTGGACACAATCATGTGAATCGTGCAAGAATGCAATTATCGCATAGATATTCTAGCCAGGGGAACACCTGCTATAATAGAAGTGTACACGCGAGGCTATGCTAAACTAATAGTAACATATGACCTTTTGCCCTTTGAAGTTGACTCGTTTCTATGACAACGTCCTTACTACGCATGAGCAGCCTGCAAAACTTGCAAATATAATTGCATCGCGTTAATCAGCGGCGGATAGGCAATCGATCTAGCGCCTTTTCACGCGAATTCGCGCACCACCGACCACGCCCTTTTTTGCATACGTGATCACGTGCACACGTGATACGTGTGGTGAGTGGATCTGCTTGGATATGTATGTATGTAGACGTTACTGTCGCGAAATACAAAATTGTATAACTCGCTCACAGCTACAGATCTTGCAAATATAATTAATCAGCGGCCGATAGGCAATCGATCTAGCGCCTTTTCACGCGAATTCGCGCACCACCGACCACGCCCCTTTTTGCATACGTGATCACGTGCACACGTGATACGTGATGGTGAGTGGATCTGCTTGGATATGTATCTTCATTCTGTACAGCAAAAAGGGGGGTTCCATGGAACTCATGGAACCATGGGTAAATCCGCCACTGGACTTACAAGGTTGCTGCCCCCAAGTCTTTGTGGCATATTGATTCAAACCCATCAGGTAGTTAGTTTATGTACATGTTGGTTAGCATCCACTGTAAGCACTGTATGTAAACAAGTGCGGTATGAGAATTCATATTACATAGGTCATCCATGGGTGCAGCAAAGGATGTATGATACATCCTTTGCTGCAACAACAACAGAGTAAAGTCTCTCTTTCTTCAAGGTGTGCAAGAATGTGGACTTCCTAGCAGGCTGAGATCAGATCGAGGGAGAGAAAGTGTTTTGGTTGCTCAACTCATGTTGGAACACCCACTAAGGGGTCCCAATCATGGCAGTTTTTTATCAGGGAGAAGTGTGCACAAACAGAGAATAGAGAGACTTTGGCGGGATGTAGTCTTTTATTGTTTATTCTCCCATATGGAAGCAAGTGCCCTACTAGATGTTACTGATGATGTTCATCTGTTTTCCCTTCACCATATCTTCATACTTCGTATCAATAAAACGCTGATAACATTCAAAAATGCATGGAACTGTCATCCCTTATCAAGTGAGGGCTGCCTGTCCCCAAATCAATTATGGATTAGTCGTTTGTCCAGAGTGGGTATGGATGCTGATATCCAAACAGAGGTATATTAAGTGTGATTATGTGAATTGTAATCATTTTGTTTCCTTTTGCGCCGAACCCCGTGCAGTTGCTTTTTATTTAAAGCTCTATATTTTAAAATCTACTTCGTTGGAGGTCGTCTTCTGGGTCTGAGTGGAAGGAGAAGCATTCTGGGAGTGTTCTACTGTCAGCGTCAGCTGATTCTGTGGACTACTTTTTGAATTTAGCCAGCTACTCTATTTAATGCCCACTTCACAATTGATATGTTCAGCCGAGGACTGGCGAGGCATGGGCAGTGAGTTGTAAAAAAACATTTAGAGCGAATGTTTTAGTATGGGGGTTGCCTAAAAGCTTGTAGGGGTTAGCTAGTTTTGTTAGGGGCATTGTGTGCTGGGAGGGTGACCACGTAAGACTAGTACTTACTCACAAGGATAGTACAAAAGCATTAGTTGGTGAGGTTTCCTCTTGTCTTAGAAAGATTGGGTGTAGATGTGTTTTGGATGAGCAGGTTAGAAACCAATGCAGGTCTAAGCTTTTAAATATACAGTGTGTTAATAGGTTTGAGCCTTTAGTCTCTCAAGCATGTGATAGTGATGAGCTTATGGAGTGCCTCTCTGGGGATGAGCATGTACATAGTGGGTTGGATGTTCAGCTTGTGGGTGACAGGGTAAGAGCCTTACGTGTTAGAAATAGGAGATTGAGGGTGACAGGGTAAGAGCCTTACGTGTTAGAAATAGGAGATTGAGGGTGACAGGGTAAGAGCCTTACGTGTTAGAAATAGGAGATTGAGGGTAGCTACATGGAATTTTTCAGGATTAGGTAGTGAGCGTAAACAAAAGGAAATTGGGTATAGATGTGGTAGCAGGGCAGGAATCTTGGGAAGAGGAGGATAATAAAATTGGTGTTGAGGGTTATAAGTGGTTTGGAAAACCTCGTGGGAATCAAAACAGTCAGAGAGGTGAGGGTGGGGTTGGCTTTTAGTGCGAGAGTGCCTGGTAGATGAGGTTGAGTTTATTACTGATGTGCATTATGAGGAGTGTGTGGATGAAAGTAAGGGGTGGAAGGGGAAGTTCAGCCTTTTACATTGGGTGTGTGTATGCAAGGGCGTCGGAAGGCAACTTGAAGTGTAGCGGCCGGGGTGGCGGGTAGGGGGCGGGGCACGAGAGTTCGGGCTTTGCACCAGTGGCAGAGGACCTAGGTAGACACAGAAGGCACCATCGAGCAATGACAGAATGGTACTCTTTCCGAAATTTCTCTTAGCTCTAGGCTGATTTGTCTTGAGACTGCAATATTAACAAAAACTACTTTCCTGCATGTACAGCTGCGCAGTCAGGTCGCCAAAACCTTCTACATGCAGAGAAAAAGTAACTACTCTACTTGACTCATGAGAAGTTATACAGGCTAACTCCGTACTAGAGTGGCTGAAGCGGTGCCGATCCGCCTTTTTTTTAGGTAGTGCAATAGAACCCGTCTGAAAACATTTTTGGCAAGCCGCTACTGTTCTGAAATTTTGACTGGATAAACTATATTTATGGTATAAAAAATGAATTTGTTGCAGCATGCCGTTCCGAAGATACAGGACCTCAAAAAACCTAGTTTACATGTGTGCGGTTACAGTTTTGACCTCTGTTTTGACGGTGCAATAGAAATGCATCAGAATAAAGCCATAGCTCTGCAAAATGTACATTTTAGAAATTGAGTCATGTCCACATGGAGAAGTAAGGCAGCTAGCATTCTCTGGGGCTTCTTCATCCGATGTCTGTGCTGTGTGTCTTGGTCAATACAGCCGCACCAGCTCACCCAAGGATTGGAAGGATCAGCATGCATGGGACTTCATTTTGTCAACTGATTCTCCAGTATGTCGCTCTTGTAGAGATGATGTAGCACAGGTGTTACTCAATCCAGCATACCTACCTACGAGAGAGAAGGGGAGGTGGGGGCATGAAGTGTAGCTGTTGCGTGCGTAACTGTAACAGACTTTCTTTTCACAAACCACTACTGACGAACTCCAAGGTATACAGAATCAGAGCCTGTTCCAATTCCTATACCACTTTGCAAGAGCCACTATCATCTAGTGTATAACACTAGAACTTGTAGCAGATGCTTACGATTGGGACTCTATAGGCCCTGTCTACAACCACATGTCATTCAGGCATATCTATCCAAGCACATTTCGAAAGATGCATTTACAGTTTTTTCAGCAGACAGTCTGGATTTCATGCATAGTTTTGCATGGGTGTTCTGCGGTAATCAAAAGAGCAGTTGGCATGGCACTACTGTACAAGTTACACAGCCGTTACCATCACTTTCCCTGCCTGAAAGACCAACAAAACAATTTGAGGTACCATGCTCAGATACACATGTCTCCCTCACAGGCATCCCTCATGGTCAGTGGCATAGAGAGAGGGGGGGGGGTGCTTTGGGTGCTCAAGCACCCCATTTATGCCTGAGACTATAGGCCTAGTCTACTATACTGTACATTTACTTTACACCTTACCTGAAGATTCAGTGGACTCAGAGCACCCTGTTTATCTCCGGAATCTGATGTACTTTTGGCACTTGGCACCCCTTCCTCTATGCCACTGATGGTGGTCATGGAGACATACATCTCTCTCACAGACACCCCTCATAGTGGTCACGGAGACACACGTCTCCCTCACAGAGTTTGTATTCACAGCCGCATGTAATACAGAGAGCGAAACTGAAGATGACCTACATTGTACATGATTAGAGCACATTAGAATATGCCATATATTATTACATGCATTGCAATGCCATTACAGTCATTAGAAAGACAGAAAGTACATTTGCCAGTGTGCTAGTTACTATTACAGTTCTAGGGCATCCATGAAGGCAAATACAAACGTACACGGGCATTTACAATGACGGGTAAAGCTATTGCCGTCCGGAAGCCTTTTTGGCATAGGATTTACTTCATGAAACTTTGTATCCTGTGAGTCAATACATTGAACTACATCTCCTCCGAAACTTACGCTGTTCCACTGTATAACGGATGTGCACCATCGCGGTATGTAAACATCTAACCCCTCACACGCTTGGGATCAATCCAGAAATTAACCATGTAACCACCCTACGAAACCAGTAATTGGCCTTATTTCTCCCTAAGTAGTTATCCCACACCCTGGTAAGATAGCTTACTCCTTACTGTTCCATTTGTGTAGTCCAGTAAAGAGCCCAGGGCGGTTTCTCTGTACACATCCATGTCTCCCAATTGCACGACAAAAACCCGTATCGTGACGTCACGTTGCAAATGAAATTCACGTGACTTTACCGTTGGCAATCTGACTGTGCAGGACTAATGTAAGGCTGGTCGCTGAGGCAACCGCATGCGCGAACGCGTATATATGAGGCGGGGCACATACATACGTGTGGAAAGAGCGGTGCGGCTGCCGAGCATACAGCTATTCGTACACTGTTGCACGTCTGAGACCGATTGTGTCAAGAGTCTACTGTTACAGTACAGCTGAGGTGGGTGAAAAAATACGCAGTGGCTATTTTTGAGAGAGGTTGGTGAAGTTAAAAAATGGTGGTCTGTTGTAGATGTAATGGCGATGGGAAATGTAAGAACTGTTCGTGTGTCAAAGAGAGGAGGAGCTGTACCATCTGCCTGCCGTCTCGAACTGATGCACTCTTCAAGTGGTTCAAGAAGTGAGTTCATGTTCGAATTAGTTCGGCATAGGTACGAGAATTTGTGGACAAAGCCATGAATGAAGGCTGCATAGCAGGCATGGGGTTGTGCTTTGGCTATGTCACTGAGTAACCTCAGATCACAAACCCAGTTGTTGACCTTTTCACGAATGAATTGCTCAGTGAATTCGCTGGAGCCAAGGGGAGCACCTAGGTAAGGTCTCCCATGACTGGTTATGTTGACGTTGGTTGTGTCGAAGATCTCCCTTGCTTTCTTAAGGTATTCGGGTTTCTTGACCAGCCAAGTTTTAGATGCATTGGCAAAGTAGCCAAAGTCCGGGCCAACCGATGTCAGCTCGTCCCACCAAGTGCGGATGGATATTAGACTACCTGTTGCTGATGCATCGTCGGCATACCACACTTGTTTGAGATCCTTGGCCCCGTCCAGGCGATGTACTAGTGGGACAGTGGCTGTTACATACTAGTCCAACCGTGACGAGAGAGAGGTAGGCCGTGGACCTAGCATGCACAACTAACTTCTACGGTTGCCACTGACTGCGACGGCAACAATCACGACACGATGACTGCAATAACGACTGATCATTCAACAACGCATGCACATATATATACGTAACTAAAAATATAAAAATTGACCATACTAATCAATTACGTAACCATGCGTAATAAGTTCAAGTTACCACAATTCCTCCCCCCTTAAGTTTCAACCACAACAGTTCTGTCACATAAATCTCTCGGGAGGATGTCGGTCTCTGGCTGAACGACGGAATGAGGGTACTGGTGGGCTTCCAACATCCGCAGCTGGATCTGAACCGGAAGCATCGCTATCTTCAGTCTGGCCTAGGTCTGGAAGGATTGGGGCATCTGACGATGTGGAGGAATTGCCTTCCGGCTGAGCAACACGGCGCCTGACATGGTCATTGTGCCGGTCCACCACACGACCGTCCTCCAGATCTATCCGTAATCTCTGTTGGCTACGGACTTGAGAAATAGTCCCTGGGAGCCATGGACGACCAGTGGTGTGGTTCCTGACCCAGACGATCTCACCTATGGATAGATCACGCTGCTGACAATGTTGGTCATGACTGTCCTTTTGAACCAACTGTCTTTTCCTGACTCTCTCTGCTATGTCAGGATGTAGGAGGTCGAGACGAGATCGGAGTCTCCGGCCCATGAGTAGCTCTGAGGGTGCTACACCGGTCGTGGAGTGAGGGGTGATGCAGTAACTAAAAAGGAAACGCGAGATCTGAGTTTCAAGACTAATTCCACCCGGCTCCTTCTTGAGAGCGTTCTTGAGTGTCTGGACGGCCCTCTCAGCCAACCCGTTGGAGGCGGGGTGGTATGGAGCACTCGTGAGATGCTTGATACCATTACTGCGGACAAACTCAGTGAATTCCTCGCTGGTGAAGGCTGTACCATTGTCCGAGACGATGACTTCTGGAATTCCGGGTATAGAGAACACCAACCGAAGTTTCTCAATAGTTGCTTGGGAGGTAGCAGAGCTTACCACATGAGCCTCTATCCACTTAGAGTGAGAATCCACAATCACTAGAATCATCCTTCCCTTGACTGGACCAGCATAGTCTATGTGGATTCTGGCCCAAGGGCGGTCAGGCCACTCCCAAGGATGCATCGGAGCTCTAATCGGCAGCTTTTGGTTCTTCTGACATTCTGTACACGTCTGGACAGCAAACCCAAGTGCTTTGTCGATCCCTGGCCACCACACATATCCGCGTGCTAACTTTTTCATGCGGGTGACTCCAGGATATCCTTCGTGTAGGAGTGATATGACAGCCCCCCTCCCTTTCTCAGGTACAACTACTCTGCTCCCCCACAGTAAGCATCCGTCCTGAACACTGAGCTCGGTTGCTCGTGACTGATATGGTTGCAGTTCAGGGTTCATCTGAGGCGACCCAACCACTCAAAACATTCCGGCGCCCTCGTGACAAAATGGGATCTGTATCAGTCCACTGGCGAATCTGAGCAGCTCTGATTAGAGTAGTTTCAAGTGTCCGGAACAGCAGGAGTACGTCTCCAGGCAGGGGTAGTGTTGTGATGAGGTTGGAAACAGGCAACCGACTAAGACCATCAGCATTGGCATGATCTGCTCCTGGCTTGTAACGTATCTCATAGCTGTAGGCACTTAATGTCAATGCCCATCGCTGGATGCGGGCCGATGCCATGGCTGGAATGCCACGGGTCTCCCCCAACAAGTACTGAAGGGGCTTGTGGTCTGACAGGATAGTGAATTTCCGGCCGTAAAGGTACTGGTGAAAATGTTTCATTCCAAACACGATGCTCAGGGCTTCTTTATCCAGTTGCGCATACTTGCGTTCAGCAGGCGAAAGTGTACGAGATGCGTAGCCAATCGGTTGTTCGCTCAAATCTTCCATACAGTGCGACAGTACCGCTCCAACTCCGTATGGAGAGGCATCACATGACAGAACTAACGGTCTCTCGGGGTCGTAGTGGGTGAGAAGGGGTGACGACGACAGTAGCTCCTTGGCTTTACAGAAAGCCTGTTCTTGTGAATCACCCCAGCTCCATGTTTTCGCCGACTGAAGGAGGTCATAGAGAGGTCGAAGTAGTGTTGCCAGGTTTGGAATGAATTTTCCATAGTAATTTAACATCCCAAGGAACGAATGGAGTTGCGATACGTCTTGTGGTTGTGGACCCTCTCGAATGGCTCTGACCTTCTCACTCGTAGGTTGTATCCCCTTTTCTGAGACAGAGTGACCCAAGTACTCAACTTCAGGTATCATGAAAGAACACTTCTGACGTTTCAGGCGAATTCCGGCTGATTCCAAACGCTCCAGGACAACCGCTAGGTCTCCGGTCACGAGGATATCGTCGAGGTAGACGCAAACGTGAGGTAGACCTCCCAGCAGCGACTCCATGGTGCGTTGGAAAATAGCAGGGACTGCAGCCACCCCAAAGGGTAGACGGGTATAGTGGAAGAGTCCTCGATGCGTATTAATAGTCGTATACGGGCGTGATTCATCATCAAGTTGCAGTTGTTGGTACGCATGAGCGAGATCTAGCTTCGTAAATGATTTCCCGTTAGCGAGTGATGCAAAGATGTCTTGGCCCAGGGGAAGAGGGTAGGTGTCCACTTGTGCGACTTGGTTGACAGTGAGCTTATAGTCCCCGCATACTCTGATGCTACCATCCCGCTTCACTACAGGCACTATAGGCGCTGCCCACTCTGAGAACTGGATGGGTTCCAGTATCCCCTCGGACACCAACTTCTGCAATGCTTGGTCTACCCTAGACCTGAGGGCATATGGAATTGAGCGAGGATGATGAAAGCGGGGCTTCACACCTTGACTGACGTGAAGTTTGGCCATAACTCCCCTGATGGTGCCAAGTTCATCACTGAACAGACGGCTGTGTCTTGCGAGCACAGCTTCGAGTGTATCGGGCGTATCGATCAGTTCCTCCTCTACCTGCCCCCCACACCGAACCCCTACCACAGCCCTTTCCACCACCCTGAGTTCCTCCCCACTGTATGTTCTGAGTCTGATGGATGTACTCTCCAGATGTGGAGATTTCCCTTGTGGCCAGAGTGCAGAGAATGTTGTCTGGCTGATAAGTGTCAAGGCGGATCCAGTATCTATCTCCATTAGAAGAGTGGCTCCATCTATCACAACTGGTACCATATAAGGATCAACCTTATCTTGTGTTCCCACCTCAAAGAGGTTGTAGTCGACAGGGAGAGGCGTTGCAGGCAGGGCCTGTGGCTTCGGTGGGCTGGCGCTTGTGGAGCTTCCTGCAGGTGGTTCTACTTCTTCATCAATCATGTGGGTTGGTAGCTTCTTGCTTCCTTTCTTGGGCTTCACTGGCGGAGGCTGAGGGTTGTCTGACTGCTGTTGTCGTATTCGGGTGCGACAGACGCGTTGAATATGTCCCTTTTTATGACAGTAGTTGCACACAGCATCCTTGAAACGGCAGTCTTTCGCGTAGTGGCTCCCTCCACAACGGTAGCACGACTTGCCTGACTGTGTATTCTTCGGTGGGCCAGGAGAATCGGCGTAGTGTACAGGTGCGGTAGACGACGGAGCGCTGAGTAAACGGGCGTTCTGCACCGCTGCTTCGTGGAGAAGTGCCAGCTCGAAGGCCTTGTCAAACGTTAGTTTGGCCACTGCTAGTAGTGTACGCTGGAGTGTGTCGTCTCGTACTCCGCAGACTAGACGATCTCTGACAAGCTCTTTCGCTGAGTCGCCGTACTCACAGTGAGACGCTAAGTCCCTAAGACGCGTGACGTACGCTGTGATCGACTCTCCCTCCTGACGGACGCAGGTATTGAAATAGAAACGCCGCATTATGACGGACGGTTGAGGATTGTAATGCTCTTGAGCCAACTTAACGAGGTCGGCAACGGACTTGGTCGTCAACTCAGCGGGCGCTACGAGTGTCTTGAGGAGTTTATACGTCGTAGTCCCACACTAACTGAGTAGGAGAGCTCTCTGCTTGCCCTCGTCCGCGATACTGTTAGCGGTAAAGTAGAACAACAACTGCTCAGTGAATACATCCCATTCGGTAGCATTGCCACTGAACTCGGGGAGACGGCCGTGACTCGTCATTGTAGCGAGTTACGTCTAAATCCCGGCCTCGTCGCCAATTTGTTACATACTAGTCCAACCGTGACGAGAGAGAGGTAGGCCGTGGACCTAGCATGCACAACTAACTTCTACGGTTGCCACTGACTGCGACGGCAACAATCACGACACGACGACTGCAATAACGACTGATCATTCAACAACGCATGCACATATATATACGTAACTAAAAATATAAAAATTGACCATACTAATCAATTACGTAACCATGCGTAATAAGTTCAAGTTACCACAGTGGCCAAAGCAAAGAATGGCATAGCAAATGGATCCCCTTGGGTGGTACCCTCTTGAGAGAGTATCAGCGTGCCATCAACAAATAGCTCTGTTGGCTCTCTATACGTGTTGATTATGGCTTTTGCTAGGGGGAGGGCATATATACTGAATATCGTGTAGGGCTGCTTCCCTGTTGAGAGAGTTGAAGGCATTGCTGGCATTAACCAGCAAAACGGCCTCTACCTCATCAGTCTGGAATTCATGAACAACAGAGTGGATTGCTGCCTCAATGCCCGCAATCTGCCCTGCACAGAGCTGCCTTACGCCAGCTGCCTCTTGGATGTCAGTCTTTGTCACATTGAGGATAGCCTTCGCTACAATTCTGCGAGCTGTCTCACAAATTCCAATAGGATGTACTCCTGGGCACTTGTCCAGGGCTATCAGTCTGCATGCCAAGAAGCTGGACAAGCCTCTGGGATCAACATATGATGTGCTGAGACGCTTGGCAAAAAGGGCAACAGAATGACAGAGCTCTTGTGAAGCACTGTGGAAGGATGTGCAGAGCCTTCTCCAGCAATGGGCATCAAGTCCTGAAGGACCAGCGGCGCCAAAGGTCGATAAAGCTGCTCTCCGGATGAATCAATCCTCTCAAAAATGATGGATGGACCTCAGGTGGAGCCTGACCATTTGATATAAGCGCATCAGCCTGTACTGGCTTGGCAGTTGAGTGTTTCAGCTTCAAAACATCTAGAACTGATGGTGATGTGGAATCCTACTTGTCGGTTGGATCGTTGACATGGAGGATACCGCTGCTACCCTTGTTTGTTAGCAGGTCCAGGGCTGCACTTGTCTTTCCCTTAAACATCAGGATAGCAAATGTCCTGGCTAGTTTTTGGTTGCCTGGACTATGATTGAAACGCTTTGGGAGATGCTTCTGAAGGCATCTGCCCTCTTCACAGAGGGCGGCAATGTCCCCCTTAGCCCATAAGGCCAAGCTCTAGACAAGCACTTAACTGTTTTGGCTTTGGTTTAGAGGAGGGTTTCAGAAGCGCCAATACCAACAACACAGTTATTGGCCTTTACGGCTATGGGCTCCAATGCGGTCGACTCCGAGTAGGCACGGAACAGTCTACTAATCTCTGAAACAAACTGTTTACCCCCCCTTGCCAGAGGTACCTTAAAGATGTTGGCTCTCCAGTGAACTACTTCTGAGTAGGCAGAAGTCAGGGCAGCAGTGAAAGAGGCTGAATCAAAGTCCCCCCCAAACAAAGCTCATCTGCACCACAGGACTGGGGGTAGGCAGATGGTGGGCAATAGATGGAATCGCAGTCGGCATGCCGATACTTCCCAGGTTTTGACGAGATGGTAGGGCTTGGGTTCAGAGGAATCAAAGTGACAGAGGTGTTGGCTCTTGGACGAAACCTGGTCTATGGCAGTCAGCTGCCTGTTGGCTGAGAGAGGCTGAACTGGTGTGACTTTGGGGGCGGATGGTTGCACTATGTTCAGGCACTTTCCCCTACCGTCTTTATCACGGCACTCACAGGTAGACCTCCTCTCAATGAGCCTACTCGTGATCTCTTTACTCTGCCGGCCAGACTGGGAGGTCTTGGTATCATCAACCTTACAAAGTCGTGTCAGAAAATGTACCTAGCCTCCATCTCAATTGCAAACCCACTAGCCTCCCTCATTTCTACACAGGACAATGACTACTCATATGAGTTCATCGCTGCCCAACAAGTGCTGAATAGAAGAAAAATCGTCAAAAGAGTGAGATGGATGCTGCCTCTGCATTAAAGGATATACTACCAGCAGACTTGCAACGGGCCATGAACTTAGCCCAAGAAAGGGAGCCTCGAGTTGGCTGACTTCCCGTCCAATTGAGGAATATGGGTTCTCGCTCCACAAGGGTGCATTCCGGGATGCAATATCACTCAGAAATGGCTGGTTGCCCTTGAATTGTCCAACCCATTGTGCCTGCGGCTCTTCATTCTCAGTACAGCATGCTTTGTCCTGCCCCAAAGGTGGTTTTCCAAGCCTCCGCCACAACGAGGTGAGGGATCTAACAGCTACCCTGATGACTGAAGCAATCCACTTGCCCCGTCAAACTGTCAGCCGATTTCTGCCTGCTACCGCAAGCACGAGAATATAAAGAAGCGAACTTATGAACAAAGAGTGAGGGAGATTGAAAATGGTTCATTCACCCCACTAGTCCTTTCCCTTACTGGAGGCATGGGAAGGGCTGCTACTGTCTGTTACAAGAGGCTGGCTTCAATGATTGCCCTAAAGAGAGAAGAGCCTTATAGCTGCACCATGGCATGGTTAACATGCTCACTTAGCTTCACCCTGTTGAAGTCTGCCATCCAATGCATCAGGGGTGCTCGCTCATCCATCGGTACAGCAGTCAGACAACCAATACCACCTCTGGACTTGGTTGCTGCAGAGGCGAACCTCAGGGTTTGAACACTACGTTGGTACTTGTATAGCTTCATCAACATTCTTCGGAATTGCTATTGTATTTTGGATTTATGCAATTGCATTGTGTTTCCTTTTTATAAAATTTTTAGCAACCACCATTTTTACCGTACCGTAAACCTATGTCGCTTGGCTATTTTTACGGCACTTGACCTTCGACCCCAGAAGATTCAACGGGTATAGATCTACTGCTAGTGATGGCGCTCGTGATCGGACAGGAGTTTGGCACTTTTGAAGAATTCGCAGAGCATCTAAAACGTTGGGAAGAGACCAATTTCGTCACTTTATACACTAGGAGGTCGCACAGTATCGAAGCTGTGAGGAGGAGGGCCCCAAATAGAAGTTTCGCGGACAAGCTCAAGTTCTCGGAGTTGGATTACGCATGTGTACATGGAGGTAGAGAATACAAAATCAAAAGCAACACAGAAGAGGCCATGTCAAAAGTGAGGGTGCTTTTCACCAAGGGCGTAGACAAGGGGGGGGGGCAGGGGGGGCTAAAGCCCCCCAGTTTTTCATCGCAGTGTAGTGTTTTAGCGCACACAACCAATGATGGATGATGATTGCCTCACATTATTTGCATAGTTCCTTCAGTCAGTTCCAGGTACTCAACAGAACCTGTATCAGCCGTCGCTGCCAAGCATATGAACACTGCGGTCTTTCCGTCGCTGCCAAGCATATGAACACTGCGGTCTTTTGAGGCGTAGTTATTGCCTTCTAGACGTGATAACTGCAGCCAATGACTGCGCATGAAACGGTAGGCGTGGTCAAAGGTTACATGAATACATGAATATAGCCCCCCCAATTGTTAAAAGTTCGTGCAGCCAATTTGCTTGAGGTCTATGATGAAGCGCTCTGTGCTGAAAGGTGGAAATTGCGACATTTCATTAACCACCATTGAGCCTACTTGCCAACTGACTCAGGTGAGATAGTGATGCGACAATCATGACTCACATGTCTAAACCTGCGCCTGCTATACTATCTCAACAACAAAAATACAGAAAAGGATTTAAAGTTGCTCAAAAGCTATGCCAGCAGCTCTCTAATTTTGGTATGCGGGACTTTAATGAAGGAATGGAGGTCCTTCAATCAGTGGCCAGTCTGTGGAACCTAGGCAAGAAAGTTATTGTTCAAGAAGCAACAGGTTAATAATTGCTACTGCATGTATAACACACATATCTGCATTATAATTCACAAATCATTATTCTTACTTTTCACCATGACAGACACTGATGATGAAGGTGAAATCAAGATGACTTTGACTCGGATGCTATGATCAAAGTCCCTCCTCCACCCCCTCCACCTCCTCCACCCTCTTCACCATCTAGATTCACAGAAGAATCTGTAACCAGCTGTGGTGATTTACAAGGTGACCACTATGAGAAATTTGATTTTAATAGGAAATTGAAAAATCTACATATTTTGGGTTTGTTCAATTCTTATGTACAGTCACATTTTACGGTGTAAGTAAAACCTTTGGTAACTAAACACACTGGATATAGTAGTAATGCAAGACATGAACTTTAACTGCATGTTGTAGCTATTATCATTTTTGCATGTGCATGTTTGCGTAACTGCAAATGATTGTTATACCTATTAAAGACTGGTATATATACAAATCTCATAATAGGTGCATCAAATGGTCGAAAGCCATTATCAAACATCTCCATTGTAAAAATGCCTCCTGCCATGAGGAAGCGGGGTCAACCAAAAGGTGCTGGATTGATTCCCAAAGAAGAAGGAGAAGGTTGCTTCAAAACCTACAGCTTTCATACTTAAGTCAGAGTGGGAAAAACGAGAAGTTCATTATTACGGTCCTGTTCATGCAAAGTATTTAATGTTACTAATCCACTGTAGTTATGCTCAGCTGGTTTGTTGATCATGATTCCATGGAACAAGTAACTCGTGCTGGGAATCTTAGAGAGGAGGATGAAGTGGAGTGCCTTACTGAATGCATTCCACGGAAGTGTCTGGATGACAATGTATGTATTACCCAAATCAGAAAGTACTTCACTTTCGATGCGTGGAACCTACTTGAAACCACAATGGAAATTGTCCGTACATAAGGAAGATGGACATGTTCTTTGTGTCATGCCGACTTACATGCCGGTGACAGTATCTTCTGTGATGGATGTCTTGATTGGGTCCACATGAAATGCACTGGATTGAAGAGAGCTCCTAAGAGCAAGCGTTTTGCTTTCTTCCTATAAACAATGAGTTCTATGACAAGTTGTCCATGCAAACAACAGAAACAGGTTTACTGCACACAAGACTCGATAAATGCATCCATGTCCTGTTGAAGTTGGCTAGAGATAAAGGGTTTGAACGTCTTTCAATGATCGAAAAGGGAAAAAATACAGAGAGAATTAGAATGATAAAAGAACGACACCAATCTAGTTTAAAATTATGTAAAACCCAAGTGAGTTAGACTGATCATCCACTAACTTGGAAAGTGCAATCAACTGATGGTAAAGTAGTTACACTGTAGCTCTTGTGCAAGATACATGCCCAGAAAACTGTTTACTTTTGTTGTCCAGTGTGTAACATTTGTGTACACATGTTCATGTACAACTGTGCTAATGCACTAATCCGAACAACAATATGCAAGCACATACACTTAGTTTCAAGGCTAACCTCAAAAGCCTCCAACCCGAAAGCCAACACAGATAGGTTATTTGAACACAATCCTGAAATATAAGCAAACCTCATTATATGGTCCCTCATAAAGCAAACCTCATTATATTGTCCCTCAAGTGACATGTCATTTAAAGGCCTATCAAAGAACACAATCAGTAAGTGGATAGTACCATGTGAGTTACATATTCCATGTTTCATTTTAGAAATGCTTCTATGGATATGTGACCAAACTCATCACACAGTCCAATCTTTTGCGAGAAATCAATGAAGAGGTCATTGATGCAACAGACCTTCATACACTGGAGCGCTATTTTACTAAAGACACCTGGATAGCAGTTCTACAAAGAGGTACTCTATGTCTGTAATTGCATTCATACAGCACTTAGCTCAGCCGCTACACATAATGTTTTGATTCACAATTCATTCTTCAGTAAACACGATGAGAGAAGACTGGAAATGCCATCAGTGTATACGCGTAAGTATCAAGGACAACATCATCGCATGCGATGTTTGCGACAAATGGTATCACTGGTAAGCAGTTAGCATTGACAAAGACCTCTGGCTGCTCCATGCGTTGTTTTTCTCCCATAGGAACTGTGTTGGAGTTGAAACACAGCCTGACGGTGACTGGTCCTGTATAGGTTGTAGAAAGAAGCACAGTGGTCCGGCCAGCGTACGTAACGCGCGATTTTATTTGCAATGACGTAATCGTTAGTGTAGCAAAATGGCGCGGTTGGCCAAGAAAGGAAGAGTACTCTTTGGCCTGGGTACAGCTCAATAGTATGCAATTTTGGAATCATATAGGAAGTGTTCCATGCTGAAGTGAGAATGAAGAATTCGGTAAAATCTATTTATCATTGCCAACGTAGGTTTGGGAGTGCATAATTCCTTAGAGAAGACAGGTCATTTTTCGAGATGGAATTTTCAAGCGGCGCGCCTGCCCCCTGTATGGCTCCAATACAGGCATTTGAGATACCAATCTGTAGCTAAATTACTGTAGTATGTGCTCTGTTAGTTTGGAGGCTGGATCGTGAGGAAGCTGAAAATGGCCCCAAGAATAGTAGCACCATATACACGTACGATGTGTGTACACTGGAAAAAACAAGTACTAAGTTCAAGTCAAAAAAGCCTTGGAACTAGTGGTTTTTAGTCTGACTGACCTGAGCTGTTGAAGGATTTTTAGAATCGCATCTAATACAAAGAGCAAACACTAAAAGTTAGCAATACACACATCTAAATTTAAGTGCATAAATAGCTATTAAATGTAGTGCAGATGGCACTAAATATAAGCAGCATGAATCTTTAAATGAGCCTTACAATGTACTAGTTTCCCAGCACCTATAACTAGTTGAAGTACTAAGCATGTCTACTACTCTTCTGATCTTACTCTTTGACTCAAATACTGATTTTAAGTTTCTTTCTCAACATGGCATGCACATGTAATTGATACAAAACTGATAAGCAAAAGCAAAGGATAAACTACTGTACTGTCAAATCATGTAAGCAGTGTCTGTATAGTTCCCTTACTCAATGTCACACTCTAGCTGTGTAGCATCTTCATCCTTGTCCTCACATACTACTCCAACTTTGTGTTCAAGACAGTCAATTGCTCGATATAGTTCATACGATCTTGTTACCTTCCTATTTGCTGGAAGTTGGTCATGGATCAGTTTTTCCTGTAGAAACTCCAGCACTTGTTTTGCCTTACTGCTATACTCCAAGTTAAAACTGTAGTATGTAGCCATGAGAATAACAATACATGCAGTTGCTTAGAAATACGTTTTGTGATAACTCTGGAGGAGATACATTCAGTAGTTCCAATGCAGATATGTACGGTTCAAGATTTTTGGAAGCCTTCTGGAGACCTTCCTCTGTAGTCTGAAATTTAAAATAAAATGCGAGGTCTTAGTTCTGCAATGTAAAATACATGACTGTAGTTTGACATACCGGTGCAAATATGACGATAGCTGACAGGCGTTCCTGGGGTGTTACCTTTAATCCTTTCATCTTCAGATTCTCCGAAAGGAATCGTAAACAATACATGGTTAGTGCTGTAAGGCAATTATGGAAGAAACAGCTATGCATGTTGGACAAAAAGTAAATACGAGAGAGTGTTTTTCAATCATTGCCATCACTCGCAATCTAACATTGCTTAATAGCTAATCATTCATTATGTTCATATGTTGCTCTTAACCAACACAGTTGATCTACACTTACTGTTTGGCTGATCATTGTCTGGAGGCATCTCTAATTCTTCAGCATATACAAGTATAGCTGTAACAGTTCTGCTCACCCACTTACTCAGTAAAATCATCACCATCTTAGTTACATCATCAAGAGCCTCAAATCGGTATCCCATTGTAAGGAACATTTCTTCAACCACCTTCAAAATTAATATATATGTACACACATCGATCTATATGAATAATGCATGCGTCCTCTAAGCACTAAGCACACACCCACACACCAAGCACTGTAACCCTTGCATACCAAGGGTTAATAAGCACAATGTCCTCTAACAGAAATGGTATACGTATACACGAGGATTATTTAACACAGAGAGACCTGCTCTTCAAGTTACTTACGTATGATGGAGTTTGAAGAATTACATACTTCTCAATGGCGTCATATATTCTTGTAGCTGCTGTACTTGTTGACATTTCATTCTGCCGAGCAGCATGGGTCAGTGACAGAAGTCGGACGACTTTGTATTGATCAGTAATCTTTTTCCGCGAACATTCCTTTTTGAGCTCACTAAGGTGCTGTTGCACTGCAGCAGCATCATCATTGTATTCTGGCTTGTCTGGTGTCACCCTTTTTACTCCAACCTTCCCAGATGCTTTTCGATCGAGATACGAATGACTTTGAAACCATTTACATATTTGTCCAAATAAGCCAGCCTACGAAAAGCAGAATAAGCACTTCACATAAATATGGTACAAGAGAGTATTTATTTACTAGCATTACAACACTAACATGAGAATGTTCACATTGCATTTAGTAGTATAGTCTAGATGTATGTGAACAACACATATTCAATTATATAACATAACATATACCACTCACTTCAGGTGATGGGCACTTTGAATGACTGCCTTCCTTTTCTGGATCCTTCAAACTCTTTGGTGCTAATTTGAGTAGCATTCTAGCAAGTTCACACTTTGTTTCCATTGTGATTGTTTCCCCTTTCTCACAGCAGAAACCTCGCAATGACGTACAGGCCTCTTTGATAAGTTTATTTCGCTGACTTGTAGTGTAAAAGCATCCTTCTTTATGCACTCTTGAATGACAGGAGAGAAAAAAGGCAGTTGGAAATTTTCTGTCACCTTTGCACTACCAGTATTGGAGCTCAAATCAGTATTGCTACGTTTCCTCTGTGTTTCAAAAGGTGTAGTAGATTTTGATGTCGAAGGTGTACTTGTAGTAGTGCTACTGGCTATTGACTGAGAACCTGACCATGGAGTGTCTTTCTCCAGCTGACTAAGCTCATCTAGTAGATCCTGTGTGCTTTCTTCTCTAGCTTTTTGCAAAATGTTTTAGAGCTTTAACGCCAAGATAAACTGAGCTGGCTGATTAAAAACAATGGCTAGGTCTTCACAACTTAGGTTGATGAAAGCCTCTCCATTCACCTAACACTCTACATACCAAAAACAAATCACTTGAAGTACATGTATATAGTACAACTAACTAATTTAATTGGTGGGTCACGTGTGCAGTTTAGTTCAAACACAAAAATGTACACAAACAAACCACATAGCTTTTCCATTTCAGTTTCTGATCATGTGAGAGAAAGTGTTTCAACTCCTCTGCTGACATGCCAGGCAGTCCGCTCAGGTCAAGTGACTCGTGATTCCAGGTTTCTATCGCAGTAGCTGTGATACAGGGAGCAGGAGACATACAAGTTTTCATTGATCACGTCGCGCGCCCAAATAACACAGTTTCTCACCTAACACTCTGTATACTACCAGAAACACTCGCTGACAGACGAGGTAACCTCGATACTTGGATTGGCGCCTTTTTGAGTACTGATTGGCAGTGATTGCACATGCGTAGCATTAGACGGTGTTGTACAAGAGCCCAGAGCGAATGGCAAGTGTCCAAACATGTAAGTGTAATAAGTGCAGTTGTACCTGCATAACACTCTGAACTTGTAAGTCATGTACGGGCAGTGCATTCCTCGGATCAGAATTTACTGTTGTCTTGTGGAGTAGCTGGATGTCAGGATGTTTTCCACTCTACTTTGAAATGGAATCAACACATTCGATCATGCCATTCATTTGAGTACTACCAGCCTGCTGATACTATTTCTGAATTGATTGCAAACATACCTGACACTTCTGATCATTAGACATTTCATTTAGAGCCCTCCACTTCAGCAAGCATTGAGTGCCAGACAGATGAAATGGAGATGAACCCTCCAGAAAAAATGAATCCCACTAGAAGTAATATAGCAGCTGGTATGATCATGAAACTGAAAGAGGAATGTGGGCTGTATCAGAGAGCAATAAATGAAGTAATAAACATTACAGGTTTCGTCTGTGACCATGAAATTGACCAAGCACGAAGTGCCATAACAGAAATTGGCAAGAATCATGGCCTAAATCCAAATTAATCTGCACTTTTACTTGCGATTGATGATGGATTACTGCAGATCCACAATCCCTTCGATAGTTTAGCAACTACATATCGGCAGCAGAGCTACATTACTTGGAATATGCCCTACGTTGTAAGTGAAGAATATTCAATCGGTTCATGTTGTATGTGCTCTTCCACCCACAGGAACCAGTTTGGAAAGAGATTGGGACACACATCGGAACCTCCTGTGGTGGTATTGATCCAACCAATATACCTGATGGGTTCTTTTATGTCCCTCTGTTGGATACCCTTAAGGCACTGCTGAGTAATATGAGAACAGATATTATTGCAAGTCTAGGAATAAATAAAATGACATGACTTCTATTCAAGGTGTATCAGGGGCTCACCCATCTATAGGAGATGTAATGAATGATATTTGTGATGGGGACTACTATTCAACTCATCCAGTGTTTAGCCAGAATGACCAAGCTCTGCAGATCCTGGCTTACTATGATGAGCTTACGCTAACAAACCCTTTCATGTCAAGAAGAAATAAATACAGGTAAAGAATATATCAAAATAATTCCATGTATTTGATAGACATTTCCTTTACAGGAACTGTGTACTTCATGCTAGGGAATCTAGATCCTTCCTTGAGGTCTAGATTGGAGAACATACATCTTGTGGCACTGTTCCAAAGTGAATTACTTTATCACAAAAACTATTTATGTTTGATGCCAGTGTTTAAGAAACTTAAAGATATGACCAACGTTTCGGAGTCCTCACGGGCTCCATCCTCAGGGTACAAAAACTGAACTAAGCAAACATAGAAACGTACACAATAAAGAAGAATGCAGGAAGAGCGATGGAAAGGCTATTTAGGAATGTAATAATAATGCAATATTAAATAAGGGCTAGATTATGGGTGAATAAGAGGATCCCAAATAGGGGGGATTTCAATGCCTTGGTCTCTGTTCATTAAAGAGGATCTCTTTCTGATGTGTAGGGCTTCTCGAACTTTCCTCGACTTGGTGTAGGGTTCAGAGTCTAACACAGAGACACCATCCCAATTAATTTGATGGTGTTTGGTCCAAGCATGTTGGGATATGGCAGATTTCTCAGTCTCACATTTATGAGTGGCCTCCCGATGTTGCTTAATTCGGGTGGATAGGTGGAGACCTGTCTCACCAATATATACAAAGTTGCAGTCTCTGCATGGAATGCAGTAGACCACGGCTGACCTTTCCTTCATGGGCACAGTGTTTTTTTGGATGGCAAAGATGGCGTCTGATTGTATTATGTGATTCAAAACACACCCGAATACTGACTTTTTTGAGGGTTTGTTTAATGTGTTTGGATGTTCCTTTTATGTAGGGAATGGAAATAGATGTTATGGGTGTATCCTGTACATTAGAATTGGATATGTTGGAACAATGTGCTGCTTGTCTGATAAATTGTTGAGGGTAGTTGTTGGCTTTGAATACCTTTTTAAGATGTTTTTAAGGCAATGAAAATTCTATTTAACGCTTGTCTTCGTCTGCTGAGAGAGAGGATAAACATCACTAGAAAAATACTCAACCGGCATATTTGCAAAGCGGAACACCTGGAGATATCTCTTAAAATGGTCTATGTTCCTCTGATTTTGACCGTATAATGGCACTCTGTAATAATTCGTTCAAAAACATTTACAAAAACATTTTCAGAAACATTTTTACCCATACAAATCCAGACAAATCAAGAAGTTTAGCCGCCTTGCCAAGCTCTCTAAACCTAGTTCACCATCATTAACATCTCATACAGTTTCTACAGATCGGTGGGTAGTTAATCTTACGAATGAAGATATCACTGAACAAGAATGTTCTCTTCTCAAAAAAGGTCTGAATTTTTCCATCACACCAGATCGTATCAATTTTGATAACTTCATTACACCCATAGAGTCGTCACTGCAGCATTTATCTCCTGATGCTGCTGACACAATACGTAGCTCAATTTGTCACATCTTAAAAAATGCAACCATACCACACTGCAACCTTGCACCAGTTGAGAAAAAAAGCACTCATCAGTTTAAAGAAAAAGAAACATCTTATTTTTCTTCCAGCAGACAAGGGCCGGTCAACTGTAATTATGAATAGATCTAGTTATGAGGAAAAGCCTCCCTACTTTTGTCAGACGGTCCATACGCAGTCCTTCCACATGATCCTACATTGCCTTATGAAAGGAAAATCACTAAACATCTTTTAGATCTGAAACACCGGGGATTACTACCAAAAAAGAAGTATTGGACGCTTCGACCTTCAGGAAGCCACGTTCCATTGTTCTATGGCTTACCAAAAATTCACAAGCCCACCATTCCCCTCCGCCCCATTGTTGCAGCTAACAAGGCTGTCACCTACCAAGTTTCAAAATTTCTTTCTAACCTCCTGTCTCCACTCTGTGGCAATAGATTCGTTACATTTTAAAGATTCCATCCACAATGCCCATGTAACACGTACGGAGGTGATGGTTTCGTTTGATATTGAGTCGCTGTTTACAAGTGTTCCCATCAAGGAAGTCTTGGTAATCACTAAGAATCTTTTGCTATTAGATGATGGCCTGGAAAACCTATAAGTGACATCATGAGACTCCTAGAATTCTGTCTCCAAACCACTTACTTCAGATTCAGAGGAACTTTTTATCAACAAACAGAGGGTCTTGCTATGGGATCTCCAGTGTCCCCTGTGTTAGCGAAACATCTATATGGAACATTTCGAGAACAAAGCTCTTAAATCAAAATATGCTCCACGTTTTTGGAGACGGTATGTGGACGATACATTTGCCATCATACGGTCCAGACATCTTTCACATTTTCTTCAAGATCTGAACTCTGTCAAACCTGGTGTTATTCGGTTCACACATGAGCTAGAGAATAACAATAGTCTTCCATTCTTGGAGGTTTTGGTGACAAGAGCCGACAACGGTGACATTATCACTAGTATCTACAGAAAACCAATACATACCGACCAGTTGCTAAATTTCAACAGCAATCATCCAGCTTCCATGAAAAGATCTGTTGTCTGCTCGCTCACTCGTAGAAACCATCTCATTCCGTCTACATCATCTGGTATCGATCAAGAAAAACGACATCTTACAAAGGTACTGCTGTTTTCATAGCCTTTGCAATCCTGCCTAAATCACCACACAAGCCTAGATCCCGCCCATAATTTAATTACTAGGCTACTCCATGTACGCGTAAGTATCCGGATGTGTGCGGGTGTTTCAGTTTTGTGCGCACGTCTAGCTGTCCTGTACAGTCAGTGCCTGTGCAGCCTGCCAGCCGATAGAGCAGTACAGAGAA
Source organism: Theonella swinhoei (assembly GCA_963970385.1). NCBI lineage: Eukaryota > Metazoa > Porifera > Demospongiae > Tetractinellida > Theonellidae > Theonella > Theonella swinhoei. The sequence continues at coordinate 2,551,715 of OZ019961.1, read as the reverse complement.
GCGCATGGCGCACTTTCCCTTTAACGTAGATGGGTTTGGTGTACAGGCAACTGGTCCGCAAGACCAAGGTGGACTCGGAGTTGAATGGCGCCACTTTTACCCGCATCTCTCTGTCCGACCGTATCCACCGGGGGAAATGTATCGCTCCTGTGGCAATGGCCAGCCTCCAACTCCAGTGAGTCGTACTCTACGACGAGTTAAGGCTCGAAGGCTGCTGCGTTCTGCACGTGTACATGTATACATGTACATGCATGTATAGAGTGCGAAGTGCAATATTTTATATGTACTACTACATCATTTGTTTCAGGGACAAGACGTAAGTTTGTCTGCATCTCGTGAGCCCGAGTACTCGTATTTAGTAAAAATCCTCAACCCAGAACAGAAGAGCAAATTTGTGACAAAAATATGGCACAACATGCGTGATAGATTTGATTCTCCCAACTCTCTGAAAGAGAAGCTTGTGGCAACGTTCAAGGACAAACTTCCACAACTTACTTCACTTGATATCGGCTACTTTGAGAGAGGGGGCAGTGCCAAACGGTGGATTGAAGACCAAGCTGACCTGGATGCCATGTACAGGGCCTTTTCTGTGGGCGAGGAAATTACGCTATGGGTGCATGGATGCCAGCCAGAGGATGCACATGTTCCAAGGAGTGGAAAGAAACGTAAGAGGGATGTGAGTGAAGACACTTGTTCGTCACGTACACTAGAAAGAAAAACACATTTCATTGTGTAAGAAATGTGCACTTTTTCTACATTAAATATGACATGTTAGGTTATGCTTGTTAGCATTTATTAGTACAGGAAATTTCCATATTTCATGCATCAATCATCCTGACAAACACGCTAAGACAGGGGTAATTTCCTGCACCATGCATGTCACATGTATCTGACAGCAATGTAGAGTTTTCTGTATCAAGCATGCGACATGCCACTGACAGCAACAGGAAGTTTCCTGTACCATTTATGCCGTACGTAGGGGGAGTTTCCTGTACCATTCATGCCAAATGTTCAGGCAGTTTCCTGTACCATTCATGCCATATGTAGGGGGAATTTCCTGTACCATTCATGCCATATGTAGGGGGAGTTTCCTGTACCATTCATGCCATATGTAGGGGGAGTTTCCTGTACCATTCATGCCATATGTAGGGGGACTTTCCTGTACCATTCGTGCCATATGTTTGGGCAGTTTCCTGTACCATTCATGCCATATGTAGGGGGAGTTTCCTGTACCATTCATGCCAAATGTTTGGGCTGTTTCCTGTACCATTCATGCCACATGTACGAGCAGATTCCTGTACCATTCATGCCACATGTGTGAGCAGATTCCTGTACCATTCATGCCACATGTGTGAGCAGATTCCTGTACCATTCATGCAACAAGATTTTCATGCTTTTGTTTCTATACCAGGCACGCCATGTATATGGACAGAACTTCATGATTTGAGGATCACAGTGACAGAATTATGATTTAAGGATGATAGCAGGTGACCTGAACCAAGGGAGATGTGGTAGTACATGTGCAAAATCGTGACTGGATGGACATATGCATAAATACTTAAATGAGGTTATATATGATCTGGCAATAGTACAATGCTGGAAAACCCTGAGGAGTCATTTGTCCTGATAGGCATTACTGATTGCCCAAGAAGGGACATGCTCTCAATTAGGACACTTATGATTTGAAACAACACCCACGGTTCTCTCCTTTGTCTGTCGCTTTGCTTGGGAGCTTTTATTGGCTGACAAATGATCATCAATTTTTTGAAACATCCTATCAATAACCTCACTCCTCCAGGGTAGGGGATGAATTATAACACGTTCACAGTTATCATTGTCACTTTCTTCACTAGACATGTACTCGTTGCTCTTAACTTTCATCCATTTTTGCTTCTGCTCCTTCGTCAATTTTGTACTTTTAAAAATAGCCGATTCTCTCTCCTTCCGCTTCTGCAAAAAAAACATGATAATAATTATAGCAAAACTAGTGTAATGCATTTACTCACTCGAACTAAACGTTCATGGCGACGTTTCGTCTTCTTCATATCTTCAGTCTTGCCACGAAGAGTAGCTGATTCAGACTCTTTCTTTGACCGATAGAAACGGTAAGCAGCAGCTGTACGATCAATTACCCTTCCCCTAAATTTTAAAGGGAGCCTGGGATGTTTGTGATCTTGATGGAAGATACCATGCTAGTATATACAGAAAAGGAATGTTTGCATTTTGTGATCCCTCTGGAGCCCACCACAAGATAGCTACTGGTGTATCATGTGTGTAGTTCATCATCAGAGCTTTAATAATCACAGTCATGGATGGGGGCTGTGTCTCCAGCTTTAAATGTTAGCCTGTTTATTGGCAAGTGCACAAAGGATAGTATCAATGTCTTTGAGCTGTAGACATAGGTATAGCAACCTTTCCTTGCTTATGTTCTGTTTTATATCATTGAAGTGCATGTAACATGCTGTGCATATAACACTCCTGTCGGTAAGATTGCTAGCCTCTGCACTCATTAATGCGAGGTATTTTTTGATTAATTCTGGGTGGGGATAGTGCTGGTTAAATCGTTTGGCTTCCCTCCGCAGGCCTCGGATGAAAGATTGAGTTGTGTATAAAGATTATTATGTGTCGGACACAAGGGAACAGCAACATCTGACAGTGAATAAGGTGACTGGCTGCTCCAAGAGGTTCTGTATGTCTTCCCATGATGCCAGGCAAGTGTTTTTAATGGCTGTATCTCTACAGCTTTCAATAACACACTAAGCCTTAGGTTTAAGCTTGCCCATTTTCCGCCATCGGGGATTAAACTGTGTATGTGTTAAGTTTCTTTGGATCTCCTTTGAACATGGACAACAAATGCACCCATTTATCTCAATCTAGTTCTAACTTGCATAGCAATCAATGTGTATCGTTCACTTTTTAATCTCTCTATATGTGTGTACTTGGACGACCGAGATTTACAGAGATTACATGGACCACTAGTGCCATTATGGCACTTTCTGGATGTGGCCATTCTGTGGAGCTTTAGTTAATCATAACTTGTAAGCAAATCACCCAACACAAGACACTTTAACTGTTAATACATACTAGAGTAGTTTGAAGGGTATCCGTGCAGGAAGCTGGAAATGGCCCCAAGTAGTTTTTACAGCCTACCGTTAACTCAATTTCCGACTATATCTCCGCTTTGGAATCACCTAAGTATGCGCAAGGAGCGCTAGAGTATACGTGGTGTTTACTCTCCGCTTGGGTAACAGCAAATTTAGGATTCTTTCCGTAGTAACAATAAATTTACATGGGCGTTGATTGACTTCCGGTACGCTGGCCGGACCACTGCAATCCTATGCATAATCTATCTAAATTCCGCAGGGGTCATAGTAGTTCAGTTCTAGGCGAACTATGTCATAAATATTTCGCAGGGGTCAAAGTTCACGATGGCAACGTTCCTGTCGCTAGCCGCATGTGCCGCTACGGTTCCGACGCTCTTGGTATGGGAATCCGTTATGCGCAGAGATCCTAAATATATTCATTGTCAAATCGGAGGCGCGTACGATGGCACACTATCGAATTCCACAGTATCCTCCTCGTTCTCTCTGTTCTCCTGGTTTTCTCTGTTCTCCTCAGGTTCTCTCTGTTCTCTAAGTTCTCTCTGTTCTCCAAGTTCCCTCACTTCTCCAGTTCTCCAACTTCTCTCTGTTCTCCTGGTTCTCTCTGTTCTCCGGTTCTTTCTGTTCTCCTGTTTTTCTCAGTTCTCCAAGTTCTCTCAGTTCTCCTAGTTCTCTCTGTTCTCCTGGTTCTCTCTGTTCTCTAACTTGTCTCTGTTCTCCAAGTTCTCTCAGTTCTCCAAGTTCTCTCTGTTCTCCTGGTTCTCTCGGTTCTCCTGGTTCTTTCAGTTCTTTCGGTTCTCTTGGTTCTCCTGTTCTCCAAGTTCTCTCGGTTCTCCTGGTTCTTTCAGTTCTTTCGGTTCTCTTGGTTCTCCTGGTTCTCTCTGTTCTCTCTAAGTTGTCTCTGTTCTCCAAGTTCTCTCAGTTCTCCAAGTTCTCTCAGTTCTCCTGGTTCTCTCTGTTCTCCTTGTTCTCTCTGTTCTCCTGGTTCTCTCTGTTCTCCTGGTTCTCTCTGTTCTCCAGTTCTCCAAGTTCTCTTTGTTCTCCTGGTTCTCTCTGTTCTCTGTTCTCCAGTTCTCCAATTTTTCTCTCAGTTCTCTTGGTTCTCTCTGTTCTCCTGGTCCTCTCTGTTCTCCTGGTTCTCTCATTTCTCCTGGTTCTTTCAGTTCTTTCGGTTCTCCTGGTTCTCTCTGTTCTCTAAGTTGTCTCTGTTCTCTAAGTTCTCTCAGGCCTCCAAGTTCTCTCAGTTCTCCTGGTTCTCAGTTCTCCTGGTTCTCTCTGTTCTCCAGTTCTCCAAGTTCTCTCTGTTCTCCAGTTCTCCAAGTTCTCTCCATTCTCTGTTCTCCATTTCTCTCTCTGTTCTCTCAGTTCTCTCAGTTCTCCTGGTTCTCTCTGTTCTCTCTGTTCTCCTGGTTATCTCTGTTCTCCAGGTTCTCTCAGTTCTCCTGATTCTCTCTGTTCTCCTTGTTCTCTCTGTTCTCCTGGTTCTCTCTGTTCTCCTGGTTCTCTCTGTTCTCCAGTTCTCCAAGTTCTCTTTGTTCTCCTGGTTCTCTGTGTTCTCTGTTCTCCAGTTCTCCAATTTTTCTCTCAGTTCTCTCGGTTCTCTCTGTTCTCCTGGTCCTCTCTGTTCTCCTGGTTCTCTCATTTCTCCTGGTTCTTTCAGTTCTTTCGGTTCTCCTGGTTCTCTCTGTTCTCTAAGTTGTCTCTGTTCTCTAAGTTCTCTCAGGCCTCCAAGTTCTCTCAGTTCTCCTGGTTCTCTCAGTTCTCCTGGTTCTCTCTGTTCTCCTGGTTCTCTCTGTTCTCCAGTTCTCCAAGTTCTCTCTGTTCTCCAGTTCTCCAAGTTCTCTCTGTTCTCCAGTTCTCCAAGTTCTCTCCGTTCTCTGTTCTCCATTTCTCTCTCTGTTCTCTCAGTTCTCTCAGTTCTCCTGGTTCTCTCTGTTCTCTCTGTTCTCCTGGTTATCTCTGTTCTCCAGGTTCTCTCAGTTCTCCTGGTTCTCTCTGTTCTCCTTGTTCTCTCTGTTCTCCTGGTTCTCTCTGTTCTCCAGTTCTCCAAGTTTTCTCTGTTCTCCAGTTCTCCAAGTTCTCTCTCAGTTCTCTCAGTTCTCCTGGTTCTCTCTGTTCTCCTGGTTCTTTCAGTTCTCCTGGTTCTCTCTGTTCTCTCAGTTCTCCTGGTTCTCTCTGTTCTCCTGGTTCTCTCTGTTCCTCAGTTCTCCAAGTTCTCTCTGTTCTCCTGGTTCTCTCAGTTCTCCAAGTTCTCCAGTTCTCCAATTTTTCTCTCAGTTCTCCTGGTTCTCTCAGTTCTGGTTCTCTCTGTTCTCCTGGTTCTCTCTGTTCTCCTGGTCCTCTCTGTTCTCCTGGTTCTCCAGGTTCTCTCAGTTCTCCTGGTTCTCTCTGTTCTCCTGGTTCTCTCTGTTCTCCAGTTCTCCAAGTTCTCTCCATTCTCTGTTCTCCAGTTCTCCAAGTTCTCTCTGTTCTCCAAGTTCTCCAAGTTCCCTCTTCTTATAATTATTACACCATCATTTGAGAGCAAAGTTATAGCATATAACAATAATTATGCACCATGGATGACATGATAAAATGAGTTGCTGAATGACGTTAACCACGTGCATGTACTTCTTTGGGGCATTTCTGGCCCTTTTTATCGCCGATGGGCGAAAATACCCACTCAGATTATCGTCCAGATTCTTTCTACCCCCTTTCCTATTCATATCTCTTGAGGCCGAGGGAGTGATGGATGAGCTCTTGTCTGGGTCCTTAGGAGTGGAGGATCTCTTGTCTACAGGCGAGTTGCTATCCTAAGGAGTGGAGGATCTCTCGTCTACAGGTGAGTTGCTATCCATAGGAGTGGAGGATCTCTCGTCTACAGGTGAGTTGCTATCCTTAGGAGTGCAGGATCTCTCGTCTACAGGTGAGTTGCTGTCCTTAGGAGTGGAGGATCTCTCGTCTACAGGTGAGTTGCTATCCATAGGAGTGGAGGATCTCTCGTCTACAGGTGAGTTGCTGTCCTTAGGAGTGGAGGATCTCTCGTCTACAGGTGAGTTGCTATCCATAGGAGTGTAGGATCTCTTGTCTACAGGTGAGCTGCTGTCCTTAGGAGTGGAGGAACTCTCGTCTACAGGTGAGTTGCTATCCTTAGGGGGGATGACCAGTTAAATATCCGAATTAACAGGATTGTGGAAACCTGTGACTGAAAGGGAAGGTAGCTAGTGGCTTGAATGAATTAGTACTGAGTCAACATTAGCATGCCCTAATAAACTGCACATCAAACTTTTGTCGTTAATGTAAAGAATATACCTTGATATAGCCTCCTAAGGATATCTTTGTCCACGATGGCCTTGTTGATGGTGCAGCACCGTGCCTTACGTGTGTTAGCTTTGGGCTACACCTTGCTTTAGAAAGTAGTGATTGTCATTTGTATTGCCACATTTCATCAGTTGAACTGCCCTCTCTATCTCACTGCGGTGGACCTGTACACCTAGCTTACTCACATCATCTAGGATGATGGCTACATAGTGTTGGGTCTTGTTGACATTGGCCACTGCTGGATTGATCACCTGCAGGACCTACAAAAATAAATGATAACTCTTGCAGTATAGTTTCAAACAAATACATGTATGCAAACACACTGAAATCCAAGTACTTGTACCTGAGCAAAATTGTATTTACCTCAGACACTGCAACAGTAGTTTTACTCAGTTCACTCAGCAGGTAGTTGATGGTACCAAGTGAACCTCTTCATCACTGGTATCATGTACGCATACACCTGAACTCGTGGTATCTATCTGCCTCGTGCTTACTGAATCAAGCTGCCACTTCTTAATTACTGGCAGAATCTTGTTGGTAAAATACTCCCATATCTCTTCAGAGGACAGGCCAGCAGTACAACACTCAGCAAGCTATACAATGAAAATTAGGGTGATATTGCTAAACTAAATTTTTGTGTTTTTAAATTTACCTTCAGGGTAAACAGGAGTAGTAGAGTAGTATAGTGTAGGTACGCCTGATCCATACATTAATTTTTAAAAATGATGTTGGAGGAGCACTTCAGAAACCTTCCTGTCAATTGCAGCCCGATCTGCTTCCTAAAAGAGTTTTCCCAGTCGAAGATTGGAACAGCATCGCATCATTCCTGCAGCTATCCAGTAGGTCTGTGTCATCAATCTGCTGTGGACTGAGTTGTGCTGGCTCAAATGGAATGAGCACTACTCAACTCGCTTCTCTAAATGAACAGTACAAATTCAAGAAAATACATCAATAAATATAGGCAGCACACCATGGATGAGACTCATCCACCCTTACTTGTAGTTACTGGATAATGACTTCATTCTGTTGAAGTTCAGGGTCAGAATACCAGTGGACCTGCTTGCACTAGTAGATCGTGATGTTGATCGTGCACCACCATTGAATGAGTTGTCAATTAGTGTCCTCACTTTGGTCAGGTGATCCGGGTCGTCAAATACTGTTTTTCGACTGGTCAGTGTGGATGTTTGTGCTGCTGTAACTTGAATAATTTGAGCTACTGTGCTTGAGTAATTTGAGCTGCTGTGCTTTTTCCCGTGTTCTTGACACCTATTGCCACTGGTACAGGACACATGCCATACTTTTCGATAACGGCGTCGTAATGTACCGCCATACCTGCAGAAGCAATTACAAAAAATGCAGGTGTGAAGTTGTTGTGTACAGGTTGTTGTAGACAAAGTGGGCCATGTGCTACCGGCACTTTGACCATCATTGCACTGACATTAACATGCTCGTTGAAAGGTGAGCAAGAAACAAACAGTAATATGATTTGAGAGTAGCAACATCCAGTTGAGGATGAGAGTAGCAACATCCAGTTAAGGAAGTGTATAGGAAAGAAGTGAATTTGAAAGAAGTTTGGGGTAGATGGTTAGGGAATATATTTCCCTTTTCACAGCTTTTACAACAAGTTAAAGACCAATCCTCAGTATCTGGCACAACCGCCGGATTGACGACCTTGTTTCAACTTTGCTGAAACTTGAGGAAGACCTGTTCTATGACCGCAAGTATAAGGAGGTAATAAGAGACAGCACAGATGCTTCCAACAAGTTGGAAGGCAGTGAAAGACATGATCGTGGGGTCAAAATTCCTGATTCTGCTGTCGAGATACATATATGCATCATGTATATAGCAGCTAGTTTCATAACTGTCAATTAGCCCATGCAGTATTGGTGTTATTATAAACAGTGTACAAATACTATAGGTCATTAACAGTTCTCTCTACAAAGTGGAATCTCAAGATGGCCTACAGCAGTATATTGTCAACATCTGCAGGTTCAACTTGCATTTCTCACTGTCCAGTTCCTGAGTGCCACTTGCTCTGTCGCAATGTGATGGATTGCACTTGCCTGGATTTCAAGCAAGGACACATCTACAAACACATGCACAAAGTAGGGGTATTGAGAAACTAAATGTTATGTACCCTCAAAATACAATTAAACCCAGATTCAGGTTCTCAGGAAGTCAGACTTTATCCTATCAGAGCAAGGTGGTGGGGAAGACATTGGGAATGGCAGTCACGACATAATCCAGTATGGTTGTATCCCTGATAATGACAGGCAAAGGAAAGCTGGTTGGTTCAGTTGTTCTTTCATATAAACACAAGCAAAAACATGCAACTTCCTGTAATTACATGTATGCAGATATCACTGGACGCAAAAAATCAATAGATCATTACCTCAAGGAAGTTCAATCCCACATAGAGGACACTGCAGATGCAGACATCCTGGACCGTGTCCTTTCACTGCTTACTCAAGCATCAGCTGCTCTAACGTCTGTCTCTCACAGGGCTACACAAGAAGAGGAAGGCCTTGGGTCCTTTGAATTGAAGGAAAAATTTGCCCCAATGCAAAAAAAAACGAAACAGTTGCGATTGTGGAAAACTGCAAAAGACCCAGGGAGAAAACGCCAGTGCAACCCCATGAAGTAGCTAGAGTAGTATCATTGTGGTAACACAATACTTATATTGCTATAACTTTAGGAAACCAGAAGGTGAAGAATGCAATGCATAGATTAGGATGGCAGAGTGTGCTACTACTTCTAAGAATTACGGAAGGTGTGTACACATTCAGTTATGACTGACTAGCCTTAATACTATAATATATTAGTGAAGTCAAACAAGATCCAGATGAGAATACACAAAAGGATGCCTTACCCCTCCTTGAACGTACTGGTGAGTTGAAAGTACATCACCTACCTGTACTGTGTATGTACCTAGCCACAGTCCATTATGCAGCCACACGGAAACGTGCGAGGTGTGGTCAATGTACAGCATGTCAACGATCTGACTGTTGCAAGTGTGAACACTGCCTTGACATGCCGAGGTATGGAGGTCTGGGGAAGAAGAAGAAGTCATGTCGTGAGAGGAAATGTTTGAGGTGTGTACAGAGCTATACAGTAATCAACCTAATTATCATCCCCATAGCTTGTTTAGTGACACACTAAACACTTTATTGAATACGTACCACAAAACTATCATTTACAATGAACACAACCCTAACCTGACTACACTACAGATTATTTACCACCTAATTTGTGTAGGCAGTAGTGTTCATTTCAAATTAGCAAATTTGGTGCTATGTTATAATTATATTGCCTTTCCTTTCTGCATGTAGGTTGGGCATGGAAACACTTATTGAGTCCAACAAAGGTTGGGGTACACTAGCCTAAATATTACGAATATTACTGTACTAATATAACTTCTAACTGTGCTCTTACCATTAGGTACTGGAGCTGTGTTGAAAGATATATCAAACATAAACAAGAGCTCCCCCATCATTCACAGTAATGACAATGAGAATATCAGTGATTCAGACAAGAGCCCATCTATCACTCCCAGAAATGCCCCACAGAAGTACATGCACGTGGTTAACATCATTCAGTAACTCATGTAATCATGTCATCCATGGTGCATAATTATATCCATGGTGCATAATTATAAAGTATGTTTAGCTATAACCTTGCTCTCAAATGATGGTGTAATAATTATAAGATGTTGTTTTTGAGTTGCATGTTGACTTCATATAAACATCTATATATATCAAGAGTACTACTGCATGTGTAAAACAGAGCACAGGAAATAAAGTTCATGTAGTGAGAAATAGGAGAACAGCTAGAAACTGGATAAAGAACCTTGGAAGAACTGAAAGAACCAGGAAAAATGTGAGAACTGAGATAACAGGGAATTTGCAGAACTGAGAAAGCTTGGAGAACAGAAAGAACCGAGAGAACGTAAAGAGAACAGAGAGAACCAGGAAAACTGAGAGAACTTTGAGAACAGAGAGATCCCAGAAAAACTGAGAGAAATAGGAGAACTGAGAGAAGCAGGAGAACAGAAAGAACCAGAACTGAGAGAACTTGAAGAACTGCATGAGAGAACCAGGAGAACAGAGAGTACTAGGAGAACAGAGAGTACTAGGAGAACAGAGAACCAGGAGAACAGAGAGTACCAGCAGAACAGAGAGTACCAGGAGAACAGAGAGAACCAGGAGAACAGAGAGTATACACTACAAAAAATGGAAGGAAAAATGAACACTCATATTCATAATAAACTGCCCCCAAAAATGTATTTTTAAACATGACAAAGTAAATTTATCTTTGAATAGTTAAAATCAACAAAATTCTTAAAATAACTATCCACATTTAATATAAATACAATATATATGCAATACAACATATTACTTCACCTGTATTTATATTAATGTTTTTAAGCACATTCTTAATGTTTGAATCTTATATATTTTGATTAATTATCCATTTTTGAAGTTTATATTCAAGCAAATAAATAGTATTTGTTTTCATCAATGTTATATTTGTTAAAGTATATAATTCTAACTATAAAAGTACTTCTACCAGTAGTAGAAACAAATATTTATAATAACAGCTTATGATATTAACACACTCTGGTAATTATAATGTTCTACAGTTGATTTTGGTGCTATTGGTGTTTATATTAACCAAACTTGCATCCAAATTAAATCAATGTACAGTTAACGTGTATACTTCCACATATACAGAATAGGTGAAGTATGATACTATATATACACCTAAAGGTAATTATCTTCAGCTGTGACATTGTACATTTGCTTTAGTTCATTGATTATTTTCTCTGCAGCACTGGAAGTACCCATGGCTGATCTCACCATTAGTCCAGTTCGTGACTGGCCAAATGCAATGGTTTCATAATATTTGCGAAGTCTTTCTTGTTTGTGTTCCAAATTTATAATGTGTTGATCTTCTCTAAGCATTTATGTACTTTAGTTTTTAACTTCTTTCTGCATTTGAGGAGGTATTCAGTTGGATATGGCTCTCCATCAGTCCTTCGATAGTTATCATAGAGTTCCATTTCGACTAAATCCATATCTCTATCACCAACCATTTCTGAGTCATTACATGAATATGACTCATTGGAAGAGTTCACATCATCTGCATGATATACGAATGTACCAGCTTCAGCAGGGTGTAATCCAGCAGAAACATTAGGTGGAGATGCCTGATTGGTACAAATACTTTCCTCTGAAAATAGTAAGGGGGATGATCTACCTTCACAATTAGAGAGAGTCTTTTGAGAAACTCGTCCTTTTCGTTTCTTTTTCTGAGTTAATCTTTTGGTTCCTTTTCTTTTAATATTCGGTCCTCCCATTTTCTGTTGGCTTAAAACACATTATTACAATGAGATATGTACACGTATACGAGAGTGCTGCATCTATATAACACCACATTGAGGCCACTGACACATAACGCATATACGGTCACTTGGAACTCATACCCAGACTTACGGACGCCTGGGCACAATTCGGGCACAAAGCCCAACATATCAGACTGACGGCCACACAGTCACAAAGCCCAACATATCAGACTGACGGTCACATGACCACAAAGCCCAACATATCAGACTGACGGTTTGCATGACCACAAAGCCCAACATATAAGACTGAATGTCACATGACCACAAAGCCCAACATATCAGACTGACTGTCACAAGACCACAAAGCCCAACATATCAGACTGACTGTCACATGACCACAAAGCCCAACATATCAGACTGACAGTCACATGACTACAAAGCCCAACATATCAGATTGACGGTCACATGACCACAAAGCCCAACATATCAGACTGACGGTCACATGACCACAAAGCCCAAAGCCCAACATATCAGACTGACGGTCACATGACCACAAAGCCCAATATATCAGACTGACGGTCACATGACCACAAAGCCCAACATATAAGACTGAATGTCACATGACCACAAAGCCCAACATATCAGACTGACGGTCACATGACCACAAAGCCCAACATATCAGACTGACTGTCACATGACCACAAAGCCCAACATATCAGACTGACGGTCACATGACCACAAAGCCCAACATATCAGACTGACTGTCACATGACTACAAAGCCCAACATATCAGACTGATGGTCACATGACCACAAAGCCAGACTGACTGTCACATGACTACAAAGCCCAACATATCAGATTGACGGTCACATGACCACAAACCCCACATATCAGACTGACGGTCACATGACCACAAAGCCCAGACTGACGGTCACATGACCACAAAGCCCAACATATCAGACTGACTGTCACATGACCACAAAGTCCAACATATCAGACTGACGGTCACATGACCACAAAGCCCAACATATCAGACTGACTGTCACATGACTACAAAGCCCAACATATCAGATTGACGGTCACATGACCACAAAGCCCAACATATCAGACTGACAGTCACATGACCACAAAGCCCAACATATCAGACTGACGGTTACATGACCACAAAGCCCAACATGTCAGACTGACGGTCACATGACTACAAAGCCCAACATATCAGATTGACGGTCACATGACTACAAAGCCCAACATATCAGACTGACGGTAACATGACGAAAAATATCTGATGAACAGCCACAAAGTCCAACATACCAGACTGATAGTTACACAGCCACAAGTCCATCATAGATCTATTTGCACAGCTACAAAGCCCAACATACCGGACTGACAAATGCACAGTAAAAGATCAACTGAAGCGCTATGGTCTTCTGCACGACAGCCAGCTGCTGATGCCACCCGTTTTCGCGGGCATGCGCATAACCGACATGACGCGTTAACAACAGTAAGAGTCAATAATAATAAGGTAACAAAGCATACAATTCCCTGTCACAAGGGAAAAAAGAAGACCTCACAACAATTGGACGATAGTCTTGAAGTGCTAGTATATCCAATACACAAAAGTCTCCATTTGACCGAATACAAAAAGCATTGTAATGTGATATAAACACTTCACCAAGGAACTTTTGCACATATAAAATGACAGTGGAATCATAACATAAAATATCTGCTACTTTGCAGAAACTAGGTTGATCAATATCGTATTGTATCATAAGGAAACTACCCTTTCGCAAAATTGAACTCTGCACTTCAACCCAGTCGAAGTGTTTGATTTCAGAATCCTCAGAAAGACCGGGGATCAATCGAATAAACTCATCTTTTATACATGTGTCCTCATCAATAAGAGGATTAGACTTAAACTTGGGACTAAAAGAAAGTTGTGGCATAAGAATATGAGGATTGCTTTGAAACTGATAACACATCCAAAACTGATGTTTTCTAGCAACAGTCCTACATATATTCTTGTAATTGCTTTGGTGCGAGACTTTCTTAACAAAATTCAACTTTGACTCCTGCCTCATTGTCCAACTGTGAATAAGGGGTCCTAACCTTTGTATTTGTGATGGATAATGTACCATATAATGGTGTTTTCAATTTATTATTTGGATAAACCTCTTTAAGCAGTTGAAGTTTTTCAGTAATTATGATGCTTAAATATTCAAGTGTATCAGGTGTAACTGTGAGGGAATTTGCTATGCTACAAATTCTAAGAAGTAAGAGAAATGATTTCCAATGAGGATCTTCCAATGGAATTTTATCAGCAATTAATAATGGAATATGTTGGGTGAGTTCCATCATTTGTGACGCAGACTCCCGAATTTTTGTTTCTGAGGCTACAGCAGATGGGTCAATCAGTCTTGGTTTATTTTTAGCAAATCTTGTTCTTTCTATTTGTTCATTTAATTCATCAATGGTGAAATATTTACTGCTAACACAATGCTGTAAAAGTAGTTTTAGTTCATATGGCACAATTCCTTCATAAAGGTCATGCATCATGTCATGTGGGAATCCATTAATAACAGAATAGCCTGGCGCTTCTTCAAGAACTGACATGTAATTAATTCCATATGTAGTAGAATAATGTGTCTTTAAAGGACCAAAAAGGAGGCTACATTGTTCAAAATAACTTTCTGCAGTTCTCAGTGAGTATGAACTCTCTGAAAAGCACTCCTGCAGTTCATTAGGTGTTACCATACAGCTTCGACACACACGTAGAGCAAAGGACATGCTGCATTTGAACCCTCCAATAGTATGAGCAGCTAATGTGTCTGCTAAAAAAGCCAGTAAGGCACCATAAAATATTTTGCTGTCACCTGCAATGTTTACATGAATGCCATCACAATAAAGCCTTTTAAGATCATCAACAAAGGGTGATAGAAAAGTGTTAATACCATAGTGCTGAATATGTTCTGTTTTTCCTACAGCTAGAAGATGTATGCTTTTATGAGTGGATCGATATTGTGGCCTTATATTGCCCAGAAAAAAAGAATAAGCAACCAAGTTTATGTTTTTTAATGTATGACCCAAGTGGATTGACTACTTCCAGATCGTCATAATAGCCAATAATCTGTAACGCATGTGGATCACAACTGAAAAGTGGATGAGACTTATGGGTGGAACCATCACAGAAATCTCTAATATAGTACCAGGGGCATTGTGTGGATTTAAAACCTCAGCTTGGTAGTCATCCGACTCCAATATCTTCGCTAAGGTACTGCACAGAGGTATATAATAGAATTTATCAGTTTGTCTGACCTTCTGCTGCGAATTTCCAACAAATCAATCAACAAAATATGCAGGCGGTCTACAATCACTGGACTGGACTGGTGGACTGGACTGGTGGACTCATTGAAATCATCCATAAACTCGTTACCAGGCATGAATAGTGTGGGTTAATTAAGAGTACTCACAGGATTAGACCCGAGTAAGGCAGTGATTTTGTGACCAACTTTTTAAGTGTTACTATGTTGTGCTATAGTTGCGTTGTGCTATAGTCTTGCGCCAGACCCTCTAAGAGGGTCTGGCGTGTAAGACTAGTAGTGCTGTAGGTAAGACCCTCTAAGAGGGTCTGGCGTGTAAGACTAGTAGTGCTGTAGGTAAGACCCTCTAAGAGGGTCTGGCGTGTAAGACTAGTAGTGCTGTAGGTAAGCTTGTGCTGATGTTATGTAGGACTCTGTGATGAGCTTGCAGGAGTTGGGGTATCAGAGTTACATGTAGCATGTGCTGGTACAGACACATGCCTTAGTACACATGTACCTATAAGTATTAAAACGACAGTGTGTCTCATCCAAGAACATACTTCACAGAAAAGTCACTGTCTTCTTGCATTTATAAATCCCTCTAACTATTAGAATTCATGCATGGGAACAAGTTTTGCGAACAGTTTTAATGAGTCCACCAGTCCAGTCCACCAGTCCAGTCCACTGGTCTAGTCCAGTGATTGTAAACCGCCAAATATGCATCTCCAAATACAACTTCCTGAGGCTCCTTTAAATAACAAAGATAGCATTATAATATACCATTCTGCATTCAATGCTTATAAAATTGCATGCAATTTTTTAATTTTATCATGCATCCATATATAATTCGAGTATACTTACTAAACAGCCAAGCTCTTGAACACAATACTTTTCAAAAAGATGAAAGGGATCGTATCGTTTTTCCAATACTTGTTCAATTGTATCATTTTTTGGTTGATCAACAAGCACTGCTCTAACTTCCATTTTCAGATTATCAATAGCCTGACTGCATAACTGTCGACAGCTAGAGATTATCTCAGTTAGACCAATTTGAGAAACTTGGCGTCCTTCTCTCAGTTGTAGCATCATTTTAGCAGTCTGCTTCTGTAGCCTGTTAAATACATCGCTATTCACAGAGCTAGCAGAACTAAGCCTGCAATGGGCACCACGGTCATCAGCGAGGTCGGAGGGTGCTCCGGGGGAAGCAGTTAATGCAGTGAACTCAGAGTAGTCTACTACATCGGCAATATCATAGTTAACATCATTGCTGCCATTCTCTTCCAGGATACTACAAAGACCAGCACCAGCTGCGGCATTAGTAACGCCAACTTCACTACGATGATGACGATACACATGACTATTGAAAGCAGAAAATGTTCGAAATACTTCTCTGCACCCTTCTTACACCACATAAAACACTGAAATTAGCATATTTGGAGTGAATAACTCGTAAATGGCTCACATACAGTTTCAGCGTTGGAGATAAGTCACCACAGAATGGACAAGCGTATCCCGTCACCGATGCCATTGTAGAGTGAATTTGCGAGAGAGAAATTAAATATGCACGCGTATATCATAGAGTCGGTAGACTCTATATGTAGGGATGGCGCCGACACACCCATTAGCCTTAACAAAAGTAACGGCTCAGAACTCCCGAACGCGGATGTTTTAAGCCTTTTCAGACAAACTACATGCTCTGAGAGTGCTTCTATACACTTTAATACTCTCAAAGTACGTAAAATATACAGCTACAGTGAATCTCGGAAATTTGTAAAAACCCGGATTGTTCATCATCTTCTTCTTCTTCTTTCTAATTCAGTTCAAACGGCCTACCGCGAAACTGGGGTTAGTAATCGCTCTAATTCTTTCACGAAAATCAGTTATACTGGAGCGTACATGACCTTTGATGCACAAAATCTACATACCTTCTCCCAAAGCCGTCAAACTCCAGGTCTGCAACCTTACAAGTGTTAGTTTTAGACGCCATTTTCTTGTTTGCTCACGTGCCGAACACGTGAAGTTAGTTTTGTGCACTAGTGATGCAGACTTTGTGTCCGTCGAGCTGCCGCTGTTTCGAGCGCTGTGTTGTCTTTTTTGGCTACGTTGCTCCGTTCCTTTACTGTTGCAGGCAACTGGACCCGCTGCTTTACTCAGTAGGCAATATTCGTACAAGACATGATGTAGGAGTCACTGAAATTGCTAGATATCCTTCTTATAGGTATGGAGACAAAGGCAGGGGATGATAGCATGCAACAATCATAACATGCGTAACCCCATATCCCTACATCTGTAAATGCTAAAAGGGGTTACGCATGTTATGATTGTTGCATGCTATCATCCCCTGCCTTTGTCTGCATGCATGGTGTACTTTGACCTTGTTTCTATACTTTTTGGCACTTCAATCCCTACATCCTTCAACATTTTAGTGAAAATGTTTTTACACTTGTTTCACTGTTTTATTATATCTAATTAGATGCGCATCGATGTAAATTGGTGAGTATATATTTGCTGTTGCGAAGGCGCGTTCACAGATTTCAAATATCGGGCGAGTTTAATTCCACGAAGTTTAAGGCTTTTAACTAACTGGTATGGATGACTTGGTGTCGATGTCGGTGGAAGATCTAAGCATGTGGCTGCAACAACAAGGAATCCCCTCTGAGTATTGTGAGAAGTTTGAAGGTAACTTATTAAAGCGCAGTTGCTTGGTTAGTGCAGCTGTACTTAATATTGACGGATTACTTTCCCTTTTCAGAAAACTACATTGATGGCCAAGAGTTTATTAGTTTGATGGAAACAGAAGTCAAGACTCTCATTTCCCCTATTGGTTTGGCCAAAAAGATACTCAGAATGATACCCAAGGTATGTACGTACCAGTACAATTTTTGCGGCACATGACTTTGGTGCTGAAATACTCCAATATTGTTCACTTTTACTACCGCTGCATTCGTGTGACTAAGGCTATTGAAGTTACCGTGTCCTTTGTGTACTGATGCAACACACCGGGCCGGGATATTTCAGTACCGGCGTCTTTTACTGAGGCTGATGGGCCTAGCCTAGAGTAGGTATTATTTTAATGCCGCAGTAGTGAACGCGAGCGATGTTTAAAGATAGCCTGCAGCAGGCATTACGTGAAGAAGAGCATGCAGAGGCTAAACACCCCCTGGGTCTATGAAGCTCACTGGCAGGCCGTTTATTGCGTCACTGCAAGCATGGCTTAAAACGAGTACTGCATCCCCTCGTTGTTGATTCATAGGATAATGCCTATATGCAAATTAGGACTGCATGATGTTTAACTAACTGGATGACCCCTTGTAATCATGTATGCATGCTATGTGGAAGATGCAGTCATTATAGGAATGTGATTATGAGGTACAATGTATGCATAATATATACTAGAATTTCATTGGGCTTTTTGTTCGTAGCCTGAATTACCAGCACCAGCACCAGCACCATTACCGGCACCAGAAACAATTTCAACAGAGAAATCAAATTCACCACCTCCGAGTGCTCTATCTAGCCCAATAGTAGCTGAAAGATCAATAACCGATGCAGTAGATGATATTATCTCCCTCATATCACCTTCAGGATCTGGAAAAGAATTCAATATACCTGATTCTTGGCCACCATTGATAATGGATTGCATTAATCAATCTAGTGATGAAGAAAGAAAAAAGTTATTGACACCGGAATTTCGCAATGAGCTTTGTCGAACATTAGTAACACACATATTTTCATACACTACAGACCCACGCAAAGAGTTCTGCACTAGGGCTGCAAAGATGCTCGTGAAAAAATATCCATTTTTAAGAGATACAGGAGAATATTGCTCCGGATATGTAAGTGACACAAAGTAACGTATGCTTTATTACATCACAGGTGCCAGTCAAAATAGATTCAGCTGCCACTGGGTCTGCATCAGCTGCTAGAAAAGCATGATACAGCTGGTTCATGTTGTATGTGTATGCCTGCAGCCAGTATGACTAGCCACACATACAAGTGTGCCCCCCATAGCTATACCCCATAGCTATACATGATGCACAGCATGACTATAGTCATATATAAAGGGAGTAAAAACATTTCTTAAAATGTTGAAGGATGTAGGGATGATAGTGCCAAAAAGTAGAGAAACAAGTGCAGTTTATATGCAGCAAGACAGGAGATGAGGGCAGTATATATGCAGCAAGACAGGAGATGAGGGCAGTATATATGCAGCAAGACAGGGGATGAGGGCATGCAACAATACTAACATGCGTAACCCCATAGTAAAATAGATGTAGGGAGGGGTTACGCATGTTAGTATTGTTGCATGCCCTCATCCCCTGTCTTGCTGCATATATACTGCCCTCATCTCCTGTCTTGCTGCATATATACTGCCCTCATCTCCTGTCTTGCTGCATATAAACTGCACTTGTTTCTCTACTTTTTGGCACTATCATCCCTACATCCTTCAACATTTTAAGAAATGTTTTTACTCCCTTGTTTCACTGGTTTTTCGTTGTATACTCGCTTGCAAATACGTTTATGCGAGCCCCACCCCATTTTGCTGCTCGTGGTCATGTGAAACGCACGTGAGTAATAACGAGGAAATGGTGTTCAACGGAAGTAATAGTATATCGTAGCTTTACTCGTCCAAGAGAGGTCCTACAAAGATTCCGTTGGTAAAAGGCACTCCCCACGGGAATAAGAAGCCTTTTAGTACAAAAATCAAGGTAAATACTTGTACCAATTTTGTGCTAGGCCGTTTGAAGAAGAAGAAGAAGAAGAAGAAGAAGAAGATGGAGAAATCGCTTTTTTTCAATTTCACGTATGTCATTGTAGCGGTGTATTTTACCACCTTTGAGAGTCTTATCGTGTATAGAAACACTCGTAGGCCATGTTATGTGTCTAACAAGGCTCATAGCTGCCGCGTTCGAGAGTTCTGAGCCGTTACATTTGTTAGGGCTTAATGGGCGTGTCGGCGCCATCCCTACATATAGAGTCTACCGACTCTATGATATGCACAAAGTTTCTATCTACACTTTCATTACATTCTTACAACAGACCACAGATGCAACTAAATAAAATGCTAATATCCCCAAACAAAACCATCTCCCGACTAATATACATCATCTTTTGCATGCTACTTGTTTTGAGCTGCTTTCAGCATGTCTTTTGTCCTCCAATAATCTCATTCAACCCACATAATTGCAATATTGATTCAGGGCTCTTGGGAGAAGAAAATTGTAGAGAGGGTACACAATGTAAAATCAAAGAAAAAGCGGCCATTGAGTGATGCAGGTAGTAGCACACCTAGTGGAAAGCGTGGAAGACCAAAAGTATCACTCCTGTTAACACGATATCCACCAGGCAAGTTATTATAAGATGTACCTTTAATGAATTTTTGAGTAATAATGTTAAGGACCAATATTTTAACATTGTAGGTATTTGTAGTCAGGCTTAGTACCTAGGCTTAGTACGTATCTATTTATGATGATTCTGCTTATACGAATAACAGCTTCATTTATAACTTAAAGCATCACTAGTGTGGCTAAAACATGCAGTAGTAATACTAGTGTTCCGTCCATACATAGTATATTACTCAGTAAAGAATCATTTATTATACTATAGTAGGTGATGATGATGTAGCATATCGTAAGAACCGTGATGAATTGGTTTCTAAGGGAAAGCCAAGGAAGGACGTTGTTCTAGCACTGGCCAGACAGACCTTTCCTGAACGAAGATCATCTGTTCTTTCTGAAGCAGAGGATGTTAGTGCTACATCATTACTAATGGACTATCCTGAATTTTACAAGCCTTATGTTGCAAGTTCACTCTATGCACATATAACTGCTCAAGAACAATGTATATATTAATTTTAGTTGGAGCAGGAAATTGACTTAATATTACAAAAGAAGAGCATATTTGGAACTGCTCTAACTGATTGGAATGCTAAATGGCTTCCTGCAATTCTGGAATACTCAATGCCGCTGACTGGGGAAAAAAAGAGCTTGTGACTCAAGCAAGGAAGGATAATGAAGGTATTGTACCTCTCCACACTGACTTTCAGAATTACTTTTATTCCATGATACTCTTACTTAATATGTATAGGCAATCCAAGTCAAGAAGATCGGTTGGGATTGGATATTCTCTGCAAAATATTTTCTAAGAAGGGTAGTCAGGATTCCCTTGTATATATATATGAGGATTGTGAGGTATGTACAAAAGTTTCACAATAAATAAATATACTCTCCATTTACATATCAATTACAGATGTGTGAGAATCCAGATGAAATTGCCAAACGCCCACCCAAACGTTCAGCTCCAAGGATTGCTTGTTTTCTCGGAGAAACTCCACAGTACTTCTTAATGTTGAAGAAAAGGTGCAAGTCTCTCTAGAGCAATCATATTTTGGTTTGTCATTCACTATGTACTGAATCTTGAATACTGCAGTTGTATCAAGTCAGTTGCCTTCTTTATACAAGACTTTGTATTTAAACTGCCAACAACGTCATTTATGAAGCAGCAGAAATCTGTAGGCTACTTCACAGTTACTACTGATATTCAGAAGTTTATTTGACTGTGAACTTGTAAACTTATATTATGTATCTGTACACAGTTGTCGTAACATTTGATATGTACTATTGTAATTTAATCAGAAAATTGTCAACGGTTAAAACACTCAAAAACAGCATTTAAAATTGCGAATATAGTATTAAAAATAACAAATAATGCAAATTGGATATAATCATTGATCATTGATAATATACAATTTACAAAAGGTATTTTCATTATTTAAATGTCTCAATACAACCTATACTGAGCGAGCCATGGGTGAACTACTTAAACGAGTTGCAGGTGAAGCTAGAACTGATGAGTTGAAAACGCAGTTGAGAAAAGTTGGCTCAGCATTCCTAACACACAGAGAAGTGAGTGCACAAGAAGCTGTGTATAGATTACTGTCATTGCCTATGAAACAGTTAAGCAGATCTGTTGTGTTTGTTGATACCAACCCCAAGCATGAGAGAATAGCAGTACTGAAAACAAATGACTCACTTAGCCAACTAGATGATGATGATACTAATGTGTTTCAAAAGAGCCTAATTGACCGATACCAGCACAGACCACAACAGCTTAGCTCCATGTGTCTAGCTGAATTTGCTGCCACATATGTCACTAACTACAAGCCAGATGACAGGGTGTGTTATGCTTTGCCAGATTTAGAGAGTGATAGCACATCCACTCAAATAACACTTACTGACGGGTTTGGCAAAATGAACAAACACAAGCAACAAGCTGTGATTAGATTTAGAAAATACAACAAAGATACTGACCCTAGCAATTGGTACAGAGCTAAACTAATGCTGTACTATCCATCGTTTGATGAACAGGCAGATATACTTGGTGGCTATCCTAGCTATGAAGCCCATTACAGACATGTGTGTGATACTGTGCTTACCAATGAGTCAAAGTACACAAATGAAAGCATAGATGAGCTTGATGTTGATGAGAATGGTCCACCGTTACCAGCAATGGCTGGACATGTACATGATAACATGACATTACTTGTACAGTAAATCTGATAAGACGACTACACAACTAATACATGAGTGTCAATGGAGGCTTTCGTTTTTCTGCAGGTTTACTACTCACGGAGAGGGTCTATTGCAAGCTCCTAACGTATGAAAGTGTTCCTCAAGGAATCCCCTTCACAACGAGACCGAAGTTGTCTAGTCTCTTTTTACACTGAAGCGGACACTGCCCTAATAAGTCACCTTAATAATTTATTGTTTGGTGCCATTCGCCCGTATACATTTTTCAAATTTCGCATGTTTTGTGATAATTATTCTCGTCTTCCACTTTCTTTTTTTTGTGGTCCTAACGTCTAAAATTGGAGAACAGACCCTGTTTATAGGTATCAACACCAAAGTATACGAATCTGACGTGCAACGTAGCGGACAATTACATTGAAGCTAGAACACTACACCCGCTATCGCATATCCGTAATAGGCAGACACCAGTCGGCGACGCATGTCCACAGGAGGTCATCTACCGACTATACAAACCTAACTGAAGCGCTAGGACGGCCCTAGATCGTAGGCTAGCCGCTGGCAATATAATATAGCACTGGCAACAGATGTCGATGCGGCCTGAAGTTTCGGTTAGTTGACTTTCAACCGCTTTCTGTTTGTAGTTACTGCGGGGATGATGGTTTGCGCCAGTAACGCTTGACTGCTGCATGCAGTGCTTGACGGAATTTAAAAACTCATACTTTATTGTACAACAAATATATGACCGGAAGTTAATTAACACTGTAATTATATTGGCGGGAAGTTTGCGGCTGTCGCATTCCATGAGTTAGAATGGAGAAGAGTCAGAGTGTAGTAACAGTTACTGGCATTGAAGTGGGGTATTCCAGTACAGGACACACAGTCTTCGCTGGCAGTCCACTCTGCACATTAGTAGTCCCCAACTGTGTTCTACTGTGTCTTCATGACAACAGAGCTGATAGCTTCACTGCAGGAGTGAATGCCTGCATCAAGGAACAGATAATCACACTTGATACATCCAGTACTCGCCTAGAATCAGCTCTAAGGAGAGTGGCAGGCAGGCTTGCAACCAAGAAGAAGAGTTGTAAGGGGTCACGGGATAGAAAAAGGGTTATAGACGGTGTTTCCAAAATCTTGGTCGGGGAAGGGGAAACAGTATCTACAGCAAGGATCACAAATGTACTACAAGTGAGAACCTTCATAAACAAACTGTATTACATTGTAGATATAAGTGTGTAGCCAAATGAACACCTACAAGTGATAACTTACTTGTACATAAGTGCCCCATAAGTGTTTGTTTGGGGAGGTACATTGTAGCTGGGCAGGTTTCTTTTCTTATTATCAGGCTAGTATGCATTTTCATGCATACACCTGAAAACTTCTGCACTTGAATTAGGAGAGAGTACAAAGAGTGGAGCAAGAGAGGGAGGTGGTAACAGCTTGTTTAGAGCAGACCCAACAAGTTGTAGAGCAAGCAAGAGAGGAGATGAGGGCCAATATAGAGCAGGTCCAACAGGTTGTTGAGCGGGAGAGGGCTCATCTAGAAATGGAGGGGGCAGAGTTGAGAAGACAGAAGGAGGTCCTGAACAATTCTATAAACAGGGGAAGAACATTTGATAAGGTACATACATGTACACTGCATGTGTGTGAATACTACCTTGCAAAGCAGTAACTAACTAGTCTGGCGTAGCCACACCCTCTCATAAAGCGGGAGAGGGTCATGTAAGCATGGAACGTTATAATTGGCTCTTCTGTAATCTGATTGGATTGACCAGATTCTGGACAGTGTGCACAAGTCGTTGATACTAAGACCAGACCCTCTCCCACTTTATGAGAGGGTGTGGCTACACCAGACTAGTAACTAACTAATGTTGCTCATTTTTGGCGAGCAGAGTGAGCCCACCTTGTCACATCAATAGAACATTACGGTACGTACGGAGAGTGAGTGTCACATAGTATATATGTCGTTGACACGACTAGGTGGGCTCACTCCACTCGCTAATTACAAGTTCACATACGTGTAGTTAGCAAACCTTTCCAGGTGGGTGAACGACAACAGCGGAGAAAGCTGGCAAAACTGCAGACATGTGCAGCCAGCCTTCTGCAACCAACTTTGGAGAGCTACGGTCTTACACCATCAGCAGTGAGTGCTGTCACGGAGAACGGGACTCCAATCACCCTCTCCCTAGGGGATGCTTCACGTCTATCAGAGGCTGGGCCATCTCCTCAGTCTGCTACACCACCAGAACAACCTGATCCAACAGCTCGGACCCTGTACCTTTTAGATAGGTACTGTGTGTCTGATGAGTTCTACCATGAGATTGCACAAGTATGAACTGAGTCTTTACTTACATGTGCACACTGCTTGATTTATCCCACATGTACACTGTACATTCTCTAGGTGACACCAGAACTCCCCAGACTCCACCACATAAAAGCTCTGAGAAGGGATTTAAACACATCAATAAACACTATCCCTCTCTCCAACCCTTTTGAAGGGTGTTATGTGCACCTTAGAGAGGCTTTGACTGAAGTCCTGTCACCTCTTGTAAGCCACTCTTCATAACCAATTCGTATAGTAAGAAATCCACCCTAAATGCAGCTGATGAAAACTGGCCCTCACCCCACCAAGATCCTTGTAAAGTTGTCTGGAGATGATTTTCTTCTACCGCCTCATACATCTTTCTTACCTTCAGCTTTCCAGACATTGCCAAAGATGCCCTGGCTGCATCAGGTACACTGAGTAGATTTGTAGATATACACATGTATATGTACATGTATGTATGCACACATGCACGCCATATGCATGTAGGAAACCACACCTTTGCTTCTGTAAGAGGACACGAAACTTTCGAGTTTCTGAGGGATAGCTTGGCCCCTGTCTGGAATGAGGTCGGTGAGCTGACATCAAATCCCACTCTGTGTGTCAATGACGTGCAGTACTCACTTCAAGTGGTGTTTGGAGCAGACTACAAGGTTGGAATGCACGTACTCAAGTTAGCTGATGTTCACAAATCCACTTGTAACAGTACATTCTGCTGATGGTGGGACTGAACAATGCCACTTCAATATACTCCTGCATCTGGTGCACTGTAAGCAAGGAGGAAAGGTATATGTACATGTACTTACATATACATGTACATGTATGTATAGACATACACAATTATGTAGATGGGATATGACAGTTCCAGAAGTAGTGTACAACAGCCCTCCACCACATGGGAAAGGTAGAACTCTGGAAACAACGATAACCGACTCCTCCTTTTCTCAGCCTAAGAAACACCTTGGCAGTAAAGAAAAACCAATACTGCAGACAGAGCCCTCAAACCTGGTCATTGATGAACTTCATCTTCTTCTTCGAATTGGGGATGTTCTCCTGAGGAATGTCATCCTCCAGGCCAACAGTCTTGACCACATGGTGTACATGAAGGAGGGTAGAAGAAGTGACGACCACCTCCGAATGCTGGAGACTCTGGTTAGAAGATGTGGTGTCACCTTCATTATCTCACCAGTACGTTCCTTAAATACATGCAGGTTATAAAGGTTAATATGCCATGCATGTACACATGTACATGTATAATATTCAAGAGTACACGTACACATATACGTACGTAGGTTGTTGATGAGAACAACAGGCCAGTTTCTGGTCTGTTCAACTGGACAGCTCTCAACAGGAAGGATAAACTGAAGGTCCTTCGCCAACTTCCTGAGAGACTGGATTGCATACTCCCTGACAGAGATGCTTCCCAGATTAGTGGACTGTGGAAAGTACATACATATACATGTACCAAATATCCATTGTGTCTTACCCACATTTATACACGTACCTACAGGACTTTGTGGAGATATACGAGGAGTTATCTTCTGAGTTTCCATCTGCAGATGTGGTTCATTCCAGGGTAAATCATAAAACCCTATTGTGTTCAGTTTCATGTGAATCATACACCTATCATGCAGGCTCAACAGTGGGTTAGAGACTTTGTGGATCTTGGCAGACTAGAGGGGTATCAGAAGAAGAACGTGACCCCATACATGCACTGTCTTGTGTATCACGTTCCTCACCAGATCAGGACACATGGCAGCATCTTGAAGTTCTCAGGGCAAGGTATATACATCCAGCCCTATACACATTGCTATAGATATGAGTAACATACATGCATGGATACTTTGTAGGAGTTGAGAAGAATAATGACTCCGCAAAGCACTGCTACTACTCCTCCAACAAACACGATCCATGTGGAGAAGTTATACGCACAGAGAGGAGACAGGAAGCCCTAGACACTGCAGGAGAGAGAAGAGGCCCTACTCAAAAACAAATGAGGAGTACTGGACCTCTGGCATCAGGGAACAGAGGACGAAGCGACCAAGAGACAGATCTTAATTTTTTTTTTAACGGCTTTTCTCAAAGCCACCCCACATACAAGGGATACTACCTTCTACCGAGTTATTAAATAGCATTGTAGCTAAAGACATAGCCTGCATACATAATACACATCTCACCTCTGTACACTTTTCACGATAGTCTCCCTTCCCTCCTTACAGGTTAAGTACATCATACAAAGCCAGACTTCGACTTCAAATCAACCTCTGAAGGATCAGAAAACAATTGACAGCAGAATCCATTCAGACACAACTGCAACGCAGTCTTTGTTCCAACGCACGTGTATCAACTGCGCAATGCATGCATGCCTGTCATTTCAAAATTCCTTTCTAAATATAAGATAATATAAGGCAGTGACAATGAAGTGTTAACAAGGTGAGGATACTAGCTAACAACGTGTTTTGCTAATCCATACATTACATATTTCTTTAAAAGATCTCTTTTTGGGGGTCACTACATCGTCTACACCCTTTAAATATGCTACTGGAGACCAAAGTATCCTGCTGTACATGCGCATGGGAAATTGTACTGTGCAACCATCACCAAGCCTATCATAACACCTATACCACTCTGGTGAGAAAAGCGCTCCATCAAAGTCCTCCAAGTTATAATTTTTTCCTAATTTATGAGGACAGTCATTTCCCTTTCCTCCAAAAAGAAACTTAAAAACATCTGTCCTAAACAGGACACTGAAGGAGCATCTGCGATTTACGCCACTCTTCAAACTACGAGCTACTTCATTTTCAAAGTTACTGATTGCCTCGGATACCACACGATACTCAGGTTGTGGATAATGAAAGTACCTGCAATTGTTTAGAGGAGACAAATAACTAACAATTTGACAAATAACTAACAATTTTTGTTTTTTTAAACTTACTGCAATGCTGGAGGAGTGATATCAAACTCAGGAACCCACGTCGCATCCTCTTTTCTGTAGTCTTTCCACATTACTAAATACTGAACTCCACTCTGCGTAGGATAATGCACCTTCGTTTAGCAAATTGGAGGTGTGGCTCTATAAATTACCTTTGTCTTCCTCTCCCCAATGAGTCTGTCCACTTCATAGATGTCTAACTCATCGCCCTGGAGCGGCGTTCGAAGGGAAGTACTCTCACCTCTGTGGTCGTACATGTCAGCGGAGCTACGCGAGTGTAGAGAAGCGTAGTAGCCGCGAGGCTTCGCTACTGATCTCGTGAAGTAGGCCATATTTCTCGTTTTGAACGCAAATGCGATACTATAGTTACGAGCGCATTTTGCATCTGAACAAGCTGTATTACATGAAAACAAGCAAAATGACATGAAAGCATGCAAATTTACTAATGTGTTTCATGTTTACATGAAATATACAAATCATTTACAATCATAACAAGATGACCGCTAAACCTGGCAAATTGCTAGTAACGTGAGCATTTGTGGAACAGCCTTGCCAGACATGTCAACTCTCACGGATTGTCCGTGAGTCTCACGAAATTGGCATCTGTCTCACGGTCTCACGGGCACTCTACATAAACTCACGTATTTCGAGCGCTGCGGGCCGGGGCGGCCCGGGTACCGGGTACCGGTACGTACGTATACGCGGTACAACGTATAACGCGCACGCGATCGCCCGAAGTGGCCGCATGAGCATAAGCGCATAGGTATAAGCAAGAGGTCAGAGTCCAAAAGAGCTGCTTGTGAAAGTATGGCATCGGGATCCGACTACTATCTGGCAGCTGACGATGGGGAATCTGACAGCGATAGTGTAACTGCCACTGGTTCCCCAAAGAGACAGAGACTTCTTACCCGTGGAGAAATATCTAAGTATTCAGGCGCTTTCAAGTATAAGATGAAGTTCAACAAACAGTGGACAAAGACATGGCCTTTTATTGCAAGCATACCTGAAAACCCATACCTTGCAAGGTGCAATGTTTGCGCAAAATCTATCAGTATAGCGCACCAAGGGGCTGCAGACATACGCAGCCACATTCAGTCACAATCACACTCAAAGTTAGCAAAAGTCACAGCAACACAGCCACGGCTAACGTTTCCTTCATGAGGGTGTCATGCTGACAAAGTAAGCTAATGTATACACTGACACAACTGCAGCCTTTTAAAATGCTATTGTCCTTATTTTAGATCACAAGGGCCGAAGTGAAAGTAGCTACAGTACTGGTCCATGCCAATGCCCTATTTGCCCTTGCCGATCAACTTAGTCCTCTCTTTAAGGAAATTTTTCCAGATTCCCAGATGGCTGCAGGATATGCATCTAAGAGAACTAAAACCACTTGTATTGTGAATGGGGCTCTAAAAGGATACTTTAGATCACAATTAGTTGAAGAGATGAAGTCAAAACCATACTCATTGGCTATTGATGGATCAAGTGATACGGGATTAAAAAAAATGAATCCACTAACTGTGCGTATTTTCACTCCTCATGGAGTGTCAACTCAACTGCTTGATATGTGCATGACTAGGGGATCAACAGCTGCTGACATTTTTGGGAAGATGGATGAGACCCTTCAACATCATGGTATATCCTGGGATAACTGTGTCAGTATTGGGGTTGACAATACTTCTGTAATCTTGGAAGAAGGAACTCCATCATGACACGGGTAACTCAGAAGAACCCTGCTGTGTTCTTTAATGGATGCCCATGCCACATCACTCAACATTGCTTCCAAAGCCGGGGATATGTATAGTAGAATAACTGGATTTGATGTCGAAGATTTTTGTGTGGATGTGTACTACTGGTTCGACAAATCACCGAAACGAAAGCAGTCTCTCGAAGAATTTTGTGTGTTTTGTGATACAGCATTTGCAGACATGGTCAGACATGTGTCTACCCGCTGGCTGAACCTGGAAAGTGCCGTATCTAGGGCGTTGCAAAAATATGCTGCCTTAAAGAGTTACTTGGTTAGTACTGATGATAGCAATTCAAGATTCAGGCGTCTGCAGGAACACTTTGAGGATCCCATGACCGAAGTGCATTTGTCCTTCTATCAGGCAGTGCTACAACGGTTTTTCAATATAAACAAGTTCATGCAGCTTGAAAATCCACTGATTCCAATTTTACATGATGTGCTACACAATTTTCTGAGGAAACTCTGCTGCCGATTCCTTAATGTTAGGAGAGTTAAAGAGGTAGGAGCAGAGCTAATTGACTACAATGATGACCTGGCCAAAGTAACCAATGCCGGGCTAGACATTGGCTTTGCAACCAAAATTGAGCTTAATAAATTGATTGAGGATGGATGTGATATGAACAAAATTGCAAGGTTTTATGATGGTGTCAGATCATTCTACGAGAAAGCTCTGGACTATGCTAGAAGTCACTTACCGCTAAATGATCCTTTACTTAAAAGTGCTAGATTCCTGGACTTTACACAAAGAGAATCCTCTGAATTGTCACAACTAGAATACTTCATAGACAGGTATTGTTCTCTTCTTCCTCACAAAAGTGATCCTGCAAAAATGGAAAAATTAAAGGATGAATTCATTTCCTACCAGCTGTTGGAAGAAAGTGATATTCCAGCAAGTATTTGGGAAAAGGCGACTGTGTATGAGGATTCTGCTTCTGGCAAACCTACACTCTACTCCATGGATGTTATATGGGGACACCTAGCCATGAGAATCACTGCAGATGGTAGCCTACAGTTACCTCTCTTGTGTGAAGTGGCACACCTCGTTCTCACAATACCACATTCAAATGCTGCTGAAGAACGAGTATTTTCAATGGTACGGAAAAATAAAAACCCCTTCAGGCCCAACCTTGACCCCGAAGAAACCTTGGGAAGCATAGTCACTACAAAGCTGGCTCTTCCAAAGGATAATCCACCTTACAAGTTTGAACCACCAAAGGATCTTCTAACAGCAGCCAAGAGGGCAACCAAAGATTACAACCTAGCACACAGTAGTAAACAGGTTTCATGAATATATATGTAGTTTTCCAGAAACTATGTGCAATTGACTGTGTAAACAACATGTATGTAAAATGTATATTGAACATCTCAGTATGTGACAGTCCAGCTAATCTCACTGATTTTTGTGTTCAGAGGTTGGCATCTCACCATCCACTGAAGAGCATAGATTGCAATCCATAGCTGAAGGTAGCGAGCAGCTAACTGAAGTATCCCAACAAGACTTGCAAGATAACCAAAGCATTATGTCACAGTCTAGCTTGCATATCAGATTTGAGAGTTCAGCCAATAAGCAAGAAATCCCACCAGAGCAGTATAGACAGTATATTAGAGAGCTAAATGATGAGCAAAGGTCCATTGTTATGTTCCACCGTGACTGGTGTAAGAAAGCTGTGCTAGCATTGAAACAAAACAAACCAGTTGAACCTTACCATGTATTTCTTAGTGGTCCTGGTGGTGTTGGGAAATCTCATGTAATCAAACTGATCCATTCTGACACACTGAAATTGCTTAAACTATCAGGTATATTTGAGCCAGATGATGTTATTGTTAACTGCTCCCACTGGTGTTGCTGCATTCAATATCAATGGCATGACATTACACTCAGCTTTACTGTTGGGACAAAGCAAATACAGTGGTTTTCAGCCTCTTAGCCATGACAGATTAAACACATTGAGAACCAAGCTATCACACTTAATGTTGCTTATTGTTGATGAAGTTAGTATGGTTGGTGCAAACATGTTGCTAGAGATCCACAAAAGACTACAACAGATCAAAGGTGTTTCAGATGATGCAACATTTGGTGGTGTGAGCATACTAGCAGTTGGAGATCTGTATCAGTTACCACCAGTTGGCCAAGCTCCATTGTTCAGTACTGTGAGTGATTGCTATGCCCAGCTATATGGCTCAGGTTCACTGTGGGTTGACCATTTCCTCATGCATGAGCTGACTAAAGTAATGAGGCAAAGAGATGACCTTGCATTCTCAGAACTATTGTGCCGTGTTAGAACAAACAGTTGCACACCTGACGATATTAGAACTCTGAAATCACGTGAAATAGCAGCAGATACAGCTAACTATCCCACTCAAGCATTACATGTGTACAGGCTAAATGCAGATGTTAACACACGAAACACTGACATGTTGAACAGCCTAGCCCCTAACAGTGCACAGTATACCATCAAAGCCATTGATTCAGTAGCTGGCCAAACCAGTCATATCAGTCTTACCAGCCTGACAAAAGATCTGAAACAGGCAGCCTCCATGGTACATTCAAACTAGCCATTGGTGCACGTGTAATGCTAACAGCTAATGTTGATGTATCTGATGGTCTTGTGAATGGTGCTAGAGGTGAAATTGTGCATATTGTTACCAACACTAATAGTGAAGTTGCTAGCACACTTGTGAAATTTGACAATGGCAGAGTTGGCCTAAAAGCAATTCAGACCAGCCCACACAGAGCTAGATTTGCTAATGCTGTACCACTGAGCAAATATGAAGTTGTATTTTTTGCTAAAGGAAAGCGAGGCTCTGAGATAAAAGGTTTGCAATTTCCACTGACACTAGCATGGGCTACCACTATACACAAAGTACAAGTCTGACACTTGAGATTGTTGTTGACATGAAAGGTGGCAGATTTAGTCCTGGACAAGCCTATGTTGCATTCAGTCGTGTGAAAACACTAGCTGGCCTGCATATCCTAAATTTCACTAGCAAAGCCATCAAAAAAAGCATTGATGTTGAGAATGAGATGTTGAGGCTAAATTCCAATCTATTGCATCCTCTGCCTGATGTGTTAAATGATCCATACCATCTTAACATAGCACTGTTGAACGTGAGGTCCATTGTTGCCAAATTGCCAGACATTCATGCTGATAAAAACCTCAGATCAGCTAGCATACTGTGTCTTTGTGAGACTTGGCTAAATCCATCTCAGCCTACCCCTGTGTTACTAGATGATCAGATTGATATCAGAGTGACATGTGAGAACAAAGGTGGTGTACTGCTTTGTGTTCCTAGCCAGCTGAATCCAACAAATGTGCACAGATTTGTTACTAGTGGCATTGAAGCTGTATCAGCTAATGTACAACTACCAAATGGTAAAAACTTGCAAATAGCACTTGTATACAGATCACCCAGTGTACCTCAAGCAACATTCATAACTTTGCTGACTAGACTGTTGACACATGTGACACGGTGTGCTACACCTTGTGTTATACTGGGCGATTTCAATGAAGATATCATACATTGCCAAAACTCTGCTATTTTGAGCCTAATGTCTAGTTTCAGTTTCACTCAGATTGTGTGTTGCCCAACTACACCACAAGCCACATTGATAGACCATGTTTACTTGAGAAATACAGCTGGCAGTAGAAATTTTGCTATAGTACAAGACACATACTACTCTGACCACGACACTGTGTACTGCAGCATTCCGTTGTGAGCATACTAGCAAACCAGCATAATCAGGTACATTTGTGATCGCAAACCAAGCAAGCCTAGCAAACCAAGCAAGCCTATAGAGCAAACCAAGCAAAACCAGCAAACTATCTATCTATTCCTGTTTCTACTCTATGGCTGCCAGTGATGAGCACAGGCCTAAGGTTGTATATAACCAATGATAACTATAATTTCTGAGGTAGTCATTGGTTCTGGGGGTCTACCTAGTGAGTTTCCTACACTAACTACCCTGGAGGAGGAGGAAGCAGAGAAGGAGAGGCTCTAAGGTGCTATATATTACTACGTGTATGTGTAACCATTACACTGGGTTCCTTATAATTTCTTGCTCTTGCTTTTTCTCTCTCCTCTCTCCACTCAGCTTCAGACCCACCTCATGGAGTTGGTGGGTCATTGGGCACAACTGACAGACACTGATGGACTTGTTGCCCAAGGCAACAACTGGCAAATAGTGATGATGTAGTGAGTAGGAGGGTCCAATTAGAGGCAACTGCATGATGATGGTGTAGTCAGTGGATAGTTAAAGGAGGGTCCAATTATAGACAATGGCATGGTGATGACGTAGTCAGTGGAACAGTAGATAGTTGAAGGAGGGTCCAATTATAGACAATGGCACGGTGATGACGTAGTCAGTGGAACAGTAGATAGTGAAGGAGGGTCCAATTATAGACAATGGCATGGTGATGATGTAGTTAGTGCAACAGTAGATAGTTGAAGGAGGGTCCAATTCGAATCAACTAGAGGCATACATAATTGAAGGGAACCAGTTGTGACTAGCCTAACATCTTCCTTTTTCTCCCTGCCACAGTGATCGATTCATAGATCAGATTATGTCACCAAACCCTCCCTCTATGAGCTATATAAAAGCTTGAACAGCACTGTGGACTTGTGGTAGGGAATATTCAAACATTCCTTCAGCAGTATTTTTTACAATATACTATACCATATTTTGTGTACTCCTTTACTTTTTAATCCTCTCACATTGTTTGGGACCTGTGTTCCTTTTGTGTATTTCCCACCATGATGTGGTTTTCCACCCTCTAAATTCATGTCACATGTGACCTCACCTTTCTTAATTTTGGTCATCCCTCCTCAAAGTGCACAATGTTCTGGTACCAGTGTAGCGCGGGTATTCTAATTAACGCCCACCGTAGTCCGGTGTCGTCAAAATCACGTAATACTGCTAAATGCCATTAGCCTATCAGAATCCTGCAACACACGTGGGTAAAAAGAAGTAGAGCTACCTTGCCTGGCTGTTAGGAGATCGACCCGTGACCACGTGCACCATACAACCAATCTACTATGGCGAAGCGAAGTCTCGGGTTTAACCCCGATTCCCCACCTCCAAAGAGCTCGAAAGAAAAGCCGATCTCTCCTAGCAAACTGACAACAACCGACAATCACGCAATCGTCTCAGGGTTACTGTCAACGCTCTCCCCTCTACAACCGAATCATTACTTTCACCGTGAGCTAACTGACGGTGACGCGAGGATTGTGGGCTTTGACAAAGCCAAGTTGGAGAAGCTGAAGCCATATTGCAATTACCAAATTCCTGTAACGCTGAAAGATTGTGTAATTCAACGAAACAAGATGAAAGACAGTCTCGAGCTAGTACTCAAGTCCCACACCAAGATTGAAAAGTCCACAATGTCATTTGAAATCCCTGATCTAAAGACGGCAGGAAGTTTTGTCATTACACTGGATAAATTATCCACTCTTGCTGACCACACACGTGTTACAATCAGAGCTGCAGTCATTAAGGTACATGAGTCGCAGAAGGTAGGATAATGAAGCAAGACATCA
The DNA here is from genome assembly GCA_963970385.1 of Theonella swinhoei. NCBI lineage: Eukaryota > Metazoa > Porifera > Demospongiae > Tetractinellida > Theonellidae > Theonella > Theonella swinhoei. The sequence continues at coordinate 2,516,614 of OZ019961.1, read as the reverse complement.
CAATTGCTGACCCAACTGCCACTGCTACCTTAACTCTCTGGGATAAGGATGTGGGAGTTCTTGAGCCCAACTACTCTTATCAATTCAACAGGTTAGAAACACGTTCATACATGGGCAAAACTTACCTTTCTTTCCCATCAATAATCTCATTTGATATAATTGACCCTATTAATGACCTTTGCACTGGCGACTGCTGCTCCTCATCAGACGAGGAAGAGGACTTAACCTCAGCAACAATTATTGGGTTAAAGGATCTAGAAACATACTATGCATGTATCAATTGCAGCAAGGCCGTGACCCCTAATGATCAGCATGTGGGTATCTGTAATATCACACAAAAACTCACATCCAAGCTTCAAGTCAGGACCATCAAAGGTCACTTTGAAGGCCTTTGATGAAGTCATCAAAGTTATAGCACAATGTAGCACTTCAGAAGTGTCTGTACAGGAGCTGCTGTTTGCTCCCATGTTTGACTGTTCGTACAACAAGTTTCATATCATAACTAAAGTTTCACGCAAGTAAATCTACCCCCTAAACTGCTTCTCATTGACTATGATGTCTTCATATTATAATCTCTTCATGAATTCATTATGAACTTCATCACTGTACCCACTAAACTTTGTACTACATAATTTCAACTTTCAATTCATTGTGAACTTCACCACTGTACCTACTTTGTACTACATACTTTCAACTTTCAATTCATTGTGAACTTCACCACTGTACCTACTTTGTACTACATACTTTCAACTTTCAATTCATTGTGAACTTCACTCTACACACTAAACTGTACTGAAATGATGACAATATTAAGAACAATGAAAGTATGCTAATATGGGCACCACTATTAGAATAATGGTTGCTTAGTAACGGTTCGGACTATTGCCTTCAGCTACATTCATTAGCTAGTGTTCCAATGTAAATGTCATATTATGCATAATTCAGTAGGGGTTGTCTGTCCATGCTTACCTTGCTTGTAGTTGGTTCTACAAACACAGCTTACCTAATGCACTATAAAAGGGGAAATTTTGTGGGATTATCTGCTCTGTTGCATTGTACAGCCATCACTAATAAGCACATGCGCATCTTCCAACGCATGCGCCGAGGGTTCTGCGCTTCAGTGCATTCATTTATAAATGGCTTATTAAATGATGTAGAAGAGGCTGGGCTTGGGATGGAGATTAGTAATGGTAAGAGCATGGGAGGAATGTCATTTGCTGATGATTTTGTAGGTGTTAGTGAGTCGAGAGAAACCCTACAGAAGCTTATTGATGTTGTATATAGGTACTGTAACAGGTGGAGACTAAAGGCTAATGTGGGTAAGAGTGCAGTGATGGTGTTTTCTAAGGATAGAGTAGAGGGTAAGTGGAAGTGGGAGAACATGAGCTTCCTAAGGTTTCAAGTTACTGTTATTTAGGCATAGAGATTTCAAGTAATGGAGCCTGGGACTGTGCAAGTAATGGACCCTGGGATGTGCATACTGATAATGGCATTTTTGGCTTGTATAGAGGAGAGTATTAGTGAAAGGGAGGGTAGGCCGTTTGAGTAAAGATTAAATAGTAAAGTAAAATTAGATATGTACAAAAGGTTTGGGAAGGAAGGGGTATTTGTGTGGGATTGGTAATGCGGGAACTAGACTCTTGTTTAAGTTCAGGTCAGGAACACATGGCTTAAATGAAGAGCTAGGCAGGCATAGAGGTACAGAAGGCAAATCAGAGTGTGTGTTGTGTGGTGCTGAGTGTGAGAGTGTAGTTCATGTGTTGTGGGAGTGTTCAGCCTATAGTAATGTTAGAGTCACCTTCGTGGAGAAACTTCGGTAGCTTTTAGGAAACAGATATGCCGAGTTTGACAAGCTTAATAGTATAGAATTTGTATTAGGAAGTGAGCTTTGGGAATACAACTTTGACCATTTACTCAGCTTAGTGAAGGAATAGGTTGTAGGTGTCTGGGATGCACGTAAACAAAAGTTGTAAGGTGATGACTTGTGCCCTAGTCAACTTCAGTCTTTGGCTGAGGATCTGCAGCTGGCTGAAGTTGAGGGGCAAATGGATGGTTAGTTCTGTTCCTCAGGTGAGGGAGGAACAGATGGTAAGGATTCGTTATGTGCATGTGGCTGTGGCTCCGCCCATGATCGTGGGTGTGTGGTCGATGGCAGTAATGCTGTGGTAGCTTCATGAGTATTATTATTATTATTTGATGCAGGAAGATGCCCAAATGTATGGAGTTGATTGGAGTGGTCCAATGGTAACTGATGAATTTGTAGAAGTAACAACAATGCTGTCAGATTAACAATATACTGAGCTAGCTGCACTAGTATCACCATTCAATACCTCAAAGATTTATGAGTTAGATTATTCCTTGCTTTGGTTGCTTTGTATTGTGTATGTGATTCGAGCCCAACTGAGCTGCCTCGGTAGCTCAGTTGGTAAGAGCTATGCCTGGCAAGCGGACGGTCGTGGGTTCGAATCCCACCCGAGGCAGTTTTTTCTTTGAAAAATAACTGCCTTGGGCGAGTTGTGTTTTGTTGCGCTGTCTTTCTGTTGTGTTGTGTTGCCTTGTCTTTCTTTCTCTCTAAGCATCTCATGGATAATTAAGTCATGTATATACTTGGTTTGGTGTTTGGCGTCTTTGCTGGTTTCATTATCACGGCCTTTGCCTTCATACTGAGTTTGAGTTCACCAGTTTATCTGGTTTGTGATGCTTGAGGTGCTTTGGTTGCTTTGTATTGTATATGTGATTTGAGCCCAGCCAACTGAGCTGCCTCGGTAGCTCAGTTGGTAAGAGCTACGGCTGGCAAGCTGACAGTCGTGGGTTCGAATCCCACCCGAGGTAGTTTTTTCTTTGAAAAATAACTGCCTTGGGCGAGTTGTGTTGTGTTGCTTTGTCTTTCTGTTGTGTTGTGTTGCCTTGTCTTTCTTTCTCTCTAAGCATCTCATGGATAATTAAGTCATGTATATACTTGGTTTGGTATTTGGCATCTTTGCTGGTTTCATTATTGTGGCCTTCGCCTTCATACTGAGTTTGAGTTCACCAGTTTTTCTGGTTTATGATGCTTGAGGTGCTTTGGTTGCTTTGAATTGTATATGTGATTGGAGCCCAGCCAACTGAGCTACCTCGGTAGCTCAGTTGGTAAGAGCTACGGCTGTCAAGCGGACGGTCGTGGGTTCGAATCCCACCTGAGGCGTTTTTTTAAATAACTGCCTTGGGTGAGTTGTGTTGTGTTGCCTTGTCTTTCTTTCTCTCTAAGCATCTCATGGATAATTAAGTCATGCATACATAAGTTGTGTATGGTCATATCATTATTACTTGTTCACTGTCAGTCAATACAATCTTGTTTCCTTAATTTTAGGCACTACCATCGCTACATCTTCAAAATGTTTTTTAGACTTGTAATACATGTACTCCCCAAACAAATCACAACCTTTCGAGCAATCTCTCATATCTAGCATTGCAACCTCATCCACACTAGCAAAAATGTTGGAAACATTCATTCCTCTTACATAATTGAAAACCGGTGGTGAGAATATGTGTAACCCCGAGCCACCTTGAACAAATGCAGTAGCTGCTACCTTCCCAAACTTTAGGAATACTTCATCCTAAGAAATTCAATGTACTTCACGGATGGCGAACCAGAAAGTGAAATTACCTGCAAAGCAACAGAGTGGTGTTTAAATGTACCAGCATCCTTGTGCATGTACTTTCTGATGATCACAATAGTAAAAAATTATCAAGAAATCTCGTGTTTTTGTTGTTCCAGATTAACCTACAACATATGAACATATGCTTATCTTCTTGTCTGGAAAATAACTAAGACTATCCTTCTGCATCAGTGTATCATTCAGCACATGCTCCCTTCGTACACTTCTGTTGGTGATGCTCTGAAACCAAATCTCCGTGATGACCTGTTTGACTTTGTAGTATGAGTATGAGCACTAAATTTTTAAGACCTGGATAGAGGACTTTCTGGTTGTGATGGACTAGAACTGCAACCAGCATCAGTTGTACTCACATAATTCACTTATCATTGTTGCTGTCATAATCACCCAGCTATTAACAAACTTAGTAACGTGATGGTATTAGAAATGTCAACTTACCGTCTTATCACTCTCGATCTCTATGGGGCTACTGTGACAAGTGCCAGAAGTATATAAATTATATATACCAAGACTGAAGGGGGGCACAATATAGTAGGATGACTTCAAAGGGAGGGGCACACATGCCCTGGTGCTCCCCATTTCTGCCGCCTATGCATAATGCACATTTCATGTACATATTTCTCTTCATCAATAAGGGGTTATATATAGCACCGAAGAAACAAGAAATATGTAGCCTGGGACTATATATTGCCAGAAATATGTATATGCGCACACACAAATTCAAGGGTAGACATCCACAGCAGCAGTCCCCTATGCAATTACCTATTATGCAACAGACAACTATGTCAGTACATGTTTATGGCTGCTACAATAATTATTGACAAGTTACAAACAAATTATAAGACACTTTCAAAACTAACATGCATGATACCATTTCCACTCCAGTACTCCATTTGGGGAAAGAAAGTAATTAGAGCCACTTGAATATTTGACAAACTATGAAGCACTAATGTTACATAAAAGTACAGTACCAATTCTGCAAACATCTTGCACATCTTAGTTAACATCAACTAGGTACATGTATAATATATAGTGCATAGGTATATAGTTACCACGATTAATATCGTTTTAGGGTGGTGCCTTATAATTTTACATCCTGTCATTAACCCTCAGCGTGCATGCGCAGCGAGGGTTACAGGTGTGTGGTGTGCCCAAACTCGCTTCTCAAATGGTGATTCGTACCAAAATCGATACAGCATACTTAACGGGCAATGCAGATCAGATGATTTGTGGGAATTTCGCTTATGGCATTATTTGTAATATAGCAGCCTACAGCAGCAGTACTGCGCAACTTTTTGGCGGCAGAGCCTCGTAGAAAGGCTAACCGTAACACCTGGAAAACGACTCAATGTAACTTCCTTCCTTTTAGTTTCCGCCTTTTGCCCACAAATCCTTCATGCGTTTCAGTAGCGCATGCACTGAGGGGCATACCTATACGCGCGCGCACGAATGCTCCCCACCCCCCAGGTAAAGATTTTAGCTTGTATAGCTTACCCTACCATGCTGAAGGCGTTATCATAGTAGCATTTGATTTTGTCGAAATAGTAGGTGGAAAGAGAATTACAAGACACTTTCTTGTTTTAGAAAAACTAAAGGGAATGCAGACGGATGTGGATAAGAGGAGAATGCTCTCTACTTCAGTGCAGAGATCAATTCTTGGTGAACACATCCTGTGATTGCTAATTAAAAAGCTTACACTATTTCCCAGTAATGCCTTGAAAAAAGATTTTAGGTCACTACTTTCTACATTAGGGTCTGGTAGTTCTGGCATACAGAAGAAAATTGCAAGTTTGATTCTTTCTAACTTTGACATGTACTATAACGAAGCTCCTCATCTCTGACGAGAAGAGTAAGTGATCATTGAAATAAGACTTCATGATTGATTTGTTTGCCTGTACACTGCAGAGTTCACTGACTTTCAAGAACAGGACTTTTTCCTCTTAAATGTTCTGTGCAGTTATAACCAAAGTTTACTGAGCTAGGTACGTATTAAAAAGTCACGTTACTACTACAGAGATCAAGTGATGACACAGATCAAGTGATGACTAATCTTGCACATATTTGAGGTGTGTAGTTGTGTACTCTATGGGAGGTGCAAATCTCGAAGATAAGTGCTGTATAAACATAATTTTTGTAGTGCATATAGGCTCGACTCAAAGATGCCCCCCCCCCCCCCTCCACACACACACTGAACATTCTTAGTGTGCCTCTACAGTCTAGGAGTCCTTAGATCATGTATCTAGATGGACCACCTTAGCCTACTCTACATTAGTTGGGAGTTACTAAGCAACAGGTCTATATGAGTATCTGGAGACCAAGTGTATAGTTGTCTGAAGTTGCATGCATACACAAATAGGGATTGAAGTCATTGAAGGTATATAGGACCTGTGCAAAGATTTCTGTTGCAAAACTGCCTTGTCAGTGAAGTAGGATTGTCAACATTTCATGAAATTTCAGAGTGAACAGAGTGGCACACTTGTATAGTATTTGCTGCTACATGGCTCATTCCTAGGCCAGTCATGTGCACATGGGAGAACAACATACATAAAAATTGTGAAAAACTAAAAACGATTACACTAGCCAAGAAACAAACTGATTATCACATCAAACGTTTCGGGAGCTATACAGCAACCATCATCAGTGAAATATGAACAGAACCTAAGAAAGACAACAGGATGTAAGCAACGGAATGCAAGTGATGGAATGCGAGAAACAATGGTGTTTCAACTCGTCAGCTCTTGCTGAGCACGCCTGGACTGAAGGACACCCAGTTGATTGGCAGAGTGTCTCCATCTTGTCTAGTTGCCCAGATTATCACTATAGATTGGTCAAGGAGGCTATTTTAATCAGGACTTCTACCAGTGTCCTGAATAGGGACATTGGCACACTCCCTCCTGAATATGACAACCTTGTACAACTCTCTAAGATCTCTTAACCTTTTTAGTTGTCACCATTGTTTCTCGCATTCCATCACTTGCATTCCGTTGCTTACATCCTGTTGTCTTTCTTAGGTTCTGTTCATATTTCACTGATGATGGTTGCTGTATAGCTCCCGAAACGTTTGATGTGATAATCAGTTTGTTTCTTGGCTAGTGTAATCGTTTTTAGTTTTTCACTATGAATCCTCCTAGCCACACAGGCCTTTTTGCATTTATCCGAGAAAAGTATGACAGACATTCGATGCTCGAAGCCCGGAAATACATCAACATTTCAAGACGGCTTGCTAGACAACGTCAACACCTGGCCTTCAACAGCAGATGCAAACGCTACTCTCTTATCCCTACCTATCTACACGTACGCCCCCTGGTTCCATCTCGGGATGGCAGAAGACTCGCTATTCGCTACAGTCTACAGTCCCTTGCAGCTCAAATAGGACTCAACCACCGTTCCATCATCCACCTGGAACGTGAGCTGGAATCTCAACTCCTCATTCTTTCCGAATTGTTGTCTGAAGAAGACCAAAAATCCCTGTCATTGCTGAAGGACCACGCAATTTCCATGGAAACAGCTAAATGCAAGTTGAGGCAGAAGTCCAAATTTGACAGACTACTCTCTAGAGCCTGCTCCGCCACAGTCAGTTCAGATATCCGCAATAGGTGGGTTGTGAATCTGTCCAGCAACCCCCTAACTGAGTTTGAGACAGAGGTCCTCAAGAAAGGTCTGAACTTCGCACCATCTCCCTCTAACATTCCTGTATCACAAATCATTGCCTCAGTGGAGAGAGGACTTTCCAAGATACCAAAGGACGAGGCTACCGTGACACGAAAGCGCATAGCATGTGTCCTCTCACGAGCGAAGGTCCCTCCATCTAACCTCCCGCCCCATCTACGAAGTGCTCTCAAGAACCTCAGAAAGAGAGATGATGTTCTCATCCTTCCGGCTGATAAAGGCAGATCTACGGTTGTTTTGGACAAGGATGAGTATGATAGGAAGATGTTAGTGATGCTTAGTGACACTAAGACATACAAGAATCTTGATCATGATCCAACCCCTTCCATGGAAAGAAAACTAAATACCATCCTCCTTAAACTTAAGAAAAAACACTCCATTCCAGTTGAACTATACACCAGGTTGCGATCGTCTGGTGGATTGACCCCCCTCCTTTACGGTCTCCCTAAAGTTCACAAACCTGGAGTTCCTCTCCGCCCTATTGTTTCTTTCTTCTCTTCTCCGACTTACCAGCTCTCTAAACACTTATCTATGATCCTAGCCCCCCTCATTGGAAACTCAGACTCACATGTTCAAAACTCCACTAAGTTTTCGTCCTTCGTGGCTTCGCAGATCCTGAGTCCTGATGATGTTTTGGTCTCGTTTGACGTAGTGTCTCTTTTCACCAATGTCCCTGTCAACCTGGCTATTGATGTTGCACACCGTAGACTCCAAGCTGATGACTCCTTGCCATCCAGAACTAACTTGAGTGTTACGGAGTTGACACAACTTTTGGAGTTCTGCCTTAATGCCACTTACTTGTCCTTCCGTGGACAGGTGTTCCAACAGACGTATGGTACTGCCATGGGCTCTCCTGTGTCAGTGTCAGTAGCAAATATTGTCATGGAGGATGTGGAGGAACGGGCCTTGTCGTCCTATGGAGTTCAACTCCCTTTTTGGAAGAGATATGTTGATGACATATGCACTGTTGTCCCCAAGCAGAGAGTCCAACATTTGCTACAACACCTCAACGGGATTGAAGAGACCATCCAGTTCACTGTGGAGCTTGAATCCAATGATTGTCTTCCCTTCCTCGATGTACTTTTGCATCGAAGACCAGATGGTTCCATCAGCACGTCTGTATATAGGAAAGCCACTCACACTGACAAGTACCTGGATTTCTCCTCTCACCACCCTCTCTCACATAAAATAGCTGTAGTCCGCACCTTGTGCTCCCGGGCAGAGACACACTCCTCATTGGCTAGCTCTCTGCTGCATGAAGCAAACCATGTGTCGAGTGCTCTTAGGTTGAATGGCTACCCACCAGCCTTTGTGTCTCGTCATTCATCCAGACTCCGTCTGCAGAACCCACTTTCACCAACATGGAAGTCGACAGTAGTCCTACCATATGTTCGTGGCCTGTCGGAAGCACTGAGACGAATTCTGGTTGACATGGAGATACGAGTCTCTTTCAAGCCCTTTCTAACTATCAGGCACATTGTATCCTCGCCCAAAGACCAAACCCCAGACCTTCAGAAGTCAGGTGTGGTATACAAGATCCCCTGTGCTGCATGTCCTGCTGCGTACATCGGTCAGACTGGACGCAGACTCTGTCAACGCCTGGGTGAGCACAAGAGATCTGTGAAGGATGCTGATTTCAACTCGTCAGCTCTTGCTGAGCACGCCTGGACTGAAGGACACCCAGTTGATTGGCAGAGTGTCTCCATCTTGTCTAGTTGCCCAGATTATCACTATAGATTGGTCAAGGAGGCTATTTTAATCAGGACTTCTACCAGTGTCCTGAATAGGGACATTGGCACACTCCCTCCTGAATATGACAACCTTGTACAACTCTCTAAGATCTCTTAACCTTTTTAGTTGTCACCATTGTTTCTCGCATTCCATCACTTGCATTCCGTTGCTTACATCCTGTTGTCTTTCTTAGGTTCTGTTCATATTTCACTGATGATGGTTGCTGTATAGCTCCCGAAACGTTTGATGTGATAATCAGTTTGTTTCTTGGCTAGTGTAATCGTTTTTAGTTTTTCACTATGAATCCTCCTAGCCACACAGGCCTTTTTGCATACATAAAAATTGCTGTAGTTGCAATACCATTATTTTTGTGACCACTTCCTTGATTATACAATGGTGTTTTTATCACATGTCCACCTATATATGTTACGTGTTATATTGTAAGTACTGGAAGTTCATCTCCTGTTAGCACTGTTTATATTGTAAACCGCAAATGAATACTATACACATCCAACTCATACCCTTCCTGACAGGTGCTCATGAACCCCTACAGAGCTCTTAGACATTTGTGTCCACTGTTGTACATATGTGAGGCCAATTATGACTGCTCAACTAAATATGTACATAGTTGTGTATGTTGTCACCAAATGCTGAATGCTGCATGTGCCTTTAAATTCATTGCATGGTTCATTAACCGATAGTATACCCCTGTCCACCTATCCGTACACAATACATAAAGCGCCCAAAATCAAGAGATGTATACTTTATAGTGCTCAGACTGTGCAGGGTCAGTCCTCACTTTAATTTCTACATACCTCCCCTCCTTTATCAACCTTTGGTCTCCTTGGGCCATCCCTAACAACAGGTTTATGGCAGCTTCATCACACAATGGTGGCTCCCTTAACTTAATAATTGTACATGCGTTTCCTAGCAACAATCTTCAAACTCCTTTTTAGGCAATCCATACACACCTGTAGTTGATGTTATCCTTCTGTCCAATATGTACACACACTATGCATTTAGCTGAAGTGAAAGTCTAGTAAAAAATCACTTGTCTACGTATGGTACATGTAGTGTATCATTAATGTAAAGCTGCCGTAGCCCACTTTACCCATAGCCCCTTAGCCCACTTTACCCATAGCCCCTTCTACATAGCATTTCTACATAGCATAGGCATTGGAGATGTGGGCCATAGCACCCACACTTTTTTTTGGCTTACATTGTAGTGGAGTCACTGTCTTAAACTATACAATACTTATACGGACTAGAAAGTCCGTACTAGTAAGCATGTTTTGTGGATGCAATGGGTGGTTTAGTGGGCGCGGATGGATACTATACGCATGTTCAAAATGGTGCAGAGGTCACTGCGAAGTTTCTTACCTCCTGAATCTGTCATTCTTTGTTAGACTCCCCAAGTTGCACTAATTTTTGCACTTGTTTGTGCATCTTGCAAGGTGGGTCAGGGGGCGTGGCTTGAATTATTTTGCGTGCACACCCTACTACATAGAGCCCCACACTTTCAATTTGCTTCCAACGCCTATGCATAGTGATGCATACCATAGACATCATGCTTGTGCAATTTGACATCTTGACATAAACTAGTACATATATACACAGAGTGAAGAGCAACTCCTAGATCCATCATCTGTTCAGCTCCATTTCCAGCACCTGTACATGTGACATACATGTAGTTCGTGGCTGAAATTTTCGAAAAAATCATTCCTGCTTGTGTTTAAAAACCTACAAGCAGAGGGAGAAGACCTGACAGGTGACCTATAAGCACATTATGCTATTGAATACTAGGAATGTGCAGCCTCACACCATGGAGCACTTGTTGCACTTGAGGAAGTTGCCATGACAAATGACATTCCTAAACCTAACTTAAGGGAATTGAGTGTTGACTAATGACATTCCTAAAGCGTGACACCACGTGTGCACATACGTTTGCATGCACGTATGTATGTACGCATTGGCCAAGATATGGATCCAGATTAGTGGCCTTGCACAAATACATTCGGCAACAAGTGCATAAACAGCAACACACTCTGTGAATATGCTCTGCCCTACTCTTTACTGGCTGACCAGCCATCCTAAAAGCAATTTAGCAATCCATATAAACTGCACTTATATGTGAAATGATAATGCTAATCCAAGTTGCACATAAAGACCCTGAGAATTAGCACAGTTTACATAATGATATCGGATTATGGAATTACCCACAACAAAGTGGTTTTTATTGGCAAATGGCCTACCTACTTGTGAAAATGAGCCAATTTTAAGCACCTATATATAACATTACGGTATGTACATTGCTGTCACAAACATAAATATATAGAAAAATCAGCGGTTGACACAACTAGGAGGCCTTCGTTCATCAATTAGACACTGGACATTGGATTGGCTCAAGTGTTACCAGTCCGATGCAAACGTATACTTACTAGACATAACATACTCCACTTCTTCAACCAAGTACATTCTTATTTTTGTTATGGAGGGTATACTTATTCATGTGTCTACCACAGCTGATGTCCATTCCTCAATACAGCTCCATTTATGAACCGTTGACACTACAGTACTGCATTCACCAAACATTCTATACTGTCATGAGTTCTTTCTGTTTCGTCAATTTATAATCAGCTAAGAGGAAGACAGTCTGAAGTTTACACACGAGAGAATCTGGGCAATATGCCATACTATGTTATTATGGTAACCGAAGCTAAGGCCTCAGTTTGTTTGCCAAACTTGCCAGGCCAATTATTGTGACGTCAGGTAATTATTACGAAGCCACAGCTCCAAAATAGCAGCGGGGAGGGGTGTGGCTTATATATGCTTGCTGGCGAAGATACATGTCACAAATATACGCCCACAGTACTACTAGGGAGAATCCTTAACCAGAAACACGTTTTCCATTAACAGTGGCCTTACACAAGATATACATTCCATAGCAGTATACGTAACTAGAAGGTCCAGATTCATGCTTAGTGCCCCAGAAATGAAGCGCACCAATATCTATACCACAACCTACCACGCCTTGGCCCTATTGAAGCCTGAACACGCTTATAGTTTCAATGGTATAGTTAGAACATACTACGAAGATAGCACAAATGCACGCAGCATATGACTAAACTATACATGTAGTCATCCAGTCCTGTGCATGCGCATAGTTAATTGTTATAAAAGCAGTAAATATAAAAGAGTATTGAAAGACCATTTCAAGCATTTGGTCTTAGAGTCAGAAAAGTTGGACTTGGAATATGAACTGCTGTATATATCAGTGAAGTTTCTGCAACTGTACGTCGAACTGCTGCATTAGTGTCTCCTTGAACTGCTTCCAAAAAAATGGAAAGCTGTAAGTAAACATTTTTCCACATCCACACTTCTGTAAAAAAAAGTTTACTTACTGCTTACATGCATCCATTACTGGCTAGGTATAGGTCAAATATATACATAGTTAAAATAGAAAGCTGCATTTTTTCAATTCTGAAAAAAGATTTCTTACTGCTTACATGCATCCATTGCTGGATAGCTCATAGTTATGTCTCAACAGAAAACTGCATTCTTACCACATCCACAATTCAGAAAAAAAAAGATTTCTTACTGCTTACATGCATCCATTGCTAGATAGCTCAAATGTATGCACAGTTAACTATATCTCAATTCCAAAAAGAGAGAACTTTTACCACATCCACAATTCTGAAAAAAGAGTACTTACTGCTTACATGCATCCATTGCTGGATAGCTCAAATGTAAGCTAATACCTCAAATGCAAAAATGTATGTATAGTTAGCTGTATCTCAATTGCAAAAATAGAAAACTGCCTTTTTGCCACATCCACAATTCTGCCAGTTTTATGTAAGATTACTTACTGTTTTTTTTTAGACATGGACTTGTCCCTTGAGGAAGTGGAAGGCATGGAAGACCTTCAATCTACAGCCTCATCTTCCATCATCTCTACAATTGACTACACGCAACCCTCAAGACAGCTGGACGACTCACTTCCACCCACATCAGCTGACACCATTCCACCCACACAACCAACTAACACTGGTACCACTCCGCCAACACTGGTACCACTCAGCCTCCAGTCCCGACCAACACCACTCCCAGTCCCAACCAACCCCAACACTCTCCCCCCACCATACAATGACTAGGGGTTACAGCCACCACCACCTCAGCACACACGACCAAGAGGCCGGGGAAGAGCTCGTTGCCACCTCGGGAATCAACTTAATACTCAGGATGGTGAGAAATTCCATGTGCACAGCAGAGCACTAGGGTGATCTCCAACTTTTTCCCCATTGGCAGACTTTATGTGCCTTTAACAGTGCGTAATCAAACGTCCATAGTCACATGTGGGTACAGTTATTGTTGTCATAGGATAAGACCTGTGGCTTTCCCTTTCATCCCTCTGTCCTCATGTTACTCCTACAGAATCCAATGATGTGGGTGGTAGTACCTGTGATCGTGGTCGACGTGAAACTAGGCATTGGGGTGGTGGAAGAGGCCGCAGAGGAGGCCGCCCGCAAATGTGACCTTTGACCCCAATATGGGAAATGGCGACACCAGATGTGGGTGTGGTATAAACTTTAACCGTGCCCAGACTAGTCTCGTCCCCAGACCCCGCCCTCAAGAAAGGAAAAGGGTCTGGTGACAGTTGAGCGATTTCTTGGTTGTGCTGAATCAGCAGTCTTAGATTTAGGTAACCCAATCAAATTGCAACTTTACGCAATTGATACTCTACACAATGTAACCATCGTAGCTATATGAGCTACCTGGGAAGGATATACGCCCCGCAACTGCAGAAGTGAATGGTTGACCCCACACTATATGATCCACCGTGTCCACAGTAAGTGTGCTCCTTCACAAAGTCACATGATATATGACGTAGAGCTGACTCAGCACAACCAAGAAATCGCTCAATTGTCACTAGACCCTTTCCCGTGTGGGTGGGGTCTGGGTACAAGACTATGCCCAGACCAGAGGAGGTACAACAGTATCACGTGATCACAGTCTAATTGCAATTTTTGCAGACACAGCAACCTATCTTTTCTGTTAAAAATACATGGTGTGATGTGGCATTTTCCAGCATCTGGCTAGTAGCCAGTTGTACGTACCATAGCCTATGAATCGAACTCGGGCTAACACCTACTGTTCCAGTAGTAGAGTTCATGTAGAACTTTGTAGATATCTATTTTAACTCTGATTTGTCACTTGCACCCATCTTTGGCCTATGCTCTACCTCTCTACCGAATTTTGACAGTATTCTGACTCTATAACTCTATTAACCTATGCAATGAACTTAAGAGGCTACATCTTTCCTCGCTGTACGCTGCATTCTTTAGTGCGATCCATTACATCATTGATTTTAGTGTCGCACGCCCTCCGTGCCCAGACCACACCCGGAAGGGAAAGGTCTCTTTGGAGACTGTACGTAAAATTAGAAAAGGATAATAACGAGATTTCGCATCCAACGGCAAGTACATTGAACAATTGTCTCGTATCTTGGGACTATTAGAAATTTGCAGAACTACCTACATACAATTAAGTAAACAGCTTCTGCGCATGTGATTGGTAGTGTGATTTCTCAAACTGAATTTGAATGAGTCCCAAAAGAGCTTTCCCTTTCTGGATGTGGTCTGGGCATGAGACTACATGCAGAGGGACTGTTGCTGAAGAACTTCGCCAAATTGAGCTCTGAGACCTGAAGCAGATAGCTAAAACAGCAAGAAAAAAGAGTCCACATCTGTCCACCCTTCAGATTTTGTAAGCGTTTCTTGTGCTTCTCTCTACGGAACAGTTACGATCACTTGAAACCCTTGGGAGGAACTACTTCGACAGTATGACTACTAAGACTAATGAAGCAATCAGCTTGCTAGGGAAACCCAGAAATGAGTCCACCCGTTGGAGCATAACTGCATTCTTCGCATACGTACAATAGCATCGGTGTGGTTAGCAAAAATCAAGGTACAGATGTCCTGAAATGGGTCTATTAAGTTCTTGTTTCAATAGGAGCGTGCATGTGAACAAAATCATCTTAGCGAAGGTACTATATAGCTAATATACAGCGCGTACGTGTAACGTGGCCATTTTCCCACAGTAGCGTAGCGTTACCCATGCACTGCAAAAAGAGGGATAGGGCTTGTGAAGAAAAAAGCTGTAAAACAAGTGTAAAAAACATTTCCATTCAAATGTTAAAGGATGCAGGGATGGTAGTCCCAAAAATCATGGAAACTAGGTTTAATGCACTGCTCAAAAAACCACACTAGAATAAACTTCCACTGACCACTCACCTATATAAGAAGGATTAATACAAATGTGCATATATACATGCGCAGGCAGGCAACAATAACAACATGCGTAACCCCTCCCTACATTTTATACTATGGGGTTACGCATGTTATTATTTTTGCCTGCCTGCACATGTATATATGCGCATTTGTATTATTCCTTCTTATATAGGTGAGTGGTCAATGGTAGTGTGGTTTTTTGAGCAGTGCATTAAACCTTGTTTCCATGATTTTTGGGACTACCATCCCTACATCCTTCAACATTTGAATGGAATTTTTTTACACTTGTATATATATATACATATATGTACGGTGGCCGACAGATGCCATGCCAATTTCCAATTTTCCATTTCCAATTTCCATTCTCATTCCCATTCCCATTCCCATTTCTGCTTCCGATTTCCGTTGCTGATTTCCATTCCTGCCATTCCTGTTTCTTTCCACTCCTCGTTCGATGGCCATGCTCGAGCGCGTTGGCAGTATAGTACACGGTGGCGCATGCGCACATTCACGCGTCATTATTTCCGTTCCACTTTATATAAGTCAGTGGAGAGGAATTATATTGGGGCCAATTGTCTATTGACCAGTAACTCTTACTGTTTGGATTGCATATCCTGACTCAAATAAGTAGCTAGGTAATTATTAGTTGGACCAGGCCCCCTTCTAAAATATTTGGGGGCAAGCCCCCCTGTCCCCTGGCGCATGCGCACGTTTGCCACCATTTCGACCTTTGACCTTTTACATGTGGGAGAGAGCTATGGACCAAGCTTTTGTGATACTGTTGGGAGAACGTGGGATAGGAGAGGGTGTTTTGAAGGTCTTGGAGGAACAGAAGATCCTTTCACTGCGCGTCTTCAGAGCTATGAAGGAAGATCATATCGTGCGGTTGCTTCAATGTAGGTGCATGCCCATCGGCGAGCACGCACTTCTCTGGGAGTTGTGGGAAAAGGAATATTCTGCTTCACCTCGTGTTGTGCGTGAGTTCATTCTGGCGGCGCTTTGTGGGTTCCAGCTAAGCCAAGCTAAAACATTTTCCATTACTTGTGCTCGTAGTCACGCACCGTGACAATGCCTGTACTTCTTATCATCGCTATTCTTAGCTTTTTGGTAGTGGTGCATCCTATACCAAAAAAAAACAATTGCTCATAAAAATTGAATCTCATCTTCTCATTTCAGGTAGGACTGGTGTAAATGTACCTAATCCATTGCACCCATCACCTTCCCCATCACCATTGTCTGCTGCATCTTCCTCCTCTTCAGTGGTCATCTGTAAGTTGCATGTTTGGACACTCAACATTGCATCACACTGAACATCTGTAGCTTCTCCTGAAGATAGAAAGGATCTTTTTAGGAAATATCAGTTAAAGATGAGGGAGCTTAAAGGTTCTAAAGTGAAATCAACACCTCTGAAACACATGAAGGTATATTTATTTGCGATACATTCATGCAATTTATGTGATTTGTTTGTACCCAGATTCAAGTTGGTGGAATGGTGTTTGATGATAAATTGTGTAAGGGTGTGAGGAAAAGATTTATTCCTCCAGCCCAAACCATGACCTTTCCAGCAAATGCATCATATAATCTAGTTATTGATAAGGGACAAGAAGTTTTCTTTCCAGATGAAGCAACTGAGAATGACTGTTTTGCTCTTGCAGACTCTGGTGGTGTGCCATATAAAATAGAGGATACAGCGGTGTGGGTGTTGTCAGATTTTGTTGAGAGTCTTAAACAGCCACCAAGCAAGCTTCACTTATATATCTTGTATTGGCCAACTGAATCTAGAGTAAGTTACTTCTATGGATTACCTGTATGTTGGTAGATGTAGGGATAGTACTATTAGGCCTTAACATACAATTTCATAATGCTACAGTTGTTAGCCGTATAATGAGCTCTACAAGTCTGCACCCAATAATACTCTCAAAACTGCGTAAAGACATTGCTGTAGTCACATACAAACATTGCAAAAACCTCAGTTAGAGAGACTTACCACAAAATTGGTTTTTGGCAGTACCATCCCTGAATTTTAATGGAAATGTTTTGCACTTGTTTCACTTTATAAAGGAGGAAGCAGCTAATGAGAAGCCAGTGATAGTTGAAGAGGAGGATGATAAGAGGAAGCAAGCTGATGCTACAGAGCAAGCTCCTGACCAAACACAACCACCTCATCTTATCCACGCTGAAGAGTAGCCGTCATCAAGCAAGCTAGGTAGTGCAGTTAGCACTAGATTGTAGTGTATAGTGAGTGATGTATTCTGTCTTTACTTATGATCCACAGTGAAACCAGTTATCGAGCACTGCATTACATGTGCAGAGCCTTTCCGTACATATGTTGTTGGAAGGGACACCATTATGCCAGATGGAACTACTCTGTTTTATTATGTGCCGCAGGACAAGTGTCCTGCCTGTGATATTTCAAATTGGGGTTGGCAATGGAACATGGATTTATTTCCCCAGTTTGCTGACACAGAGCAGTTTTGACTCTCAGACTACATATCTGATGACTGATACTTCACCTCTTTTTGCTATACTTATCACCAACCATTTCTTATTATATATAACCAGCAGGATTATTACCTTTATTGCACCATGTCTCATCAATACCAGCAGAATGAACACCTCTTTGCTATCTATCACCAACCATGTTTCATTATCAATGATATGTCTGCAAAAATGAATGATCACATTGAAAAGTTCTCGCATTCGTCTTTAATGATGAAGTACCTGCGCACAAGAGAAGGATTTACACAAGATTTTGGAATAGCATATCCAGGACCACACTCATCACATGAATATAAAGACTAATTACAAGCTGGTATGCAAATGATAGTGTGGGTCTGAATGTGACACTGGGACTCTTGGGCTCACACCACAACATATCGTGTGTGGCAGTCATGCAGATCCACGCAAAAACTGAATAGTAATTCGGTAAGGCTTCAATTTATCATATCCATCAGCATGCCAGATGAAGTTTGGTCCCTACATGTGCATTGATATGAAACATTACACATGTATATATTATATTATAGCTACCAGTACCTACCAACCTTGCTGCAATAGATGCTTCTAAGAAGCCTTCTTTTTTTCCGCCGTTCAGTGCCAACTAGATCCATGAGACTAAGCATCATCATAGTGGTGTCCCTGTGTAAGAGTGTAGAATGGATGCACAAGGCAAGCCACACACTACTACTAACCTTTGAACTGAAAGCCTATGTGTCTGGTTCAGTCTAGTCCACATAGCTCTGTACCCAAATTAGCTGCCAGATGTGCTAATTTCCCTCTGAAATATATTATATAAACACCAACCCTGGCAACTATTGCTACCTGTATGGCACCAAAAATGTCAGACATTGAAGACTCACTGCGGTTTCTACCAAGACCAAATTTTTTCCGCAGCCTAATAAGCTGTCTCTTGCTATTAGGACAAGAAACGCCATAACAAAATCGTGTGAATGCCTCTCGCCGCATACACGAACCTTATAGAGTAACCATGAATCCATTGAAGAATACATTGCATGTCAGACACCGGTACATTGCGTAAAGAGTAGTACACGATCAATCAATCAATCGTGCACTTCAAACCTACAGCTTTCATTGGAAGTGCAAAGGCATATCATATACTGGAGTGTATATACTGCAAAAATTAACCCTCGGCGCGCATGCGCAGCGAGGGTTACTGTAGTTGGGTCTGTGTGATCTGTTAAGTCACATCTCACCTCTGGAGCGTCATTCTTTCACGTACTCAGCGGGCAACGGAATATGTAGGGTTTTCTCTGAAACTGCTTCAAAAGTTATGGCGTTATTTGGTTACCTACGGCCTCCTACAGCAATATTGCAGCGATATTCTGCGCAACTTTTCGACGGTAAACGTTTCCAAAGCTCTTAAAAAGGCTAACAGTACACTGCAAAAAATGGTTTGTAAATATAACAGTTTATAAATGTACTTTACATTGCATCTGAGGTAACAGTAAGATATGTAAAAATAACAATATAAAAATCAGGAAATATTAACATTATATATGCCAAAATAATATTTTATATTAAAGGGTAGTTTTTACATAAATTTAAGTTTAAATATTATATAACAATTGAAATTTTATATTAAATTAAGTGGACATTAGCTACATTCTCATATTTGTAAACTTATATACTTATTTTCCACTGTTATGTTGAAGTGATAAATTTACTAGAAGTAGTTTCAACAAAAGGTTTAGTTGAACTAACACTGTTTTGAATGAATTCTAACTGTTATTGCTACAAATAATTAAGGAAATTTATGGTTATAATTTACCTGACATTTTCACATCATTACAAAAACTATTTGCATTCAGATTGAGAAATCATGGTTATTGAAAATATTATATCATGATGAATGATATCATAATATGCAACATGTGACTCAAAAAAATCAACGGGTAGTAAGGGCCTGAATGTCAGTAGCAGTACTCAGATATGAAGAGGAACGTTTAGCAGTGCATGGAAGGCCAAAAATAAACTCTTGAAAAAACATACAAACATCGTGTAATGATGGCTCATAACAGATGTGAAAAATATAATGTAAGCAAAACCACAAATACAGAGCCTTTGTAAAATTAGCAGTCTGACATACAACTCTTTGTTCAACAATAAGGTAGAACTGACTGTCTCCGTCTTCCACAGCAAACTCAGCAATCCTAGGGGCATTACGAAGAGGAGGCTGACTTGCGATGACTTCTGGATCCTCCCCAATCTGATGTATGCATAAAAGAAAGCAAATGTAACCATCTACTGTCTGCACATGTGTAATATAAGCAGTGTAGGATACTTTTACATGCATAATTTACACACCAAGTATTTCTCGTATAGGTAGCAGAGAGTAGAGGATTCAGCCTTCAAGAAGAGATAATGCACACTTCTCTTCATTAGCAGCATCTAAAGTAAAAAGGCTTCATAAATATAGTGCAAGTGTAGTAGATGACATAAGTATACCTGTATTATAGTTGCTAGACGTAGTAATGGTCTGAGCAATGGTTTTCTTCCGCTTAAGACTCTTACAGTACATCATTATGGATGGTACCCATTTCACTCTCCACTCATTGCCGAACGAGTGAAACATACCGGTGCGGTTAACTACCAGTTCCATCTCCTGCTCAATCTGGAAACACAGAAGTTACAGTGATAGATGGAAATGTGTCTATATAATGTATAGATACATGTGTAAAATGGAAGCATTTACATGCATACACATATGCATAACCTTAAAGTTGGTTGTGTTTGCATATTAGATGCATATTGACCTTCTAGTGCAAGCTGGGTCAGATCCTGGTACCTGATTTTTTCTGCTGTTCCCCTACTAGCACTAAGTGCTAACCCTCGGCTCAAAGACTTATGTTTGTGGCAAGTCTTCAAGAAACTGCATGCTTCTTATACCATTTCCATATTGGTATATAAGCTTACCATGTTTGAGAATAAGGACATCACCCACACACACGTACATGCCACACACACACATGCATACACACAGTAACCCGCTGAGGGTTAAAAGGTGAACAGGTCCGGAACAAATCCAGACACATGTAGGTATATGGAGCACAAAACACATACTTACAGCAGACACTTGGTTCAAAGCTGGATAAATGTCCAAAATCTGTACAACAGACCTAGCTTCAGTTAAGATAAACTGACGTCTCGCCATGAAGGTAGATTTCATTAGGGGAATGAAAATATCACTACGTGGCTTTGCATTTTTCATTTTTTTCACTAGGGCTTCTTGATGCGATTCAACCATGATTGGATCACTCTCCAGTTCAGGGTAGCGATCCTGCAAGCTAACTGGCGATTTTTTGGGGCGTCCTCGCTTTGCTGGTGCTGCTTCTGAAAATACAATACACAATATGAAGTGGCCCATACCTCTTTTATGTATGCACATTGCCTAAATGTACATCATATATTATTCATGTAAACTTGAAGAATAGTGGCACTTTCCACATCTCAAATATGCGTGTATGTGCATCTTTACCTTCGCCATCTTCCTCTTTCTTTCGCTTTCTCTGCACATTACTGACCCTCTCACACAATTTACGCTCCCAAGTACCCTATACGATTAGCAAATAATACTTAAACTAATATTCACATGGACATTAATATATTTACATGGCGTAAGGGTACACAGGCTCAAAACCTTATGAACACATGTATACACACATGTAGCTTACATAGCCAGTTCCTTTGGAATCCCTCATGAAGGGGTATTTCAGGATGAGTCGCTGAGCCACAAAGGTACAAAACTTTGAAGTAGGTTTATCCACAAAACCATACATGTGAGTTATTAAATCACGACATATCTCATTACGAATATCTTTGGTCAGCATTTCAGTGGCAATAGCCTGCATTATTGATGGACGCCAACCTGAAGGAATAGAGAAGTTAGAAGAAAACTGAGATGATTTAGGTGTACTTGGTAAAGGATTGGGTAGAGATATCGAAGATGAAGTGGATGGGCAAGGGGTAACAGGAGCTTCAACCACCAACGAAGAGGTTGATGGAGCCACATCAGACGATGTATTTAAGACAGATTTGCCTAAAGTAATGTTGTAAACATCCATACCTTTGTAGAATGTATATGCACATAGCTATTTCACAATCAACTTATGTGTAGGAAAAAAGCACCCTTGTGTACATGTACTGATATACTATGACTAACTACTACAACCACCCACCCACCCACGCATCAGCATACAGTCATCATACCTCCCGCTGCAATTTCACAACTTTCTTAACAACACCAATTGGTTTCACCATTTCTTTTACATCTGTCTCCGTGAGCTCCAAAACGCTTTCCCCGTCAATTTGGTTCTCTGAAAGAAGAAAATACCCGGTGATCACTGTCCAATCCAAGTAGTGACACTCACATAACAAGCCAATTAAATTTGCTAGACCCCTAAACAAGCCTGGGTTACATCACATCCACGCGAGTAAGTACTTTACAGAAGTCACGATATCGGGTGGAATACCGCTTTCCAGCAAGTAGTCCCCGAGGCTATCCACCGAGTACGAACCTACGTCCATCGTAACTTGACCTTGCTTGAGAGTGAGGACTGAATCTAAAGGCACACCACAGTGTCTTTACTTCAGCACAAAATTGCGCGCGCTACATGTGTGCCACGTGCAATGAATGTCACATGCACATGCAGTTGACACGTGCATCGATGCACGTAGTGCTAGTGTTAGTGATGGCTGCTTCTGATGCTCACTCTGTGACTTTCGCTCACGTTTGCTGTCTTTGTGGCTTAGTCATCTGCGTCAAGTTCACAGATCCGATTCTGCCATCAAGATAACCTGTCCTGTGCGTGGTTGCGAGGCCGTAGCATATGAAAAAGTGAATTCACTATGCTCTCACATGTACCGTGTTCATAGAGCACTTTGCACTACCGGAACCTCGACCGGAACTCTGAATGATTCTGTGAGTTCATGCAGTACAAACACTGATATTTTGCATAGATTTATTGGCGGTGCCTTTTTCGTCACTGAAGACTTGCCACACAATATAGATCAGTTACTATGCACTGACACCTTTGAGCAGAAGAAAGAGCAGCTTGTACCTTCTTCATCTTAAGGAAGAGAGGATGTTATCACAGGCTTCAATAAATGACATTGTTAAAGGATCCGAAAAAGTGTTTCAACATATGGTAGGGCGTATTAGGGCTGGTGTGATGCATAGGCTGTCGAATTCGGGTATAAACCCAACTGAAATTTCTGACCTTGATGAGTTATTTGACTCTGTGTCTGACCCTTTTTATGGCCTTGAAACTTCGTATCTCCAAGAAAAATTTGTCATGGAAGAACTAGGATGCATTGTAAGTGAATTATTAATGTGTTCAGTTACATTGATAAGTCAAATATCTTTTTTGTTATGCTCTTATTGCATTCTTAGCTGATAACCTACCTGCACATGAAATTGGAGGTTTTAAGGAATCATTCTCTTTGCCCAGAAGTTTTGCCGTTCCTGCATGGCAACTACCTCTCTCCACACTTCCTGTATACCGGAATACTCTAAAGTTAGGCCAGTGGAAGATAATTGATTAAGGTCATCAATAAACGGTTGTAAAATTGCATCTATACCATTTGCTTTAATTGTGCTTGACTTAGCTACAGCAACAAAAAATATTGCCTTTAAACTAAACCTCAAAAAGGGACGTATACTTCCAAGTGTGAAAATATACAACCAAATTTATATTTTCGAGATGAAGACCCTAAAGGGTTACAAGTTTCAACCTCATCACAGTAGGCTATTATTTGGAGACCATGAGGATTAGATGAGAAAAACGGATGTGACTTAAAGTAACTTCCATCAGCTACGTCACAACGAATATTACATGTTTCTTTGTCCCGTAAAATTTCTTACTGAAGGATTGCATAATAGTTGTTTAAGGCTGGATAATAATGGTACATAGTAAAAAGAATCCCGTTTCAGTACCTTCCTTCTCTTAGGACCACACATTTGAGTAATGTAGCGACTTCTCCCCACAGCAACTTCTACTGCAGCCTACATACCAAGCAATGTTCTGAGTTAGATGGCCCTAATAGAGTAAGAGCTTCAGTGGAATATGGTATTAATAGGAGAGCTGCACTGGAAGATCTTTCTTACTTTCATGTAGTACATGCATTACCCCAAGACATTATGCATGACCTTATGGAAGGTGTGATACCACATGAAATGAAGTTACTGCTGCAGAGTTGTGTTGCAGATAGTTCATTCGATATGACTCAATTCAATCATAGGCTCTCTGCATTTGACTTTGGATATAGTGAGATAGGAGATAAGCCTGCTCCTATTGATGATGGAGTACGAATTCGGCAATCTGCAACTCAAATGTGGCTGTTATTTCGAATTTTTCCCCTTTTAATTGGGGACCTTATTCCCAGAAGTTTTTCTTCATCTCGATATTTGGAAATGCTTATTGAAGAGCACCATTCTGAATTTAGTGAACTTTATGGAAATAGTTTAATAATACCCAAAATGCATTTCATGGTGCACTGCCCCAGCCAAATTTTAAGATTTGGACCATTGGTGTATGCTTGGACAATGAGGTATGAAGCCAAACTCAGAATCATGAAGAGAGCAGCGAAAGCAAGTAATTTCAAAAATGTGTGCCAAACTGTAGCTAAACGCCATCAACATCTATTGTGCTATTATCTGCATGTAAATAAGATATTTCTTCAAAATGTTGAAATAGGCCCATGCAAATTAACTATATCATTTGCAGAAGAATCCCTGAAGTAATTAGATTACTACAAAGTTTTATGTCATTAAGTGATGATTGTATTGTGTCACACCCAATTTATGTAAAATCTAATGGAGTTATGTTCAAGAAGAATGTTTTAATGCTTATTTCTTTTGATGTATTAGATCCAGTGTTTTGTAAAATAGTTGATATACTAAATACTAAGTGTGGGCTGTTTTTAATGATATCTGAACACAAAACCTTGTATTATGATGACCATTACCATGCATATGCCATCCAAAAACACTCAGAGTTATTGCGTATTGTTAATACTTCTTCCATTCCTTTCTCTAATGTACTTCATCCAAGGCGTTCCTTTGATAAGAATGAAGATATTACATATATTAACCTTAAAACCTATATTGAAACTTTTTAATGCATATGTGTATCATTTTCTTTTATAAACATCATTTGTTTAAATTGCACTTATACATGCAAGTAGTAGTAAAATTAAACTGTAAAATTGTACTTTCATTTTCTTATTTATAAAAGGTTAAAATAACTACCCTTTGTAAATTTCACAGTTCAATAGGTGTATTGTTATTTTGTCAAAGGATATAGGTAAAATGTTCATTAAAAATATGAATATTTTTAAAATGACAACTACTATGTTATAATAAGTATATTATGTAGAAATGACATATCAATGTTATAAATTATTTGAAATTGTTCACATACGGAAATCTTGTTATGAAAAATAACAACTAATGTGGAATTTAACAACCAATTTTTGCAGTGTAGGCTAAGCACTACCTAGAATACGGCTCAATGTAAGGCAGCGACCTTCTTTCTCTTTAGTCTCCGTCTTTTGCCCACAAATCTTCCGTATACTTTCCGTTATACGCATTTCAGTAGTGCGTGCGCTTTTCAGAATGCGCGCATGCGTCTCCGATCCGTTAACCACATCCGGCCATATCCACATTCTAGCGCTACACACAAACGTAACTGGCCCTGGCTCTTCCACTCGTATTTTTACCACGTGGTGCCCCTGGCAGTGTCATTTCTTCCTGTGGTGCAGAGAAGGTTGTTTCGTTTCGTGAGTTCCTATTGGTCATGCCTCCAAGCAAGGTCTGTCCACAATTTAATGCAGTTGTTCATGTAAGACTAAAAGTATGCAAATCTTGCCAACATGTGTTCCGAGCTAAGCGACAAATAGAGCATACCTTGCCAGCCAGAGCCATGAAGCGATTGCGTGTTACTTTGCCAGATAGCATGAAATCTGTCGTAATGGCTAAAGACAATTTACAAAAGGCATGTAAAAGAGCAGCAGAGTCTAGCGAGCAAACATTGCATAGACAACAGCAGAACAAAGAGCACATGGCAAGCGTGAGAGCAGCAGAGTCTAGTGAGCAAACCTTGCATAGGCAGCAGCAGAACAGAGAGCACATGGCGAGCGTGAGAGCAGCTAAGAGAGCGAATGATATGCCTATAGAAGAAGCTATTGTGTCATTTCATGCTGATATCAAGAATGGCCCTGATTTTGTTTGCACATGTTGCCACCGTTTAATGTACAGGAAGAGTGTTGTTCCATGTAACCCAGCTACATATTCCAAGTGTAGTGATGACTTGCTAAATTGTGTGTTTAAAGCGGATTTGAGATATGTTTGTGATACTGGCAGTGAGTGGGTGTGTAAGACTTTTGATAGAGCATTGAAGTGTGGAGTGATGCCACTGCAAGCTAAAGCTAATGGTTTACAGTTGCCTGACATACCAACTCAGCTATTAATGCATTGGAACTGAGACTGATTTGTTTGTTTGCCTTTCATGAAGATGGTTGCATTACCATGTGGTAAACAGAGATCAATCCATGGCCCAGCTGTTAATGTTCCTTCCAAAGTTGATACTATAAGCAATATATTGCCAAGACTGCCTTCCCAGTCTGAGTTAGTGCCACTAAAGCTGAAGCGTAAACTAGCATACAAAGGCCACTATATGTATGACTACATAACTCCTCAGAAACTGCTAGATGCACTGTCACTCTTAGAAGCTAACAATCCATTGTATGCTGACATTGACGTGAATACTGAGTGGCTAGAAACTGCTATGGCTAATGATGCTGAGCTTTGTGAGTGTTAAGTTGAGCAGCAAAATGATGGTAATGAGCATGATTCAGATAACTGTGTTGATTCCCCTGTTACCACATCACCTGATATTGCTATGGATTTTTCACATAGTGCTGACCCCCTTATGACAGTTATGCATATTCTAGAAACACAAGCCAGTCAGAATGGTTTCACTATCCATAATGTGCCGGTGACTGTATGTTCAGTGCTATTGTATACCAGCTAAACAGTTCAGGTGTGTGTGATTTTGACAGTAAAGCATTGACACAAGCTGTTGTTGACTACTTGCAAGCTAACCAAGCCAGATATTGTGATTTTGTGTGCCAGCCAGTTGATCAGCATGATGACTATAATGCAGACACTGACCCTATCACACAAGAAGATGAGTTCGTTAGCACCATTACTGATCCTCAGTTGCAAACAGAGTCAGCAGCTGATCTAAAATGGCCAGATATGATCCAAACCATTGCTAGACAGTATGGTGTGCATTTCACTGATGAAGTAGCCAGACTACCATTTGATGACAAATCTAACTGGATAAAGCATAACCCAGTAACAGCGGCTAGACACTTTCAGTATAGACTAAATGCAGTTTCCCAAGATTTTCTGAAATCCACTGCTAAGCCACTTGGTGAAATTGCTGACTATGCTATCAGAATTGAGTTCCAAGCTAGAGGTTCCCCAAAACAAAACTTGCCGTTTCAGCTTTCCTAAACTACCTAGCCCAAAAACCCTCATTACTAAGTTTGACCCAGAGACTGATGTTGAGCACTCTAAAGCTGTATTGAAAAAGGTGCAAGAGCTAATAACTGAGAGTAACACTGATCTAAGCCTTGCTGACTTACTAGATAAAGCAGATTTGACTGAAACTGAATATATTGAAGCATTAAAAACCTCTTGCACTGGAAATATTGTTGTACTCAAGCGTGAACTTGACGAATGTTGCATCAACAACTATAACCCCTCAGTATTGCTAGCATGGCAAGCCAACATGGACATTCAGTTTGTTCTAAATGCTTATGCCTGTGTGATGTATGTTGCCTCCTATATCATGAAAACTGAGCGAGCCGTGGGTGAACTACTTAAACAAGTTGCAACTGAAGCTAGAACTGATGAGTTGAAAACCCAGTTGAGAAAAGTTGGCTCAGCCTTCCCAACACACAGAGAAGTGAGTGCACAAGAAGCTGTGTATAGATTACTGTCATTGCCTATGAAACAGTTAAGCAGATCTGTTGTGTTTGTCAATACCAACCCCAAGCATGAGAGAATAGCAGTACTGAAAAACAATGACTCACTTGGCCAACTAGATAATGATGATACTAATGTGTTTCAAAAGAGCCTAATTGACCGATACCAGCACAGACCACAACAGCTTAGCTCCATGTGTCTAGCTGAATTTGCTGCCACATATGTTACTAACTACAAGCCAGATGACAGTGTGTGTGATGCTTTGCCTGATTTAGAGAGTGATACCACATCCACTCAAATAACACTGACTGATGGATTTGGAAAAATGAACAAACGCAAGCAACAAGCTGTGATTAGATTTAGAAAATACAACAAAGACACTGACCCTAGCAATTGGTACAGAGCCAAACTAATGTTATACTATCCATGGTTTGATGAACAGGCAGATATACTTGGTGGCTATCCTACCTATGAAGCCCATTACAGACATGTGTGTGATATTGTGCTTAACAATGAGTCAAAGTACACAAATGAAAGCATAGATCAGCTTGATGTTGATGAAAATGGTTCACCTGAGCATTTGTGGAACAGCATTGCACCATCCACTGAAGAGCATAGATTGTGATCCATAGCTGAAGGTATCGAGCAGCTAACTGAGGTGTCCCAGCAAGACTTGCAAGATAACCAAAGCATTATGTTACAGTCTAGCTTGCATATCAGATTTGAGAATTCAGCCAATAAGCAAGAGATTCCACCTGAGCAGTATAGACAGTATGTTCCTTAGTGGTCCTGGTGGTGTTGGGAAATCTCATGTAATCAAACTGACCCATTCTGATACACTGAAATTGCTTAAACTATCGGGTACATTTGAGCCAGATGATGTTATTGTGTTGTTAACTGCTCCCACTGGTGTTGCTGCATTCAATATCAATGACATGACATTACACTCAGCTTTACTGTTGGGACGAAGCAAATACAGTGGTTTTCAGCCTCTTAGCCATGACAGACTAAACACATTCAGAACAAAGCTATCACACTTAATGTTGCTTATTGTTGATGAAGTTAGTATGGTTGGTGCAAACATGTTGCTAGAGATCCACAAAAGACTGCAACAGATCAAAGGTGTTTCACATGATGCTATATTTGGTGGTGTGAGCATACTAGCTGTTGGAGATCTGTATCAGTTACCACCAGTTGGCCAAGCTCCATTGTTCAGTACTGTAAGTGATTGCTATGCCCAGCTATATGGCTCAGGTTCACTGTGGGTTGACCATTTCCTCATGCATGAACTGACTAAAGTAATGAGACAGAAAGATGACCTTGCATTCTCAGAACTGTTGTGCCGTGTTAGAACAAACAGTTGCACATCTGATGATATTAGAACTCTGAAATCACGTGAAATAGCAGCAGACACAGCTAACTATCCCACTCAGGCATTACATGTGTACAGACTAAATGCAGATGTTGACACACGAAACACTGACATGTTGAACAGCCTAGCTCCTAACAGTACACAGTATACCATCAAAGCCATTGATTCAGTAGCTGGCCAAACCAGTCATGTCACTCGTAGTAGCCTCTCTGACAAACGATCTGAAACAGGCGGCCTCCATGGTACACTCAAACTAGCCGTTGGTGCACGTGTGATGCTAACAACTAATGTTGATGTATCTGATGGTCTTGTGAATGGTGCTAGAGGCAAAGTTGTTCATATTGTTACCAACACTAACAGTGAAGTTGCTAGTATACTTAAAAAATTTGACAATAGCAGAGTTGGCCTAAAAGCAATTCAGACCAGCCCACACAGAGCTATATATAGATTTGCTAATGCTGTACCACTGAGCAAATATGAAGTGTTTTTGCTAAGGGAAAGCGAGGCTCTGAGATAAAACGTTTACAATTTCCACTGACTCTAGCATGGGTTACCACTATACACGAAGTACAAGGTCTGACACTATTGTTGTTGACATGAAAGGTGGCAGATTTAGTCCTGGACGAGCCTATGTTGCATTCAGTCGTGTGAAAACACTAGCTGGCCTGCATATCACTAGCAAAGCCATCAAAAAAAGCATTGATGTTGAAAACGAGATGTTGAGGCTAAATTCCAATCTATTGCATCCTATGCCTGATGTGCTAAATGATCCATACCATCTTATCATAGCACTGTTGAATGTGAGGTCTATTGTGGCCAAAGTGCCTAATATTCATGCTGACAAAAACCTCAGATCAGCTAGCATACTGTGTTTCTGTGAGACTTGGCTAAATCCATCTCAGCCTACCCCTGTGTTACTAGATGATCAGATCGATATCAGATGTGATAGAGTGACATATGAGAACAAAGGTGGTGTACTGATTTGTGTTCCAAGGCACATGAGTCCAACTAATGTGCACAGATTTGCAACCACTGGCATTGAACCTGTGTCATACAGCTACCAAATGCAGACAATTTGCAAATAGCAGTAGTATACAGATCACCCAATATACCCCTTACAACATTGATCAATTTGCTGAGTTGATTGTTAACACACGTGACACTATGTACTGTACCTTGTGTTATACTTTTCAACCAAGATATCTTACACTGTCAAAACTCAGCTATTTTGAGCCTAATGTCTAGTTTCAGTTTTGAGCAGATAGTGCACTCCCCAACACCACAAGCCACACTGATTGGGTATAGCATATCTACCATGGTTCAAGTCCAAGATACATACTACAGTGATCATGATACAATGTATTGCAGTATTCCATTAACTAATGTGTAATTATGCCAAAACACACTTGAAACTATTTTAGAAAACCATGTGAACATTATTGAACACTAGTGAATCAAATGAATGAATAATACAGCATGCATGACTACCAATGATTAATGCACTGATCTGAATTAGACTAACACCTCTGAGTTATACCCTAGCCTACATATTATCTCACACATACCTCCAGACATCACTGAATGTTGTTTTACATATAATGTACCTACTGCTTTTCACATTTACTATGACCTCTCTCTCTGCTCCAGATTCATCTTGCTTGGTGCTCTTAAAAATTTTTTTGGGGGGGCTCTCAACTCGCGTTTGTGCGCATGCGCAACCATTTGCCACGTGCTGATTTATATGTACAGCGTGATTTTGTGCTCCTGTCCATAGAGGCGAGTTTCGGTCCAGAGCAAGGTGTGTGTGGCCTCTGTGCAGGTCGAAAGATTTCTTCTGTTCAAGTATTCTAATATTCTCATACTAAAAGACGGTGAAGGTACTATATACAGCAAATAGCCACCTAGTTACTAGAAATAATTATACATGAGTTCTGTGCGAGCGCAGAGATCTGAGCCAGGGCCTTTAGGACTAGGTGCATGATGCAGGGGCCGAATGGATCATCATCGGGTTGGCCTTAGCCTAGCAGTTGCGAATACCCGATGGTCGAAAGAGTGCAGGTAATACACGTCTTTAGTTTCGTTGAATGGTTAGGTGAGCCTGAAAATGGCTTCCCTCAGAACGTCACTTTTTGATTTTTACTGCAGATATATTTTCCACTCCAGCTTACTAGCATACATTACGGCTAAGAGACCGCTGGTGTTTGAAGGCAGCTCACCCACTAAACCTAAACAACAAAAGTCTGCTGAAACCCCCGGCCCATTTTCACCTGCAAGTATTCAATCTACAACTTCTGATGCAACTATTCATGCAATTGTAGCATCACTCTCCCCAATACGACAGTCTCGCGCTATTTCAATGGGGAAATAACCGGATGGGGATGGTGTAGTTCGCATTGTAGGCTTTGATAAGTCACAGCAAGAGTTGCTGCAGTCATATTATGCTCAAAAAAAGGCTAATTCTCTAAAACACTGTGAAGTTCAACAAAATAAAATGAATGACAAGCTTGAAGTTGTATTAAAAGGAATACAAAGATAGAACCTTCTACTATTAAATTTGAGGTGCCAGATATTAAAACTATTGATTTCTCTGTCTGATCTTAATACTCAGTCTGAGTACAGTAAGGTCACTATCAGAGCCAAAGTCATGAAGGTTCCAGAACCACAGAGAGTGACTACTAATAAAGTTAAACAAGACCTGATAATATCCGATGGAACTGCGAAATGCACCTTAGTACTCTGGGAAGGGCACTCAGGACAGTTAAGGCACGCTGAAATTTTTATCACATTTGAGCCTCCCTAATATAGGCCATATTGTTCAACACTACAGCTCAGGAGACAGATACTCCAGGGAAAAGGAAGTGGGATCACTTGTTGCATAAACCATTTCACTATCAAAATATCACATTGTTTCCATGGTAACCGACCCACAAGGCGTAAACAAGCTAATTAGTATAGGCATGTTGTGCCCAACTTGATTACAAAATGCGGACGGCAAAGTGCACCTAAATGCTACTTCTTTTGGTATCAAAATGTTCCTTATAAGATTTTCTATCAAGTTTTGGGTGGAAGCATTACGAATCGATATATAGAGAAAACGTGGGTTTTTAAAATTGTTTATAAACTAGTAAACGAATATCGCGGGTACCTGTGATCTGGTTCAAATTTTCCAGTCATATACAAGTAGCGTAGGCTCTGTAGGTTTGAAAGCAACGCTTTTCACCTTCGGTTTAGGGGGGTTTACCGTCCGCCTAGAGCAAAGTTCTCGACGACTTCAACCGGCAGCCATTAGACGGCTAACGGCCGCTTAGCGTGAGGCCAAAAGTGGGTGGAGTCGTGCGCCAGCGTGGTTCAACCAATCACAGTGCCGCTACTATGCTTTCCCGGGAAGCAATCACCGGTTGCCATGGATATTTCTAACAGCGCGCGCACATTCAACGAGGCGCGCGATTATCTGAAATAGCACGCCTTAACTGTGCTGAGCAGGTAAATACACTTGTGTTAAACCATTCCTATCAACTTAGCCGTGTTATAGTAAGACACTACATGGGGAAACATTACCTATCTGTTCCAACTACCGGTTCTACAATAGAGGATATTACTGAAACAGAGATGTTAGACATCGAATCTGATTCTGAACTCTCGGAAGACGACGAGCAGCATCTTATTGAAGCCACCATAGTGGGAGTGCAACAGCTTGAACATAACTATAGTTGCATGAATTGCAAGAAAAGTGTTGAACTGTCTACTGAAACTACTGGCACCTGCTCCTCTTGCAACACAACAACGCCTATTTAAGCCTCGTATATCTGCTAAACTATTTGTTGACAGTAAAGATGCCACCTTCCCCATACAACTTCGTGCACATACTGATGCAATTAAAGCAATTACCAATAAACAATTCAACATTACTACTGAAAATCTACTCTCTGCTCCTCAATGTGACATCTCCTATAACAAGTATAGGATGATAACGAAAAATTCTCGTACCTAAGACTGTTTTTACTTGTACATGTAATACAAAGTCACATCAATGTTCTCATAGTGCTTCACATTATTAATTCTTCATGATTTTGTACCATAATATTTCAATTTTCTCCAAATATATTTACAAACACTGTGCCTGTCTAAGCTACGGTATGTACTGGAAATGTTGTTAAACAGTTTCAGCTCAGGATTACTACTCAAGAGAAACACTAACATTTAAATAATGCACAAACCAATGTATATATACTACTACACTATATAGAAGCTAATGTTGACAATAGCTACATGCATGCTTGTACTTATAGTAATCTGCCCTTACTATTAGTTATACTATACAAAGAACTAGTGCCGAGGTTTGCACTTTAGTGCTATTCATTTAGTACATCAGTATATATGATACAGTAACTATAAATTCAGGCCCGGAGCAATTTCACAAAGGGTGGTAGGGCAACTGAAGTGCTCATTAAAGGACATGCATGAATGCACACACACGTATTTACTTCTGCCACCGCTATTATATCAGTCAGATTTAGGAGTCTCGTCCCCTGACCCTCTACATATGTATATCCAGCAGCTGTGTATGGTTGAACCTGCTCATTAGACACACATGTATATTTATCAAAGAGTGCATGATCTATCAACCAACATCAATGCCAAGTCAGCTGGGATTCAAACCCAAGAGCTTCTGATTACTAGTCAGACACTCTTACCACTGAGATACTGGATCTCTTGTGGCAGAGTAGTATTGGATTGATGTTAATATGAGTTCAAATGACTTGGCTACACAGGCAAGGCATATACAACATGCAAACCACGTTACACTCAAACTCCGCATTAATGCACATGTACACATTTCTGTCAGTAATATTCCCATCCCAACATCATCTAAGGCAGTTGAAGTTCCAAGATCTGCTTTTCTTCCCTGTGATCGCCTACTGAACGGCATCACATGCTACATGCATCAGATGACTTTGGCTATTCAGTGTATAAGCATGTGTGTCACATTGTTGGTAGTCATCTTCGTCACTGTAATGATTGTAGTTAATTACCTTTATACACGAAATGTGCATGTCATGTAGTATTCACCGGATACACCTGTCACCACCATTATACTTATTTGCCTTGCTCTCTTCTAAATATTTTTGGCTAATATATATATATATATATATATACTGTTGCGTGGATGTTTCATAGTTCTGATGTGTGTGTATATATATATATATATATTATACTTACAATAGTAATCAGTATTAACCCTATGCCAGCCAAATTGTGGGGACGAAAATTTTAGATGTACTTACAAATATTCAGCCATATCTGATAAAGTAAAGGAGATGGGTATAGGCAACCTATGGTTCATATCAAAGCTAAGAAAATTCTGAATCTAATAGTGTAATCCAAAGCACTACTACCTAATTTATGAGAATGATTGAACAGTGGTAAACAATTTCACATTCGCATTCCTTCTTTTACAACATACAATACACAAAAAAGACAAAACAATACAGTTATTTAATGTTTGTAGTTGACCCTTGTGTGGTATAATTGAAAACACTGACCAATGCACAAATGTATTTCCCACTTTGGGCACCATGTGGTAATCTTCTTGTCTTTGATCTTTGTGCCCCTCGATGAGTTTTTTTTGTAGGCACACACTGCGCAGCGCTTCCTCATTCCAGACCAGTACGGAAAATGCTTCCCAGTCAAGCGGGAAAGTACACTAGAAGGTGATCGGCCAGGACCTTTCCGTAATGCAATTACAGGTGCGGTCAATGCCTTTCTCAGTTCAAGACAATACTCTTTCTTGTTAGGGATTTTTCCAGCAATGTTGCATTATTTTTTGAATAAATAACATATGCATTTGTTATTGCATGATCATACATCCTCCAGAATACCCTTCTCCACCACTTCATTGTTTTTCGGCCCACTGAATAGTAGCACATTACTTGATCTGCTAAGTCCACACCACCCATAAATGCAATATAATCTGAAATGATGTCTGGGCATGTCACATCCTTCACTTGACTGTCAACCTGGCATCGTACCATACATACGGAGTCAGGATAGAGGGTTGACATTGCATAAACATCTTTATTGTCAATCCAGCGTACAACAGTAACTTTATCACAGAAAGCAAATGTTGGCGTGCCTCTTGCCTTAGCTCTTTCACCTGCCTTAGGTTTCAGTGAATCTGGAAAATGTTTTCTATTTGTGCGAAGTGTGCCACTGGCATAGGTACTTACCGAGAGCAAATCTTTGAAAAGTTGAGGACTTGCATAAAAATTATCCATATACACTGTATAACCCTTGTGCAAACATGGTGCTAATAGCTTCATTACAACTCCATATCCCAGGCCATTCGGGTGTAAAGGTTGAGATGAATTTGCTCGTCAAATGTATAAATGTAACCATTTACACTATCAGCACATACCCAAACCTTTATCCCCCATTTCACAGGCTTTTTGGGCATGTACTGAATAAAGGAAAGACGACACTTTGTACCTATCATGCTTTCATCTACTGATATTTGTGGGTGGGGGCATACAACTCAAGGGACCTCTCAGAAAGCATGTCGAGTAGTGGCCGTACTTTCCACAGTTTGTCATAATTAGGTGCACTCCGGTCTATTGCCTTTGAGTTATCAGTGACATGAATGTACCTCAAAATTTCACGAAATTGATTGCGAGAGAACACAGCTCGGAACCATGCATGAGAAAGCACAGGATCCATTGACCAGTAGTCATCCATGGTAGGTAGGGATATAATCCCCATTGCTATATTTATTCCTATAATTCTTCCTTTGTAATTGGTGTCCAGGGACTCTAGGTCATCCTTAGCAGCTATTTGTTGGTCTGCATAGAGGTTAGACTGAGCCAAAATTTCATCATGCAAAGCACTAGTCATAAAGAGGAGGAAGCATTGAACTGGACATACTACACCACAGGCTTCTCCCTTTGGTCCAGGCAAATCACCTCTAAAGTCTATAGAAGCAGGAGATTGTCTTTACCGATTCCCATGGCCAAGGTTGTTCACTTCCTTGCCCTCCTCCTCGACCACCCCCTCGACCACCTCCTTGACCACGACCCTGTGGCTGTCCCAGTTGTTGGCCCCTTCCTTCCTGTCCACTACCTTGGGCTCCTCGGCTCCTTCCGCCTTGACCTCTGCCGTGAGGCATACGGGTGAGTGAACGTGTAGCTGGTACTGAAACAGCAGAAAAGTTTGGACACGACCATGTGTCTGATGAAGTAGCAGCACCATTAGGGGATGAAGAAGGAGTGTCCAATGGGGTAGGAGAATGAGTGGGAGATGAATATGGAGGGGGAAAAGTGCGCGAGGTTGGTGGGGAGGGATTAGATGCATCGTGAATTGAATTCTCTGTAGAGAAAGGGATTGTATCAGTAGTATATTGGACCTGTCCATGTCCACATGTACTAATATAACTGGCTAGATATGTATACTTACATATTACAGCGTGCCTACCTGACTCATCACACAAGTCAAGATCCAAGTACAAAATAGAGTCCCTTTCTGCTGGTTGTGGACAACTTTGGGCTTGTGATATCATTAGAGAGCTCTGGCTCGCGAGCAACTATGGTTGTAGTAGCAACTGGTTTCCATCAAGGTCTGAAAAGTCACCCTCAGGGCAGTCCTCATCTTCGCTCTCAGCGTCAAGATCAACGGTACTCAGGAGTTCAACTATTTCTTGTTGGTCTAGTAGAGCAAGGACATCCTCAGCTGTGTAAGTCCTTGAAGTTGACGCTGCCATAGTCTATACTGACCACCTGCTTTCTCAATACCGTCCGAAAGCGCAGCGTGTGTTCTTTCCGTTCATATACTCTACAAATCAAATCCACTCACAGAGATCTGGGGGTTGTTATGTCCGAAAACCTCCGATGGAGTGAGCACTACCAATCAATGTTAGCTAAAGCCTACAAATTACTGGGTCTAATTAGAAGAGTGTTTGCATCTACATACTGTCCACTAGCCAAGAAGGTCCTGTATATATCTTTGATTCGATCCAAGATCACTTATTGCTCTCCCGTTTGGCGTCCCTATCTCCTTGTTGACATCAGGACTCTTGAAAGCATACGAAGACGAGCAACTAAATTTGTCCTCAATGACTCTCACTCAAGTTACCGCCACCGTCTGACTGAACTACATCTTTTACCATTAATGATGATATTTGAAATAAATGACATTTTGTTCTTCATAAAACAACTTAAAAGCCCATCTGAGCACTTTAACATCTCAACTTTAGTCTCCTTCTGTTCAGGTCAAACCCGTTCGGCAACTCACTTTAAGATGAAAATTCCATCCACAACCACCAATTCATCTCGTAATATGTATTTCAATCGTCTTCCTTGGCTTTGGAATGCTCTTCCCCTCATCAACACCAATAAATCGATGATCACTATAAAAAAGGATCTCTACCAATTGTTCTGGAAGCATTTCCTAGAGAAATTTGACCCAGACTCTCCCGTGTACTTTTCACTACATATGTCCCTGCACCAAGTGTAGATCCCTCCCTGTTTCTAACAATTATGATACCTCTTTTCTTTAATTATTTCTTCCTACATATATTATTTGTTCAGGATGCTGGTTCATGCAACCAGTACACCCTCAGCACTTTCTCTCTAACTTAATCATCTCAATATCTTTAGTCTTATATCAAACATCCAACCTGTGCTGTAAAGCAATAATAATAATAATAATAATAATAATAATAATATCCGTTTAAAATCCGTATATGTAACTATATGCGCAATACGGAGGGTCTAATCGACCCGGTATAGACCGGGTCAAATAGACCCGTGTTGGCCGGCATAGGGTTAACTCTTTCTTCACTATAGAGCATGAACAATCGTGTGTAGCACACTACATGCAGAAAGAGGGAAGAAAGGAAAAGAAAAAGATGTAGACCAAAGAAAGGAGCACTAACTACAAACACATACAATACATAAAATCACAACAGCCTCAATGGCTTAGAAACATCTATACCAGCCTTATATGCATGAGCTTAGAAGTATAGAGTTTGAGACACATTGGCTTAGAAAAATAATATATATTAGCCTCATGCAATGGCTTACAAAGTAGAATATCTCAACATGCACACTGAATCTCCCACTTACTACCTTCCTCTTCCTGTGTCCATAATCCGCAAGGTTAACGTTAGATTGTAATTAGAATGAGTCTCTACAGTATATACATAATATATACATGTTGTGGAAAGAAGGCACTATTTAGATACCAGAATAATACATGAACAGAACGAGCAGTGAGCAATGAGTCTACAGTATCATGAAATACATAACACATGTACTAAATGAAAACACCAATACACTATCTTGACATCATTATGATCCAATTAAGGACAGAAAACGTCCAAAACACGTACAAAAACACGTACAAAAACAGCCGAATTGAGAATCCCAAACGGCAAAATGTAAGCAAACTCATCGCTGCTGGGCGGAGGTCTGATTATAGGCAAAAAGAGAGTGTCAGCACACGTGTTGGACCGTGGATATGGGCCTTCTTGAAAGAGTTGGTGAACCCAGTAGGTGGGGGGGGGGGTGTGATGCACCGGTCGTGAATGCCAAAATATTTTTAAAGTCCATGCTGAACAGCTCTTCCTCACCATTGGAGTTCACAAAACACAACTGTCCATTCTTTTCTACAAAATTGATAACACAATGCAGCAATACATCCACATTCTGTATATCCATCAGTTAAGATTGTTAGATTGAGTTAAGCAAGCTGATGGCTGTGGGTTCGAGTCCCACCTGAGGCAGCCAATTTTTCTTTGAAAAATGACTGTTTCAGGCGAGTAGTGTTGTGTTGTTGTTGTTGCCTTGCCTTTCTAAGCATCTGATTGTTCATGAACATAATGTAATAGTCCTTCAATCATTTCAGGACTCAATACTTGCTCCTCTTCTTCCCACCTATTTGTTCCCTCAGGGGAGAATCTACAAGCCCATAGCCTGATCCTGGAGTGGGGGGGTTCTTTATTCTCAGTAGGTGGACCCAGAGCAATGTGCGTTAAAAGTGCAGTGGCTAGGGGGGTCTGGGGGCATGCCCCCCCAGGAAATTTTTTGAATTTTAGACGTTCTGAGATCGATTCTGTTGCTTTTTGGGACACTTTTCTATCATGGTAAGGCAAGTGTAATTGCAGTTGTAAAAAAGGCAACAGTTACAAAGAATCAACAGTTGCCGTACAATCGGATTCGCCGAGACTGGGCAACTGTGTACGAGGGTTGAAGCCAGGGAATCGACTCAGAGCCAGCCAAACCAGCTGCAGCGCCATCATTGCCTTTCTTTTTTGGCGGCAGGTATTGTTTCAGGCTCCACTGAGCTGCTCGTTTCCTCTCTCTCTCTCTTTTGCTGTTGGCGTCACATGGCCCATCGACGTTACCACGCCCACTCACTGCGCGGACCGGCGGACCCTCGCCTGCATGCAGGCGGTTCGTCCGAACCCCCCCAGCCTACGGGCCTGATCTAGTTGTAAACAGGTTCAACATGGAGTTAGCTGTTAAGGTGTCTGGCTGGTACATGAAGAGCTTGTACATAGCGTGTGGGTTGGCTGTGATTAAGTCATATATTCCTAGAGTGTTCAACCCTTCTATGATTTGATAGATGTATGCCTTTACTCTAACAACTGTAAAGTGTGTAGCCAATGACTGAACAATCCGACTGCAATCAGAGTTTCAGTTTGCTCGATAAATCTTTAACCCCTACTTCGAATCTAAAATCAAACTCTTCACTGAGTTAGGCCATAGGTAGGTCTGTGCGGTTTCAGTAATCAGTAATGCATACACATGTACAATTAACCCCCCCTACACATGCATGCACAGAGTATATATTACCACTCAACTGGAGTAAGTGGAGAGAAAGGAGGTGGTGTGGGACTTGGTAGTTCTCCATTCTCATCATCACTGATCAAATTCACATAATCCCTACAAGAGACCAAAACCTGATACCTTTATCATACCATAATATGTACACTTTGGTAGATACACAGTATAAACAAGGAAGTATACGGTCAGTGTACATTCATTCCAAACAACGTTGTCACTAAATCATAGTTAACTGACCTATCACATATGTTCTAACACACAGCCTTATGTACTCATTATTTACACTGTACTTACATGTACGTGGTGGTAGTCCATGGTGAGTAAGTCAAAGGACCTCTTCCATTAGCATTCCGATGTTCTTGTCAGAGATGAAGTCAAAGGGCCCAGTTCGTCAACATTTGGAAACTCTGGTCTACTATTCTTCTGAGATGAAGTCAAAGGGCCTGAACACTTGGCTCCTTAACATTCCGACATTCTAGAGAACAACAGTCTGTCTTGAAATACATGGCTCAAACCACATCTACACATCTCGCCGTATAAGAAAGTATATTATATATAGCAGAGGTCCATACACATCATAAAATACTTTCTTTAACAATGCCACCCTACTGGCAACCATATTAGGGCGGCTGTACCTTTCAGTTGTGGCTCAGAATGAGAGTCCAGTTTAACCATGGGAAACTGACCCTCTGCATCACTGGGAGGACTCTCAAGGTCATCAATATCAATCTCATCACCTGAGAATGGTGTTGTCAGCTGAAAAGAAGAGAAT
This sequence comes from Theonella swinhoei, assembly GCA_963970385.1. NCBI lineage: Eukaryota > Metazoa > Porifera > Demospongiae > Tetractinellida > Theonellidae > Theonella > Theonella swinhoei. The sequence goes on along the minus strand of OZ019961.1, from coordinate 2,475,781 downwards.
ACACTGATTCTATTTGCAGGGTACACTTTCTTTGTAGTTGCAATGGACAAAGAGACATTATCAGTGTCATATCTGCTACACACCTAGTCAATTGTGTGCATAATTTGCTCAATTCATGTCTATGTCTTAAAAAAATTAAAATATGTTTATGGGCTTTCCATTTTTCTTTTGTCAAAATTCTACCAGGCAATACAACATGCAGATGGCTTTAACTCCCCTAAGTTATTCAGATTATACATACTGTAATATATTTGCTCACAGCACGCAAGGCTTGCGCCTACTCCCCTTGGCTCTCCAACATGTGTGAGAAACTGTGAACCTGATGAGGAAAGTGGTGTACTACAATTGCCAGGATGCATAAACGCTGTGGTAATTAGTGGATAAGCTTCAACATGGTGTCACGCTGACTGCCGTTTATTCAGTTGAGCCGTGTTACTGACGTTGTATACTTGCACATTCCAAGCCCCACAGCCGAAGTCCCACAGAGTGAAGTCATGTACACCGTATATATATGAAGTAGAATGTTTACATATAACACAGAAGTAATTCACACATGTACCGGTACTTGTCTACATGGGGTATCTGAGAGCAATATCATGGCAAATGTTCTGCAGTGCAGTAGAAGCACTTTGCCCATGACACTCACGCCACATAAACTCGTGTAAACACAAGGTCAGCATATCTTCATGTACCCCTTTCATACGCTTACATTTAGTTTTTACTCTGTTCCAGTAAGACTCTATGTTCTGTGTGTGTGTACCTGTGGTTGGATCTACAAATGTGATGGAATGATTCACAGTGTTATGTTGTGCTACGGAAGTGAGTTGCCGCACGCAATTGTAGGCAGCCCACTTGTCACTGTGGATAATAGTGCCTAGTCTAACATGCTGTTGTATAATTGGAAGCAGTGTTGCAGCATTCGGTCGCGGCACCACTTGCATATAGCCAAGGGCTGGAGTATGCGTAGTATCCACCATGCCAAATACCCATACATCACTCGTAGGAGGACGCCCACAGTGAGCCTAGTATTGAGTAGTAAATTACAAATTAGGAAATTAGGGTGTAAGGAAGCTAATGGCCTTTGCATTATCATCTATTAACTATGTGTAATCAGTGCATGCCCTTTGGCTTTTATATGTTGGAATATTTTCATAACATGTATATGTACTATATAAGGATTAATCCTCAGGTACCTTAACCTTGTGTCGGAACAAAGACTCATCTATTTCCCTGAAGCAATGGTGCATCAAGATTCAGCAGCCTCCAACTGCAAATGTCACGTATATATGGATGGCTGATGCTTTGGTGACTTTGGCTTCTTCTGCGGCATCTGTGACAGGATACTGTCTACACCACCAGTGAAAAACCAGCAGCCACTGTTGGAGAGATAACTTTGAGTTTTGAAAAAACTACCCTCCCGTAGACTTCTTGTCTTTCTATATGCAGGACAACACCACCTGTTTAATCATGTAATCATAGATAAAGGAGAAGAACGGGATTGAAAACGGAAGTCAAATCCGTGCCTCGCGTGATGTCATAAATTTGTGAAGGTACAAAGTGCGTCCCTGCCTTGGCTCTGGCCATAGATGATCTTAGCTTCTATGTTCCACCTCTGAACTGGCACTATGTCCAGTGGACTTGTGAGATGTACTTTCTACTCTGTTCTGGATACTGGAGAACCGCAGGATGAGTCGCCACGCAAGTCTACGACGAGAAAGTTTGGCCAAGATGTTCTTGCGAAAATTTCGAAGGATGAAGCAGCAATGACAGCATTCGATGAGTTTTCAGTGGAAATGATAGCCTGTTTGAAAGACATTTTCAAATCCACCAAAACGTATCGCTCATGTGTGAGAAACTGTGGATCGCTTTCCATCAAGTACGGTTCTCCAAAATCCCTAACATCTTTCTCTCTTCCCAGGATATTACTAATACTGACCAATTTTTCATCCAATCTGTTACTCAGTAACTATTCGAGAATCTCCTTCTATGCGAGTTTTCATGAGAACCAGCATCTTCCAGCGAAGCATCAACTGATCTTGTCAGAACACAGAAATCTCACTTGGCGAAGATGAGTTACAATATGCATGTGGCTATGTACCTCACAGTTAAGTTTCAGAAGAGATCTGGGAAAAAATATGATCAGTTCATTGAGTGTTTGGGAGAAATGGCTGTGTTCAGTGATAATGATGACTTTTTAGAATACACAAGACACTGGATTGATGAAGTAAATCGTGGTGGGCTATTTCCACTGAATGATGCTTCTTTCAGGTTCTTTGTATCACATCAATTGTGTAAATATACATGTACGAAAAATACATGCAGAATGACATTATGAATTACATACACATTACCTGAGCTGCAAGGTCTACCCGCATTCTCGCATAAGACGTTAGATTCACATGTTCCTGTTTCAGCTTTGGAACAAGATTCAATCCTTTTGACTGTATAGCCATACCCAACAGCTTCTCATAGAGATCTTTAAAAAAATGAACTGACCATTTCGCTACAGGAAGATAGGTGAACATGTACTTTGCATACACATATACATACTGCATTCGATATACATATATATTTGTATACTCACAGTCATTAGTCTTGTACCATTCAAGGCAGAATGGGACCAGCAATTTCTGATGGTTTTTATCAAGTGGGAAGGATCTGATATGAAGAAAATTGGCCGCTCCTGTTGAGCAAAGGGATTGCAGGTCTTGAATGTGGATGTACATGTATCTTCATTGGGATTCTATTGGGGCTAGCACCATCGGCAATAATGAAGATCACCTTCAGACCAACACTCTCAACCTGGCGAATACCCTCCCACACTATTGGGAAAAGCTGATGAGCAGTTACTCCTGAAGTTCCAAAATGGGCATAGGGAAAATCAAGCTTGAAAAATAGCCCTCTCACCATTATAACAAGCAGATGGTTGGCTACGGGAGCATGCTCCTGGTCATTCTTACATTCTCGTTCAAGAGCCAACAGGTCGTTGTTGATTTCTCCTAGGTTTGTAAACCCAACTACACTACCAGTATACTTATCATAAGCAAGATTTTCTTTGATTTTCATTTTATCGAACACTATCCCACTATATTTATGTGGCCCTCTGAGACCATGAACTTTGGATTCTTTCAGAAGCTGTTGATTAAGTTCTGGCTGAAACCCTGCACAATGCTCGAAATAATGGGTATAGTCCCTTAGCGTCCTTTCTGGTAGAAGCTTGATAAACCCGGCTGTTCTAGTGGCATGATATGCAGAACTTGATAAGAGTTTCAAGTTCAGACACCACCTAATTATCAGTGGATGCCAACGTACCTGCCGAGGATCCTTAGCCTTAGTTGCACGTAGTTGTTCTTCCCAAAACAATCTGCCAAAGCTCCCTTCTGGATAAACATTCTGGATCTCATGTGTCTTTCCATTCATTATGCTCTTCATGTAAATCAATGTCAATCTTTTCACCATGTTTCTGGGTTAGTTTTCCCACTTTCTCCCAAACTTCCCACTCAGCATCCTGTGCATGTCTCCTCATTTTGTTCATCTTAGATTTCTTTTCAGGCATAGTTATGTATCGCACATTTGCATGTGAGCTTGTATCAGTAAGTTTATCTAACCGTCGTTTCATAAAGCGGCTATAGGCTGATCTCAAAGTTGACCTATACCTCCGACAGGAAACACATTTAACTTCATGAACTAAATGCTCACAAGAAGCTGTGCGAATAGTACGCATGTAAGTGCGTAACCCCATGAGTAAAATGTTGGGAGGGGTTACGCATGTTGTTATTGTTGCATGCAATTATACCCATACACGAATTGTAATTCATTTTTGTTGTGGTGTGAACTCTGAACTCCGAACTATATGTTATGTTGTTAGTCTGCCATGGGCGTGTAGTCCGTGCTTGGCATGATGGGCGTGTCCCTACTTTAGCGCTTAGACGGCGGACACTGTATGTCTTTTGAAACGTAAGAATGGCATGTGTGAGCATATAGAGGCCTCTAAAGCGCTGTTCTACATCTGTTGAAGACAATTGCTAGGCATCAATATTGTGCCATTATTTGGATTTTGGTCAAGATCGTTTTTGAGATGATTACAGAGATGATTTACCATAAGGATGATTACACAGACATGACCGATGATTTACCATAAGGATGATTACACAGACATGACAGATGATTTACCGTAAGGATGATTACAAGAGAATGAGATTATATATACTGTCAACTGTCACTTCACTGACTGTGTGATTGCCAGTTACCTAGTAAGGAAGATGGTTACACTGGCATGGGGGAATATCAGATGCGCGACACAGCCACCATCGCGGTCATCTTGATTATTGGGTTGACAGCCCCGTCCCGGCCGCGTCCACCTGTACCACTACCAACTCGGCTCCGGCCGCTGTTGGGTTGTTCTACAAGAGGTAGAAAGGACAAGTCACAATCAATTTCAATTACATCAATAACACACATAGGAAGGTTTGTACTATATATTAAACACTAGGGACTAAAAGGGTAATTCTCTGCTTATGTGGGAAAAAATAGAAAAGACCCCAGTGTTGTGCAGATGAGAATTAGTTACCTTCTGCAGTATTGGGTTGTTGGTTGTCTCTCAGGTTGTATGGAGCTCTGGGTTCTAGGGCTGGATCGGCTTTTTGCTCTCTCCATTGGTGGTGAAGATGCAGTCTCTCGTACTACAATTTGTTGGGTGGATGATGGCTGGGTGGTAGTTTCCGAAGGGGGAGAGCCATCCTGACTGGGTAGCTGTGTTGCGGCTTGAGAGTAATCGATCGTCAAAGCCGGGGATTCTCTTTCCATTTCTTCCACCTCTTTGATGGATAAATCTAGGACTAAAATGACATAAGTGTCTGTTGGTAAATTAGGGAAAAATATTTCAAGACTTACAGTTCTCCAGATATATCTGAACTTGAGAAATTGACTGGTAAACACTGAACTTGAGAAGCTGACTGGTAAACACTGAACTTGAAAAACTGACTGGTAAACAATGAACTTGAGAAGCTGACTGTTAAACACTGAACTTGAGAAACTGACTGGTAAACACTGAACTTGAGAAGCTGACTGTTAAACACTGAACTTGAGAAGCTGACTGTTAAACACTGAACTTGAGAAGCTGACTGGTAAACACTGAACTTGAGAAACTGACTGGTAAACACTGAACTTGAGAAACTGACTGATAAACACTGAACTTCTTTTGCAAATCTGATGATTAAAGTGACCTTGCAATGCTCTTTTATAAGCACCGATAGTTGACCAATACCTATTACAGTGCAGATATAATTATGCGCATGCACAGTATTATGCACCTATCATGCCCCACCTACCCTAATAGGGGAAAGGTGGGGCAAGGGGTGGGGATTTGAAACGAGCCATCTATTGACCTACCCCTGGGGACATTTTCGAGATCAAACCCCCCTAATATTATGGGGGAGTTCTTCAGAGAGTAAACAAATGACAGTATACGCACATATCTTATAACAAGAGGTCGATGAAGACTCACTCGACTACCCAACTCTCGTCATGTATCTGCAAGAAAATCTTGTCATCAGCTGCTAAGACATCACTAAAACAAGCACGGATAGCCTGAACAAGCCCTCCTGTAAAACAAATTGGGCGTGTATGAAGCTCGAAATGGACTAGAACTGAGCGCCCACTTTACCATGTGGAGACAAGACGGATACTACACCGTTTATGCTAAAATACGGAAGTAACAATTACCCCACCCCTGTGGCATTCTTGCCTTGCAAATTATCCCCACCACTTTCCCTACTAGGGGAGGTGGGGCATGACATTGAAAGTTGCATAATCGTTCTTCATGCTGTCTGCATTCATGGTGATGTTTACCACGTCTGATATTAAAACGTGTTGTGGCTGTGGTGTTTTACTACATATATCTTTAAATATATAACTATAGGCCTAGGTGCCGGATCAAGTTGTAAGTAGTTTATGTGTGGGAACGCCAAATGCGTAGTACTCGTAAATAATGGGTGAAGTCCAGTTAGTATACCTATTCATCTGTAATGAAAATACTCATTTGTAGTAAGGTCTGTTGTCAATTATTGCTTGTATGTACCACATAAAGTAGATATTTCTTGGGTGTGCTTCATTTGAAGCTTGCTGCTGTGACGTGTTGAAGCATAGATATACCTCAGGGAACGTCAGGTATATTTGAAATCTGTAATGTATAGATCTAGTAGCTGTTTGTTTGTAAACACTCATGTTTTGGTGGGTGCATATAAATGACTATTTGCATATATATATAACACTCCGAATACAGGGCTGTGAAAGTTTCGGATTTTATCCGAATAATCGGATTTTACGTTGACACAGCTTTTACTCGGACGGATTTGTTCTTTATCACACATAACTAGGATTTTTTGCGCCATCCGCGGCGCGGGTTACGCACGGCAGCCCCTCCCGCGGCCCCAGAAAATGTGTAGTCACGTGTCTGGTCAGAGTGCATGATACTTTCTGAGCCATGTCGACGAGTGTGAGTGACGAGACTGAGGCTGAACCGGGGCATCACGACTCTGAGTTTACAGACGACTCTGAGTACGAAGCAAGTAGTAGTAGCACTGTTGCTACTTGTTCAAGCACACCCCTCAGCGAGGAGCCAAAGAAAAGGCCAAGGTATTCTTGTACCTTTCACTCCGAGTCAAATAAGTTTACTTGGGCGATAGTATCGAGAAAAGGGCCGACGTATGCTCGATGTACTGTTTGTAACCGTGATGTTAGCGTAGTAGATCTTAGAAAGCACGAGCAGACTCGTGCATTTCAAAAAAGCCAAAGTGGTGCCACCTCTTTGACTTCATACTTCACTTCTACGCGTGGTCCAACTCGGGAACAGTCAGTGATTGAAGCTGAAGTCAAATTTAGCTACTTCTTGGGTGAGCACCATATCCCACTGTGTGTTGCTGATCACTGTGCAAAGTTGTTCGTCAGTATGTTTCCTGACTCTGCAATAGCAAAGTCATTTAAATGTGGAAGGAAGAAAGCAACAGCGGTTGTGGAGGTTGTTGTACATGAAGTGAAGCAAGGTATTCTGTCTCGCTTGAAAGAGTCACAATTCTTCAGCATTCAGATTGACGAAACAACAGACATTGGCATTAATCAGCAGTGTGGTGTTATGTTGAGATTCTTTGACACTACAGAGGGGAAGGTGAGATGCACATTTTATAAACTGGTTACGTTAGAAAGTGCTACTGCTGATGGTATTTTTCAGTGCTTGGATAACTTATTTTCTGATGATGGTCCTCTCAAATACTCCAACCTTGTTGGGTTAGGATCAGATGGCGCTAGTGTTATGCTAGGATCAAGGAATTCTGTGCTTACTCGTTTGCAGACTGAGCAACCCAGAATAGTATCATTTCACTGCAATTGCCATATAGCAGCCCTTATAGCTAATCATGCCTGTAAGGAGTTACCTGGCTATTTGGATGATTTAACAGTCCAAATTTGGTACTTCTTCCAAAAGAGCCCCAAACGCCAAAGGGTATTTCAGGAATTTCAGCAGTTTGTTGACGTTAAGCCACACAAACTTCTGAAGGCTGGACAAACTAGATGGCTAAGTCTTGAAATTTGTGTCAACAGACTACTTGAACAGTATGAGGCACTTCTTTCATACTTCCGTAGCTCATCAGAAAATCTAGCTACTGTTCGGAGAATTACTCAGAGCCTTGAAAATCCCTTGTCTAGGCTCTTTTTGATGTTCTTGAGTGATGCCTTACCTGTCATAAATATATTCAACAAAATGATGCAGCAACAATCACCTGCTTTGCATTCTCTGAAGCAGGAGGTTCATAGCTTTTTAAAAAAGCTTATTTTGCGGTTTATGAAACCAAAAGTGCTTCAGGTACCATTAAGAGATATAGATTTGAATGATACTAGTTTATATAGAACAAGTCTTCATTGGAGAAAAAGCACAGAGGTATCTTTCTGAGAGTGATTTATCCAGCAGTCAAATTAAGAATTTTCACAATACATGCCAGAAATTCTGGATTACAGGTACATCCTATGCAATGAAGAAATTAACAGTTAGTCATGACCTTCTTGACAGTATCAGTTGGATTCAACCGTTCACAAATGACTATGGAAGAGTTGACCAAGTTCTGTCAGTAGCAAGATTACTTCCACAAGTTATCAAGGAAAGTGAAATAGCAGCACTAAATGAGGAGTTTATGGACTACTGCACATCAGAGCTTCCATTTCCTAAACAGGTTATGGATATTGATGAATACTGGTACAAAGTTAGTGTGGTTACTGACATTACTGGAGATCTCAAGTACCCTCTAGTGTCAAAGCTTGCTAAGGCCATTCTTATCATTCCACATGGAAACGCAGACATTGAGAGAATGTTCAGTCGTGTTGGCTTAAACAAAACAAAACTAAGAAACAGTTTGTCAACAGAAACATTATCAGCATTACTTTGCCTTCAGTTTAATGTAACTGAACCATGTTTTGATTTTAAGCCAACTAAAGAAATGGTAGAAAAAAGCAGAAATGCCATTTCATCAATTTCCACTCTTACTGATTGATTTTTTATATCATTTTGTTGGTATGTAAAAAGTAATCAAATTCAGTACAGGCTCTATGACTTAAAATTCTGTGAGTATAATTGGAAAGTAAGTAGTGGATGATGCACTTGGACAAACTTATGATTTGTTTAATGATAAATGTCAGGATTTTTGTTTGTGGTCCTTGGATAAAAGCAAAATTAACTTTCACAGCCCTGCGAATATAAGCTTATTTACATGTTGCAAGACTATCACTGCTGTCTATAGAGCTATTACGTGTACTAACAACATAGTTGGTTCCGTTCTGGATCGCAGATTTTACTGTGCTATTAGTATTAACGCAACGTACGTGAGTTGGTTAGCCAAATAATTAAGTTGCTTCTAGAATGTTATTGTGTAGAAGTCCTGTAGTTGTGTTGCTTGTGAGCCGTACCAGTGGTAGACATCTGACATAGCAAATAACAAATCAGTTGAATTTACTAGGTAATCAGGTTTGTAAACATTAAAACAAATAGGCATATTACACAGTTAGGTTTTCACATCTTGGGAATGGGGGATTTGTAAAATTGTAAAGCATGTGGTAAGTGTGTGATGGTTAGTAAACAAGCTTAGTAAACGAATGCTTAGCACTGTCTAGGGATATTAACCTGTCACTGTGATTTTGGTTTGCGTGAAATCGGTCCAAGGTACCAATATCCCCTCAGGGATTTTGGTCCTCCTGGACCAAAATTTCCAGTGATCATGGTCCACCCCAGGGGATTTTGGTCCAGAAGACCAGGTGTGCAGTCTGGAGTGAAGTTTCGCCTTGAGTCTGGCAGTGATGTAATGCAGCTAGCTCACAAATCATATAGCGAAGGCCATCATTTGGTTGTCAAGCTGTTCACTCGTATTCTGCTCATGGATATCTTGCACATAGTGTAGCCATACTTCTCCCTAATGGCATGTGTGACTACCAGGACCTCAGTAGCTAAGCATTGGGACCAACACTTGTTGCCTGACGCTGCCGCTGTTATGCGATAGTTGGTATCATATGATCTCCAATAAGCCATAGTTGGCTGCACAAAAAACAGAAACAAACACTGGACCACCATCCCCAGGGTCAGACCGTTTTATCTGGACATCATCTTGGGGATTATGGTCTGGGGGACCAATATTTCCAGGGATATTGGTCCCCCAGACCGTAATCACGGGCGGACCAAAATCCCAGTGATAAACCTACCAAGTTGTACAGCTGGATGTGGATGTGCACAGCCAAACGATGAAATATACATGTTTGCTACAGTGCTTTAGTTGGTTCACTGTCACGCCATAGGTGGTCCACCGCCATAAATGGTTCATTCTACACATATTGCTACCATTACAGAAGTAGACTACCCCTTGGTGAGCAAAGCAAGCCAATTTTAGTCATGACAATATGTGATTGTTTATGTATGTGACCTGCAATGTACATACCATAATGTTATACACAGTCCTACTTCACATGTATATGCACACTAACATTTTCCTGATTGTCAAAAATGTATATAATGCATTCACCTAGTGAGTATATTTGTGAGCACAGATATGCTAGTCACAGCGGAAGTGTCGTGGGACTTCACCTCAAAACGTTCACAGACCTATTACCTAGTTCAAGATTGTTGCCAGGGAATACTTGTAGTGCTATTTAGGTAGAAAGGCAGCAACATTAGTGAGATATATACCACAACAGTAGTGAGATAAGGAACAAGCCACAAATGGGTTAGGGAGGGGGCTTGGGGAGATAAGACAGATAAAGGGTGGTTACAAAGAGGTAGGGTATTTTGTACTGAAGTGTTTACTTCCCCAGTAAATGATATCTGCAGCACACATTGTGTACCAATACATGTAGGTAAGGGTATTTTACTGGTGAATACACCACCTAGTTGTTCAGTGAGCTTGTGCAAGATGAGCAAATAGATGCTTAAAAATTATCTGGGTGACAGTTAACAGATTATTCAAGGCATAGTAGTTACGTGACCTGCATGAGATGCATGGTTGAATGAACCCCAATTAAGCTAATTTGTTAGCCTCTTCTCAATTGGCCAATCTTACAGTCAGCTACACCCAACCCTTAGCGTGCAATAAGGTTCCAAAACGAGTTACTAGGCAACAGCAAACAAACCTACATAGTTCCAACCCCCCACAGTTATGTTGGAGCCTACATAGTAGTTGCAGAGGCAGACAGGCATGAATGAGCCCATTCATATATACCTGTCTGGGCTCTGCAGCAGCAGTTAACCACAGTTATCATAGTCATCACTTTAGAAGTCATAGTACAGGAATGTATTTGAGATCATATATATTGAGATTAGATATTGGTGCCTCTCCTTGTTAATTGGTCTAGGGTGAACAATAGGCATATAACTGTGGTTAACCTCTGAAAGATCAGGACAGGGGTGTATAAGCCCTGTAGGGCTCATGCATGCTCTGTAGTTGCAAACCGTGGGGCTTATACGCACTGTTTGTGCCTTGCAAATAGAACAGGTATATACACTGCAAAATTCCATATAATGTGCAGTGTGAGGTGGAGTAAATGTTCTTCAGTTGTCAGCACCACCCTTGGGCCAATTACCAGTACCTGCCAGGAGTACAGCACAAAGAGTGCCTTGTGCAAGAAGCCATAAAGTGACTTTAGTGTGGAGATCACACACACACACACACACACACACACACACACACACACACACACACACACACACACACACACACACAATAGCTCAACCATTATATGACATGCCTAATATACACACCAAGGGTTTAGCATTTATTTAAGTTTGTGCTGACACCACTACGCATACTCATACCGACCTGCTGCTTAGCAACTCCAATGTAGATAATTTCTCAGTAGCCATATGACCTTCAGATGATCCACTGAAAAGTGCTTTATGCAAGGTGCACCTTTGAAACTAGTCTACTGAACTTTGAAAAGCTATATGTAATATAAGCCACTGCACACACACCTACCCTAGAGTACCAGTAATTACACAAGTACATACCACAAATATGTTCATGAGTTTCCCAAGAAAGTCATAAAAGTGATTCCTAACGTTGTGTGGAGATTACAGATAAGAGTGAGGCACAACCAGAGAAGACAATACAAGTCACATCCTGGGAGAGCCCTTCAGTTTGGTCTCACACACAATCACACTTTCTAGCTCAATGTAAAAGGTAGATGATGAAATGGGCAGTTTTGTGTGAATAGCTGTTAGCAACATGTCGCTATTTAATTTGATGATACCATGTGTTAATAAGTATTGCCCTTCCTCATCCTCTGATTAAGCTTCCTTGAGTGGAGGAAGTGTATGGTGGAAGGTAATGCTAAAAGTGGGTGAGCAGAAGCAATGACATAATCGCAATTTTTGCTGACATAGCAACCGTATAGCAATGTACATACCACATAGCCAAACACCACCAGGAACCCTACTGTTTACCGACTTGTAGCAGTGAAGCGGGCGATCTAGCACACATCGGATTTGTCAGTTGCACCTATCTTTGGCCTATGCTCTTGCCAAGTTCATATTTAATTCTGCAATCAACCAACATCCTCGCTTTCACGGTACGCATCAGTTAGTACTAGATTTACTGCGGTTCATTTAATACACCTTCGGTTTCGTGTCGCAATGAGCTCAGGCTGGCCTCTGACTAAACTCGGTACCTATCCCTGGCCTTGGTAGGGGCCTAACAAGAATTCTAATTAAAGCACCTTGAGTGTACATGTAGATCTAGCACTGAATCCGCTTGCAATCTGAGTAAACTGAATAAGCCAATTGGACCCTACTTTTCCTGCCTATTTATATCAGGCTAGAGATGTGGGTGGACACACTGTTCGGGGACCCGGTCTAGACATGGTAATACACATCGATTGTCTATAAACAAAGACAAATCTTATACCAGAAAGACATGCTCACCTTTCAATTCATGGGCTTTATATCGTCATTGATCTATTATAAACTCACTGGCTACTCTCACATATTGTGCATGCGCACCTAGTGTGCTAGACATTGAATGTGAGAGGTATATACAGACATGTGAGAATGGTATCTTTAGTTTTGGAGCATCGGGATCTTGTACGCCAAGTATGGGGCGCCGTTTGTGCCAAATTAGTACACCACTTCTACAATTATAGAGCTAAGCCTGGCGTGCATAGAATGTTGGTAGGTCAGTGGAGTGTTTGGGTGAATTCAGCAGTGCAAAGCAGAACAAAAGCTCAACTATTGATATGGATAATCCTGAAGTCTAAGTATTCAATACTCAACATAATAGAATCTGATGCTGCTGCAGAGTTTGTTTTATGACATCATGAGAGTTGGAAAGGTATAATTGATGGTTTGATGTTCCAATGGAAGTGAGTATAGCCTCTTACATGTATTTGCTAGTGCTTCAGTGGAAACACCTAAACACTTAATGCGTCAGGAAAAATGAGGTGCTATCTTATAATACATGTCAATGTAGCATAGATCTAAGTATTTCTCTTCTGTATGCCAAAACTGTCATACCCTAATATTTTATTGTGTAGTTTATTTCAACGAAATTTATGGTATTACTATTATGTTGGCAGAATTGCATTACAGTATACCGTATTGTGGTATGCCAAGTACTCCTTTTCACTAGAATATGGGATGGTTCCTATAACCTCCTAGGCTGGTGTGTTTTGGTGATGTTATGGAGCTGCTATTGTTTCAATTTAAGAAGTGCTAGAAGTCAAATCAGTGTGCCCGTAACCATCGTTCCTGTCAGGAGAGGAAGTGGGCTTAACCCTTGGCGCGCATGCGCACGAGGGTTACCGTCCATGTCTGTATTTCTCAGACATCTCCGTCTTTTGCCTTAAGCTTTCCGTATACTTCCCGTTACATGTACCAATAGTGCATGCACTTCGCTTACACGCGCGTTATAAACAGGTTTACCACTATACATTTAGTGTTAGGGCAGTTGTATACCTACACGCTATATTAAACTTGACTAAGCATGTGTGATATTGCAGAGTTGGTAAAGTACGCTTGTAACTGTAGTATACAAATGCTGCTTGTGATGGTCTCATTCTCAAGTGGCTAACTACTTTCTTCTCTGAATGAAAGGAGAGAAGTACTACAGTAGTAATAGTCCTTCCTTTGTTCTCATTATCGGGAAGTGCAAGTTGGTTTGTAAGTGAGCTTCATCTCATGTACAGGTACAGGTAAGGCTACATTTTGTTGCGGAATACATATACCATCCCTCAGGCTATTATGGCAGGCAGGCAGTATAGCTAACTGTTCTTTGAGATTTAAATGCTAACATCCTTTAGTACATTATTGATGCAGTATGTTGTAATAGTTAGGTGATAGAAATGTTTACTAAGGTCTGTTAGAGTGATATAGTGATCGATTATGGTGATAATGGGACAGGTGGTGATGGAAAAAGTACAATGTGTATAGAGAATCACAGTACAATCACAGATGAGGATATTGGGATTGCTGTTTTTCCAAAAAATATATGACAAAATAATTTTAAAAAACAATTAGGAAGTACTGTGGATGTTCACTAGTACACCAAAATTTAGGGAAGTGGTACTAACACTCCCCAGGGAAAAAACCTGAGATAAAAACCTATAAAGGAAAAACTCAGGAAAAACCCAAAGAAAAAGTTACAAGTACATTGTTTAGTTTGTCCTTAGACTTCAGAGAGATGGCCATCTGTATAGGTAAAAGATGGGAATGGAGGAAACAAATGACTATGCATGTAAGGAATGTGTTCACATATACATACCTATCACATTTAAATCACAACTATACATGTTTTAAGTCAGCTTGTGATCAAAAGAGAGGAGTACAGATGCAAGCGCGACAGTCAGTATATACTTTGATAGAAGAAATTTATATAACCTGGATAAGGATTCTAGGGATGGGAGAGAAGAGTATAGGGTCAAAGTGGTGTATGTGACACTTGCACTAACCAGTATGAAATGATTTACTGTCGGACAGGTCTTTGTTAACTGCATGAGATGAACACTTTCAAAGGTAGTGTTGCAATGAGTGTGGTACCTGCGATATGCTAGAAAGCTACTCCACATGACAAATGCAATGGTTCACAATCAATACATGTATAGCACAACATATTTTCTTGCAGGAATGAATATTGGTGTTTTGAAAAGGGGATATTAAATAATGAGGGTGGGGCAGGGCATGTTAGAAGAAGGCATAAAAGTAGGGTGTAAATATATACTTGCATATGAATCAGTCAGCCCTGCATATATACATATATACTAGTCACGCTACATTGATGGCATGTGAGAGCGATCTAACTGTCAGACAACATTCATCATGTCACTGTTCATGTAAAATTAGAACTCCCATGTAACATTACGGTATGTACATTGCATATTACAAAAATTGGCTCATTGATAAGCTAGGTTGGCTCACTCCCAACTTGCCAATTAGAATGACTAGATATTATCTTGCTTGTATCTTACTATCTTACTGTGTGGTAAGCTTTATGCACCAAGAGTAGGGTGGAGGGTGAAGAATATACAGAAAAGAATGACCAGGCAGTTTTAGCAGAGAAAGCATAATCAGAGAATGTAAAAGATAAAGGAAATCTAGGAAAGATGAAGTAAGGTGGAGAGTAAGACACACAATGCTGTTAAAAAGCGGTACACTGGGTATAGCAATTGATTTGTGGTATAGATACAGTTCATAAATATTATTGTCTTAGTCAGTTATCCACAACTATTTCGCTATAGTTTATAGTACTGCTCACAACTTACTATAGTCATGTAAAGGGTGGTCCACAAGTGTGATTGTGTCCTATCAGAGGTATATATGAAGTTGACTTGTTGGTAGCTGCATTATCCCAGGTGGATGATGTGCTAGCTATATTGGTGGTAAAAAA
The DNA here is from genome assembly GCA_963970385.1 of Theonella swinhoei. Taxonomy (NCBI): domain Eukaryota; kingdom Metazoa; phylum Porifera; class Demospongiae; order Tetractinellida; family Theonellidae; genus Theonella; species Theonella swinhoei. The sequence continues at coordinate 2,460,380 of OZ019961.1, read as the reverse complement.
AAGTTGCAATAAGGTGCACTCTGACAGTTAACTGCATGTCTGTGCAATCAGTGACACACCTCCAGCTGCACTATCCAGGGAACATACCACCATACCACAGCTACTTTATGTGACTGTTTTCAATCATGCATTCCACATTTATTATAGTTTCTTGATACTTATTGCCAATGGTGAAGGAAGAGCATCAATGTTAGAGAAAACATATATGCTGTGGACTTACAATTGTCCACTAGTATAGGTTGCTATTTGCAGTGGATATATATAGGCATACACATAAACAATCATGATGGAGCCTTCTCAATGTCCCCACCCCTTCCTCATGATATATGCGGTTGCCTTATCTCTAAACCCTACACCACCAAGTAGTAGTGAGAGACTTTTAACATGGTGAAAACCTCCCCCCCCCACTCACTATCCCGTCCAGATACGTTACATACCTTCATTCGAGGTGTTCACATTATAGGATTTCGTACAGAGCACACAACATGAAAATGGTCAGATGAATGTAGTAGGTACATGGATATTTGTTGTATATCATCATTCAGACTTCTGTCTAAATTATGGGGGGCATATCTCCACCAGGCCTTGGTTTGTACATCGTACGATATAATGGGGGTTTGGTGTGCTAAGGTGAAGATATCAGTACCCCAGGTAAATTCTTTGTCCATATCATTACATCTGATATAGTCTTGAATGCTAGAGTAGCCCTGGATATGATGATCAAGGATGAAATCAGCAATGTCTATTATGTGGTCTAGAATAGCAGCCATATATTGGTCCTCAGATCCAGTTATTATGTATGCCAAGGATCTGAAAAGGCAGTTACCATCCCCCATAATGTTTAACATTGCGCATATTAGGATGTATTAGCCTGACATTGGGACCTCCTGGTCGCACTCTGTTCTTCCCATGGAACTGGAGTCCCATCCTGGCACAAACACTTTGCTGCCACTGTTCATTAACTGGATGGAATTTCAGTGTACTGACTTCAGGATCACTATCTCTACGGCAACACATCCTCTTAGTGGGCTTTATGGCTTCAAATGAACTTTCTCTTTTTCTTTTAGTCCCAGTGGATGCATGTGGGTCGTGTTTCATTTTCTTTGGTCTAGGGCAATTATGTTCAGTAGTATCAGTAAGTGTACGCTTACTTGCCCTAGATGGAATGTCGTACAACGGGAGATCCTGTCTGAAAGTTTGTCTTAATCTGTTAACTTCCTTCAGACAGGTTGTACCAAACAAAAGTGACTTGGGACTGAATGCTGATAGGTACAGTCCAGAAAAGGATTGAACTCTAGACAGTGCTACTAGGCCATTCCAGGACTAAACACTTAATCAGACAGGTCTACAATAGCAGTCTAGTGACAAACCCTGGCCTTTATGAATAGTGACAGCATACGCTAGAATTAGTGGGAATTGTTATCTGTACACATAGAAATTCTTCATGACCATGAACCTACTTTTGACCATTTCTACCTTGTAAGGCTCATTCATGTGGTCAAACTGAACAGTTACATGCTCAAATGTAATGTACAGAACAATACCAAGAGCACCATTGACCAGTCCGGCCTTGGTGTCAATGTTGCGACGCAACATGACTCGTGCACCTACTGCCAGTGAAAGCTTGGCTTCTAGCCCAGCTGTCATATTACAGTCACTATTTAATTGCTCAGCTGTTTTTTTTAGTCCACTTACGGGAAGTTACAGTTTGATCAACTTCATCAGTACACAAGAGTTCATGTACTTCTGAAGTTAGATGGCTGAGCATTTCATAATTGAAGGTATCACATGCTTTCCTTGTTGGAAAAAGGCACACAGGGGTTTGACCAGACTCCTGAAGCTCACAAAATTTGTTCGATATTGGAACCTCTATGAGTTGTTGTTTAAGAGTACAAAGAGTTTCATATGTTGGACAACCTCGTCTCACACAGTCCAACAATGATGAAAACTCATTGTCTTTTTTCTATCGTTCATTAATTGTTAGTTCATCATATGACAGAGTCTTTCCAAATGTTAACAGCTGTTGCACAGCCTAATTGGAAGAGAAGGGATTTAGTGGCAATCCTCTCAAAGACAGGACTGCCACCAACAGGCTTCAGCTGAAAAAGATCACCTACAAATAACATGTTTTGTGATCCAAACCATTCGTCCCCACCAAACAATTCTTCCAGTGTCAAGTGCATGTATGCCAAGTTAAGACTGGAGACCATAGATATGTCGATAAACAGCTTCACATTACAAAGTGTGGTTTTCATAACCTTTTGGGATGTTTAGGCAGGGACCAGTAGGTAGCAGCTTTACCAATAGGCAGTTGGAAAAGCCTGTGAATGGTAATGCCACCTACATTGAAAGCAGCCAAACCAGTTGGTGCTACAATTGCACACATTAAATGATCTAATGACCAAATGCTGGCAACTAAAGCTCTGATTGTCTCAATCAGAAACGACTTACCTGTGCCCCCTACACCACTGATAAACATGCAAAGTGGTTTGAGGTCACATGGGCATTCGTTAGCTTCATGACATTGCTGGTGAAGGAGGTGAGCCTTGACATTGTCAAAGATACGCCTCTGATCACCATTCAACATGGCCACCCTATCGTCTAAGCTCAGCTCACAATTGAAGAGTAATTGATGTCTAGTACATCATTCATGGCTGTTTTGGCCTCACCAATCAACTGAGGGTCATCATCATCTTTACTGACCTTCTCTTCTGGACCCTCAGCCTGTCTGGCCTTATTAATATGCCTAACATTAGACTGAGCTGCTAACGTTGCTTCTTGGCATGGTAACCCAGAGCTTTTGTTGCTCATTAGCCTGTGGAATGCTACCTCTGCAGTTTCATTCTCTAGAAGCAAACTACTCTCATCTCTGAATGGAGAGAAAAGCAGAACTAGGGAGTAGTAATAGTCCTCCCTTTGGTTCTCATTCTCAGGATCAAACAGTTTGTGATTAGGAAGCTTATGTTTAGTAAGCTTCTTGTAGATCCTCCTTCCCTGTCTATCTCTACTTTGCCAATCGTAGTTGGCCACAAAATTGTAGAGACAAACATCTTCCAGTTCCTGAGGTCTCTGAGGGGTAGTAACTGTCTATCACATTATCGTCAAAGATATCTTCATTATCTGGATTGTGTTCAGCTATCTGTTTCAACTGCTTGTGATTCTTCAACCTACGGCTTCTCTTATGAGGCATGGAGACATCTAGCCACTTGACAGTGTCAAACTTCTCACCGAGGTGATCTCCAAGCAAGAGACCACTTGCCTCATACAGGCCACACTCTCGAAACCGTAAACATCTAATACCAAAGCTCCAGAGGCGGCTGTAAACTCACTAACCTCTTGCCAGATCTCTTGCGGCTGTAAACTCACTAACCTCTTGCCAGATCTCTTGCATGTTACTTCTTTCAGCTTTGGTTACATAGCCAATGACATAGTGCATGGGCTAGAACTAGCGATGACTCTGCTACAAACTGAATATCTATGTTGGCTTTCCAGAGCAGTAGCAGGAGAGGGTTGTAGTCATTGACCCTGCCCTCTGAATCTGTACGTATCAATTGGTATGTTTTGTTCCTAGACTTTAGGCTCTCTTGTACAGGATTCAGTTTTGCATTGTCACAAACTGGGCGAGGGAACCCAAAGCGACACGTGGTAATGAAAGTGTTCTTGCCACACTTTCTCCTCCTTTTGCAGTAACTACTACATTTATGTAACTGGTACCGAGTGACTAGCTGGTACAATTCAGGACCTAGAATTCTTGTCAGGAATATGACAGGTTATCCTGTCCTGAATCCAAGCTAGCAGGGTCATCTTTACCAATGACTGGGGCATCTCTTATCCATACTAGCACATGATAATGAGGTGCCCCACGAGCCCTGTTGGAATTGAACCAAGATGACAGTACCTGCACAGGTTATCTTGCTTCAAACAATTGCATACCTACTCTTGAATACAACAGTTGTCCAGACAATACAGGTCTGTAACAAATAAAAATGATTAATATTTTATGTATGTTACTAATAGGAAATACCAGTCTGACACAAGCCTCCAATGTTACTAAGATAAACATATATAAATATAATATAAATGTATCTACTGCGGGTAGTTATGCATTATTGCGATACACTTGTATATATATGAACAGGACCTACTATCTCCAATATGTAGTGAATGTAGTGGTACAGGTGGTCAAGTCACCACCGCAGACCAGCATGACTTTACAAAGCACATCTTGCCCATTGCAATTGACCACATCAACAGAGAGTGCAGTATGCTCTGTCGTAAAGGGACCACAGCTAACCCACAGCTAACAGCTAACCCACAGCTAACCCACCTCCTTTCTGAAAGATTGTTGTAGACAGTCTCGAAGATTTCACATGGAGTATGTTTTTGGAAGAGCTTAGTTCCAACTACCCCGTACTTCACTCTCTGTTGAATGCCATAGTTAGTCACAGTGATCACCGGAATGTCACCAAGCAAGGCTCTAGTCACCTCCCAGGTGTTTGCATGGCAATTACAGTACTTTCGAAGGAGCATAACAGATGTGTGGTCTTCAGTCGGTCATTGGTTTACTTCTGTACAAGTCACATGTACAAAGCAAGGTGGGGCCATCTATTAGTGCACGAGTGTGTGTATGCGTATATTAAAATAAATTTTGCTTGCTACTAGGTGTACGAGAGACTCAACCATAATGTATGCATAAGGTAACCTGCTGTCCTGCGAGCTGTTGAAGACATCAGCCAATGTCATACTAGAACACTACAGCAGTGGATAAAGGAAGGCTACACCTTCAAATTTGTTGGTGACGATGTAGACCATTGTGTGACTGTTAGTAGTGTAGAAGTTATATCTGATCACCATGACACATTGCACCACATGTACTTCCTGATAGCTCTTCGCAGTCGAGTGACCACCTCGCCGTTTTACTCCCTGATCTTGGGCCAGACTGCCCACTTCTGTGTACCTTCCATCCTCTTCTGATGTGTTACAACTAAAGAGACACCTGGTGATAATGGTAATATGTGGGAACATGAAGGAGCTATCATGTGTACCGAAATTAGTGGCACAACCCATATATCATCAGTACAGTTGTATGTGCAGAAAATCAGAGGTGGTGGTGTTAGATGTTCTACACAAGAATGAGATCTCAAATGCTGCTATGTTATCAATCATGAAAACACAGCAAAGATTTTTAAAAGACCACAATTCAACTGTACTTTCGGGTGGTGACCAGCTCATCTGTGAGCGACGGAGATGTGCTAAACGTATGTCATGGACGGTGACACACAAGAGGATTGTTTGGATCTTCTGGAACCAGTAGTTGAGGACTGACATGCTCTCCAGAACTTTCTAGGTGTGTGTGTGTATGTGTGTTATGCATGTGTGTATGTGTGTGATTTTCCTGGTGTTACTTGGCGCCTATTAGTAAGTCTTATATTGATGTATACTATGTGTGTGTGTGCGTGTATGTGTACGTATGTGTGCATGTGTGTGTGTGTGTGTGGGGGGGGGGGGGGGGGGGGTAGGGGCAAATTAGACATGTTATTGTGTATACACAGGTGATATGGAAGATACTGTTCAGAAGCAGCAGCCGGGATCAAGGTACATTGTGTAGCTTACTAGGCCGACCACCAAAGGCTAAGATTCCCAAAAACGACATGTTCTGATGCTCTGTTCACCATCATCAGAGGTCACATCATAGCTGCTGCGTACCTTGAGATGGGATTAACTAGTCCTGACAGTACACTTGCTACTCCTTCCCTGAAAACAGTGTCACAAAAGGAGAAGCGTGATTATGTAGTTACTTGGCTATAAAGGTAGTAGGCAAGTGTACAATGCACTACTACACCAGTACATACCTGAAACGTATGATGCTGTCCACAACTATTCACGACAACATTGTCATTTTGCTGCTCTGGCAATGGAGTTCGTTGATGGATGGAGAGAAGGTGATGCAGATCGTGTGCTTCGGTGTTGGAACGTATTTCTTCTCCATTTTCGTGCAACAGGGCATACAAAGTTTGCTTTTGAGGCGCTGAGATTGCAGCTACAGCTACAAACATACTAGTTTCCCCAACATGTCACTCAACCCGTTGCAAACCCTAAATTGGGAAAGTATGGATTCATGGATAAACAACAGGGTAAAACAGCAACTAGCAACACTGGGAGAAGATCCACCTGATGATGAATCAACACAATCTGATAAGGAAGATCCATAGTTACACATATGTAGACATACCACTAACATAGTGCTAATCATCCAACATCAACTTCTGTAGTTCAGGAGTATGGATTTGAACACACACATCACAGCAAGTTAGTGGATCCTGTCTGGGCAAGGTTTTCACAAGTGAACAGTCAAAGTAGTCAATAAGTTGACAACGCCTACACTCCCCGAGTTCTCCAAGTACTTCCTCACCAAATTCACTTCTACGTCGTGTGGCTTGCTTGAGTCCTTCCTTAGTGGAGCATGCACCAATACACTGTAGATGTTGCGAAGTCACCACTACGTCCAGTCCTTCCAGATTCTTGAAAGTAGTCATCTCGTGAGCACGGTTCACCATAATGGATGATGGTGTTCAGTCCAACAAAACCCACATCCATACCAAGGGCCATTGTAGCAAAGACAACTCTGACAACACCGTCACTCTTAGCCAGGCTCCTCAAAATCACCTGCTTGTTGTAGTCGGGTGTGTTAGAATGGAACATACCTGTTATCGCTGATCTGTTCAGCGTCACTGGGATAGTAACTCTGATCACCCAAATCAGTGAAGGAAATGGTGTAGCACACATGTTGAGCGAACGACACTACACAATAACTCTGCTGTAAGAGCACTGTTCTCCTTGAGATCTAGTATCAGTTCCTGAAAATCAGATTCTACATTGGTGCATTGTCGTACTGCATAAAATATGTTAGGCCAGTTTGGAGACAAGATACTTCACAACCTCTCATATCTAGACTCTGGTGACAGTAGCAGTCAAGGCCAAAATGGGTGTGCCACTTGGAACAAAAGCTCTCAAATTATGGAGTCGATCAAAACAAGGCCTGAAGTCGGAACTCCTATACATGAGTGAACAAGAGACATTAAAAGCATTTACAACAGTATTCCTTAATTTTATCCCAGATCCTTCATTAAACCGAACCCCTCTTGCAAACAATACATCCAAGTACATGTATGCTTACCACTTGTACACACAGTGGGCCTCATCCACAGCAACTGCCACTACTCGATTGCACAGTGGTGGTTCGACGAGCTTATGTAGCCATCTGTCAGAACTCAGCAGAGCCTCAGGTGCACTGAACAATAGTCTATACTGTCTACGTGCAATGCCTCCATCGGACGTATGGCACGCCAAACCTTGCAAAACTACTTCCTGGATAATACGACTACGACAGGACTCGCTGCGACTACGACTATAATAAACCTTGCAAAACTATGAACCGTATGCGCATAATTACATTACTCGCTGCGACCAACTACTATATATGAACCAGACTATGAACCGCATGCGCATAATGAACTTTGAACTTACCTTGTGAACTTGACGGACCATGGACTCGAGAAGCAGTGAAAGCGTTTTGTGGGGCTGGGAAAGGTTTTTCGTGGAATTGTCTTCTTTTCTGAGAAATATTGAGAGGCAATATATGCTTGCAAACGAGCAATTTTCTGAGTATGCAATTGAACGCTTGGAAATAGGCATGGCTGTGTTTCAAATTTGATTGATCACCTTCGAGCAAATGCTGCCTCTCATACTTCTGAAGATATAGTGTCCGTAGCTACACATTACTCTGCACTGTTAGCTGAGCTACTGGAGTGTGTTTGTGACAGATATATAATGAATGGACGGTGTACCTTGAACACTTCCATGTAAATCGGCATGCAACATCATATTCAGCACCAGTTGCTCAAGTAAACGGAACTGGAAGACTCAATTTTTTTATTTCCGAAGCTCAACTTCAGTAACTTCGCTCATTAGCATTTCATGGACACAAATTGCAGAGATTTGGGGGTTTCATACTGTTTACCGAAGACGACGAGAATACGGAATGGAACAAGAGCCTGTTGGACATTTAACTGATCTAGAGCTTAATGATGTAGTACAACAGTTAAAAAGGGAGTTCCCATCCATGAGGGAAACAATGCTTTGGTGGCAATTGCGAACAATGGGATTCAGGGTCACCCGCAGTAGAGTTCGTCATGCATTGCGGGAGACTGACCCCATGCACACAGCATTAAGATGGAGGGGAGAGCTAACAAGACGACAACCTTATTCTGAGCCCGGACCAAACTCCCTTTGGCACATTGGTAAGTACACACTCACTCTCTCACAAAATGCATTATTGCTATCATGGGCAATGCCATGCCAGACATGCGCAGGGCAAGAGTCGCACTTAACTGCATGGTCTCAGTCAGCAGCTTTCATCTTGTTATTCATGTCTATGGGTAGCATACTCTACCCAAGTTTTTTGTCATCCCTCCCACCTACACCCTAACTGCACTTCATGTTCATGTATGTACAATTCTTCATAGTTCTCCATCAATTTGCTGATATGTGTAGGCTGAGTGGGTGTGATCCAGTAAAATAATGTTTGAACATGTACAGTGTGTTGGTTTGTTGGTGAGAGTTTGGGCACTGGATGTGTGGGGAGAGTACCATCAAAGATCTTTAACCCACCATTCCCAGTTCTCAAAGCTGGGCATTCAGTGTCCTACTCTTATATATGTGATGTTTGTAGGGAGTGAGTTAATGGAGTAGGTTTCTTTCTATTCTTTCTCAACATTCTTGTTTGGCTATGCACATGGTTTTCATGTGTACAAGTGTATGGCCAGTAATCGTAATTATTGGGTGCTAACATAGTTGTTGAACACACATGTACATGTATATGGCTCTCATACCAAGCTTGGGTTGCTTGAGTCAACTGTGCTGCTGTTACAGGAAGACTCTCAATCTGGCTTATATTAAACTGAGTAGGCTCCAAAGTGTGCCCAACAGTTCATAGGTAAACAGGATAGGATAGGCAATCTGTATTTGAGTGCTCCTTGGTACTACGAAATTCAATATCATACATATATTACTTACTCTACATGTCATTGATCTTTGAGGAAAGGATACTTGAGGATGGGTCTTCGGGGATGGTCTTCACAGCAAAGTTTGCCATGTTTTGCAAATAGCAGATTGACAAGAGTCCAAATCATCATATTGCGTGCACTATCAAGCAGAATTCCACTTCTATTGGGGGGTTGAGACGGTGGTGAACCACAGCTACTTGGTCTTGGTGCAGGTGAACTTTCACATATGCTGGCGTCCTCTACAACCATGACAGCGGCTGGGAGATCGGCAATTTCAACTCAAATGGCCTCTCCTCAAGCACGAGAAACATTTCACTTTGGCGAAGTAACTGCTTCCAGGCATCGATTGTGGTAATGGTGTCGCATTCATTAGGAGAATTGCAATAACAGCAGGGCGTTTTAGCATTTAATGTCCTCCCCTGACACTAATGTTGCAGCCGTAGGTGAACGGTTTGACTCAGGCATATTATGGCGTGGGCGTCTCTGGCCTGCACCAACTTGCTCTCGGGTTACAATTTCTTCCTCAATGGCTCTCATTAAAGTATCCAGCTTCCAATCAGTCTCAAACACCTTGCGGCTAATGATAAGCTGCAGTTCCGGCAGAATCTTGCTTAGTAGAACAGGACATAGGAAGCCACCATACAAATCAGACTTAACTCCCAATGATGTTTGTTAGGCAGTGAATATGGCAACTGATGACATCGAAGAGCTTACACAATGCCCTCGTATTCTGTGCAGATGTGGTGACAACTTGTAGCAGAGCATCCATTTGTTTGCTTACAATCATCCAAACCTCTTCTGTAAGGTCTCGTCTGCCTAATTAGCAGAAGTGAGTGCTAGTCCAGACACAGCTTCTCGGGCAGAGCGGTCTAGAAGGGAGTTGAGGTACGTTCCTCATTACTGTGGACAGCAGACTCAAATGACTCCCAAAAACTAGTCCATTGGCCTCTGAAGGAACGTAGTTGTAACTTCGGAAGTTGTATGCAGGTCAGGCGGCGGGTCTTGAGTGTCGGTGGGTGGAACTGCAGATGTGGGTGAACTTCTTGTGGGAGGAGCCTTCGTGATGTGGTCAACCTTGATTAAAGTACGGAAGACAGACTCCTTATAGTTATCAGCCTGCTCGATTTCGCCAGCTAGAGTACTTTCGTCTTCAATGGGTCCAGGGCCTTCATAGCTGTGAGCGCTTGTTGAACAACCCCCTCATTGTTGTGGGTGATCTTAACTGCCACCTTGGTTGCTTGCAAGGTGTAATAAGTGATGATGAACCCAATGATTGTGGTAAAAGCATGATTGATTGTCATTCTCTGTTTGTTGTCTCTTGGTGCAGTTGCAAGCGGCCCTGTCCATACTTACCACTTTGGCCAGTCCTCAACTACTCTGGATTATATTATTGGCAATGCTACCACCTACCGAGTACCTTCTTTCTACTTTCATGCTCAACTCTTGATGATCATCCCCTAAATAGCTCAGACCATCTTCCTATCTTGGCTAGGCACTCTTTCACATCTCCATCGGTAGTTGCCGAAGTCAATAGCTCTTCTGCTCTAAACTGGGCTCTCTCTGCACTTGATGGATCTTGTGATGTCTATGCCAAGCTTACCAATGAAGCAGTGCTTCCACTCTTGGACAAAGACTATCTCGGCTTTCACGACAAAGCTCATATCTATTGCAAAATCATCTATCACACACTGTACTTCTCAGCATAGGTCCACTCGCTGTATCAAAGATGCACTACTGTCTACATTGTTTTGGCGAAGTAGGGTTGCTTTCCGCAAATGGAAAGATGGTGGCAGACCTTCCAATGGCCCACTTTATGATCATCGAAAGAAAACAAGAAAAGATGTATCGTCCTACCTACACAAATGCAGGGCTCGATTGGAGCATCAAAGAATCTCTAAAAGAGACATATTGTGAAACCTCCATCGTCTAAATCATCTCCCAGATCAAGTGGTTCAAGCATACTTGTTAATTCTTGTGTTGTAAGTGATCTTGATTCTGTTGTCGCCCACTGGGCTGATCACTTTTCCTCCTTGGGTCAGTCACACTGTACATCAAATCCTGTTTTCCAGAAATTGCCTCCACTGCCATCCTGGAATCTAACTCCTTTGCTGACACAGATACCATCTTGACAGTCCCACTGCCCTAGAGGAGGTTGGCAATGCAATCTCTCATCTGAAAAGCCGGAGTTCTGGAGGCCCTGACTTAAAAGTAATTTGAAGTAATCTGGCTCTCTTTTCAAGAAGTGGATTTGTCAAATCATCAATCACATTATCTCTTTGAGGCAATCCCTTCTGTATTCAAGCATGGTATCAGGGAAAGGGGAAAAATCCTCTCAACATGGCCAGCTATAGAGGAATCACCCTGACTTCTGTTCTATCCAAAACATTATTCTGCTTGACAGGATATTGCCCTCCCTCTCTGATATTAACATCCCATTTCTGCTTATCAGAAGGGTGTAGCCTGTTCTGATGCAGTTTTCTACTGTCTTGAAATTATCTCAAAATACATCAGGGATGGTGACTCGGTTTACTCTTGTTTCTATGACTTGGCCTCTGCCTTTGACCCTGTGGAATATCCTGTGCTCCTTGACAGTCTGGCCAAGTCTGGTATCAAAGGAAAGTCTTGGCGTCTGCTTAAACAGTGATATACTGGCATCACCTCTCAAGTGAGAATTAATGGTTCCACATCTGATTTGTTTCCAGTTTTTCCGGTGTGTGTGTCAAGGGTCTGTTCCCTCTCCCATATTGTTTCTGCTAGTGATGGACCCCCTCCTTATCCAGCTGAAGCCAATGTCTTGTGGTTTAAACATCAGTGGTCTGGATGTAGGGGCCTTTGCACATGCAGACGATATTCGCTCATTAACAACCAACCTCTCTGACTGTCAGAAACAAATATCTATTGTCAAGTCAAATGGTTTTCTTCTAAATGCTGAAGAATGTGAGGCTGTGATCTCTCCATCTACTCCATCTACTCCATCTTCACTGACTTCCATATCCACAGATGAAGTTACTATTCCCATCTCTACATGCCGCTTGGTGTCTGGGTGCCCGGTGGACTCCAAATCTCTCATGCTCCCATTGGATTGAGTTTAATATCAAGAGGGCCAGGGCTGCCTTTTTTGCCAGGGGCAGGGTGTGTTTTTGGGGTCTCTCAATCCTCTCTCCTCAAAAAGCATTACGGAGTGTTGTATTCTTCCTATTTGCCTTTATGGTAGGTTCTGAATCATGAGTTCTAAATGACACTTTTCTGAAGAAGTTTTTCCAAGCCAAAATCGGCAAGAGAATCCTCACTATTACCCAAGCATACCTCAAACAGAGTAACCAGAATTGCACTAAGATGGCCATCTGTCTGTGCACGAGTTCTATTTTCTAAACTTGTGTTTCTTTGGAAACTTATGACGTCAAATGACTCCATAAGCTCGAGAGTCTTCAGGACCGTTGTGGTGACTGAGGTTGAGTCTATTCATCTGGTACGACAGTGCCGGTTTTTGGAAGCCACTTTTTGTACAAATTTTACTTTGGATATCATTTCGTAGATATATCACTCTCACTTATCAAGAAAGAAATCCTTTCAAGAGACTACTCCTTACTACCAACAGATGCAGCCGTTACTCCAGCCTTACATCATGCTCATGCTGTAGCTGATGACCCAGATGGTGGCTGGCCCAGGTTTTGGGACTATGCATTGGATAGAGGACCGGCTGGAACCTCTAGTGCTCTTGCTTTGTTGAAGCTACTATCACTTACCTCCTTTGATGGATCCAAGTGTCACTCGAGGACTGTGTCAGATCTATTGTCAACAGCTCAGACAACAGTTTCCACCTTGGTCTGCGCTGGTTCAGAAGTGCATGGTCCACATCTTGATATTTATTTTTTCTCCCTCTGTATTCCCTCTATATATACTGTCTCTGTACATCCTGTCACTGAGGGCAATGAATATTATTATTAATTACAGTAGATGTGTCCATCAGCTGGAATCATCACTATATCACAGATCTCAGTATGACTTATAACTGGAGGACACGGGGCTTATTTTACTAAGATTTCTGGTGTATATCATAGATTTCAGACTAGGATAAGCGTGCCAGATAGCAATAAGTGGTATTCAACTAATGAAGACATTGGAATGTTAAATAGATAAATTGTTGCCAATACAACATGCATAATTTACACATGTACAGTAACAGAATGCTTTATCATTCATCATAGCTTTAAACCTATTCAGTTTCATCTTCTTCTGATATCCTCATCTAGTAGAGTCTCCAGATTCTGATCATCATTGGCTACAGCAGCATTGTATCTTTCAGCTCTTTACTTTAGTTGGTGCCTGCTTCTCTACTGGAGAACCTAGCACTCTTTGCATAAAGTGCATGATGGGATGGTGTGCTGTCAAGGTGATTATCAAGCCTCTGAATACAACTGTTTATTTCTATAAGGGGGTGGCGAATGTATGTGTTGCCTTCTTTCTCATCAGACATCATATCCAGCGTAATATCAGACCAATACTTCTCAGATGTTGCTTTAATAGCCCTACTTTGCCACTTATAGCTCTGCAGTGCAAAACATAATGTATATATGGAACACTAGACATAAATTAACTCACCCTTTACGAGTTGTTTCTCTTTCTTAGTCGGATAGTATTTGCTGCTAAAGAGTCACCAACAGCATCTGAACAGTGTCAGATCGAGCAGTCTTATGGTGTCCACTATTCTGTCTTGTTGAACCTGCAGTGTTGTGGTAGATCCAATGCATGCCTTCTTTCTAGGCATTGCCAAGCATACAATTAAAACTTAGAGGAACTTAGGCATTATTACTATGGATAATCACAAGAAGGGTAGAAAACATGACTCCACCACCTAAAGTTGGAAGGACTCCCCAAAAAATTGTAAAGTGGATTCACATCCTTCACAGCTGAGGAATGGAAATATTGGATTGTACTATACTCCCCATACATTCTCTGTAACTACTTCCTGAAAGAGATTATCACTGTTGGTGCCACTTTGTAGAAGCTAGCCAATTCTCAACAGGGAACAGATTAATCTGGCACATGACCTCATTGTTAAATTTTGCAATACCTACATGGGAAGGACATGTGTACACCTAATATGCATATGGCATGTCATTTAAAGGATATGACGCTAGATTACGGACCAGTCCATGGTTATTGGTGTTTTTGATTCGAAAGGTACAATGGAATGTTGGAAGCCATGAATAAATCGAAGCCATGAATAAATCTTGGGTTAATCCCAAAAAGCAATTGCTTTTCATATTTATAGACCTCCAATCTATGAACAATATTGCTGTGACAACATCACAAAATGACTTCGTTTTGTTAGTCTTTACCTAGTTAAGGAATATGTCAACTACTAGGACTTCAGGCTCTGTTTGTCAGACGGCATATGAATCAATTCATCTTATTCAGCAACTTGCTTCTCAATCAGGCCCTACATGCTTTATTGATCCTAAGAGAAAAGCCATATCATGGAATTATTCAGCCATTTTTTGAGAAATTCGTCACAGATGAAGATTTAAACATGTTTACTAAGCAGTCTAGCTACCCTAATTCATATTTCACGCTTTTACAAAGAAATTAAAACACTTGTTATCAATTGTGAAGAATAAAAAAATCTAGATTCCAAAGTTCTCCCACAATCGTTGTTCATTGGCCATCAATGACAGGAAGAATTGACACAACAGGTAAAGCACCACACCAAATTGGAAATGTGCAGTCATTTCTTCATCATTTGAGAATGAAGGAATTTCTCAATCAGTCACTGCATAACTGGCACTTGTAAAATAGTATGAAGAGCACCCAACAATTAATACTATGTTTTTGCAGGATAGTGAGCTATGCCAATTTTATATGCATGTTTGTGCTCAAGCCATCATTATTTGTAAAAGTCCTGCACAGTTATTTTACGAAGATAGCAAATAGTGCTACCACATGGTCAGCCTTCCAGTCACAGGCCTGAAAATTAGTGAATAAGACTACCCTAGAGAAGGCTGTAACTGTGTTACTGCTGTTGGAAGGTCGTGAGGAAACAAATGCAACTCCGGAAAGCACGCAGCTGAAAGAGAATTTAGTGGCTGGTCCAAGCAGTAAGTTCCTTATGACTGCTTTTATTCTCTTTTTATATGTATATAGGTAATCGTCATAGCAGTTTACAAGTTGATATGGGAAGGTTGACACAAGACCTGTACTTGTATATACACGCTATTAAATGAGAGAGTGATATAGTTCCACGAGTGAGTACCGATACCTACCGTAACTTAATGTACACTTGTACACTTCTTGTACATGTGTATCTGTAGGACAAGCAAAATCTTGCTATGTGCAAATGAAGACAAGAGTTGCTTTACAGCCTGGCCATAAGAAGATGAAAATCAAGTCAGAGTCAATACCAGAGGGAATATGGGTATGGTTATCAGTAGTTTATTGCATGAATATTACATAATACTTTATCATTGAAGGTTTGCCTAATGAGGCTCAAACGGCTGAAAAAAGTACACTCAAAAGCTGCTAATGTAAACCTGAGCAGTACCTGGAGTGAAGTTAAAGCATTAGCATTTGACCTAGATATCACAGCTTTATTAGAGGAAGCATCATTAAACACTCGTAGAGCAAATAGCCTCAGCCCTACTGCTAAGTGTCCTAATGACTGCCATCTTGTGTGTTATAGGATGGTGAGATGAGAAGTCATCAGTATGTGTCTGCTTCCTCGTACAGATAGGTTGCTCCAAGTCCAAGTTGTAGTAGCGTGCCAGAATGGCTCTCTATATTAGTGCACAGTAGCGTGCCAGAATGGCTCTCAATGTTAGTACACAGTAGCGTGCCAGAATAGCTCTCTATATTAGTGCACAGTAGTGTGCCAGAATGGCTCTCAATGTTAATGCACAGTAGTGTGCCAGAATGGCTCTCTATTTTAGTGCACAGTAGCGTGCCGGAATAGTGCACAGTAGCGTGCCAAAATGGCTCTCTATATTAGTGCACAGTAGCGTGCCAAAATGGCTCTCTATATTAGTGCGCAGTAGCATGCCAAAATGGCTCTCTATATTAGTGCACAGTAGTGTGCCAGAATGGCTCTCTATATAAGTGCACAGTAGCGTGCCAGAATGGCTCTCTATAGTAGTGCACAGTAGCGTGCCAGAATGGCTCTCTATAGTAGTGCACAGTAGCGTGTCAGAATGGCTCTCTATATTAGTAGTGCACAGTAGTATGCCAGAATGACTCTCTATATTTTTGCACACTAGCATGCCAGAATGGCTCTCTATATTAGTGCACAGTAGCTTGCCAGAACAGCACACTATAGTGCTATGCTGTGATTAGTGGAATATAGTTTACCTGAAGAGTAATAACATCGTTAGCAAAGAATTTGCAATGTGTTTTCCCCTGAAAATATTCTTGAGATGATTGTAAAACCAGAGGCCTAAAAAATTCATGGCGAGGACCTCCATGGACGAAATTGACCTATAAATACAACTAGAAGAATGAATGCACTAAAGTGCAGAATCCTCGGCGTCCACGCGTTCGCAAATCTATAACGCACGTGCGCGAATGCTGGGAGGCACATGCGATTGAAACCCGAGGTTGGCTCTGTACACTGCTGAAAGCACTATAGCTTTGAGCAGAGCAGTACGCATGCTTGTACTCCCTCATGCAGTAACCGCTGGTGCTTCGCTGTACATCGAACAGGAATATCCGATTGCTGGTAAGCCAGAGAGTAGGGTAGATCTAATTAGCATATTGGCTCTTTCGCTTTCATTTCATGCCATAACTCTTGAATTGAGCGGTTTCAAAGGAAACCCCACAAATTTTTTTACCTCCGTTGCCCACTGAGTACGTTCAGGACAGACGCTCCAGAGGTGAGATGTGACTTAACAGACAGACAGACAGACACACAGACCCAACTACCGTAACCCTCCTGCACATGCGCGCCGAGGGTTTGGCTAATCCTATACAATGTAACCCCTGAACTCTCTGTAATAAGACACCTCAGCAAAGAGGACGGGGTGTCCAGATTAGAGACATAGAGACATAACACATGACGGTGTTAATTATGGATAGTATGGACCATGTGTAGTTAATAGCTATTACAACTACCATTCCTTCTTTGAATTCATAACCTTCGTGTGCTTTGTGGGGTCAAACTTCTTCTCTCATGAGTCAATAAGTATACAGTCACGCCCAACTTCAAGGCACATGGCATTGTCAAATAGATCCTTAAGTTCACTCTGAAGTGAGTGTATTGCACCGGAAAGATCACTGTATGGGCTGTTACAGTAAAAAATTGTGTCATGGTTAAACCCAAGAGTTCCACTGTTGTACCTCACACATTCAAAAATATTTAATTACATACATACATTATTACACTTACATACATACGTTACACTCACGTAGCGAAATTTCAAGCATGCTTTGGGTAATAGCCGCCTGCACAAATTCCTGTTCTATATCTGGGTTCCCAATCTGCAAGGTGTGCATTGACAGCATGTCTAGGTTGTTGTGGTTACAAATATGCAACTCACCAGTGGTTCTGTATCTATCCAGATAACATCCTGCCCTTGGGACTCCAGATTTTCATTTTCGTGGGAAGTACTAACGATAAAACAGACTGAATAACATTTACATTAAATGACTTTCATCTTAATGATTACCTAACTGGAAAAGAAGATGGAAAATCTGGTGTAGGTGAACGCACTGGTGAGGGTGTCGAGGGGTTTATAAGTGGAGACGGTCTATTAATGGGATCACAATATAATGGTAACAAAGTATTATAGTCACATTTTACCATTCGTTCGTCTCTCTCGTTCATCTAGATATATTGGTGTATACCTATCCGTCCGCCTCGTAGATTCGTTATCTCCCTTGTCCTGGTCATTTTGACCACATAGAACGAACTACAACTAAGTGAGTTGTTGAGTCATATCAAGTAATATAACTAACTGTTATGTGTATTTAGAGGTGGTTGTTTGAACTCAGTGAGAGAACAGAACATATTAGCGAAAGAACGGGATAACGCATTAAAAGCATGGATAATCTCCCCAAAATCGTAATTGCTTGTAATGGTACTAAAGCCGAGTTCCACGTAGCTAAATTCTATGAGGCGCCGTCTGTTCCAAAATAGCGTTCACCACCATATTTGTATATCACCCGCGCTGTATATATATACCCCGCAACATTTATATATCGACCATACTATTTATATACAGACAGGCATGTTTATAAAGGGATGACGTCATTTATAAACTGGAAGAGGCAATTTTGAAATAACTAATATAGTTGTGCTGTCTGTCAAACAGGATGCGTCGGACGAGTGTGCCACTTGTTCCAATATTGATTAGGTTATGCTATTTATATACATATGTAAATTGACCACGCGATTTATAACTATGCCATGATATATATAAAACGATCATGCGATTTATAAATTGACGGTGGTATATATAAATACACCGTGATATATGTATATTGATATATGTATATTGACGGTGGTATATGTAAATCGACCACGCAATTTATAAATATACCATGATATATGTATATCGACCGTGCGATTGACGGTGGTATACATAAATACACCGTGATATATGTAAATCGACCACGCGATTTATAAATATACCATGATATATGTATATCGACCGTGCGATTTATAAATCGACGGTGGTATATATAAATACACCGTGATATATGTATATCGACGGTGGTATATGTAAATCGACCACGCGATTTATAAATATACCATGATATATGTATATCGAGCGTGCAATTTATAAATCGACGGTGGTATATATAAATACACCGTGATATATGTATATCGACGGTGGTATATGTAAATCGAGCACGCGATTTATAAATATACCATGATATATGTATGTCGAGCGTGCGATTTATGACGGTGGTATATATAAATTCACCGTGATATATGTATATCGACGGTGGTATATGTAAATCGACCACGCGATTTATAAATATATCATGATATATGTATATCGACCATGCGATTTATAATTGACGGTGGTATATATAAATATAACATGATATATGTAAATCAACGGTGGTATATGTAAATATACCGTGATATATGTATATCGACCATGCGATTTATAAATCGACGGTGGTATATATAAATATAACGTAATATATGTAAATCGATGGTGGTATATGTAAATATACCGTGATATATGTATATTTACCGTGCGATTTATAAATCGATGGTGGTATATATAAATACACCGTGATACAGAGGTTTTCAGGTTGGTTGTCCAATTCCAAATTCACATATCACGCATGCGCACACCGAGTGGCCTACGAACGAGCTATGTAGCAAGTGTGCCACTCTTTACGACGTTCATATTTGAAAGGGTCTCAGTCAAATATGAACGTAAAGAGTGGTGCATTTACTATTTGCAGGTACATGGCTCGTTCGTAGGCCAGTCCGTGTGCGCATGCGTGATATTTTGAACTCGGAATCGGACAACCAACCTGAAAACCTCTGTATATGTAAATCGACCACACGATTAGTGAACTGACTAGGATTTGCGCATGCACAGTGTACATATTTGCGCGGGAATGGCTGGATTGTCAGCTAACCAGATGGCGCAGTTGTCTTCTGTCGTCGCAACTGCAGTGACCCAGGCGCTTAGAGACCACACTGCAACAAGTGGGACTGCTGTAACCCCAGCGAGTCAACACACTGCTGCAAGTGGTCGAAAAAAATCAGATGTTAATCTGGATGATGTTGAGTACCTTAGTTCTCTGAACTTAAGTTTAACCAAATATTGGGCGTAAGTAGATCTACCATTTATCGCCGCATGAGTGAGGAAGGAGTTTTAGGCGCGTATTCAGTTATTAGTTACGATTCAATTGTACAGAGACCATCCCAACAATGGTGAAGTTATGGTGACCTTCGTCAAATCGGTGTTCACATTACTAGAGCAAGACTAAGAGCATCCATACACCGTGTTGACCCACATGGAGTTGTTGCTAGGGGGTGTCGTGTAATTAAACGCAGAATTTATTCAGCTCCATGTGCAAATTATGTATCGCACATAGATTCACATCACAAGCTCATCCGTTGGAGAATGGTCATACACGGAGCAATTGATGGTTTTTCCAGGAAAATATTATATTTATCTTGTACAAATAACAACAAAGCTACCAGTGTTGTTTCATATTTCTCACAGGCTGTTACTAAGTTGGGCCTCCCTGATAAAGTTCGTAGTGATAAGGGAAGTGAAAATGTTGATGTGTGGAGATATATATTACACTACCATAATATGGATCATTCTTGCATTGTTGTTGGGTCCGTATTGAGAGACTATGGTCTGATGTCTTCAGATGTGTGGGGCAACTCTTTTACACAATGTTGTATTCTTTGGAGTATGAAGCTGTTCTTGATCCCCTTAATGACATAGACCTATTTTGCGTTCATTTTGCTGTTCTACCGAAATTAAACCAGTGTCTTAGTGAATTTGTTGATAGTTGGAACGATCACTCTCTCTCTCTAGTGAACATAACATGACACCTGAACAGCTGTATACAGTAGAGCGGCAAGTCTTCTGAAGCTAATGATAGCGTTCATTCTTCTACATATGATGATTTTCATTCTGTAAATCTAGCAGAATATGGAATAGAAGAAGAATTGTTAGCATTAGTGGATGTACCCTCCACACCAGATGCCATATGCCCTACATTACATTCTCAACTAAGTGGGATACAAACAATTCACTGTTCCAAATTTGGTAAAAATGTGTACCTCCAGGCAATACATGTTGTTGGTATTCACATTCAGAGTGGATGTGAAGAGTGCTTTCTCACATAGTGTATAGTGTTGCATATATGTGTAGTCTGTATTCTGATCATGTTATTTATCAATCTGTTTCTGTTTGAGCTCACTATATAGCTGAGATAATTGTGTATGTACACATGTATATATGAAATTCCTATAGAAACAATACTGTAGAGTATCTGCGATTCATGCTTAATTCCTTTTTCTAGGATTCATTTAGTGGATGCTGCATTCAAGACACACATCTTCACTAAAGAAATTGCAATTGTGTATTAATATGCATATGCAAGCAAAAGCACTGCTGATGGTATGAGAAATAAGGAGCAGTATTAAGGCAAAGATAGCTCTAGAGGATGGGGATGCAAACGATCATGACATGCATAACCACATAGGGAGGCTATATAGGTGTTATGTGGGGCTTAATGGCTGGCATCATCCTATATACATAGCTGACTCTGATGACTTCATCCATTTTCAACAAATATACAGTAATTATACATAATTTGTATATTGACATTTTCAGATAATACACAGTAATAAGTGACATTTTCAGATCATGATCATGGAAGTATGGCTTTATGTTTATAGCAAATGACCCAAAGGTACAGTCAGAGTGTATATAGCACACAGCAATAAGCTATGGTCCTCCAAACCCATCATTCCCTAATATGCCAAGGAGCATGGCTTCACGGAAAGCATCATAAGTTGAATGAATTGGGATAGAGAAAATAAATGCACATGTTGATGCTGTAGGAAATCTGCCACCATGGAGAAATTTCAGCTTAGGCTTCTTTGGATATCCTAATGGTGGTGGCTGACGTGCTCCAGAAAAAAAACACGGACACATCTGACACAGAACACTCCAACTCTGGTTCCTCTGCATGGCATAAATAACACAAGGTCTGTTACAACACATTATGCAACAGTGTATTGATTACCTTCGCATTGATCTAAAAATCAGGGAAAAAAATATAGGTCTGTTCCTCCGATTGTCTCTTTCTTGTCCCCACTTCAGAGTACTCAACTTCAAACATGCCTTTGATTTGCCCTATTAAGATGATGAGCGAGCATGGAATGATTATTAAGTTGAATGCAGTGGCAGTAATTGCAGGGTTCTCGTTGACAAAGAGTGGTCTCATAAGATCTGTGTATTTCTTCATATAATAAAGAAGGCCTGTTTCTGCCAGCCCTTCTTGAAATTGATCCATTACTGCCTTAACTTTAATGAATAGATGAAACGTCAGCAATGTAGAAATTTTTTTTTTTTTTTTTTTTTGTCAATTATAGTTTTCAGAGACAGGGGCTTGGCATAGCCAGCTTCTGTCATGTGTACAATTGACTCTTCCTCTTGAAAAATCTCTCTTAATGAATCATTATTTTCAGCTACCAATACCTTGGATAAGGAAAGAGTGCACAGTACACATATTATAACAACTAGGATAATATACCTTATCCACAAAAACCCTTAAGCCACTGTCAGGAATATCTTGAGACGAAATTGTGATTGGAGACCACCTGTTGCAGCACAGGTACATATATACATGCGGATGGAAGAAAGGGAATCCTGGGCCTCCTTGTAGTACTGACATTCCAGCATAAAAACCAAGAATCTTATAGTCATCGACCTATAGCCATTTAATAGTAGACCACTGCAAATTAGTAAGCAAAGGTTTTGATCTACCCTGTATCTAGATGTATTCAATGCAAAAAAAGCCATGCTTGAAGTATGTAGAGTTGCTAGCTTCTTCAGCAAGAAGGCGAAAAAATTCTCTCCGGGACCCTCCAGTATGACAGCTCCTTCCCTAACAAAGGTCACCTGAAACAATATACATGTAAAGAAAACTCTAGAGGACAGCTGCAACTACATGTAAGTGTGAGAGTTCATTAGCATGCCATTGTGGGAACTGCAACAAACATTCACCTTCAACATTTTTTGGGGGCAAAACTTCTTTCGTCCTTCTCTAAGTGCATCCTGCACTACAAAGCTGCATCACACATCTATGTCCAGTTCATCTGTTGTTTGCAGTTGTCTTACAACCAAGTCCATTAGCGTCTCCAAAGTCTGTGGGAAACTATAGAGCAAAAATATATATTGGCATTAAATATCGATTAGAGGGTTCTCCTATACATCATCACATACATAAAAGAACTCACAGATTGACAGGTGAAAAGGGTGAAAATGATGGAGATTCTGGACTTGATGTGATAGTATAGTCCTCTGCATATCTATCCATATAATTTTCTTCTTCTTTAATATCATACACCATTAATATATATAGCTGACAAATATAGTAGACCTCCAGGAGGACGTTCTGAGGTTGAGGGAGGAGGACGTTCTGAGGTTGAGGGGGGTACACTGCAGTGGACATAGTGTACATGTGTAACTGCATATATGCAACAGGGGCATACCTGCTAGAGGAGAGTCCCGATTCATGTGGACATCAGGATGCACTACAATAAATGGAAATGATCTGTCAATTCATGTGTCTGTATAAAAACAAGTAGTGAGATGCAGAGCATCATACGTATAATGCTGGATTTTTCTCAGGTAAAACACACACACACACACACACACACACACGTTGCATGGTACCGTGATGGTAGGCCAGTACGTAACTACGTAAACTAATTATTGACCTCGTTGACCCCAACCACGTGCCTGTAGTAACAGCGGTCTCCTGCACCAAGCCACAGGTATATGTTGCATGAGTAAAGTGTATTTAGTACATCCTGGGTATTCCCCATAGCCAGTTAGTGTATACTCTCATGTACCTAAGTAACCTACTCACTATGAACATAAGAAAAACCGGCCTAAGAATCTCTCCTACCAACATAGAGTAACAACATATATAACTGTGATAAATTAGCATTTGAACACAAGTAGAAATGACAGAGACAGATCACACGACACCTAGGCTTACCACACTCCACTAAGGGAGTGGTCCCGCCTTCCTGGTAGCTGGGCACAGGTCGGGAGATTAAAGGGACACCTGTTGCCTCTGCTATGATCCAGTGAAGGAGCTCCCCTGACAACTGGTTTCCCACAAGCATACTCACAACAGAACATCTGATGACTACTCGTTTTTAGACACCGATTGTAGATACGTACACCTATCACGTGCCAATAGGAGGAATGGCACCGTGTTGCACGCGGTCACAGGGAGTAGGCCAGGTGGGTGCATGTGCGCAAGAATTCATACAGTGATACATGTGACCACAGATGGTGCCACCTTGTCCCCAGCATTCTCCTTTCTTTCCCTTACGAATTGTGCACACGTGCATGCGTGGGCCCAGCCCTCACAGCTGGACAGTCAGTCTCCTGCTGTGGGGGGGGGGTCTGCATACATAGCCGTGGGTGCACTGGTGGGTTGTGCAGGGTTGTGCCGGCCCGTGGGGTGGAATAGGAAATGGTTTCATGGATGTATGGGGGGCTGTATGTTGTGTGACGCTGACAAAAGCCATTCCAAATCTGAACTTATTTTTCCCTCCTTAAAAAAATATTCTCCCTCCCTGGCTTTTGATACCATCCATACCTAACACACACACACACACACACACATGCACACACAGAGGGAGAGGGAGAAGAGGAGGGCTAACCTCCAATGATTTTCCTTTCTTTGATGGCTTTGCTGTATTTCTTCGCAGAAATGATGGCAAACATAATTCATTTGACCTGTGTAGGAAAGTAATCCACACCTACTTATGTATGTAGGGTTTCAGCATTGACAATGTACCCCAATTTACTTAAAATTTCAAAACCTGTATAGGCTGAAGTTGGCTTTTCACAAGACAAACTACTCCCAGTAACCACTTCTTTGCGTTCTCTTAACTTCATCAATAGCTTTTTCTTGGAAAACTCACCTGTTGTTAGAGTTGGAGGTCGATGAAGAGGTCGATATAGTTGTTCTATTAATAGCAACCCCTCCGGTAGCGGTACACTCCGACCGTTGGTTAGTACTAGTAGATCTACCGTCAGCTTCATTTGAAGACTGACTAAGCGCCTGGGTCACTGCAGTTGCAACGGCGGAAGACAACTGTGCCACCTGGTTAGCCGACAGCTCAGCCATTGTGCATGAGAAGTTAACTGCGCATGCGCAAATTATCGGTTTTCGTGGTCGTGTATTTTATCGTCATTTATAAACCACGTGGTGGATTTACATATATCACGGTGTATTTATATATACCACCATCGATTTATAAATCGCACGCTCGATATACATATATCATGGTATATTTATAAATCGCGTGGTCGATTTACATATACCACCGTCAATATACATATAATATCACGGTGTATTTATATATACCACCTTCGATTTATAAATCGCACGGTCGATTTACATATACCACCGTCGATATACATATATCACGGTGTATTTATATATACCACCGTCGATTTATAAATCGCTTGATCGATTTACATATACCATGGCATACTTATAAATCGCGTGGTCAATTTACATATGTCACAGTCAGTATATAAATAGCATAACCTAATCAATATTGGAACAAGTGGCACACTCGTCCGACGCATCCTGTTTGACGGACAGCACAACTATATTAGTTATTTCAAACCTGCCTCTTCCTGTTTATAAATGACGTCATCCCTTTATAAACATGCCTGTCTGTATATAAATAGTATGGTCGATATTTAAATGTTGCGGGTATATATATACAGCGCAGGTGATATACAAATAATTATGGTAGTGAACGCTATTTTGGAACAGACGGGGCCTCATAAAATTCAGTAAGTCAGGAAGAAGTATCAGCAAATCCATTAAGTATGAAGGGAAAGGGTTAAACATAGAGTTTGAAGGAGCATGTGGAATGCATGCTAGAAAACGGAGGCACACAATTAAGCATGATGGAAAACCACTGGACCAATGGTTGATAGCAAATAAGCATACACAACGGGAAATGATGAGTGTCTCCATACGTCTCCGTACTCACGAACGCTACAGCTGTAAGCCTTTTCAGATATAGAATGGGAAGTTTCATACTTTCAAGAGAAAGGTGATGTTATTTTGATGGGTGATTTAAATGCACATGCAGGAGAGATGAATGATTGGATTGCATTAGACCAAACTGATAATTTACCTCTTCCCTATGACTATACTGTTGACACAGAAAACAGTGCCAGAAATTCTAAGGACAAGATTGTGAATGCCAGTGGTCAATTACTGATTGATGCATGTATAGCAACAGGAATGCGAATTGTGAATGGAAGGATTGGTACTGACAGAGGAGTTGGAATGATGACATGTACAACATACAGAGGAGAAAGTGTTGTGGATTAACTAATTCTGATTTTTTAAAGCATATCTGTGATTTTGAAGTTGGTGGACCTCACCTTTTTTCTGACCATTCCCCAATAACTTTTAAGTTAACCTGTCAACATACTATGGGAGATAAACAAAATACATGTACAGAGCCCACTGGTGGAGAAAGATGTGCCTACCTTAAGCTTAATATTACTATGATGGAGACATTTTTATGTGAAATTTCCAAAGGCCATCTTATACAGTCATTAGAAACTGCCTTAAGTCTTATGGACATCAACAGTTTTGCAAAAGTAATAGAAGATACAATCAAGAAAGTAGGATCTGATACAGGGGTGCTTAAGCAGACAAGCTGTTCCAGGTACATCTAAAACCAGAAGGCCAACAAATTGCTGGTTTGATGATGAGTGTAAGGCTCAGAAGAGAAAAGCAAACAATGCCTTAAAGCAATGGAAGGAGAATTTGACTAATTGTGTTTTAAAGGAGTACTTTTACAAGGAGAAACGTTTGTTAAGGAATTACTAGAAAGAAAAGGCGTGACTCACTGGAGAGAGCTAATATAGCTCTTTCAATATTAAGTTCTCAAAATCCACAGGAATTTTGGAAAACTATCAAAAGAAGAAAACATAACCATTTGCCATTACTACTGTTCAATGGATTAATCATTTTAAGAGTTTACACCAACTAAATCAAAGTAACCAAATTATTTTTCAACCAGTCTTAGAAGTGTATGATGAAATACTAGATGAGGAAATATCAATTGATGAAGTTAGTGATGTTTTAAGACAAATGAAGTGTGGTAAGGCACCAGGAAAGGATGGTATTACCAATGAGATATATAAATCTCTTCCATCACAGTTTTTACAAGTATTAGTAAAATTTTTCAATCAAATATTGGAAAGTGGGCGAATTCCTCAATGTTGGTGTACTGGCATTATTGTTCCAATACCAAAGAATGGAGACAATTTGGATGTTAATAATTACAGGGGAATTACCTTACTCCCAGTTATTGCCAAACTTCTGTTTGCCACTCTATCTAAAAGATTGTATGCCTGGGGTGAGTTACATAATATTATTCCAATTTGGATTTCAATCAAACCACAGCACAACTGATGCAATTTTTGTTTTGAATTCGTTGATCGAGTACACCAAAATTAAGCACCAAAAGCTATATTGTTGTTTTGTTGATTTTAGAAAGGCCTTTGATTCAGTACACCATCAATTGTTATGGCATAAGTTATCTTCTATTGGAGTGAGTACGAAATTATTGAAACTGTTAATAGACATAGAAATGCAAAATCTTGCATCCAGTTATGTGGAAAGTATACTGATAGTTTCATCTGTAATACTGGAGTCAGACAAGGGTGTCCTCTCAGTCCAATCTTGTTTACACTTTTCACAAGTGACTTATTAGATGAAATTAAGCAGTGTTATGGAGTTATGCTGGGGTCTAGGAAAGTAGCTGGGCTCATGTTTGCTGATGATCTCGTTCTGCTGGCAAATAATCAACAAGATTTGCAATCTTCTTTGAATTTTCTTTATGGGTACTGTTCAAAATGGGCCCTGACAGTCAATCATTCCAAAACAAAAGTATTGGTGTTTGGAGGTGTAAGTTCATTATGCCCTTTTATATGGTCATATAATGGGGATCCATTACAACAAGTGTTTTCCTACCGATACCTAGGAGTAATTTCACTAATACTGGCTCATTTACTTTAGCTGTCAAAACATTCTGTCAGAGTGCTTTAAAGGTATTAAATATGATTCGAGTACAGTCGAGGGAGAAGGGAGGATTCACACCAAATGTTATGTGCTTACTCTATTCAGCAATGGTGCAACCTATTTTAGAGTACAGTTGTGAAGTCTGGGGTGTTAAATATTTCCATGACATAGAAAAGGTCCTTTGGATTTTGTTTATCTCCCATAGTATGTTGACAGGTTAACTTAAAAGTTATTGGGGAATGGTCAGAAAAAAGGTGAGGTCCACCAACTTCAAAATCACAGATATGCTTTAAAAAATCAGAATTAGTTAATCCACAACACTTTCTCCTCTGTATGTTGTACATGTCATCATTCCAACTCCTCTGTCAGTACCAACCTTCCATTCACAATTCGCATTCCTGTTGCTATACATGCATCAATCAGTAATTGACCACTGGCATTCACAATCTTGTCCTTAGAATTTCTGGCACTGTTTTCTGTGTCAACAGTATAGTCATAGGGAAGAGGTAAATTATCAGTTTGGTCTAATGCAATCCAATCATTCATCTCTCCTGCATGTGCATTTAAATCACCCATCAAAATAAGGAAATGTTAGGTCTTCCTCCTAATGCATCTAGTATATGGTGAAACAGGAACATTCCCCCAATGGTTAAGAATCTACTACAGAATTATCAAGTATTTCATCACAATACATCTTAATGCACCACCCCTAGTCTCTGAAGCCCTAACATTATTAAAACATACCCCAAACAAGAAACACTACAACAAGTGAAATTATTATGAAGTACACATACAATCAAAGTCTCAATGCCAATGAAATAGTTCTGAAAGAAGTTAAGAGGAATTTGCAGGAATCATTTATTAATATTTGGAAAGAACAGCTGTGGGATGATAACAGAGTTAGTGGTGGAAATAAACTTCGAACTTATAGAACATTTAAAAAAGATTTTGCGTGGGAATATTATTTGACTAGAGTTACTAAGAGGAGTCATTTGGTGGCACTGGCAAAATTACGAACAAGCTGCCACAGTCTGGCCATAGAGACAGGGAGATACCACAAACCATCAATTCCTCCGGAATGCCATCAAACGTACACGCCATCGAACGTACATCCTGCAATAATGGAAGTGTTGATGATGAATATCATTTTATCACTGAATGTCAAGAATTGCAGCACTTCAGGAAATGCCTCTATGAAACAGCAGGGAAATACAATACACAATTCCACAACTTACCTAACAGGGACAAAATGTGTTATTTATTTGAAATTAGCAACACACCTACAATTAGAAAAGTAGCCTGGTTTGTATTTATGTCTTTTAATTATAGGAGGCATACCCCTTACTAAATACTAAATAGTTGTTGTTTTTGTTGTTGTTTTGACTAATGGCCACCTTGGGCTTTCTAAGTCATTAAAATTAATTATTATTATATAACAAGCTCTACGAGTGTTTCTCTACCATATAAGACCCTCAAAGTATATAAAATACATGGATACAATGACATACGGAAGACCACCACCCTTCAATTCTCTAACAAAATTAATATCTGGATTATATATCATCAAAAATATTCCCTACTCAACTGTATTAGTAGTTGAAGCACCGTATCGGAAACTTTTCTCTCCACTAAACTCATCATTATGGTAGTGTCTAAGTGCCATGTGAGTGGATTCTATTATGGTGTTTTCTGTCCCATGATCACATCTCACAATGCTAGGACAACCTATCATAACATAGCCACAAAATTATTTTGCTGTCATGAGTAACACTTACCGTAACACTTACCATTATTCTTCAATACAGCTAGGAGATAGCTCAATAAAACTACATGTGGATCATTGTTTGTTGTCTGGACATTCAGCCATATAATTTTACGGGAGTATCTATACATATAAGGCCAAGTCAGGTAGTATATTATATTTTGGGTTATATAATCATATACCCATCTATACAGCCATGAATTGCAAAGCCATATGGCTTCAGCTTATTGTAGCCATCCAAGTGCCATACAAAGTCTGGTCCCTATAAAGTGAGTATCATAATCTTGTTATGAGACAGAGTAGCTATTATATTACAACTTAACCTTATTTTGATAAATCCTCCGCTTCAGTCTGCGCCCCCTTCTCCTTTAGCTCCATCAGGGTCAAGTAGTGACATTAGCATCTGTACAGTCTGTCTGAAGGTGTGTAGATTTGCACTGATGTTCAGAAAGCCATCGAGGTATCATCTCAAGTGTTGCTGGTATAGTATTAAACATTAATGTAGGAAGAGTTGAAGGGATGTAATGGCAATGTTGGCTACCGGCAAATGTGGGTAATATTGCGACAAAATCATGGCTTAGTTGCTAAAAGGTATATATACACCATAATTGACTGAAGCACCTCTTCGATGTAGGCCAAGGTGTTTAGGTCTGCGTTTCAGCCAAGTCAACCTACGTACATCATTATGCAATATTATACGTCTTTACACAAACAAAACAGAAAAATAATGCATACCCAACTGCAACGTGGTGTATAATTTTTAAATACGCTAAGATTACTTCAATCTTCTTATACTGAAACCAGTACTTTCTTATGAGTCCTAGCATTAATTTAAATGCATAATGGTGTTTTAGAAATCATTTAACCATAGCTAAACCTACGATCAACTTCCGGATCATTTCTTGATAGAACATCTGCACACATACTGTTTTGGAAGTATATACACTAGTCTTATATAGCACATAATAGTTTATTTCAGTCAACAGTGGTCAACGTGCAAGTACCTCGCTAGCCTGAAGACTGGAACAACTCTGCATGCATGCATGCAAGTGCGCATTTACATGTGCACGTTAGCGCATGCGGCGTATCCCGTGGCGTTCATTGGCGCATCGACGTTGGCGCATCGACATCGTCCATTACGGAAGCCCAGAAGGGTCACCGACTTCCACTCTACACGACTTCCAATTTCCATCTTCCGACTTCCACTTTACAACCCACTTCCAATTTCTACTCTACCCGTCTAACCAACGCCTAATAGTTTAAAGCGATTGCCACCTACCGGAATGTTGCAATGCTACAAATACACGTTGCAAGGCCCTGCACGTACACTACAAATTCAGTACACTAACACGTTGCAAGGCCCTGCACGTACACTACAAATACAGTACACAAATATGTCTAAAATTCCAGTACAGGCGCATGATTAGGTAAAGGTAAACATCCTACATACTATATATTACATAGATGTCATATTGGTACGATCTGCGATGGGGCAGTGTATTTTAAAACGTGTGGTTTGCGTAAACGCTAACAACATTCAAGAAATTGATTCATCAGTACACTTCCTGTCACGATGCCAAGCCTTGCCACGTGTACGCCAGTTGCCCCTTAGCCGAAGTTTACTTGAGTGTCAGAGTGCTTTCAGAGGGTCTGTCTGGCGAGACTACAGAGTGATGTCTGGACGAACGCGCCTTGCTCTAAAACGAGAACTTCCCAAGACCACTTCCCAGACAAAGCACACCACACCTAGGGACTCCACAGTAAACTTACTTCCGAGTGCGTTAAAGAAATCAACACAACGCGGAGGTGCAGACGGAGAATCACCTGTGGAAGAATGCGCTTCTATGGATATTCCCACTCATGTAGATTGTAAGTTGAATGAAAAAAAGCTTTCAGTGAACTTGAACGTACATGTAATATCGTTCTTTCAGCACGTGATCGTAAACGACCGTTACAGCGTTCACAGGCAGTTAAAGAGAAAGTAAAAGTAAAGTTTACTGCTGATGCCAAGTCTCCTCGTGGTGCCCAAGGTGTTGAAAGTGAATCTTCAGTAGATTCTGAAGGTGCCCCCAAGCGTGCAGATGGTAAGCATTTCATACAGGATGGGGGGGGGGGCCTTGTGGGGACAGTCCAGTTGAAACTCCCAACAGGTTGGTCTAACAGGTGGTAATAGTATGGAGATGTTACTGATAAGGGTGCTAATAAAAATAGCATGGGTGGCATTTATTTGGGGGGGGGGGGGGGGGCAAGCCCCCTTTCTGAATCCGCTGTATGAAACCCTGTTTTAGCAATAAGACCTACTGTTTTCTAGCAATAGAAAAGTACATGAGATTGGCACGGAAGAAGGCTAAATCTACGCGTACCAAAAGATTGGATGAAGATGAACTGAATCAGACCGTTATGGTTAGCTCTTTGGTAGTGTGTATGGCAACTCCTGTTTCAATGGTACCTATCTAATATAGATTCCTGTAGGTAGAATGCACCACAGTGACAGGACCCAACTGGTATGACGGATCGGTCATTTATATCAATTAAGTGTGCATTTTGGAATGATATGACACAATGAAGTGCTCACTAAGTGCATCGATTACACGTGGAAAGGTAAACACGCGAAATACTACCTAAGTGATGGTTCCGGATGTAAGATACCTGATGAACAACTGATGCTAAGAATCGGTCAAAAGAGTGAGCTTGTCCCCTGGACTCTTGGGAATTATATGAAGGCATGCAACACCTATGCATCCAGGACTAGACTCTACTGTGTTTGTGTTGGTAAGAGTGAGAGTACTGGTCACTATGAAAACAATATTTTACCATATATTGTGCCCTGGCCTTAATATGGCTTTGACTCAGTTGCCCACTCCTGCAATGGTACTTCAGACTACTTGCATATATGTATTCTTTATCTCTTGCAGAGAATGCTCCCAATAGTCGTAGTACTAAAGATGCTGCTAAAGGTACAGTTTTGAGCATGAGATCCTAGCGGGGTGCTTAATATGTCCCTATTCGTTGTCATCCTGACTTCTGTTATGCACATGCATGCATAATCTTTGCACAATTTGCTAAGAGTTCTACAAAGCACTATCATGTTTTGTTGCTCACTCACACTGACCTTTAGGGAAAGCAGTATTACATGTATATACCTACAGATTCTACCCCAGACAATGTGTCCAAGGAAGGTAGTGATGACCATGCTGTTGAAGGTACTTTTTAACAATGTGTCCAAGGAAGGTAGTGATGACCATGCTGTTGAAGGTACTTTTTAACAATGTGCATATAGTTGTAGTATATCAAAGACAACGATATTACATTACAGTCTGAAGCTGTATTGTTTGTAGTGCTGCAATTCTCTCTCACATATAGACACTCTGCCAAATATTCCAGACGAGAAGGATGACCAAGGAACTGCAGGTGCATATTTTACCAAGGGAGGTTGACGATAATTAGTGTATTTCTACTCTAGGAACTGTTCAAGGAGATAAGCCTGGATGTGGGACAAGTATCATTGAAGTGGACTTTAATGGTATGCCAATGCATGGTTGTCTACAAGACCATAAGCGATCCCATGTATGATCTGTGCTAATCGACTAAATGTAAGACTATCACAGCTGTGGTTGATCATGTGTATTGTTAGCTTTTTGGATCCAAGTGGCAAGAAGATCTTTGTAGACACCCGTTACTAATTTACTAATATGTACGTTCTCTCCACAATAGAGCCAGAACCACCTGAGGTACATTTCAACATAAGATACATAGGGAAGTATTTCTCTGAGTATTCTGATGATGTGGGTTTTAAGAGCATGGGCCAAGATGTAATCTTGAGCCACCACCTACATGATGATGATGACAAAATGTATGAAGTGCAATGCTCACTAGCTCAGAGTGATACTTGCCGGCTCTTCAGTGACAACCCCTTACAGATGGGCTACTTTCTAGACAGCAATTCAGGTATGGAATATATCATGTAATTTTGCATTCGTGTGGTTCACAAAATATATCTGTATACTTGACCTGTTATGCCCACTTTAATATTAGGAAAGGACTACTTGATCGCTTTTATTGATCACCTGGACACTAAGACTGGGGATGTCATTTACAAAAAGCCCACAGAAGGTGAATACATACATAATCAAGTCATGTTTAATTACCAGCATAGCAAGCTTATCTAGCTGTGATTTTTATCAGGTGTCTGTATTTGATTGCACTATGTCCAAGCCTATTATAGACATGTCTGTGGCATGCACTAGGTGGTCCTCTCCCTGTCTACTGATGAAGAGAAGCATCATGCCTTTACATGCTGTATAAACAATTACATAATTAAATGAGCAGTTTTACCACATACAAATGCAGTAGCCATGCTTCAAGCTCATGGAACCCTTTCAACTTAGGAAGCTGTTGTATTTTGTGGAGTGGTTGCTGGACTTCCAAACTTGATGATATGGTAGTGATGGCTAGTCCAGCCCTTAATGGATATCATTCAGTGGTATCATATTGCTGGAGTGTCAACGGATATATCTGTAGAGGTGAAGACACCCCAGTACTCTATGCCTCCAGAGATGGTCTTTATTTGTGTCGAGTGTTTAGTGATGAACTTAATATCAACATGAACAGCAACTTCCTTGTACAAAGTAAGTAGTATGTAACATGTGGATATAGTATGACGGTTGAACTGGGAGATGGTCTACATCTTGCAGGGATAAATGGTGAGCTGAGTGCTAGAAAGTGTGAACGAGACATCCCAGATGGCAAAAATTGTGATTCAATTAAAGAGATATCTTGTAAGAGCACAGTTTCAGTTCCAGAAGTAGAGACTAACGAGGGAGAGGAATGTAAAAAGGATACACCTACCAGTGAGTGTGTAAAGGCATCTACGACTTTGTCGTTTTTGTGATTAAACATTGGGGCAGCAAAAATTGTTCTGTTCAAGGAGATACCTAATAATTAACCCTCGGCGCGCATGCGCAGGAGGGTTACTGTAGTTGGGTCTGTTGTGTCTGTCTGTCTGTCTGTCTGTTAAGTCACATCTCACTTCTGGAGCGTCTGTTCGTCCTGAAAATACTGTTGTGTACTCAGCGGGTCAAAAAATTTGTGGAGTTTTCTTTGCGTTCAAGAGTTATGGCGTGAAACGCAAGCTAAAGAGCCAATATGCTAATTAGATCTAGCCTACTCTGGCTTACCCGCGATCAGGTATTCCTGCTCGATGTGCAGCAAAGCACCAGCGGTTACTGCATGAGGGAGTACAAGCATGGATACTGCTCCGGTCAAAGCAATAGCACTTCCAGCAGTGTACAGAGCCAACCTTGAGTTTCAATCGCACGTGGCTTTCCAGCATTCGCCGAGGGTTCTGCACTTTAGTGCATTCATTTATACATGATCTGTGTGCTGTTCAGTTAGGTAATCTGTATATCATTGTAGTCAGGTAGGTAACGTGTACACAACTTGTTTTCCACTCTAGCTCAAGTTCAGCCTTCCACTCACCCTACTTTCAAGCGACAAGATGTTGTTCATTTGAAAAAGTCCCTAGCCCATCCTAATGGTATATTTTACTTCATTTGCATGCAATGTGTAATGAATGTCTCATTTTTATTACATTAGAGCTGCTAATTCTTAATGAAATTGGGAGAGGAGCTTTTGGATGTGTGATGAAAGCAATATGGCGTGGATGTGTAGTAGCAGCCAAAGAAATACCCACAGCTGGAAACAACAGGATTTTAGCTAACGAGCTGGCTGTGTATAGGTATGGAAGTGACTAGAATATGGCAACCACCTAATAGCAAGTGGCTACAAATGTATTTTCCTTTAGGGAGCTTAACCACTTATCTCTACTTGGTACTATCACTAAACCACATTCACTGGTGCTCATTATGAATTATGTGGAGGGGCAAACACTTCATAAGGTCATATTTGGTGCTGGAGTTCAGGTTTGTTATCTTATTGAATGCAATTCTTTTGTGAGTTTTCTTTTTTTTTGCAGCTTACTTTTGAAGATAAAGTTCATGTAAGCAGACAAATCTGCCAAGCTATGGTGTTCATGCACACGGCCAGCCCACCAACTGTGCATCTAGATATGAAACCAGAAAATATCTTAATAATCATTGATTAACATACTGTAGCATTTTAATACATATAGTGTGAGGATAATGTTTCTCTTTGTCCACAACTGCAGGTAGAAGACAAAAGCCTCCATACATATGCGGCTGATTTTGGTTTAGGAAAAGTATTGATGGAAACACGTGCATTAGGAACTGCAACTAAAATTGCAGGAACACCAGGGTTTCAGGCCCCTGAGAAACTAAGAGGGGAAGCATTGACAACTGCTGTTGACGTGTATTCTCTGGGAGGAGTACTCACTGAACTGTTCAGTGGAAAACCCCTCTATGACAAAATGGATGCACACACCATTATATGCAAAGTTGCTGTGCAGAATATCATGCCCGGTTACAGTGATGTACCAGATTGTCTCTTTCCCATTGTGCAACAATGTCTGTGTCCTCTTGAGGACCAAGTATCATCTATTCATCTTCTGGAAATGTTGTTGAACATTTAATCTTACAATCATGTCTTCCTGACCAAAACATTTTCTATATATCACTTATTGTTTCATCACTTATCATTTCATCACTTATACCGCCGACTTCTGAGCTCATGATTCACTTATATGAGTTGCTCTTTGTCCAATCATGACATTATACACTGAGTATTAATTATGTATTGAAAATAATTACAGTTCAAGACAGTGCATGTGCTAGCTAATATATAACTTCCATGAAATGGTGAAGTGCAGCTACCTAAGAATGTTCACAAGATCCATGTAGAGTTCCAATGCATCATCACAGTTCTCAGGAAGAGACCATCCATTCTCCCTCAACAAAATTTCCGCTACATCAAGGAATTCCAGTGGCACAGGTACGGGTTTCTCTGCTGTGTATTGTGTGCAAAATTGAATGTCACAATTGTCTGCTGCACATGTACAAGGGCGATAACCTGTCAATATCAGTAATTATAACTACATAACTGCACACAGCAGATGTCAAAATTAATGATGTAGCAGCAGTTGTCCGAAAATTTATGCTGACTTAATCTCCCAGCATGTAGGCTCTTTAATGTAATAAGGTACATGCTACAGCTAGTGGCCACAATAAATAGACATACACCTCTCAATTCAGGAAGGTAGAAAAGTTCATCAGGAATACCACTGACTCTACGTGCCCTGTCAGCCCTTATCCTGTGCACATTCCACATATCACGAATGTCATTACGTTCCTCTTGCAGTACATCCATGAATGCAAAGCGAATACAATCCCTATAAGGATGAATATAGGAACTCACAAATCAGTAGACAACTTACAAATGAATCGGGTTTGTTTCATCAAAGTAGCCATTTCCTTTCAAAGCCTAAAATTGAGGTATTCAAAAGATGGGATGAGGCTTTCACCTCATGTGCTTTCTTTTATACTTATGACCCATCACTAACTGGCACAAAAGCTACACATATGGACACACAGCACAGGCTACATAAGTAAATGGCAGATTATGTACTTGGAAAAAATCTATCCACCAATCCGTAAACCATCTTCGCAACTGACTCCACCAGGCTTCTATACGCTGAAATGAAAGCATAACGGATCATATACAGCATTTTCTAACAACACTTAAATACAAGATGTTCTTTTTCTGAAGTGTGACACAATGTATACCTAACCTGATTACTTGCAGACCTCCCATACTGGAAACTGCTATCTGCATTTGGTTCATGCCGACGTAGAAATGGTTGCAAATAGGCAACCCTAGCATTCTCAGTCCCTCTATCTGCATGAATGATTCTGGGGCATCCTGGAGTGAAAAACTGTTGCTATATTGATGGGTCAAACTAAATACATAAAGTGCAAAAACATTTTCACTAAAATGTTGAAGGATGTAGGGATGGAAGTGCCAAAAAGTATAGAAACAAGGTCAAAGTACACCATGCATGCAGACAAAGGCAGGGGACGATAGCATGCAACATAACATGCGTAACCCCTTTTAGAATTTACAGATGTAGGGATATGGAGTTACGCATGTTATGTTGCATGCTATCGTCCCCTGCCTTTGTCTGCATGCATGGTGTACTTTGACCTTGTTTCT
The DNA here is from genome assembly GCA_963970385.1 of Theonella swinhoei. Classification (NCBI taxonomy): domain Eukaryota; kingdom Metazoa; phylum Porifera; class Demospongiae; order Tetractinellida; family Theonellidae; genus Theonella; species Theonella swinhoei. The sequence continues at coordinate 2,422,640 of OZ019961.1, read as the reverse complement.
ATACTTTTTGGCACTTCCATCCCTACATCCTTCAACATTTTAGTGAAAATGTTTTTACACTTGTTTCACTGGTTTTTTTAGTTGTGTAGCAATACATATAAACCTACTGACTTTCGTGCAGAGTTCTACCTCCCTTCCATACCTATAAGCAGGATATCTAGCAATTGTCAGTGACTCCTACAACATGTCTTGTACGAATATTGCCTACTGAGTACAACAGCGGGTCCAGTTGCCTGCAACAGTAAAGAAACGGAGCAACGTAGCCAAAAAAGACAACACAGCGCTCAAAACAGCGGCAGCTCGACGGACACAAAGCCTACATCAGTAGTGCACAAAACTAACTTCACGTGTTTGGCACGTGAGCAAACATGAAAATGGCGTCTAAAACTAACACTTGTAAGGTTGCAGACCTGGAGTTTGACGGCTTTGGGAGAAGGTATGTAGATTTTGTGCATCAAGGATCATGTATGCTCCAGTATAAATGATTTTCGTGAAAGAATTAGAGCGATTACTAACCCCAGTTTCGCGGTAGGCCGTTTGAACTGAATTAGAAAGAAGAAGAAGAAGAAGATGATGAACAATCCGGGTGTTTACAAATTTCCGAGATTCACTGTAGCTGTATATTTTACGTACTTTGAGAGTATTATAGTGTATAGAAGCACTCACAGAGCATGTAGTTTGTCTGAAAAGGCTTAAAACATCCGCGTTCGGGAGTTCTGAGCCGTTACTTTTGTTAAGGCTAATGGGCGTGTCGGCGCCATCCCTACATATAGAGTCTACCGACTCTATGATACATACCATACTTCTCCACAGCATCCAAGTAATACCCAGCAATAACAGATGAACTATTGTTTGTTGAGGATACTTCTAACCATATAATTTTCCTTGAGAAACTAAATATGTTAACATATATTATTTAGACATAACAAGCATATTAAAAATTCCACACACCCATCAATGCATCCATGTATTCCAAAGCCATATGTTTTCAATTTGTCCATACCATCCATGTGCCAACAGTAGTTGGGGCCCTATAGGTAATGGTATAATGTCTACTTCACTATGAATCCGTAAATGCTATACTTTCAACCAGTAGTTCCTCCTCACAAGTCGCTGTCGACATCTTTGCTCTACTCCAATGGGATCTACTGCTAGCAACATGGTCCTCACAACTTCCCTAATGAAACTACATACTTAATAGTGTGCTTCTCAAGATGCAATATGAATATGGTACCTTGGAATTCTTACACCATATCGTCTCCTAAGCCTTTGGTGCATTGCACGGTAACCTAGGAGTGATCCAGCACCTCTTAGTTCAGTCTGTATATGTAACTTGGGAAAGTATAATTTTTAATAAATAACCAGGCTTCTTACCAGTATATAGTTACACACATCCCTTAAGCTGGTGTACTTCCGAAGAGTTCTCTTCAGGGTACTCACTGAGATATACATACCATGAATGGCAATAAAAAAAAACACAAAATCAAGCTGTTTGAGAAGCCTTGCTCAAAGTAGAATCTAATAGCCCTATCACACAGCAAACGACGTCGAGGGCCAATACAATCCCCATACGTGCAGCAAAGTAAGAAAGCTATTACAGCCAAATATGACCTGGAAGCCATCTTAGTAGCCACGAGAATACAGCCAGACCTACCAGCCATCTTGGTAGCCACGAGATAAGCTACTGAGCATGCGCAGTTGGTTAGATGGGTAGAGTGGAAATTGGAAGTGGGTTGTAAAGTGGAAGTCGGAAGATGGAGAGTGGAAGTCGGTGACCCTTCTGGGCTTCCGTAGTCCATAGACGCATCGACGTCGTCCATAGACGCATCGACATCGTCCATAGGCGCATCGACATCATCACATCGCGCGACCTTCAGGGCCACCGCATCTGTCTGTGTGTGTGTGTGTCTGTTCAGTCAAATCTCACCTCTGGAGCGTCTGTTCGTCCTGAAAATACTGCCGTGTACTCAGCGGGCAATGGAGGTCAAAAAATGTGGGGTTTTCTCTGAAACCGCTCCGTTCAAAAGTTATGGCGTCATTTGCTTACCCGTGACATCCTACGAAGTACTGCAGCGACATTCCGCGTACTTTTTCGCGGGAGTGCCTTCTAAGGGTTCTAAAAAGGCTAACAATAGGCTAAACACTACCTGGAATACGACTCGATAGTAAGGCAGCGGGCTTCTTTCTCTTTAGTCTCCGTCTTTGACTAAAGGTCTTCCGTATACTTCCCGTTACACGTAAGTTTCTATAGCGCCTGCGCGTTCGAGAATTCGTGCATGCGGTATTATATACGCTCAGGTCTAACTCATGATCATGGCGCCGAGGGTTCTGGCATTCATTGATTGCATATTTGTCATGTGACTACTGAATCTGGAACAGCTTTTTGACGTAATGTTACGTCTTCATTGGTGTGATGTTGCAAAATGGATTTTGACACATTTGGCTTGCCATACTACCGACTCTATGATATATATAGAAAATCACATGTTCACATCACTAGGAGGGCTCGCTACGCTCGCCAATTTCGCGACTCGACCTTTTCTCCATTTCCTCATTTCCCATTTCTCATTTCTTCGTTATTACCACCACTTGTGTTTAAACTGCCCATTAGACTCACCTTTGAAATATGCACTCTGCATTGTACAATTAACGCTCACCACCTGTCTCTCCCAGTAATACCCAGCAAAGTTCAGTGAGTGCATATTACTACTCTGAAATAGATGAACTACTTGTGTGTGTTCAAGAGATTGCCTCACAATGGGAACGCCATATTGATGAGCAACTTCTTATGCATGCCGCTACTTCATATTGCGCTCCACATGAAAATGTTGCTCATGTTGGACGACCGAAGTTCCATATAACAAGGGAACAACTTCAGTACCTGGCCTCCATGTCTTTCTCTTGGAGTCACATAGCAGGAATGCTGGGTGTATCACGGAGTACCCCCTACCACAGAATATCAATTGGTGGACTATGCAAGGGAGCATTAGTGTGGGTGGGTATCATAATCATTATCCATTATTGTGACGTCATATCCAATCCATTTCGTTGCGGGCATGCAGCCGTTACTGCCCGTTAGTCTCTTCGGTCGAGCAAGCATACAGTCAAGAAAGCCACACCCCTCACCACTGCAATTTGGAGGTGTGGCTTCTGTAATAAAAACATGACATCACAATAATAGGCCTTTACTGCGGCCCAGCTGAGTGCATGCGGGCGGATGACCAGAAACACATTTACAAATAATGGTCGCCTTAGCTCTGAAGTAAGTTTTTCTTATTATCCCAACCATACAACTCCACTACCTAAATTACCCATAGCTCTACATTTCTTTCCATTTTCATGCTTGTACATGTATCATTGTCAGTGTTGGTATATGATGTTAAGTAAACGACGGAGGCCATGTCATATGTACATACAGTAAGTCTTCTACCATTCCTTACCTTATTTCAAGACCTTTAAGTTCAAAGGTTACAGAATCAAATAGGGGAGAGTAAGTCACATTGTATATGTAGTACTTGGCTCATCCCTGCCAGATATATATTATGACACAAGTGTTGTGCTTTCCTCAACAGATGGGCATCATAATCTTGTCAGGTGGCACTTAGTAACCCACTGTGCTATTGATGGGTATAGCAGAATGGTGTTTTTTCAAGCAATAACAGGGCCAGTGAGTGATATGTTGCATAGTGAGTTTGTTCAGGTACTGGGTAGCTTGCTTTCTTTCCATTCCACTTCTCCTTTGATAACATGGTTGATAGACTCAGTACTATTAGTGGAGAATAACCAATCAGAATCAGCACCAGCCTGAACCCGTATTGATGGGAGGGCACACTTGATAATATCTTCTGCCTTGAACTTTCAAAACCAAGAATGGAATTCAGGGCTTTTACTGCCACTACTGCAGCTTCTCTCAAGGTTGCTCCATCGACACATGAGTCTACCCAAAGCTGTTCAAAAGGCTGACTCTGTTTTGGAATCTACCAAACCTGCTTTGAAGTGGCTGCTGACCTTCTTGCCAAATATGTCGCCCAAGAAGGGTAGAGCAGACTTCGCTATCTTCGCATGTAGGCTTCGAAGTTTGTCCTTGATATTCTGGCGCATGTGATTCATGCATCGCAGTTGTGCAGCATTAGGGAAGCATACACTGAATGCCTTGATAAGTTCAGGCTCACCGTCTGTACCAAATGCTTTCATTTTGGGATTGAGTCGAATCAGAATAGAGGCGAAATAATGAAAGGGTTGGAACTTTTTTGTCTGGTGTACCAAAACAGGACCAGTGATTTCCATTCTTTGTTTTCACCAATAAGTTGTGATAAGTGATTGGGGTTACGTAAAACGGCCCTAGGTTGAAGGTGGGATCAATTGACAAAACTGAAGAAGGGGTTCCTAGGCAGAAGCGCTCCAAGTCACAAAGCTGCTGGTCCGTAGCTAGAACACACATTGGTTCAGGGGCTGCTTCAACAGACCCAACAAAAGCATTAGTGAAAGATGTGTCTTTGCACATATGCATTACCTGGGCAAGGGTATCTTGCTTGTAGTCACGTAGAGAAGCTCCTTCAACACAAGTTATGTGAGCCTTCTCTGCATTTTAAATCTGCTGTTGGTCTCGGGGTAGCTCACATCCCGACTTTGCTTTCATCACCCCTCCTTGCATGTTCTTAATATCTCTCAACACTTTCAATGGCCGCTTGTTCTCTTCCATGCCTTTCTTCACGAACTTTAGAGTACTTGGTTTTGTTCTCTTGAAAGAGGTGTCTCTCTTAGTTGTGTTCCCATGTGGCTTGATATCAATGGAATGCTCTTTGTGGTCATTCCATACTGCACAAATGCTAAGTGTTGCAAGTAATCTGTTAAAAACATACCTTCAACAACTTTACACTACAGGTGCTATTAGACAGACACTAAAGTGTACATGCATGGTACATGAATAATAGAGAGTTACCCTTTATTCACAGTGGTAATAATCCTGGTGAAGTCAGGAGAAGACGAGTGGCGATAGTAGACCCTTGTTACCTTGTAGTGAATGTGAGCCTAGCTTACTCCTCTTGTACACACTAGTGGTGGATCCATTCCTATGAATGCTCACATAAGTCACTGGAGAACCCTTATGATCCCACACTCCATTCTCATCAGCTCTGATATCCATTGCATCAGCCAGTGAGTGAAGGTCAACCAAGAATGAAGCATTGTGATATACTTGCACTGGTTGGGTTGAGCACACTTCCCGTTTCCCATTGGCCACAGATGAATCAGTGTCTAAGTTCAGCTTTGTTAGGGTCTCAATGGAATAATGCTCCCTTGTTGTGGATTTATTGACAGCATCTTGTTGCCATTGTAGTATTCACACCTGCACAGATTAGACAAGTGTATATACCCAACCACAATGCCAGGTCGCAGACCACAGAGGGGCCATTTGTCGAGAGTATATACATGTATATATATGGTGACCTTCACATATGCATTATACATTTGTGTATCACGAGTTGCCCCTGTGAGATTTGTACTGTGCATGTGTTCATCTGCATGTCTTTGTCTTGGTTCTTTTGTGAGCTCTCGGGCGAGAGTGCGCCTTACCTGCATCGCATTGGTAGCAGCTGATACAGACTTTAAGGAACATTACATGGTGGCAGGGGTGGGATGGGGTCCCTCGTCGACACGCTGTTACCAGATCCACGATGACAGCTGCTGGAAATTATACGCAACCACCTCCACCACCACTTGGAGATACACGACACACAGGCTACGGAGAAATGCGGAGAAAATATTCAGGAGGGCCTAGGAAAACTACTCGCTGGCTACCGGGTTTAATGAAAAGTCGGAGGTGGTCCAGGTAGCGACCTTACTGACTGTCACTGGAGAAGAAGTGCGAAGTCTACTCCACCTTCTTGGGATTGGAGAGCGCTGGTGATGACAAGAAGATAGAGCCCGTCCTGACGACCACTACTGCGTACCGCAGAAGAACATTCCGTTCCAACGATATTGTTTCAACCGCTGTTGCCAAGAGCCAGGAGAGAGTTATGATCAGTATTGTACAGCACTGCGCAAAAGTTGTATATTTGAGGCTATCACCCCAGATGAAATTCTCAGGGATTGCCTTGTCTTTGGGATCCGAGATAGCAAGACACGAGAGCAACTACTACGAGAACCTACACTCACGCTCAGGTGTACGGATGAAGTATGCCATGCGACAGAGAGTATGACAATGCAGTTGAAGCTTGTTGTGTCACAGGGTGCTGAGACCAGACTTTCTCCAACTGCACCCCCTACGATCACCTGAGAATGCCACAACTGTGGCAGGAAACGCAGTTTCCAAAGGAGGGAACTCTGTCCGGCCTTTGGGAAGACCTGTAGAAAGTGCCACAAACCCAACCATTTTGCCATAAAATGTAGAGGCCCCAGAGCGGCAGCCAGGGTATGATCAGTTGACCCAGCACAGGACCCAGAGAGCTCTGAAGAGACATTTCTGCTGCAGCTAACAGTGAAGGTCTTGGACGATTCACAGCTTGTCACCCTATGTCTGGAATCTGGAAGTCACATCCGCTTTCAAGCGGACACCCGGGCACAGTGCAATGTCATCCCAGTGAACATCTACAAACGAGCAACTGGGGATGTCAGTCTTAGTAAAGTCATGCCCACAAAGAAAGCATATGGGAGCCCTACACTACCAGTGGTTGGCACAGTTCTACTAAGAGTATGGAGGGGAGATTACCGGTGCTGTTTGGACTGCAAACTAGTGGATTGTGAAGGTGTCCGCCCCCTACTGGGATGTAAGGCATGCCTGGGAATGAACATCATTACATACCACATACCTGGACAACAACAAACTGATCACTGGTGATGCTCCTGTATATGCACTTTAAACCACTGGGTCCGTATCTGTGTCACAACTCATCAACCGCCACCCTAAGGTGTTTGGCCCTGGATTGGGCTCTTAAAGGGCAATTACTCCATAGTACTGAACAACAGGTTCCCCCAGTACAGCATCCACCTTGACGTGTTCCAGTGCCATTTAGGGAGGTTCTGAAGGAGACACTTGATGATCTGGTGCAGCAAAACATCATTGCAATGGTACAGGAGCCTACACCATAGATAAGTTCCATGGTTGTAGTCCCCAAAAAGGGTGGGAAACTGTGTATTTGCTCGAGACTTGAACAAAGCTATTCGTAGAGAGCACTACCCACTCCCAACCATTGAAGACGTTGCCACCCGACTGTATGGAGCCAAAATGTTTACCATGCTAGCTAGAAGTACGCAAGGGCTTCTGGCACATGGAGCTGAATGACGAATCTATATTCCCACCACATTCAACACTCCGTTTCGAAGATATCGGTGCCCTTTGGTATTTGCTCTGCACCGGAGGTGTTTCACAGACGAATGCACCAACTCATTGACGGTCTCCGTGGAGTCGAAGTCATAGCTAACGACTTTGTTGTGTTTGGCTTTGGGGACACAGAGGAGAGTGCAGTCCAGGACCACGATCAGAACCTTCAGAGTTTCCTCCAGAGATGTGCGGTTAGAGGCATCAAGCTCAACCACAGCAATATTGCTCTACGACAGAAGACAGTACCATTCATTGGCCATGTAGCCACAGGTAAGGCCCTTTGTGTGGATCCAGCCAAGGTACAGCCACAGGAAAAAGCATTGGAGGACCTGAAGAAAGCGATTGTAAGCACACCTATCCTGTGATACTACAACATGGAGGAGGCTGTAACATTGCAGTGTGATGCGTCAGATTGAAAAAGAGCTTCTTGCTATTGTGTTTGCATGTGATCGTTTTGATGCCTATCTCTATGGCAGGAAGGTGGTGCATGTGGAGTCTGATCACCAGCCACTGGAACTAATCATGCGCAAGTCCCTCAATGTCACACCGAAGCGACTGCAGCGCATATTGCTACACCTCCAGAAGTATTCTCTGAATGTGTATTACAAGAAAGGCAACCAAATGCACTTGGCTGATACATTGAGTCGTGCATAAATCCCTGAGTCATGCATAAATCCCTGCAGTCGATAACAATTTAGAGGTACAGGAGTTGGAAGAGATCAATCACACTCTCTCTAGCACCGTAGCCGTAGCAAGCGGTCTGGCCAGTCTGGTTTTGGCCGGACCAGTTTTAACGATCACTTTCACGCCTGCACATGCGCAAGTGATCAAATGTTCAGGGTTAACATGTAGTCTAGGTGTATGCCGCGCTGGCCTGAGAGATACATCGATTAACTGGTACAATCAACAGCTGCAGCGATACGACACGCGATTGCTGCCCCCAACATTACAGGAGGTGTGGTTAGGCGGGGCTTAGACCACACCCATCGACTGGACCACTTCAAAAGTGCTTGCTACGGCCCTGAGCACTGACCCCAACCGATACTCAGCAGCTCCAACATGCATCAGCACAGGACTCTGTACTGCAAGAGCTCGGCAGGGTCAAACAGCAAGGGTAGCCTTCTAACAAACTGAACTGCCAGATGCCGTGCGCCCCTACTTTGATGTCCGGGATGAACTGACTGTACAAGATCACCTTGTTTTTAGGGGGGCTGTGGTGGTCATCCTGGCTGCACTGCGTAATGTCATGCGACACATATACTGATTGAAAGCTGCATCAGGAGAGCACAAGAGTTGATGTACTGGCCACGAATAAACAGTACATCTCAAAGTTTGACATATGCTTGGCACATCAAAATTCCCCACAGGAGACAATCATGGCGCATGAGATAATTGCCAAAGTGGGAGCTGACCTATGTGATCTGAACAGGAGAACTCTACTAGTTGTCTGTGACTGCTTTAGTGGTTTGATAGAAGTAGAGGGTCAACAACCACTAGTGCCGTCAGCAAAGCTCTGAAAGTTATGTTCACACAGTATGGGGTTCCCAACATTTTAGTAACAGACAATGGACCACAGTTTGCATCGGACAAATTTGTGGCATTTGCCAAAACATGGTGTTTCCAACATACGACGTCATCCCAACACTATCCACAATCCAATGGCAAAGCAGAAAATTCAGTGAAAACAGTAAAGCGTTTGTTTATCAAGTGTCAGGAAGCTCGACAATCAGAATATCAGGCACTGTTAGACTGGCCGAATACATCGACAGAAGGTATGGGTACCAGCCCAGCCCAGAGATTTCTAGGAAGGCACTGTAGGACATTGCTGCCGATCACAGACATGATGTTGGAACCAGCGTATGACACTACAGGCAAGCTTGCGATCTGCCACCTATAGCTGTTGGAGAGACTGTGAGGATGAAGCTGCCAGGAAAAAACACTGGACCCCTGGTGTATGCACATTAACTATATCAACCAAAAAAATGGACAGTATGTGTATGCACATGTATGATGTGTTAATATAGCAAGAAGGGAAATGTTGCGAGTATATAATTGTATATATATGGTGACCTTTACGTATGCATTTTGTATGTAATTTGTGTATCACGAGATGTATGGTTAGACAATTTGCCCCTGTGAGATTTTGTACGTACGTGTTCATCTGCATGACTGGAATATCTTTCCGTTACTGTATCTTACTAACAAAAGCTCCCCTAAATGTGGAAAGTGGTATGATGGTAAAATGTATGATCAATGTTCTGAAAATCTCTTTAAACAATGTAAATCTCGTAATATAAGCCTCAGGCAAGGATTACTGTATCTGACTAACAATAGCTCCCCGAAATTAGTATGGTGGTAAAGCGTAATATACCTATGAACAATGTTGGGGTCTTTGTACTCTGGACTCTGGACTGGACCATGGACTGGACTGTGGACTGGACTATGGATAGAGTTTTGCGCAGTGGCTAGCAGTTGTTCACACTCTGATTGCTTCCCAGCAGAGCCAGTCTCTCGATGTGTGAAGGAACTGTACATTTGTTATGGATGATGTACTCTCTAGTGACAGTGAGTCGGTTTTGAAGCGGCCCCCTCTCCTGTCTACTCTCCTATAGATAGTGAGGATGATGTGGTCTTGCAGATAGACGCATGAGTGCTGACCACGTATATACAGCAGTGTTCTTTGTACGCTGTTAGTGTTGTAAAATGATCTGTGACGTTCAGCATATTCAGTCTTCCTTTGATCTAGAAACCATTAGTGTCCTTGCAATTGCTTGTTTAACCCCAGTTGTCTTGTGTGCGTACTTCACACATCCATCTACTACACTGTACCCTCTCCTACTGTAAGCTGTAGATCTCTATAGGTTGTGCAACACGTGCGCATTGACAGCATACTTGTCAGCTCCCGCTTTCAACACTCCGTGAGGTGCTGGTACAACGTCCCTATGCTACACTGAAGAGGATGAGACTTCTAGTCCAGTCCACAGTCCAGTCCATGGTCCAGTTCAGAGTCCAAAGTCCACGTTCCGGGAGATAGTATATAACCATCCGGGTGGCGGATAGTATATCCTTAGTATATTTTATCCCACATCAGGATATTTTATCCACATGGTAATCAAGATGATACCCAGTCCAGCAGTCCGGCAGTCGGTCAGTGCTCATTGAACGGTGGCTATGGGATGTACAGTCAAGGAAAGATATATAGAGCTGACTACATTTGTGGTTGGTCTGCATCAACACATCTATCAATCAGAAACATGGACTTCGGTTTCCAAATGCATGGGACACCACACACTTTTAATAATCGATCCTACAATCAAATTAATAAGCGATGTTGGTAATCGATCTTGTAATCGATATCGTAAGCCATTTATTCATGGTTTATCCTCGAAAGCACCTGGCCTCTAGACCTTCGCACATGGTCATGTATGTATTCAACGTCATGCACTCGCTCTCTTTGTGATGGCTTCAAACCAGTCACTTTCTACTTCTGAAGAAGAGAAATCCAAGGAATTTTAAGTTCTATTTTGAGCCCAGAGCAAATTGCACTATAGTGCAGAACCCTCGGCGTCCGGATGTGCATGGATTCTTGAAAGCGCACACACTAGATCTAATTATGTTCAGATAGCTTTCCAGTAAACCGTGGTGTCAAGCAGGGACCAGTCCTCTCACCCACTCTCTTCATTGCAGTGATGGATTCTTTTCTGAGTCTTCTTGAGAGCTCCAGACAGGGGCTAACACAGCCTGAATGTGGGAAACTCTGCACATGCCGATAATCTCAGAGCTGCCAGCATAGGCATGACTGCAGCACAAACGCAAGGCAACCTAATAAATGCATTCTGCAAAGCAAACTCTCTGAAGCTAAATGCAAACAAAACAGAAGTTATGATGTTCACTAAGGGAAGCAATATGGATGTGCTTTAGAAATGGCGGGTGGCATTATGACTTATCCCCTGTGAAATCAGTGTATACATAAAGCCCGCTGTGCATTTTTTGCATTGGGGTCTATTGGGGCTAACAGTTAATTCCTTGTAGCCTTTTTGAAACCTTTGTTGTGCCAATTATGCTCTATGGATGCGAAACATGGATACTCTCTGAACCTCACCTACATACCCTTGAATAATTTCAAGCTGAGATTGGAAAGCGTATCCTGGGAATCTCCAAGTACCACTCTAACACTTATTGGACTGCAGCTATGTCTCAAAAATCCCTCCCAAGCATGCTCAATAGTGCATGATGCAAAATACATCTTTGAAAAAGATGGATTTGCACTTTGCAAGACTCTAAGATCTCACTCCTCACTTGCTGTAGTCTCAGCTACTGATGGGATTGCCTCACGCTGGAATAGTATATGGGACGAAGCACTCGAGTATGGTGTTCGGGGCACAAGCCTCATGCAGGGCCTCTTTGGAGCACTAGCCAAACCGACTTTCGGAGACAGAGCATGCCCTCACGGTAATACTATCATCCCTGCCTCATATTCAGACCACTTGTTCACAGAACACCTCACCGGCTACAAGTTGGACACTGTTCTGATGTGGTTGGAAAACAAGGACTTCGACAACTTGTTTGAGTTAGCGGAAGCCATTACGTCCATGAGTCTCTAGCTAACTGTTGTTTCACCCATATGAGTCGTTTCCCTTGGCTATATTTTTTGTCACTCTCATATGTATGTTCTTACTCTCGCAATAGCTACTCAATTTTTATTTCTGGAGGCTTTATATATTGTATCTATGTACACTATCCCTGAAATTGGATCTATATACACTATCCCCGAAGACGGCAACAATAATACTTTGACTTTTTGACTTTCCTTTTTTTTTGACTTGCGTTACGGGAAGTATATGGAAGACTTTAGGCAAAAAAGACGGAGACTGAACAGAAAGAAGCTTGCTACCTTACATGATCGAGTCGTATTACAGGTAGAGTTTAGCCTATTGTTAGCCTTTTTAGGACCCTTGGAAGGCTCTGCCGTCGAAAAGGTGTGCGGAATGTCACTGCAGTACCCTACAATGCAGGAAGCGGTGTATATCTGGAACAGAGCGGTTTCAGAGAACAAATTTTTCAACCTCCGTTGCCTGCTGAGTATGTGACAGTATTTTCAGGACGAACAGATGTTTCAGAGGTGAGGTGTGACTTATACAGACACACACACACACACAGACCCAACTACAGTAACCCTCCTGCAAATACACACCGAGGGTTAACAAGGACGTCCTACCACCAGTGCTCAGGTACTAGCTAGTACCGGTGTCACGGTATATTTTATATTTTATCTGGGGATAGTATATACCATCCGGCGGATAGTATATCCTTAGTATATTTTATCTCACATCAGGATGTTTTATCCCTGCATGGTGATCAAGGTATGTCTCAGAATATTTCTGTTGGTACCCAGTCTAGCAGTCCGGCAGTCTGTCAGTGCTCGCTGAACAGAAAGGGAAGATATATGTAGAGCTTAATGACTACATTCGTGGTTGGTATACATCAACCCATTTATCACTCGGGCAAATCAGAAACATGGACTTACCTTTCTAAATGCATGCGTGAGTTGTGTGAGTTGTGTATCCTCACTTGATCGCTTTTTTATTGACTGGTACGTACTACTCACTCAATAGAGTGCTACACAGCCCACTGCACACGATGGTTGAAGTCGCATGTAATTAACTAGTTTTAGGGGGTAAACTGCGGATGAAATATTCTAGGAAAAATTATCCATGTGGATAGAGTATTATATCCAGCCGGATAGTGGGTGAAAGAAACGGACAAAATCTGAAATCGAAAGTGTATTTACATCAAGCTATAAGAACCCCCAGAAGCCAGCATGGAAGCACCGCTATGTTTGCATCAACCAAAAATCCCCACAACTAATACCGAAAAAGATGATTTATTAACTTGGTGAAAAGGTGATTGAGTTTCAATCCCTTGATGCAAGTGGAATTAAAGGAAATTTTGTACTTAGAATTTCCTAAGCTGAGAGATGGTGGAGGGTTTCAGTTATGTAGATGCATTCCTAATAGCAGAAATTTAGAGGAACTGACAGCTGTAGCCATGCTTAAAGATAGGGTAGGCAATACCAGGACTTATATTCAACCTCTCCAACATGACCTGGACATGGGATACAATATTTGGCCTACCTGAACGAGTGGATGCTTTACTTTATTTATCCACGGTGTGCATGCGCAGGAGGGTTACTCTAGTTGTCCTGTGTGTCTGTGTGTCTGTTAAGTCACATCTCACCTTTGGAGCATCCTGAAAATACAGTCACGTATTTAGCAGGCAATGGAGGTCTAAAAATTTGTGGTGATTTCTCTGACACCGCTCCGTTGCAGAGATACACCGCTTCCTGCATTGTAGGGTACTGCAGCGACATTCCTCACACTTTTTTGACGGCAGAGCCTTCCAAGAGTCCTAACAATAGGCTAAACCTGGACTACGACTCGATGTAAGGTAGCAAGCTTCTTTCTATTCAGTCACAGTCTTTTGCCTAAAATCTTCCGTATACTTCCTGTTAACGTAATTAGAATGGTAAGAGATCTAGCGTGTGCACTTTCAAGGATTCGTGCACATGCGGACACCGAGAGTTCTGCACTTTAATGCATTCATTAATGATGGTACTTGTTTTACATTAGCCAAAAGAAGAATGACAAAGGTGTGGTCTAAAGCTTTCATTGGGATCATATAAGAATGTAAAATGTGACTATAATACTTTGTATTGTGATGCCATTAATAGACCGTCTCCACCTCATAAACCCCTTGACACCCTCACCAGTGCGTTCATCTGCTTTTCCAGTTAGGTAATCATTAAGATGAAAATCTAAGTGTAATTCAGTCCGTTTTAGTACTTCCCATCAAAAGGAAAATCTGGAGTCACAGGGGCACGATGTTATCTGGATAGATACAGAACCATTTGTAATAACAACCTACAGATGCTGTCCTTGCAGATTCAGATATAGAATAAGAATTTGTGCAGGCGGCTATTAGCTACCTAAAGCATGCTTGAAACTTTGCAACCTGATCTACGTGATGATGAAATGGTAATGTATGTATATAATAGCAAACATGTTGATAGTCATGTATTGTATTCAGAGCTCGTGTAGAATGACGGCACCTTGGCTACGGCAATGGAGCGTGGCACTTGAAGTCACATGGACAACGTTGCACTTGGTTTGTCATACGATAATTGGTCCCTCCCAAATCCGGTCCCCCAGAACATCCACGGCAGAAAACTCGGTCCCCATGGACCAACCAGGGCAGAAAACATGGTCCCCCTAGGACCATGTATGGTGCCACACATGGTCCCCTCTCGCTGCTTAACAGTCCCCCTTACTATCCTAGTCTTGCCTTAGCACCGCTGGTATCAGTGGGTCTGGAACAAGTTATACTGCTGCACTGCACTCTTAGCTGCTATCTAGTGTAGCTGATATTTGAACTTAACTGTAATGTCACGGATATATCCAGTAAGGCTCAATCGGTTGGTACGGGTATCGCTACTGTAGCACACAATGCGTGAAACAGGGAGCAAGCACAGCTGGCCTATACACCATTTATCGGGCACATAAGTTATGGCCTGCCATAGAAAACACACTGATGAACTGCTCAGAGACCGTATCCCGTCGGCAATACTAATGCATGTTGTGTTTCAGGTGAGTGGACCATGCATGGCAGGGGGGAACAATCACGGTACTGCAGAAGTTTGGCTAAAAAATTTTTTTTACCCTTTGAGTTACTGTAGGGAAAATTTTAGGTGACTTGAGCCTGGAGTTACTCTAGGGAAAACTTAGAGTCACTTGAGCCTAGAGTCATTCTAGGGAAAGTTTTATACTCTTGATAAATGCCCAATGCAGTTGACATTTTATGCTATATCCTTGATAATTGCAGGACTTACTCACATAAAATCTTCCCATAGTAAAGACAATGTATTCCTACATAAGGGACAATTTTAAGCCACTTGATAGGGACATACTCATGTCAAACCATTCCATTGTAAAGACATTTTGTATACCTAGGTAAGAGACAATTTTACACTACTTGACAATTGCCTGGACTTACCCACATTCATGTGGGTGGAGCTCAGCTAGCTTCTATATACCTAGTTTATGCATAATGTTTGTATGATTGATTGACACTACGAGTACAATCAGAGTGATGTAATTTACATGAAAAATTCAGTGTAAATACTTCACTTTAGCTGCAGATTTCCATGTCTTTATCATCAATACATGTTTTAACTATCTGTTTGTCACATGGAAAATATATGCCATACTTCTATTGTACAAAACTATACCATCAAACCATTCTTCTGTACTGTTAACCAGTATAGTGACATTGACTATCACAAATTGAACTGCCTTTTCTCTTTAAGGTTGATTGAAAACTACATGGATGATCTGGTGACCATATTCTGCTGTTTTGTCTGAAATAGATTTCTTTTTTTGTTTCAGAGAGGTTTCTCTTCTAGCCTCCTCAGTTTTGGACCAATGTGATAAAGATATGCCATTTTCAGCTGCTATATGCTTTAAGCAGGCCACTTTGTCAATTTTAACCATTGCTGCCTCAAGCAGTTTGGAGTGTCACTTTTGCAGTCATTTTCAGTGGCAGATCTAGGAATTGGAAAGGGGGGTTCCAAGTGGTGCAAGAAAATTTTGTTTGGCCATGCCTTAGTTTTGTGAGGCCACGTCTATTTTGACTACCTACTGTTGGTGCTAACTTCATTTCAAAGCGCACGGGCATGAAGGATCGGGGAACGAGCACGTTTTGCTGACCTCTGCATGTACTTTAAGATCATTGTGCGTGGCGCTGAGACTTGTGCGCGCTATATATAAAGTTTGCTAGAGTAGTTCTCTCCAATGAGTAAGTGTATCTGCTTGGATATATATCTTCACTCTGTACGGGTTCCATTTATACAACTAAAAGGCCTGATATAGTAGCACTTTTCCACAAGCAGCTAGAATGCCTGGTTGGAGTTAGATGCTGCATACATTCAAGTTGGGACTGCAAATCGGAGAATTTCGACGTCAACTTTTGAGCTACATGGATCCAGAAGTATTTATGCTGTTGAATCTTATTATACGAATCCTAGGGCAGGGCTTGAATGAAAGAACATTGAAAAGACCCTTGCATAGTAGCGGAGAATTTGTGCGAAGTTAGGAAAGCTACTCCACCAATATATTTCCAAAATCAGTAAGTCTTCACTCAGGCCCTACAAGGATGCCAGTGCTTTAGATGCCGCTGTTTCCATTGTTGCCTCGGCCACTTCTTGAGAAATTGAGTATTTCTTTAGTGCATGCATAGATACTATAGCATCTCTATGGTGCATACCCCCTAACTCCAAACAAGCAGACATTAATTATTTTCTGTTAGAGTCAAAGAGTAGATAGAGGAAGAAAAGGCAACAGTTAATAAACAACGTAATTGCTGTCATGTCATTATATACATTGTTAAGTTATATTTGACTGGCACCGCACCTGAACTATCGCCATATGCTTGAGTCGTATTAAAGTGCTGCCACACTTTACGTTACTCTGAAAATAGAGATGCTCTGGTGAGTACAGTGAGTGTACCTTCAGCAAAAGACATGGAACATATTATTATTGGGGCAAATGCGTTCACCTTAGTTTTAGCATAAAACTGCTTATTTCTCTCCTGTGCATGATCCTTGGCCATCAGAATCTTCATAGGATCCTTCTCAAATGAGAACAGCAAGAATCTACTAGCACTTCCACCTAGTTGGATGCCACTTCTTCGATGTAGAATATTTACGCATGCGCTACTAGACAATTATGCTTGCATCAGTGCGATAGGAGCGTAACTTAGCGAAGAAAGGTCGACGGTTGTGGATCTCAACGGACACCGCACTAACTTTTGGCTTCCAGTAAGTGCTGAGAAAAATCATTATATCATACATAGATGAAAGATGAAGGGGCAGTCGATGGTGTAATTAGAGAATCTCAGATGTGTGATACCTCTATGCCTCCATCTCTGTGTAGATGTGTAGCACCTCTGATTCTTCTTGTTGATGTGCTAGAATCTAGGGCAGTATATATGCCATAAGACAAATATGGCATACATGAACACAACAATATTATTCTTGCATACCAGAGTGTTGAAAACAAAATGATCCAACGTTTCAGTCTCCTCACGGAGGCCTTCCTCAGGAGAGTGGCAGTATAACTAGATGACAACAGGTAGATGAACAGGAATGTGTACACCAATTACAGAAAATATGTGTGAGAACAATGATGGTGTATACTTGATGGCCTAATTTAGAGATTCCCAGATGTGGGATACCTCTAAGCCTCCGTCTCTTTTCATAGGATTGGTGCATTTGCAGATATGTAGTGCCTCTCTGATTCTTCTCATTGAGGTGATAGAATCTTGGTCAAGGATCTTGTGGTGTGAGACTGAGAAGTTCTGTTTTTATCAATGACTGATGTTCAGGTCTTGAGTGATGACTCCAGAAATTCAGTAGTTATCAGAGAACCAAGAAGTTAAACAATAACACCATGCATAATCGCTCCCTACTTCTCTTTTTATGGGTATTATTGTTGTATGCCATAATCTTTTGTCTCGTGCCATATATACAGCACTAGTTTATCTGGTTTGGGGCACTGCCATTCCTACATTGTCCAGTATTTAAATTTACACTTTAGAGTGGAATGTCAGCTTGTATTTTGAGTATTGGTGTAAGCACAGCATGCCACCTTTCCAAATAGGAAAGAAGCATTACATGCATCTTGGAGGGCTGCTGTAGTCAGACTGCATTATCTGAAGGCTAAATATGCAGGTCAGAGAATTTAGCCAGTTTAGTAGTGATTAAAGTTAACTTCCGTCATGCAGATGGGCAGAAGGTAGCAAAGCATCTCTCAAAGATCATTACAAAGGAGACTGCAACAGCTCGGAACATCCACTTTGTCCACTATTGGCAATAAAACCTGCTCCCTACAAGATGCAGATGCTAAGTTCTGGGAGCAAAATCAGCAATCAAACATAGCCATGACATGGAGCACAAAGAAAGACCTCATTTAAGCATATCTTCGTACACAGGTTGTTAAATTGGTTGGAATGGGGTTTGCACGTGCAAGTGCGGCATGAAGGGCAAGCTCTACCCATCCTCTAAAGACCAATGGTACAAAAAGGTCACATAGATTCTTCAATGACAAGCAATTACGCCAAGTCTGCAAAATGAGTAAAGATAGTTGGTCTGAATGGAGAAAGGCTGATAGGCCTGAGAACAGCCCAAGAAAAAGGCAGGTTCTATGTGTAACGTGTAAGCACGTTTTTAACATGTTTTGCATGACATATGGAATATAAGCGCCTATAACCCTAGCCGCCTAGCCCTAGTCCTAGCCCTAACCCTACCTACCTAGAGAAGTCACACGACCCGCTGATCATCCATCCGGGCCCCTAGCAAGCCATCGATCCAGGCTCTGCGCTTATACTGTGTGATGACGTATGCCAATCTGGATTCAGCCTCCATCCTACAGGACTAAATCTTGACACATAGTCCTTGTTGTTTTTGTATCATGTACTCTGGTCTTTCGGTATTATTTCTGCTTTTATAACTCTTTTCCCTTCTATAACTTTCCTTTTTAGGTTTTTATTGCTTTTATATATATTCTCCTTTTATTGCCTTTATATTGCTTTTATATTTCACCTTTTACTGCTTCTTTACTCCTTATTTCACTTTCCTGTTTCATCTCTCTGTTATCTCCTAACAATGTCCTGTACATTTCATCCTCTGCCCTGTAGCAGTGATATATTTGCATCCCTTTGTCTTCCTGTATCACCTAGTTTCATCACACTTGAAGAAGGCTGTAAAGCTGAAACGCTGTGTGAAAGTATATTTTATTACATCCAGACAATCTTCTAGACTACTTCTACTATAGTCTACAGTCTAGTAAGCAATTTAGTTGTCGTTTGCACCCTCCTCTCTACTATACATAGTCTGGTTCACTGTTAGATTACATTTTTGACATTGACATTGAAATTACTGAATTGAAGCAGCCATAGCTAAGTTGAGCCTGCAGACCCAGACGGAATTCTCCCAGAACACCTAATCTACAGTGGCCCTATTTTCAAGCTATGGTTTAAAAGATCTTCAACTGCATCATAAGCCTCAAAATCATTCCTTCCTACCTTCTGAAAGCAATCTATTTACAAAGGGAAGGGCAAAAATTCATTGCTCACTACAAGTTACAGGGTCATTTCTCTCACCTCTGTCATTGGCAAGCTATTTGAGTATATCAGAGAATGGCCCCAATCCTGAGTGAGAGGTATACCACAAAGAGCTTTTCAGAAAGGCATATGGTGTGCAGATGCAACTGAAGTTGTTCAGGAAGTGGTCAAAGATTACATTCAAGAGGGCTCCACAGTCTACCAATGCTTCTATGACCTTGAGAAGGCCTTTGATTCGGTGGAGTTTTGTGTTCTCCTCCACAACCTATACAAATCAGGTATCAATGGGAAGGCTTAGGGACTCATTAGATCCTTTTACTCTGACACAACCGCACAGGTCTGGAGAGGAAATGAACTCTCGAAAGTGATCAGGCTCAAATGGGGAGTCCGACAAGGATATGTGCTGTCTCCCATACTATTCCTGCTTGTTATGGGTTCCCTCCTCGTCACACTTATGAAAGTACAGGCTGGTGTGTCTATTCAAGGAATCTGCACTGGATCACTTTGTCATGCTGATGACTTACGAAGTGTTACACCTCCCTTGAAAAACAGGTTGACATCAAGTTTTTGATAATTGTCTAACTCTGAACCCCGGCAAGTTTGAACTGGTTGCAATGTCTAGTGCTCAGAAACCACCTGAATGTACACTATCACTTTAGCAGAGAGTAATATCTTCCTCTGCAACAGGTATGTGTCTAGGGTTTGTCTGGTCTCATAATCTCTCACCTAAAGCCGCTATTGAAAAGAACATCAACAGGGCAAGAAGAGCCTTCTTTGGATTGGGGTCTTTTGGGATTTTTGGAGGAGATTTATGACACCAATATAACTAAATCTATCCTTGAGGACAACATAGCTAGCATTAAATCCATGAAAGCTCTAAGAGCTGCTGATTCTGACTACGTTTGGTCTAAAATATCCCAGCAATCCAGTCTCCGTGCATTGTCCAGAGAAATATCTTGGCCTGTGGGACATGGCTTATGACAGGGGTATCCGGGGTGCTAGATCTCTCGCAGTGATTCTTAAAATCCTAGTAACACCAACCCATAAGAACTTAAAATGCCCACTTAATATCAAGGGATTCTATGTTTCCTCACCACATCTCCACCTCCACAGTTCACCTCTCAAGTATCCTCACCCTCATAAACAGTGATGTCTCCATGTGATCTGACCTAAAGTGCCTATATGCACATCATAGTTAATGTCTAGTTTTCCCCTATCTCTACTCTCATATTTTCCTTTATTTGTATTATCCCTAACGGTAAAGAAATAATAAACTTTGAACTTCACAACTATACCACACTAGAACCTTATGGTAATAATGTACAACCAAGTTGAAAGTTTGGAATACTGTAATAGAGACTCTAGAAACCTTATCCTTTGTATTCTTGAAAAAACCAAGAGCTTCATGAAATAAAGTTACTGGGTTATTTGAAATAACTTAACAAAAGGGTTCTTATTCCTGTGGGCAGTGTCTTTTACCAACAGAATCTGTGTAAGACCCCTCTTGGGTGAGTAAAGCTACGATATACTATCACTTCGTGTATAGTTATACGCCATTTTCTCGTTATTACACCCGTGCATTTCAGCAAAATGGGGTGGGGCTCACATAAACATATTTGCAACCGAGTATACAAGGAAAAATCAGTGAAACAAGGGAGTAAAAACATTTCTATTAAAATGTTGAAGGGTGTAGGGATGATAGTGCCAAAAAGTAGAGAAAGAAGTGCAGTATATATGCAGCAAGAGAGGAGATGAGGGGAGTATATATGCAGCAAGCACTATCATCCCTACATCCTTCAATGTTTTTTACTCCCTTGTATTCAGAGGTTCTATTGGTGTTATTCCTAAAAATGAAAATGTACCGGAAGAAATGGTACACCTTATGGACGATCTGCATATGTATGCTCCTACTGCAACACAAGGTAAATTAATAACTACAAAGATGTTGTAAAGTCCATATTTTACCAATTCTACTGCAGGAGGTGGTTCTTTATAACACATTCTGTTCTGTGGTGATCAATTGACAGTTGAATGTGCTAGAGGAAGTCAAAATGCTCATATCAATTCTGCAAAGCATACTAAGTACAGCCTTGAAGTCTTGTACCTGATTGCTGGAATCAACTCTACAGCAACTAAACGAATTGCTCATGAACTAATTTGGTGTAGATTTATCAATGTGAGAGGCATGCCTGGTGGAAGTATCCCCATTGATCTTTTTATGGAACACTTAAATAGAACATATCTCCTAGGACTTGGTGCTAATGTATCAGAAGCAACAAACCAGCACATCCTTTCGAAACCTAATGGAAATCAGTTCACATTTTGATGATATCTGCAGCATTCATAGGGATAGCATATATCCGCTATGGAAAAGACTTGGAGATGGTGCTGGAAGAGCTAACACTCAAATCAAGGGTATTTGAGGTACTTGGACGGTGTCATAGGTCATTCAAGAATATCAAGCCTCACATATAGATCTCAACATAAAAAATCATCAAGCAAAGATCTCAAGTCAAGCTAAACTTAAAAAAATTTTACATCCCAAGTAATATTACATGTTCCAAAAATCACTATTTCTGTACAGCTCTATTTACTAATTGAATTACAGTATTCCAGACTTGTTACACCATACTTCAAAAGATCACTCTCACAATGAATATGTAAACAGTTAGTCTTCAATAGCCTGAGCAGTCAGTCCAGTGCACATTTCTATTACAACAAGTGCTGTTGCATGATTTTGAGATGATGAATTTGCACGAAAAGCTATCATCTGGACTGACTGGGGTGCAGGTGTAGTAGTTCGACCTTCCTGACCTAAGAAACTAGATGAAAGAACACCCTTCTTAGAGAAATTCACATCAGTGTTGCCGACTTTACACCAATGGTAAGCAAGCGAAACACAAGCTTCTCCCCCCACCAGTGGGCAAGGAAACAAAAACATGCGCGAGGAAACAAAAAAGCGCTGTAGGATAATGCTAAAATCTGATTGGCTTACGCGATCCAAGACTCCTGACTCAGCACAACCAAGAAATTACTCAACAGTCACCAGACCCTTTCCTCCTCTGGGACGGGCTCTGGGCATGAGAATACGGTTCAATGTCACCAGACCCTTTCCCGTTTTGGGTGGGGTCTGGGTTACTAGTTTCCTTAGCACGCAGTTTTAATGAGTATCATTATGTGCAGACAGCAAATGTTAGCGGGATCGCCCCACAGCACAATACACGTGAATTATTGGACTGTCCTGAACATGAAGAGATCAGTGGGCTCCCTAAGGATAGCAGCGATTTCGACTTGCAACCAGAGGTGATTTTTGAGCCAGTCCCTTCACCAGTATCAGAAAAGGCAAGAAAAATAAATAACAGATATGTACACTGAGATGAACACGCATGTACATGTGAAAAACAAAATTATAAGAGTTACAGCACGGGATACAACCACTGAACCTGCATATCATTGGACCATACCCTATCAATCAGTAAGTTTAATTGTGAAATACATACTACACTATTTAGGTCTATAAAGACTGAAGTAGTCTCCCTTAGTAGATCAGGAAATGGTAACTGAACTGTCGGATTTAAGTTGTAATCACATCAATGTGAGCTGCATGGTAGAGTATCTCTATGTCACATGTGTTTGGTGGCTGTAATACATCTGTAACACTTGCTAGTTTTGAAAGCATGCATTCATGCTAGACAGTATGACTGTTATAATTTCCACCATGAATAAATGGTTATACAAACATGTACATGAGGACTCCTCCTCTGTCTCCTTCCAGCTCAAAAAGGTTTCTGTATCTGTACATACATGTGTATGTCATACAAACTATATGAATCTTTGCCTTTACTTTTATGTCTATGTTGTGCTTAATGTTCTACTATGTTTCATCACAGGATTTGATGTAGCATCTTCCTACACTACTGCTTGCAATGTGCTCATCTCCATGGACACTTGTTAATCTCATGCTGTAACTTAAGACTGCAACTGTCTACTAAGGGAATGCACCTTTGAACTGCTGCTTGGTATCCTATAATAGAGTTTTTTATATATACATGCGTTCATCTCTATAGTGTACATAGTGTACCATATCCCTACATCTGTAAATACTAAAAGGGGTTAGACATGTTATGATTGTTGCATGTTATCATCCCCTGCCTTTGTCTGCAGGCATGCTAAACTTTGACGTTGTTTCTATACTTTTGGAACTTCAATCCCTACATCTTTCAACAAATGTTCTTACACTTGTTGTTTATTGGACCTTCTCTGACACTGACAGCTTGTTTTCAAGATTTAATACTGTATAAGCAGATATATCATGTTTGGTAGATTTTACAACCATGCCGATGCAGAGTTTCAAGTGTCCTGTTCAATGGAAGTGGAAGAAAAAAGTACTGTGCCCTTACCCATTGTAGATGGGCACTTTAGCAGTGTATGTACTATTGTTTGGTAGCACTTGGCATGTTGGATGAGTTGCCTACTCAGGGTATCAAGTGCTACCAGTTCGAGTGGGATTGGAACAGTTTGCAACCCATTCAGGATACACTGTGGTGGCAATCTGTCCCTTTTTATCATGGGTTTACAATACTTACACATATACAGAATGTGCATCTGTTTTGTTCTAAAATGAAGAGCTCTTCAACCTTGGCCACACAGCATTGCTAAGATAGTCATTAAGCTTACTATTACTGAATTCAGATGCTCACAGCTACAGCCTGAATTCAGATGCTCACAGCTACAGCCAATATACTCGGGGAAATCATTGATTTCTTTTGTAGCTCAGCTGAAAAGCTGTATTTCTAAATTACGCTGCCTAAGGGCTGAATCTGTACATTCCATACGTGTGCTTGGCTCATAGCTTGAGTTTACATCATTGCTCAGCAAAGCATCTAGCTTGTCTACATTTGTGATTTGCATTAGTCTCTGGAAGTTGTCAGAACAGCAATATCAAATACAACATCATGCAGGAGCTGCCTCAACACAGGGAAATGTGTAGCAGCTGCCCTTAATACCCTGAGTTGACTTTGGCAACCACCACTACCAATGGAACAAACCAATGGGTGGCCCTTAAGGCCCACAGCGTTAGTGTCCATCCACTATCACATTTGTCCAAGGCACGTCTGACGTCTTGTGTTGGTTTTCTGGCTGCTTTCAAGTTGAGAATGGCATCAATCTCTGTGTCAGTAATGGGTTTGCACTCACTGGAACACTCCCATTTCTCTCTCTGTGCACATGCACCTTCTTTGTCGTCAGTTGTGGAGTTGTTAGCTACAACACACTGGCCATCCTCATTAATAGGTATGGGAATGTCTCTCTAGTAACACGAGTCATAGAAAGATGGCTCTGAGGCCATAGTGTGACACCCTTTACCAAAGTCCTCCCTTTGGGTAATCTGAAGGGACTCAATGGATCTAATGCTCTTTAGCCAGCATGCTCTTCATGAGCTTTGTTTAGCAATCTCCTAGCTGCTAACCTGCACACAGTCCCACCCAACCTTCTGGGCATTTATGTAGCTTCTTGAAAGCTTTAGTTAAGTTAGACCTTGCTTCAAAATCATTTAGGAAATTGCTCTGCAATCTTTTTAAATATTTTAGGAAATTGCTCTGCAATCCTTTTAAATATCTTTTCTAAGCAGCGTTGGGATATACCAAGGTTTTCCTATATTATGTTTATGGGTGGAATGACATGACCCTATCATGTTTGTGCCTATTTTCGAAATGACATGGCAACTTTGATTCCTGGAAAATATGCACGAGTGGCAACCTTCTTTCTATCAGGCTGTGCTTGGTACAGGGCCTTAACAGCAGCCTTCTTTCTATCGGGCTGTGCTTGGTAAAGGGCCCTAACATCAGGCTGTGCTTGATACAAAGCCTTAACCGCAGCATTCTTTCGATCAGGCTGCAACAAGGCCTTAACCGCAGCTTTCTTTTAATCAGGCTGTGCTTGATAGTGTGCCCTAACAGCAGTTTTGTTCCCTGAGGTTCTGCTTGATACAAAGCTTTAGCGACACTCTTAAGCTTTAATGTAGTAGTTTTTGTGGTATATTCTTCTTGGCCTTATTTATACGCAACTATATATCGCTAGAAATAAACTTAGCTCTTGAATATCCACAAAAGAATAGTAGCAGCTCGAGGAGATCCCCAGCAATATACAGCGTGCGCAGGTGATGCACACAACTTGGAAACATGGGGGAAATCGAACTGGGCGAAGGAAGACAGAGAATATATAGGTGGCAATTAAGCCGAGGAACGAAGAGTGAGGTAACAAAGAGGAGAGAAGGTAGCAATTCAGCTAGATCTAATTCCAAAAAGAACACGGATCCAAAGCACGCAAGTAAAATAGTTCCGCAAAACACAGAAAACAGCAGTGCAGCAGAGCAGAGAGTGAGCTCTATAAAGCACACCACTTGCACAATCAATCTATAGGTCATGTGAAACTTTGCCGCACGCGTGTCCAATGAAGTTTCACCGGGTGGTGGTAAAACCAGGAACGAAGACATAAGAAATGGGAAATGAGAAATGAGGAAATGGAGAAATGCAGGTGGGATCACGTGGTCAGCACACGCAATGTTAGGGTAGAATCGGGATAGTAGGCTAGGGTAGAAGCTAGCCCCATTACGCGCACAGAGTGGCGTGGCGTTGTAACAAGGCTTGTTTCTTCATTCTGTAGACAGTGCTGAAGTAGAAATGGTTAGTGAAGGCTCCCGTGATGTGTAAGCACATGTATCCGTGTTGTATGCTGTGTTACATACCCTTGTGCTGGTTTCATTTGTCATGTTGTTATGGCTAAGTTTGGAGTGGTATAAAAATGTTAATTCATACCCATTTAGGGCAATGAGTGACGAGGAAGACAGGAAGACATCAAGAGTGCAGTGTCAAGCGAATTAGAGTCAGATGAAAGTTGGGTATACATGCTTGCTGAGTAAGACTTAATTAATGGTGTAACGTTTCTCTAAAGTCTGTATCGGCTGCTACCAATGCGATGCGGGTAAGGAACACTCTCGCCCGAGAGCTCACAATAGAACCAAGATTTACATTGTTACAGCATTGATCATTGGCAGATTTCACATTTGGCAGGGCTTTCATTAGGATTGTGTGCCCCCCATTAATAATACATGGCCCGAGGCTATTTGACAAAATTTTTAACATGATGATATACTACCAAGTGACGTGTTACTGTTAGTGAGTTACGCTTGTTAAAGCAGAAGTGGAAGATGGAGAAATTACAGAATCGACACCTTTCCCATGCATCAAATTATGCCATTTTTTAATCGAAGTTAGTCTCTAGGTATTGTTACTTGTTAACAGAAGTCCAGTAGGCAGCAAACTGAAAGTGAAAAAATCCCTATATACACAGTACTATTGTAGTGGTAATTATACCTCATCCCGAAATTATTCATTTCCACATGATTAGTAGGGCGTTGTTTGGTAATAAGCAGCTGCGTACACTTTGGTGGTAACACTAGCTACAAGCAGCTGCATACACGTTGGTAACTATAAGCAAACCTGCTAGCAAAGTACTATCAGTTACCAACGCTTTGGCTTGATAGCGTGGCACTTCTCCAGCAGAGGTACTTACGTAGAGTAGTGGCCTGGCAGTGAGCAACACACTGTATGCGTATACAGTGGGAGTAGCACAAGAAGCTTTATATAACCTCATGGGAGATTGTCTTCTGGGTCTGAGTGAAAGGAGAAGCTTTCTGGGAGTGTTGTACTGTCAGTGGCAGCTGATTCTGTGGACTACTTTTAGCCCACTTTTCTATTCAATGCCCACTTCGCAATGTGATGAAGTCCAGCCAGGGACTGGAGAGGCATAAGATTTAGAGCAAATGTTTTTGTCAGTACGCTTGAAATAAGGCCTAAATTTGTAGATATAGGGTTAGGTGGTTTGTTAGGGGCATTGTGTGCTGGGAGGGTTTACCAAGTTAAGTACTTACTCATAAGGATAGTAAGGGGCTTATAGTTAGTTAAGTTTTTGTCTTAGGAAGATTGGGCGTAGATATGTTTTGGATGAGCAGGTTAGAAACCAATGCAGATCTAAGCTTAAAGTTAATAGGTTTGAGTCTCAAGCATGTGATAGTGATGAGCTTATGGAATGCCTCTCTGGGGATGAGCATGTATTGGATGTTCAGCTTGTGGGTGACAGGATAAGAGCCTTGGGTGGGAGTGTTAGAGATAGGAGATAGCGAGTAGCTACATGGAATTTTTCAGGATTAGGTAGTGAGCGTAAACAAAAGGAAATTGGGAAAGTATTACATAAGAATAGTATAGATGTGGTAGCAGGGCAGGAATCTTGGGAAAATGAGGATACTAAAATAGCTGTTGAGGGGTATAAGTGGTTTGGAAACCCCGTGGGAATCAAAATAGTGAGGGTGGGGTTGGCTTTTTAGTGCGAGAATGCCTGGTAGATGAGGTTGAGTATATTTCTGATGTGCATTATGAGGAGAGTGTGTGGATGAAAGTAAAGAGGAAATTTCATTGTACGAATAGTGCTAGCATTGAAGGTTGTTACGAAAAGATGTGCTTAGCTTAAAGTGAAGGGTGGTCTTACTTGGGGATTTTCTTGGGGACCAGGGTTGGTAAGTCTGTAGAAATGGATGATCAAGCCTGTAGCCTGATCCTGAAGTGGGGGGTTCCTTTTATCAGTGGGTGGACCCAGAGCAATGCTCCCTCCCTCCCCCCTGCCCCCCAGGAAATTTTAGACATTCTGAGACTGATTCCGTTGCTTTTTGGGACACTTTTCTATTATGGTAAGGCAATGCAGTTGTATAATGAAAAACAAAGAATCAACAGTTGCCGTGCAATCGGATACGCTGACGCTGGCCAGCTGTGTACGATGGAAGTTGGCGGCATGTATCATTTCAGGCTCCAACTGCTCATTTCCTCTCTCACTGTTTCTGCTCTTGGCGTCCCATGGCCCAGCGATGTATCCACATGCTACAAGTATAGCGGACCGAATAGCGGACTTCTACCAAATAAGGGACCACCCTTCATGTCCCGGCCAAATTTCCATTAGACACATACATTAAAAACAGTAGACATGTCTTATTTCTGGGCAACAGACAGGAGGACTGCACCAGCTCCATAGAAAAGTTACCCTGAATAGCGGACGGTGCGCATGCATGGGGCTACACCCATGCAACAACTGCTGCCGCCATCTAATTGTGTGCAAAGTAGGACGTTAAATAGAATCCTGTCTCCCTCCGCTGACATTCATGATCTACTAAAAGTATAGCTATGTGAGTGCTCTGTCCACTTGAGCCTTGAGATATATTCACGCGGCCCTTATAGCTGCAAGGAACGTGAAATGTGGTCACACAATAATTCCTCCATAAAGGACACCACCCGAATAACGGACAGTAAGCCTTGGAGGTAAAAGTAAGATATCAGGAGGCATTAAAGGGTGAAGTACACAGCTTTCAGAGCACTAAAAAGAAGGTGCAAAAGGGCATTAAAGGACACGAGTTAGTAAGTGAAGTTTTGCATGAGTGGGAGAGTATTGTAAATAGGGTAGCAAAAAAGGAGGTTGAGGAAAAAATGATTGTTTGTGGTAGAGCAGCTAGATAGTGGGATAGTGAGCTTAAGGATAAGATTAGTTTCATGCGAGAGGTTTACAAGAAGGTTATCAGGGGTAGAGAGGACTTATGGGATGAATACTGTAGATTGCATAAGGAGGTGAAGGAATTGGTAAGCCAAAAGAAGCTTACAGTGCAGAAGGAAGTGTTTGAGAAACTGAATGTATACTTTGAGGGGAGTAGGAAAGAATTTTGGGCTTTTGTTGGTAGGAGAATAAAGGCTAAGAACAGAGGTATTGCTTCCTGTTACAGAAGCATTATCAGCATTTGGGTAGGGTTAGTGTAGATAGTGATTTTGGTGATGATTGGAAAGAGGAGGTTGAGAGAAGTAGAAGCTTGTCGTAGAATGTCAGGGTCATGTGAGGATGCCCTTTTGGATAAGGGAATAAAAAAGACCGAGATTGCCAAATGCCTTAGGATAATAAGACAGGTGGTAGTGATGGGTTAGTGGGTGTGTTGGTTCTGGAATAGTTAGCTTGTTAGAGCAGTTTGGCATGAGGAAGCTGTCCCTAGGCAATGGAGTGAGGGCCTTATTGTTAACCTCAAGAAAGGGAATAGAGAGGATCCAGGGAAATACAGAGGTATTACATTACTGAGTGTTGTAGGGAAAGTGTTTTATGAAGTGCTTAACAATAGGTTGGTGCAGTGTTTAGATAAGGGAGGGGTATTGCATGAAGGTTAGGCTGGATTTCGAGTTAACAGGAGTTGCATGGATGTTTACTCTTAATGAGATTGTGCACGGCAGGTTGAGGGAGGGTAAGCATACATATGCTTTCTTTTTAGATGTATGTAAAGCCTATGATACTGTGTGGTGTGATGGTTTGTGGGTAAAGCTATGGGATATGGGTGTGAAGGGAAGAATGTGGCGTGTAATTAAGAATATGTACGAAGCATCTAAAAGTGCCATATTGTTAGAGGTAGAGAAGTCGGCTGCATTTAGTGTAGAGCAAGGTGTGGCACAGGGCTGTAGCTTATCCCCATTTTTATTTTCAGTATTTATAAATGGCTTATTAAATGTTGGGATAGATGGTAAGAGGATGGGAGGAGTGTTGTTTGCTGATGATGTTGTAGGTGTTAGTGATTCGAGGGAAAGCCTACAGAAGCTTATTGATGTTGTATATAGGTACTGTAACAGGTGGAGACTGAAGGCTAACGTGGGTAAGAGTGCAGTGATGGTGTTTCTAAGGATAGAGTAGAGGGTAGGTGGAAGTGGGGAGGACATGAGCTTCCTAAGGTTTCATGTTACTGTTATTTAGGCATAGATTTTGCAAGGAATGGAGCATGGGATGTGCATGTTAAAAAGGTGATTAATAATGGCAGGAAAAAGGTAAATCAGTTGCATATTAAGAGGGGAGAGAGTTCATTAGCTTCATTTTTGGCTTGTATAGAAGGGAGTATTAGTGAAAGGGACGGTAAGCAGTTTGAGGAAGGTAAAGTAAAATTAGATATGTACAAAAGGTTTGGGAAGCAAGTAGAATTTAGGTATTTGCATGGGGTTGGTGATGTAGGAACTAGACCCATGTTTAAGTTCAGGTCAGGAACACATGGTTTGAATGAAGAGCTAGGCAGGCATAGAGGTAGAGAAGGCAAATCAGAGTGTGTTGTGTGGTGCTGAGTGTGGGAGTGTAGTTCATGTGTTGTGGGAGTGTTCAGCCTATAGTAATATTAGAGGCACCTGCTTCGGGAGCTTTAGGGAATGGATATGCGAAGTTTGACAGGCTTAATAGTATAGAGAAAACTGCGTATGTTTTAGGAAGTGAGCTTTGGGAGTACGACTTTGACGGTTTACTCAGCTCAGTGAAGGAATATGTTGTAGGTGTCTGGGATGCACATAAATATAAACTGTATGGTGATGACTCGTGCCCTAGTCAACTTCAGTCCTTGGCTGAGGATCTGCAGCTGGCTGGAGTTGAGGGGCAAATGGATGGTAAGTTATGTTCCAAAGGTGAGGGAGGAACAGATGGTAAGGATTTGTCTGTATGTGCATGTATGTGTGGCTCCGCCCATGATTGTGGGTGCGTGGCCGATGGCAGTAATGCTATGGTAGCTTCATGTATTATTATTATTATACATGTGCATTGAGTGGAGTGTTAACATCAGTATTACAAGAATCACAAGGGTTAACCATAAATGCTTTTGTTATGTTGCTATTATCTCTACACACGCTAACTTTCAGGTGGTTACCATGGTTGCTGAGTTTTGCTCATTAGTTATCCTCATTGCTGGGAGAGAACGATCAGTAATACAGGAACTACAAGGGTTAACAAAAATACTATACCTCTATTCCCTATCCCGTAATGATACATTTCCACATGCAAAGATCATTGGTTTTGTGGTTATTGAGGTACGCTTCTTTGAAAACATGGCAAAATGTGAAAAGCACTTTTATTACACACATTTTACATCACATCACAACACAACTATACTGGTTATTTTTCACACATTCTTCACCTTGATATCATTAAAAACTTCAAATTGAAAGCCTTGTATACGGTTTTCAGTGGTGATAGACCATAGCAATCCCTATATACACAGTACTACCGTACTGTGTGATAGAATGAAGCGCCGTCTACTCCCTTCCAAAATGGTTAAAGTGCAGATGGTACTCCAGACTGAATATCTGCAATAACAGAAGATGGCAAATGATAAATGTTATAATACGTTGAAAATCCTGATGATTCGGAAGCTCTCAGCAATCAAAGTTACTTAGAACATTTACCAATCGAGTCTGGACAGATGGAAAGAAAGACGACTCATTCAACTGCACTCTCTGAAAGGCATCTTCAATCACAAAGTCATCATGAATACTAACACTGTTCTTAAGAGCATCTATGAATACATGATCACTATGGTTTGGAAGTAGCATTGCAGAAAGACAAGGAAATGCAATGCGTAGAGGCAGCACACCACTGGAAAAGTACGCACAGGAACAAATTAGTCCAATTAGCCTTAAATCTGAGTGTTTAATGTGGGGATTTACAATAGGGCACAACAGACTAGCACCATCAAAATGTAGATAGCCTCAAAAAATGCTGAGAACATGTCACGCGAGACTCCTCCGTCATAATAGCCCTCTCCCCTCTGAAACGGATGCGGAGTGGGATCTCATTCACAATTGTTTCATATTCAGACTTGAAGAGCAACACTTGAGACCTCATGGGTCAACGCTTCCACCAGTGAGAGAGTATTAATGAACCTGGTTCATTCAGATTTCGTCATAAAAAGCACAAATAATATATAAGGTATAATTGACTGTCATAATAGGTTAGTTGGGCTTGGGCTAGCCCAACTAGTTTTACAGAAAACTTTATGGATTATGTCATGAATAAAAACCATATCTGGTGAGGCCAGACAAGCTGCTAAGCGATCTCTGGACAGCGTTTCGAGCTCATTAGCTCTCATCAGCAGGGAATATGCACAGCTTGTCTAGCACACCACCGGTTTATATACACAAGGTGCACCAGAACACTAGTGGTTCAGTGGTTTCAGAACTAATGAGATTCATCCACCACATCATTACCCATGTAGTGCCTGCTGCACCCAGAGCAATAAACTGGGCAAGGCCCCTTATTCAATGTATGTCTATCCAAATACTGAATATTCTTTTACGCGTATGGTTCGATATTCCGTAAATTTGGCACATGCATGTGATGTTCAATTCTAACTACAACTAAATGGATTTGCTCTGCTCGGCCTCAGAACTTTGCATTCATCTACTGAACCTATACGAGTTGCACATGTAGATGTCTGTATTCAGGAAGACCATCCAGTGCAGTTAATTTGGGTGATTACAGAGTAGTACAACCCTACTACACCATTTTGTACATTTACCAGCCTTCAGTACACCAAACTCCTATTGACCCAGTTCTCCAGCAATTGCAATCTACAGTGCTATAGTCATATATGGTACATTGTGATATAGCTGGTGGCAAATAAACCTCACCAGCTATGAGTACCTACTTATTTTATGGGAAGTCTTCGAAGCTTGTATAGGGTTAGCCTGATGACTTAGCTGACAGTAACACAATGCTAAGCTAATGATGTTGTCTGCAAATATTTCAGAAGAAGATGGAAGAACTATTCAAAAAGGAAGTATGGCAGTTTTCCATATGTCATTATATCAATGCATTTGACATACTTCAAGGATCTTTTATGATAGAGAAGCACTCAGAGAGCTTGTTGTTTGTCTGAAAAGGCTTATAACTGTAGTGTTCGGGAGTTCGGAGCCATTTCATCTTGGTAATAGGTGTGTCCGTGTTTTAACATTCATGAAGGAGATATATACATGTACATTTTATATAGAATCTCAGACCAGAAAAGCACTGCAATCTATATGCAGAGAGTCTGCCAACTCTCTGATATGTACCACCCATTAACAATAAAACCTAAACACTTGTTTCGGCTGAACATGGAGGTGTGAACCATGTGCAGAAGAATGGAGCTGTAGATCTCTATATAGATAAATACAAAACAGAGATGGGAATCAGAGCTGGCTTGCTGAGTGCACTGTGTGCTATTGTCATGCCACTGAGGTAAGCCAAACCATCTGAATCGAAGGGAATTGATCATCATCAGAACTCCCTTCATTCACTGTCGGTGAATCCACACATGATAGTGGTGTCATATTCCTTTGGAAAACCATAGACTTCATAAAAGTCTTTCTGCTTTGATACACTTCTTTGGAACGATATTGTATGGCTCTGGAAGAAATGAGAAACATGACGCACAATACTATTCTGCGTTAAACCTCATGTGGGGATAGAACGCTTGCGTGGGACTGTCCTGTTTGGGCTAAACAGCCTTGCAATGACATCCTTGTCTTTGTTTGAGGCTTCACTCATGCTGGATGGACGCTTTGCTATGGCCTCCTCCTAAAATTGTTATCAGTATGGTTAACCTCTTTGAGCCAAAGAGAAGCCCATCACAATCCAGGCCAGGTAGTGCTGGTGTGAAACCACTATGTACACGAGATGTGGTAAAGGGCACCACCCTTGAGGCGCCAAGTGCCCGACCTTCAGTGTTGTTTGTTACAGGTGCAACCACAAGGGGCACTATGAGACAGTGGCCTCAACAGAAGAGCTGATAGCAACAGATGAGTTGATCACAGCAGATGCCTTCCTGGGAACAGTGAGCAATGAACAATGCTGCTCTTGGGTGGTTTTTGTGCAAGAAGAAAATGTGAGCCTTCCCTTTATGTTGGACACAGGGGCCCAAGTCACAGCCATATCAGAACATACATTCTTCAAACAACTTGGCCGAATAGAACTGAAGAAGCCATCAAAGATTCTGTATGGTCCAGCTCGTCAGACTCTGGAGGTGATTTGTCAATTCACCACGAAACTCACAAAACTGCTAGGCAGAAGGTGTTTGTTGTTTGTAACCTTCAAAATAACCGGTTGGGACTTCCAGCAATAACTGCATTGCACCTGGCGTGCCAGACAAACGAGACTAGCAACATCCACAAACGATTTACTGAGGTATTCAATGGACTTGGTAGTCCTGGGGAAGAGTACACTAAAGGATGATGCGGTACCGTACTGTCTATATGCCCCAAGAAATGTAGATATTCCTCTTTGAGAAAAGGTTTGTGTATAACTGAACAGGATGAAAGCCATGGGAGTCATCTTGAAGGTCACTGAACCCAGTCCCTGGTGTGCAGGGATGGTGGTTGTCCCAAAGAAGTCTGGTGAGGTCAGGACCTTGAAGCCATTGAACAAAAGTGTGTTGCGCGAGATATACCCAATCCCTAAAGTAGACAAAACACTAGCTAGGGGCAGCAAATTCGATGCCAACAGCGGTTTCTAGCAGCTTTGAGAATTCTGAAAACATTCATAACCCCTTCGGGTTCAGAATCTCCTGTGCAGTTTCTGTTAAGTTTGGGGCCGCGAGGGTACGACGTGACAATCTCAGACTACGGCTGATTGACTGATTAAAAATATACTTACAACTACATACATTTATAGGATGATTACATAACACTACATAACCAAACCTAACCAATCCGGAAATGACATGCACAATATCAGCTAGTGATACATAACTAAAGGTAAGAGTAACATACATTACATTCCTCCCCTAAGATGAAGGGTCCACAGTTGCTATCAGGTTTTCATACACGAGGACGATTAGTGTCCAAACCGTTCTGAATATTACGACATTATCAGAATGTGGCACATCAGCACGTTGTTTTTTTTTCAGAAGATGGTGTTGCCAAAGTAGTATCTTGTGGTTGTGGAATTACATTACCACCTGAGGCAACTGGAAACTCTGGGTTAATTTGGGTTTCTTCATCTGAAGGTTGATCAGACCCACTCCTGAGATGGTCTATGTGTCTGCGCCACATCTCACCATCTCATAGTCGAACCAAATATGACAAGGGTCGGTCCAACACGATCAGAAACCATGGCCGAGATCCACTAGGACCATTGTGAAAGTTTCGTGCCCAGAGAGTCTCTCCAATGTCAAATTCACGGGCTGTAGTACTACTTCGATCGTGGTGATCCTTCTGTTGACTTTGCTGGTCTCTGACATGGGCTCCCACATTTGGAGATAACAAGTGTAAACGTATAGGAAGTTCACGTCCAACAAAAAGTGAACATGGCATCACCCCTGTCGTCGTATGCTGTGTGGCACGATACTGTAACAGTAATGATGACAACGATTTCTCCAAAGGTATTCCCTCCTGATGATTAGCTCTGAAAGTCTGTTTCATAGTCTGAATTAACCGTTGTGCAGCACCATTAGTCGCAGGATGATATGGTGAGGAACGAATGACCAGTTGGTGTGGAATTCCGTTACGTGCGAATATATCACACAGAACTTCATTGCTCTTGGATGTTGTCGTACTCGACATGGAAATGATCTCGGGCCATTTGGAATGCAAGTCTATGGCAACAAAGAACGTCTTGATCTCGCAAAATCCACATGTACACGCTCCCAGGGAGTGGCCCATCCCTATGGGTGCAAAGGAGACTTGGCTGGGGTCCCTTGACGTGACTTCGTACACTCTTCAATGGCCTTATTAAGTCCTGGCCACCAGACATGAGATCGAGCTAATGCCTTCATCCGAACAATGCCGGGGTGACCCTGGTGAAGTTCGTTCAGCACCCCTTCACGTAACTTCTTAGGAATGAGGACTCGGCATCCTCACAAAATGCAATTACCCTCAACGCTGAGGGGTCCTCCTTCCTTCGCCAAAAAGGAGTGAGTTCCTCTGGCACAACCAATGCGCAGATACCTAAGGAGTTTACTGAGTACAGAGTTGCGAAGTACATTGCGGAACACAGTAGAGTCACATGGGTTTCCAATGGGAACAACATCCGAGGGTGGCAACCAAGACAGTCCGTCTGAATTACCATGACGATCCGTAGGTCGAAATTCAATATCATAACTATAAGCAGAGAGTGATAGTGCCCACCGCTGCATCCTAGCAGCCGCCAGTGGTGGAACACCATGTTTTGGACCTAATATGGTGAGAAGAGGCTTATGGTCAGTGATCATAATAAAGTGCCTACCACAGAGGTACTGGTGGAACTTCTTGATACCATAGATTAACGACAGTGCCTTCTTCTCCACTTGTGCATAGTTCTGCTCGCTCTTCGTCAACGTTCTCGATGCATATGCTATCGGCTGCTCTGATCCGTCTGAGTGTCGATGTGATATTACGGCGCCAATTCCATACGCAGAGGCATCAGCGGCCATAACGATAGGGAGTGATGGGTCATAAAGTTCGAAAACAGGTGCCTTAATCAAACTCTGTTTGGCATTCTGGAAAGCACGTTCACAATCCTTGGTCCAATGCCAGGGTTGTCCATCCCGAAGAAGCTTGTGAAGAGGGTGGAGCTTCGACAAAAGGTTTGGTAGGAACTTCGCATCAGTCCCAAAAAGGACCGAAATTCCTGCACATTCTGTGGTGATGGTGCCTCCCTAATAGCTTTCACCTTCGTCTCTGATGTGTGTACCCCTTGGGCATCAATACAGTATCCAAGATACTCAACTGAAGTCTGGAAGAAGTTACACTTGTCTTTTTCAGACAAATTCCATGTTCCTTGAGCCCACGGAAAACCTCTTCCAAATTCTGCAAATGTTCTGCAGGGGAGCGGCCAGTGACGAGGATATCGTCCAAGTAACATATCACAAATGGGATCCCTTGGAGTACGGAATCCATGGCATATTGAAAAACAGCCGGAGCAGATGCCACTCCAAAAGGTAACCTGCAGCACTCATACAAACCTTGATGGGTATTGACTGTCACCAGCTTAGCAGATTCATCATCCAACATCATTCGCTGGTATGCTGCCGTGAGGTCAAGCTTAGTGAACATCTGGCCTCCATCCCTGATCTCCGTCCGCAATGTTCGTGCAACTTGGTGCGCGTGCGTCCTCCCAGAAACTTGTGATCTGTAACCTTCCCAACGGTCAGAGTAGGCATATGTCCCTTCAATAACTGTGTGTTACAGTGCGCTGCCTCTAGGTTCTGGGCCTTCTCGAGGGCACTAGCTATATATATTTATAGCTATATTCTCTCTGCGCAAACCACACACAAAGCGGTCTCGGAGTGTATCGTCTAGATGATCACGAGGAAAGCTGCATCGGGCAGCCAGATGACGCAGTTCAGTGATGTACATGGCAATTGAGTCTCCTACATGCTGGCTACCTTATGAAACCAGTTTCTTCGTCATCGGGCTATTGGGTGCCAGTAGACTGCGCAGCAAGTCGTAGGTAGTGCCCCAAACGGCATTTAAACTTTCTTGTCTTCCAGGACATCGTTTGCCGCAAAGAAGATCTGTACTCTCTCCCAATAGGTAGAGAAGTTCTTGGAGTCCGGGCGAAATTCTTGTAGACTCCCCAGCGTCGAAGACCGTACTACGGCAGCAGGAGCTTGACTGGCTTCTCCACCTTCACCAGCATCCATCCCGTCTTGTCGCCAGTGTTAAGTTTGGGGCAGCGAGGGTATGACGTGACAATCTATGACTACGGCTGATTGACTGACTAAAAATATACTTACAACTACATACGTTTATAGTACGAATTAAGATGATTACATAACACTACATAACCTAACAAATCTGGAAATGACGGCACTAAGTTGATGAGACTGCAAAGTTGTTTGATCACAGCATCTGAACAAACATATTGAACACCCAAGGAAGAGATGTGTGTTTTTTCAGCCAGTACCATCTCATGCTCACACTTCAATTCTTTCTCTAGTGACAATTTGGCAGAGTCAGATATCTCCCTCAATACAATAGCTCTCTTCTTGTATGACTTCGCATGTGGTTTCAATATGTCAAGGAAAGCACTGTAGGGCAGCATACTGAGCAGCATACATCATTTTCTTGGACAAGACTGCAACAATCAAGCCCTTTAAGCAAAATGTTTCTGAGGCAATTCTCAGTGTTGCCTACAGCACAATACTTCTGCATAGCCCTGTCCGACAACTTCTTTGAAGTGACAAAGAGGTGGGCTCTTGATTGGCAGCCATTTCGTCCAGCTCTTCCACAAAGCTGAAAAAAATGAAATGTTACCTTGATGCATATGGGGAGAAGGTTCAAGTATTACCTGATAAAATTGGGAAAGGGACTCTGGAGCACTGTACACTACAACTACCTCTATATCAGGAATATCCATTCCCTGAAAATTGAGGAGAATCAATTTTTAGCCTCTCGCTCTGTGTGATGCACCAGTCGCTCTGTGTGCTCTGTGTGATGCACCAGTCATTGCATTGACAGCAACTGCTCCTTACGATATACAGAGTTGTATTTGCAGTTCACTTGGTCTGTCTGAGCCAGTACTGGTCTTACGTAC
The DNA here is from genome assembly GCA_963970385.1 of Theonella swinhoei. Taxonomy (NCBI): domain Eukaryota; kingdom Metazoa; phylum Porifera; class Demospongiae; order Tetractinellida; family Theonellidae; genus Theonella; species Theonella swinhoei. The sequence continues at coordinate 2,383,771 of OZ019961.1, read as the reverse complement.
GTTGGACAGACCCAACATATATCTGTCTGTTTGTAAAAGCAAGGGTGTGCCTGTAAGTATTTTGGTTCATACTGCTACATATTCGTTTATTTGAATGCACTATATTAACATGTACATGTGTACTGCAGAGTGATTTAGGGGGCTTGGCATTCCTGCTGAAATCATCTGATCCATTCCCAATTCCTAAAACACTTTTTTGTCAAACCAAAGATGAAAATATATAGGCTTTTTCTCGAGTATGAAGCACCATCATGCACCACTTACTCAGTCTACCAAGAGTGGCATAGTTGAGCTCTTTCAATCATGCACATCTCGATTGTGGATACTTGTAGCTACTGTGCCTCAGCTAAACATCTAAACATCGATCAATACCGCTAAACAACAGTCGTTAGCTTAGCAGATAGCTCTATCTGCTAAGCTGACACTCCATGTGCAGCCCCTGATGGTTTTATGCCAAGCACTATAGAAAGAGCAGATACTTTTAACAGAGGGGTGGTGCTTTTTCTTAGGGAGTGCTTTTGACAGAGAGGGTGCTTCTGACAAATGGGTGGTGCTTTTAATAGGGGATGTTTGTGATAGAGAGGCGGTGCTTTTTAGAAAGAGGGGGGACCTTTAACAGAGGGGTGGCGCTCTTTAGAGAGATCAGGAGGATGGAGTGGAATTGGTGCCAAACGCAAGAAGTCCACTGCTGGACAACCCAGCAAAAAGAAGAAATTACAAATCACACTTTCTGCTGCCTAGCATGTACCACTCAACATTTTATGAATATTTGTTCAAACAGAGTGTGGGGGCTGGTTCATGTATGACAGGGATACTATCCACTTGTTTGTTATTGATAATAGTGTGCGATGCATGAAACAGAATGTTAATTAATAAACTTGGAGACGAATTGTTCCCTGTTTTCACTGTGAAGATGTGCAGCAAATGAAAGCTAGACTGAATCTCGCTTGCCTTGGTGACAAGAAAATTTCTGCATGGAGATGCTGAAGAAATTGATTATAAATTTAATCATAACTATCCTAAGCTTACTGAAGGGGGTGGGTATGAGCTACTAAGATGCAGTGACAAAGGTAGCAGAGAGCTTGTGGTGTTTGACATGCCTGATGCCTCCTACAGGACACAATCCACAATACCTACAATCTGTTGTTAGCTCAGGTAAGATTTACATCAGACCACTCCAGAAAGATTTGGATCTGAAAATGTCCATAGTCGCCTTGCATGGGCAGACTACTAGACTTGTACTTGTTTTGAAGTGCTTACAAGTTGTATTATATGAAGTGCTAGAGCATGAGCACATGTAAACCATGCCCATATAAGGAAATGGTTTATGTATTATTTATAGCTTATTGGTTTTCCCTTAGTGTAAATTCGACACATACATTTACTAATTTGGAACAGGCAACAGGAGTGCCAGACTTGTGGTGGTACAGTGCCTATGAATCAGCTAAAGGAGCACCTTGCTGAATGTCATCATGTGAAATGAAGTTTTAGGTCACTATATGTATGCTATAAACTGCCCTTATGACAGTTGGGATCATGAGTCTGACTTCGCTGATGAGGATGGTCCCACTGCCAGCTTCAGTAATGGTCACTCCACCCTACCAGTGAATGTGAAACATACTACCAGCTATTGTCCATCAACTTCAAGAGTTTCATCTCCTGATCATATCTCAGAGAACAGCTCACTTTAGTTTACTTGTCCAAGTAAACAGGAATCTAGCACAACACTGTCAGCGCATCGACAAATAGGAAGTCCTGCAGTGAATATGTACATTTCAAAAACTGCTTGCGTGCCCTGGAATGCAATTTACTCCTGTCCACCAAGGTCAAAGGTCAATCACTTTTTCCCCCCTCCTTGTCGTAGTAATCTTCCTCCTCCTAGGAGTTAGCCCTCCTAGTCATTCAGCTAGATGGCATGGTTTTATATCTACGGCTTCTCTTATGAGGCATGGAGACATCTAGCCACTTGACAGTGTCAGACTTCTCACTGAGGTGATCTCCAAGCAACAGATCACTTGCCTCATACAGACCACACTCTCGAAACCATAAACTTCTAATACCAAAGCTCCAGAGGCAGCTGTAAATGCTCTTATTCTCACTAACCTCTTGCCAGATCTCTTGCATGCTACTTTTTTTCGGCTTTGGTTACATACCCACTGACATAGTGGGCTAGAGCTAGTGATGACTCTGCTACAAACTGGATATCTATGTTAGCTTTCCAGAGCAGTAGCAGGAGAGGGTTGTAGTCATTGACCCTGACCTCTGAATCTGTACGTATCAATTGGTATATTTTGCTCTTTGACTTCAAGCTCTCTTGTACAGGATTCAGTTTTGCACTGTCACATACTGGGTGAGGAAACCCAAAGCGGCACCTGGTAATGAAAGTGGTCTTCCCACACTTTCTCCTCCTTTTGCAATAGGCACTACATTTATGTAGCTGGTACCTAGTGACTGCAAATATTGTTAGGAATATGACAGGTTATCCTGTCCTGGATCCAAGCTAGCACTTTACCAATGACTGGGGCATCTCTTATCCACACTAGCACATGATAATGAGGTGCCCCACAAAGTGATCTACTTTCCCAAGTACCTCACCATTCAGTAAAACTGTGAAAGAAAGCATGAAACTTCAAGGAGAACTTTCTGGAAACTGAGATTGGGTCCTCAGTGCAAAGCTTACCATGTAGTGGGTAGAGACATTGTTTGCTCTCCTGAGGTACTCTGTAATATCAGGAGATTCATATTCAGCACAGCTGAATATTAGAAAGACAGTCAGTGAACCCCACTCACTTCAACTCACTGTCTCACAAACCAGTACTGCTTTGTACCACGTAGTGATTGGAGCATAGTGCACAAATTAGCCTCAAGGCATTCATCTGAAGCTTCTATGCTGTCCAACAGCTTGCTAGCTGACATTGCCTGCCTTCTAGTACTCATCAGGAGATTATACACACCTGCTGAGAGCTCTCTCATTTCCTTTTGCCATAGCAGGTAGAATACATACTAGGCATCTTTACGGAAACAGGAATCTTTGTTTAACAATCTCAACTTCATGTATTCACTATGAGAGAGCTTTTCATGTCAAGGATGAAACTCACCAAATTTTCCAGTGGGAAAGAGAACTGGAAAGCACATGACATCAAGATACTGCTGACTCAATGGGAGCTTTTCTGACACTGAGTATTTTGTATTGCTCTATGTCAGAAGTAGGCGACAGCCTGTTATCTAGATTTCTGATGGTATAGGCCTGAAATGCAGCTATATCATCTTTAGTAGCCTATTGAAGCATGCCAGTAGTAGCTGCATTAGAAACCTCTATTATACGCCACATCAACTGACTCTTTTTAGATGCCAGTTACACGACTTTAATTTGCTCATGGCTTTTTTTATATGGTTTACATCAACCAAGCTACGCCATTACTTTTGGTTGGTTTACCATTGACAATAATGTACAACTCAGGATTAGGTAGGACACCACCGCATTGCTCTACCTGTTCCAGAGTTTGGAGTGTCTCGTTCAATGCAAGTGGCAGGAAAAATACTGTACCCTTACAGGCTTTAAGTGAATTGTAAATGGGCCCCTTAGCAGTGTATGTACCCAACCTATTAATGGTTTGATAGCATTTTCCCCTTTGGATGAATTATCTACTCAGTGGGTCAAGGGCTGCCAGTTCTGGTGGTATAGGAACAGTTTGCAATCCAATTAGAACACACCGTGGTGGCAATCTGTCCCTTTTTATCATGGGTTTACAATACTTACACATGTATAGAATGTGATCTGTGGTGTTTGTTGTAAAATGAAGCTCTTTAATCGTGGCCACACATCACTGCTTAGATTATCAGAGATCCTGACGACTGTTACTGACTTCCTTTGATGTAAGCGTTCACAGCTAACACAGGAAAGTCCTCAATATCTTTATCTAGCTCAGTTATTAAGCCAGCATGACTAATGAGGAGCTCTGTTTCCAAATTAGGCTGTCTAAGAATTGAATTTGCACATTCCATATCTGTGCATTGCTCATAAGTTGAGTCTTCACATCATTGCTTAGCAAGGCATCAAATGTTTCTACATAAATGGCTTGCATTAGTGTATGGTAGTTGCCAGAACACAGTGCCTTATCAATTTCAAATATGCACATGTGACTTTTGATAACACTGTGTACATCATGTAGGAACTGCCTCAATACAGGGAAATGAGTAGCAGCTACCCTTAGTACTCTGAGTTGACTTTGGCAACCACCACTACTACTGGAACAAACCAATGGGTGGCCTTTAAGGTCTACAGAGGAAAATTCAATTACTTTAGAGTAGTGTCCATTACTATCACATTCATCTAAGGCATGCCTGATGTCTTGTATAGACTTTTCAAAGTCTGCCTTCAAGGCAAGAATGGCATCTACCTCTGTGTCAGTAAAGGGTTTGCACTCACTAGAACACAGCCATTTCTTTGCCTCTTTAACACTGTCAGTGGGGATTTCATTAGTTATCACACACTGGCCAGCCTCATTAATGGGTACGGGAGAGTCTCTTTTCACAGGCTGGTAAGCTGAGTCATAGAAAAAAGACACACACTGACACCCTTTACCAAAGTCCTCCCTTTGGGCAATCTGAATTGACTTGATGGATCTAATGCTCTTAATCAAATACCCAACATGTTCTTTGTGCATTTGTAAGGCTTTGTTTAGCAGTTTCCTGGCTGCTAATCTACACACAGTCCTTGCTAAAACTCTGGGTATTCGCCCGGCTACAGATTCGTGTAGCCTCTTGAAAGTTTTTGTCAATTCAGAAAAATGGCCTGCAATCCCTTCAAATACATATCTTTCTCAGCATATTTGGGTTGTCCTAAGTTATACCTAGCTTTTTTAACTAGACATATGTCTTGCTTGTTAGTAGCATAGTATTGACTTTATCCTAGCACTTCGATTCCTGCTGAAGTAGACACAAGAGGCAGCCTTTTTCCTGTCAGGCTGTGCTCTATACAGGGCCTTAACAGCAGCCTTTTTTGTATCAGGCTGTGCTCTATACAGGGCCCTAACAGCAGACCTTTTCCTATCAGGCTGTGCATTATACACGGCCCTGACAGCTGCCTTTTTTTCTATCAGGCTGTGCTCGATATTGGGCCCTGACAGCTGCCTTTTTTCAATCAGGCTCTGCTTGATATAGGGCCCTGACGGGTGCCTTTTTTCAATCAGGCTGTGCTTGGTATAGGGCCCTGATGGGTGCCTTTTTTCAATCAGGTTGGGCTTGATATAGGGCCCTGACAGCTGCCTTTTTTGATCAGGTTGTGCTTGATATAGGGCCCTGACAGCTGCCTTTTTTCGATCAGGCTGTGCTTGATATAGGGCCCTGATGGCTGCCTTTTTTCAATCAGGTTGTGCTTTGATATAGGGCCCTGACAGCTGCCTTTTTTTCTCAGGGTTTGCCCAATAGTGAGCCCTACTAGAAGCTCTGTTTTTACCGGTGTCCGTGTGATACAGAACCTTAGAGGTAGCCTTTAGCGTATTTGCATTTTGAACATAGTACTGCTTATTGTACAATTTTCTTTTCCTTTGCAAGGAAGGCCTAGTGTTAAACCAATTACATGTAACCTACAGTAAGTAACTTAGCTATCAAATATCTCCCTTCGTCCTTGTCTCCACAACAAACCAATGTAGGAGCGGAGATGTCTTCACTGCAACAGGAAAGTGTCCGTAGATGTATGTAAACCTGTAAGAGAATTTGCAGTGAGTATGCTGTATATAGCAGGACTCTTACATTCTTACCTCAACAAACCCTTTCTTACGGAATGTGGTGGAATGCAATAGAACGAAAAGAGCAGATAAAGCAGTGCAAACTCCGAGATCTAAAACAATGCGGTAGACCCTTCAGAAAGTACACAAATACCTATTCCATTTATATGTCACGGAAAATGTAATTTGGCACAATGAGGAAATAGATCTAAGGTCCAACAATGCAATACGGAAGTGTTAGCATTTTCTTAGCGTTGCGTGTTCAGAAAAGGTTGTACGACGATAATCTTGGTCAAAAGCACTGCGCAAGGAAAAAAGCTATTTTGTGCAAAAATGAATGTACCAATTTTGCACTAAGGCATCTTGTAGTGCAAGCCCAACCCCTTTGGCTGCTCATGGTCATGTGAAACGCACGTGAGTAATAATGAGAAAATGGCGTTCAACTATACGGAAATTCTAGTATATCGTAGCTTTACTCGTCCAAGAGGGGTCCTACAAAGATTCCGCTGATGAAAGGCACTGCACACGGGATTAAGAAGCCATTTGGTACAAAAATCAAGGTAAATACGTGTACTACTTCTGTGCTAGGCCGTTTGAAGAAGAAGATGGAGAAATCGGGGTTTTAGAAATTTCACGTATGTCATTGTAGTGGTATATTTTGCCAGGGTCTTATAGTGTATAGAAACACTGGTACGTCATGTTATGTGTCTAAAAGGGCTTATAGCTGCCGCGTTCGTGAGTTCTGAGCTGTTACATTTGTTAAGGCTTAATGGGTGTGTCGGCGCCATCCCTACATAGAGAGTCTACTGACTCTCTTGATATATATATATATATATATGAGAGAGAGAGAGAAGGAGAGATAGAGAGAATTGCCCATTCACATCACTAGGAGGGCTTGCTACACTCGCTGATTATAGACACAGTGGAGTTACAGATCAATATCACAAGGTACACATGACTTTAACATGTACACACGAATCTATGCATCATGTATGCATATCTATGTATGCTTCATCTTATTCACTACTACTGTTGATGTCAGCAAATGAATGATTTATTTTCTCTTCAGCATGAACAAATTCAGTTAACTGTCTGGAGTTTTCCGTCAAAGCACTGTGTAGTAGTGCAGTTGCTCCCCTCTTGAATGCAGATGCTTGAAAGGAAAACTTTTATTTTCTGTGAAACAACTTCTTCCCTGTGTCTATAGTAAGTGATGCAGTTATGAACATCTTTCAACATTGGTAACTCCTCATTAGAATGACATAGAGTCAAATGTGAGTCAACAATTTCACACTTCCCTCCAACTGCCAGTGAGCACCAGGTTCCTAACTTTGAAGTTGACCTTCTAGGTTAGAAGAACTCACGACGTCCAACATGGATAGTGATATTTAATGAGGGCTGGTTGTATTGCACTTGTGATCCAGTAGTGGAAGAGACCTTCTAGGTTAGAAGTAGCAAAGGCAGCTATAGGTATAATGTTCTAACTTCCAAGTGATGTTGGCATTAGTTCTTGCAATGTTTCTTCTGAAACAGCTTTTGCCTTCAGATCTCGCTGAATTCTTTCAATGAGTAGATTAGCTAAAACATCTAAGAATAACACACCATGATATATTTTGAACAAGTCACACACACCAAGCGCTTTCTGCATGCCATAGTACACAAGTGCACTACCTAGTACACGAGTGCGATGCAACAGTCTCATCTCTTCTGTCATCCTTGAGAATCAAGACCACAGCCTTTCCATCATCTCCCCCTCAGTGAGTCCAACACCTTCATGGCCCAAACAGCACCTGTATTATAGTGCTGCATCTTTACCTGACATAAAGCCTTGTACCTAAGTGGGGAATGTTGCTAGACACAGATGACAACTGCTCAGTATGTCCACACGGACTGTAGACCATATCAGACAGCATAAAAGGTACTTGTGGTTAGGATCTTACCTGCAAACTCCTTGTTAAGGTGCATGCAATGTCGTACATGAAGTAAAGTTTTGAGCCACTACATGTGCTTTGATATCTATTCTCCAACGTCCATACAGCATATGAGTCTGAAAGAGAATGATGGCACTAATGTTAGAAAGCATCCGTTACCCTTCCCCATGTCTTAGATTGATGACAGGAACATCCTGTTTCACGAAGTGCTATTCACACTTCTAAGCATGTTTCCCGCTAGGAAAACATTGCATTGCATCATCATGAGGAAGGGAGGGATGTTAAACTTCGTTGACAAACTGATCTACAGCAGATTGGTGTCCGAAGTATAGGTTTCCAAGAAGTGGTTCTCTGTAACTGACACCAGCTTACTTCTTACATGGCAAACTAAAGAGAGCAGCAATTGCGTATACCACCTTCCCTCCTTCCTACAATGAAACTATTAAAGCACAGTTAACAACAACTGTGTAATACCTTTGGGAAAGCAGGACATTTCCAGAGCCAATTCAATTGTGCTTCATAAACCTGTTCATTTACAAAGGTTTAATGAAAGAAATCCTATTACCTAAACTCTTCAAATGAGTTTATCATCGATGAGTAGACATCTGAAAAACTACAGGTGGTAATAGGGAAACGTTAGTTGGCCTGTGTACCTTAATATAAACGAAGCTCTAAAACTGAGAGCATTAACACCTGGCATTCTAAAAGTAGAGGTTCAGCCCATTCCAAGAGAAAAAGAAAATGCATATTGAGGATTGGCAGGGCACAGATGTGCTTGACACATTGTCCTTATGAGTGGCTTACAGTCACAGTGAATCCTATGTTCAATTCCTACCAGTTTTAAGGAATCAAACGTACTCATTGAGGTGTCATATAAGAGTACCATGCTCATCAAGGCAGTAAAGTGATGTCTCCTTTGAATCACACTGATGACTTAGCTGAATATCAATGTGCCAATCATGGAGCTGATCATGGAGTACAGGTACATAGTAGTCACCATATATACAGTGAGAAATTGGCGAATATAAGGTCATTGTACTGTAAAGTACCTCCCACTTTTCACCAACATGAAACAGGTTGACATATCATTTGTTTTCAAAGCACTTAGAACCGAAATACGCCAGTGGTCCACAGTCTCGACAACGTAAAAATGCAGAGCACTTGCAATTGAGAACAACCTGTATTATTTCATATCAAGGATATAATGGTACAAGTAAATAAAAATTTAGGAAATTTGAAGTGTATATAGGGATTGCATCCTTTTAGTACATTGATGTATATAGCATGTCTGTGTCCCAATCTTGTCTCTGTTCATTTTTATGCAATCCCTATATACACTTCAATTTTCCTAAATTTTTATTTACTTGTCTCTAATCATTTTTTTTTACAATTGTAAGCAATAATTCCCATTAGCACATGCTCACCATACCCATAAAACATCTGGCCCATTCATACCCATAAAACATCTGGTCCATTATTGCTAGAGGCCCTAATAATCACACTCTGAGATGTATGATTAGTAGGGAGTGGCTACAAGCTGCTGCGTACACGAACTATGAGCAAACCTGCTAGCAACGTACTATCGGCTGAGCAAACCTGCTAGCAACGTACTAGTGGCTGAGCAAACATGCTAGCAACATACTGTTGGTCACCAGCGCTTTGGCTTGGTAGCGTGCCGCTACTCCAGCAGCCAGTACATACGTAGAGTAGTGCCTGGCAGAGAGCAACACACTGAATGTGTATGCAGTATTCTGACAGTTGAAGACAACACCTCTGTCTTTTGTTATGTAGTACTAAGCGCTAGTTGCTAAACCAATTGTCAACATATTTCTCTATTATCAAGCAGCCAGTTCACTGCACCTACGCGCTAGTTGCTAAGCGTTTGCGCATGCACGGCAGATGTAATGACGTCATTAACGAGTACTCTGTCATTATGTAATCGGTTTATTATATGACGCATGCTTTTATATGCGTACAATGTATGTGTACTCTGCACATACATTCATTACGTAATCACTATACACATGTATACATGTATTGCATTGAGAGGAGTGTTTACATCTGTATTAGAAGAATCACAAGGGTTCACAACATTTATGTTGCTATTAGCGATGATAACTCTGCACATGCTGACTTTCAGGTGGATGGTTACCATGGTTGCTGAGTTTTGCTCATTAGTTATCCTCATTCATAATACATTGCTGGGAGAGATAACGATCAGTAGTACAAGAACTACAAGGGTTAACAATATTATACCCAGTACGTAATGATACATTTCCACATGCAAAGATTTAATTTCATTGATTTTATGGTTATTGAGTTACGCTTCTTCAAGAAAAATAATAACAAGTAAATAAAAAATTTAGGAAATTTGAAAGGAAATATAGGGATTCCATAAAAAGGAACGGAGACAAGATTGGGACACAGACACGTTATGATATATCAACGTAACATTATTGTCTCGGTTCCTTTTTATGGAATCCCTATATTTCCTTTCAACACAGACACGTTATGATATATCAACGTAACATTATGGGTACGTTGATATATCATAACATGTCTGTGTCCCAATCTTGTCTCTGTTCCTTTTTATGGAATCCCTATATTTCCTTTCAAATTTCCTAAATTTTTTATTTACTTGTCTTCCATTATTTTTTTCTTTACCTAGGTACATGCATTTTGCTATTTTTGTAGTTTACTTAGCAAACGTATTAGCTAATAGAGTTTGTAGCCTGAGGCTATCCAACATTTTTATTGCAACATCAATTGTTTGTGTATTATATTGTACCAAATTTTACTTTTAGTGGAGCTTTGTTAATGATATATTGCAAAGTAGTGCCTGGGGCTACTATTTACAAGATTACAAGATTTTATCTCAATATTAATTATTGGGATATTAAGCTTTAAAACATTGTTTACATAGATTTTATCACAACATTGATCATTGGGGTATTAAGCCTTACCATCACACCAATTTTCACATTTAGTAGAGCTTCTGTTAGTAAGATACAGTAATGCTAGCCTGAGGCTATGTTTTACAAGATTTACATGGTTTACAGAGATTTTATCACAATGTTGATCATTGGGGTATTAAGCTTTACCATCACACCAATTTTCATATTTAGTAGAGCTTCTGTTAGTAAGATACAGTAATGGTAGCCTGAGGCTATTTTGTACAAGATTTACATGGTTTACAGAGATTTTATCACACTGTTGGTCTTTGGGGTATTAAGCTTTACCATCACACCAATTTTCACATTTAAGGGAGCTATTGTTAGTGAGATACAGAAATGCTTGCCTGAGGCTATTTGTTGTTGTATTACAAGATTCACATTGTTTACAGAGATCTTATCACAATGTTGATCATTGGTGTATTACACTTTATTATCACACCAATTTCCACATTTTGTGAAGCTTTTGTTAGTGAGATGCTAGCCTGAGGCACTTTTGTGATATTACGCATATCTTACATCACAGATCAACCAATTTTTGTTTCATGGTTATTTTTCACGCATTCTTCACCTTGATATGTGAAATCAACTTCAAATTGAAAGTGAAAATGAACAATATCCTTATATATGGTTTTCAATGGGGATAGACCATAGCAATCCCTATATACACAGTACTACCGTACTGTGTGATACATATTCCTGCCCAACAGGCATAGCAGCATCCTCTGTGACTACATCAATTAAATGCTTTCGAATCTTTTTCCATCCTGCTATTGCAGCCCTACTCTCTAACTCATGCTGTGTTGGATCTTCTGTCCTGTCGGGCATGCCAAAAAGGGCAATATCTCCCACATCTTCTTCCATCCTCATTGGTTTCTTTCACTACTGCTTCACACTGCAGTTCAATAGGTATATCCCTGTGAATAAACTTCACAGACTTTTTCCCATTGCAGGACTTCTAATAAGCTTCAGACTCAACGGTCATGAAGCCATCGGCCATGGTCAATGGTCAAGGAGATACAGTAGATAGTGAGAATAGCGGCAGCAAAAGGGTTCAAAATAGCTGGCAGTAGTAGTAGTGGATGGATTCCACTAATTTCCAGTACCACATACTGGGAATAGTTCTGGAACCGGGTGCAATGACACAGGATTAAAGAAGCATATTTATTTGTCCGATTTTTTGGTCAGCTTCAAAGAACGTGGAATGCATATGTGTGCTTTCCGCAGGAAAATGGCCGACCATACATATGGCTTTCAGCGGAGTAGTGGTGGATCTCTGCTGGTTTCAGAAAAGAACTCGAACCTCCATTCCCCGCTAAGTACATGACAGTACTTTCAGGATATTCCATAGGTGAATTATGACTTAACAGTAGGGTCTGCAAATCGAAAATCACTGTTAACAAATCTTGTTAATCACCTGCCCACCTATTTCCCTGAGATCATTGCTCTTTCCCTACCTAGGTCTAACATGGCTTCAGGGTCAAAGGTCACTGAGTACTAATTGAAATTGATGTGAGCTAAGCCCGCGGTGCCAGCAAGGAACACATGCCCAGAACTACTTTGCTGCTATGATTTTTCCGCCCACTTATTAGTCTCTAGTAATGTGATTAGTGTGCATATGGGGCAACAACATCATTGTATTTCATGAGCATGTGTCTGCATAGCTAACCTCTCCTGACTTTTATACAGACCCAATCTGCATCAGAAAATTCTATATTAATCACTCTTTCACCATCAAAGGCTCATGAAACAATTACGCCACAAGGCATGAGGAGAGAATATGCTGTTCAGAATGAGGATAAGTTTATATCGGCGGCTCACATTAAACAGTCACTTCCAAGTATGCTGAAATTTCCAGTTGAGAGCTTTGGGTATATTGAGCCAGGACATAGGCTCAAGGGGAAGCAGCAATGTATTGTTCAGGATGGAGACCTAAAGGAGCTGTAAGGATCAAACTATACTAAAGCCAAACATACTTCATGTTCAAGAAATATGATTGTGGTGGCAGATATTGTTAGGGAGAGACATGGCCAGAAGTACACGACAGAATAGCTCAGCTGCTGGACTCATGTATAACATGGGAGAGCACGGAAATCTGGAGCTACCACCAAACTTGGCATTCTTTATTGGAGTTAGTAAGAGTACTGGAGGCTCTGGCCATCATAGCCTCCACCCAGTTCAATCAATGTCTCCTAGCAAGAGAGTTACCCTGAGGTAAGGCAACTAGCCGAATGGCATCCACTATTGGAAAATGGAGGCATATTGAAAGAAGAGTATGATGAGATTCATGAATTTTGAAAGACATGACGAAGAACATGGTTAAGAAGGAATATGGTTATATAGCTGCATTATGCATTAGAAGGTGCTGAAATTTGATTGTTGTCTATTACGTACAAATGATGACATTAATTAACAAGAGGGTATCTACTGTGCTCCATGACTTGCAATATTCACCAGTTATGCTCATAAAAGTGTTGATTACAGTAGTAGGGTCAGGTACACTTGGCAGAAGTGTCAAGCCTCTTCAAGTAATACTGAAACCCTCTTCAATTGGATTAAAAAAAATAGCTGTAGAATGCCAGCTTGTCGGAAATTTCTTGAATATGGCGCACTGACAAGTTATCCGTTATAAGTTTATGAGTATGCTGACAACAAAAACTTAATACATCTTTACCAGGTCACTAAGAATATTTAACAACCATCTGAGATAAATCCACCCACCATGGCTCCTACTCTGATGAGAAGGTGTTACCGGTCGATTCCTAACGGGGTTCTGACGGCACATGATTTGGGTGGTCTGCAGTGCCAGTTGGGTAATGACCACTGCAGCTATAAGAGGGAATGAGGGGACGGACTTTTGTCTGGTGATCGTGGCTCTGTGTCTGGTGTGCTGGTTTGCTGGTCATTAGACCTGGGTTCGACTCTCATTTTTGATACCAACAAAAGGCCTCATCTGCGGTATGAGATGTCCTCGTACAAAGTCAAGTCATTGACAGTAGTGGATGTCAGATCGAAAGCAACAAGTCTTGTAGTAGATATTGCCGCGATGGGTTGCTTGCCTCTCGTAAAAAGGATGACTAACTGCTGTAGCAAGAATTGTCCTCAGAGCAAATCACACCTTTGAGTTGCAACATATCTCAGATACTGTGCCCAAATTTACAAAATTTGGGCACAGCATCAGATCGTATAAGGAGTTTAGCTTTAAATGGTGATATTGTGCCAAGCTCCTCAGTGAACACTGCAGTGTGCTCTGTGATGAGGGAGTTCAGACAATATGGAGCCTTCCCTGTTGCAATATTGGAAATGGTAGCCCAGAAATGCGTCAACCAACTTCCCAGGAGTGTTGGACTGTTGTGCCTGTCACAACAAATAGATGAAGAGCCTCCTGCAATATGTCCCCTTTTGTTACAGAAATGGCATATGGCATCACGGAACTTGCAGTCTCTATCGTGGTTTGCCCGACTGCAATGGTAGCATGATGTCGATGATTGCACTTGGGTTTACTTAGTGTGTACCTTGTGGACGACTGTCTCGGTAGATTTAAGCGATTTCGCATTTCGTTCTGATGCTAATGCAAGATCTAATGCCCGTGCAAGTGAGAGATCAGCTTCGACTAGCAATTGCCATTGAATGGCCTCATTACGAATTCCGCAAACCAATCAATCCCATAAGGCTTGTTCCAGGTAGCGTTGAAATTCACAATGTGCAGATAGGTGGTGTAATTCTGCCATGAATTCTGCAATAGATTCATCCGTTGCTTCAAATTGGCGATGAAAATGAAAATGCTCAGCAATGACAGGTTGTTTTGGTTCATAATGTTGCTTCGGTAAGCTCAGATAACTTGAGGGTCACAGGAGGGTTTGGGGCTGTGAGAGTTCTAAGGAGTTCGTATGTTTTTCCTCCAAATGTGCTGAGATATACAGCCACAGCCTTCTTTTCAGGTATGTCGTTTGCAGCAAAGAACAAGTGTATGTGCGCTGTGACCGAGTCAGTATGTGGATTAAATGCTTCCAGCTGGCCGAATTTTGCTGTTGCCATAGTTATCTGAATCCTTGAGCATGTAGAATGGGATTTCTCCGGAGGTGTGGGCCTTCAGTCCTGATCACACCCCAAAAACAGGGGTGGAGAAATACATAAAACAAAAGAAGAATAGCCCTAGACTTGATCAGTAACTGCAGCTGTCAATCAATCCGCCATATGCTTCACTCTGCCAGTGCGCATGCGGGTGGCGCCACCCCAAGTTGTCTTGTTAACCTAGGCTTTGGTTAACTAACCTACATTTAACTCACCTACTATTATGCACCGAAGAGCTCCACCTACAGACCCCATCCAACCCCCCAAAGCCCTCTAACATGGTGTTACCAATTGAGGACTTAGCCAAGGGTCTGGACCTGGTGTGGGCACACCTCTCCCATCGAAGGGAGATTTCCCCAGAGGTGTGGGCCTCATTAATGCATTAAAGGCCCCACCCCCTCCCAACTGATGTGGGTGGGGCTCGCTGAGAGCCTCCCATTCAGGAAATGCCCAAATTGAAGATATTGACTAATTGTGCTGAGACAATGATGATACATGAAGGGGGCCAATTGTTCCCATGGTGTGTCAAAAAGGACGAGCTAGACCAACGACCCAACAATGAGTCCTTGAGGCCCACCCTAGCGGCTGCTGTGGCTGCCCCGATCCTGAATCTATGGCCCCAGTAACCGGACATGTCTATGCCAGCTCGGGCCAGTAGGGTCCGCACACACTCCACAAATTGGGCCTTAGACAATGGGGTTCCATCATGTAGACAAAAGAATGCTCCAGCCACGTCCCGCATAATGCGACGTATGACAAAATTGGTCGGTCTTTGATCGCTTGAGAAATACCCTCAGCCACTCTGTACTTATCGCCACATCGCCCCACGAGAGATGCACTGCCAAGTCGAATGCCCCTGCTGACGGGACTGTGATCTATTCCAAAGAAGCAAAACGTCATCGCTGCAGCGTACGGTGAGGAGAGGCAATGCAGAAGCCTCAAAATAGATGAAGTGATGGGAAGGTGAGATGCTGGCACCGGACCCCTGCGGGCTGCTTCTCTCCTGACTCCACTTTGCACTAGCGTGGTTCTGGGTATCCCCTTCGAATTTGGGCATTGCCTTAACTGTGGCTGGTGAGATTCCCTGTCCGACCAGATATACGACTGGGAATGGGGACACCACACCAAATGCATTACAAAATGACAGGAATCGATGCAAACCCGACTTGTATGTCCTGCGCATTGATTCCGCTACTCTCCTGTCACAATAGAAACGAACATCATCCAAGCTGGCGAGATCCAACCCTGCTCCTCCAGCAGCAGTGCAGATAGTCCTGGGTGCAGCCTTGCTGGTTCTGAATCCGGTGATTGGACCTTGGAAATAAAGGCGATCACGAGATAGGTCATCAGCCAAGTCGTTCTTTGTGCCAGGCATGTATGCTGGCATCACCCGAAATAATCAAACCAGGCCTCAATAAAGAAGAGGCAGTGCATTAGGTGCGTATCCCGACATGATCTATTAGTGACTGCATGAACAGCTGCCTCTCCATCGGCATCCACCGGCTGCAGCCGCAAGCAGGAGCTCCTTGAATGCAATATGCAGATGCTGGGCTGCTTCGGGCCACTGAAATTGGAACCAACTCCCCTGCAAACATTCTCCACAAACCCATTGACCAGATGCATCTGAAGTCACCTCGAAGGCAGCCTGAAAGGGTGTTGGAAGAGATGCAACGCCATTTCAATGATGCGCGAATGCCCACCACCACTGCAAATCTGCCCAGAATTCCCGGTTAATATGGCGACCTCTGCTAGCCCCTGGAATCTGCAGCAGATTGATCATCTGCCTAATGAAAGTTCTCCCTGGTTTGATTACCTGACAAGCATCTTGGAGCATACCAATCAGGGATTCTAGCTGGCACCTCCTACAGATGTGAGGCCCAGTGCTTCAGCTCTTCCTGTATCCGTGACAGCCTGCCCCAGCCTGCATGTCTATCTTGCCCCTCCATTCAATGCCCAACAGCGGCCGGTCCTGGGGGTGGACAGGTACTAAGTGGTAGGCTGATTTTATGTCCAGTTTAGCCAATAGGGCTCCCTTCCCGAGGTGCTGTGCCGCTGCTCCAACCCTGTCCACCTAAGTGTAGTGAAGAGAACGCCTCCTTGAATCTATCCCGTCATTCACACTGCTTCCGTCTGGGAAGGATAGGTCCCATTTGCCCGATGTACGCCCCTTCGGTAGGACTCCCATCCGGTTCACGTGTACCGCAGGCAGCAAGCCTCGGGATAAGGGGCCAAACATTCTACCTGTCAGCACCTCGTCCTCAATGTATTGCTCAATCGCATCTGGGTGGGCCTCCGCTGATAACATGTTACTGCTGGCTGAGCGGAGAGGAGAAAGCCTTCTTCGATGCCCTGCAGCAAGTAATCTGTGAATTCTTGATCTGGATACGGCTTTAAACTTCGCCTCCAGCTCTCTCGTCTGCTGGTCACCGGTAGTGGGAGTGGTACTTCCCTAGGGAGTGCCTTGCTAAATGCCAACAGAGAAGCATATGACCCCGAACCTGCAGGTATATATCACTCTCATGATACAGCTAGCTAGCGCAGGGAGGGGATCATTTGCACCAGCCTCCCATTAGTTAACACTACCAGTTCTCTATACATATGCACCAATGTTCAGGCTGTCATCCTATAGCTCACTCCGACGACGGAGGCAACTGACGTGGGCCTGAGTTAGGGGACCTTGGCCAGTTCTGACGCTTCTCTGCCAGGGGGTGTGGGCACTTGCACTTTGAACAAAAATGGGCATAGCGGTCGTTGGCAAACTTGTATCGACTCCCCAAGGGGGAGTTGAAGAGCTGGCAGATCTCCACACTCCCTGCTGGGAGTGACGAAGATGCTGAGACTTGGCGAGCTTGTGGGCGACTGACCCATCCTTCCACTGTCTTGGTACCCTGCAGTGCAGTGTGGATACACTCCTGGGATGCATGTGTGTGTCAGCTGGGCAGAACGAGGCATGGAACAAGCCTCAGTTGGCCCCCTGTCGATGATAGGCCATATCATACAAAGCCCATGCTATGCTCTCACTGTGGTGCCTTCTGGAGGAATGCTGCCAATAGTATTGTCCAAAATTTATATCGATCACCAGGCTGTGCCTTGGCCACTCAGAATGGCAGCATGAGCCCTCACTTTGGATATGTGTGCCACTATTTTCTTTATGGGAACTGAGGCAGTGTGTCCACCCCTCGCAACAATTCCTGCTTCGCACTGTCCCTAATATCTGCCAGTCCCATGGATGGTGGTGGATCACCACCACCTGTCTGCCCTGGAGGAAAGGTTGGCAGCAGTGAACCATCCCCTGTTATGCTTCCTGCAACACCAAATACAGGATGGGTAACACGCTGAACCAGAAGAAGCAAGCCAGAACTACGAGCCAGAGCTGCTTGGCCTATGTTCTGGGTGGTGACATGCAGCATCTGCAGGCAACCCGGTGCCCATCCGTGGCAGTTTGGTGGCGTATCATAGGAGAGGGGCAACCCAGTGCCCATCAGTGGCAGTGCAGTGGCACATGTTACCCTGGTGCTCATCAATGGCAGTGCAGTGGGATGTGTCAGCAGTCAGGCTGCACGGTGCCCATCAGTGGCAGTGCCATGGCATGTGTTACTGAGAAGTCGGGCAGCCCAGTGCCCTCTGTTTCCAGGCAACACAGCGCCTGCCACGAGCATGGCAGCAGACCAGGCTCACGTGATGCTGTCTTGTCAGGGGCCACGAACGGTGAGCAATCCGGTACTCCTGCCTGCTGTAGCCGTCAGCGCGTGGCCCCTAGCCCAAGACAACAGTGAGCTTCCCGGTGCTCTCCTCCCTCTCTAACCTATAGAGGCCTGCCAAAGTAAACTTACCTGAACCACTAGTGCCTCCAGCTATTCCCCTGGTGCTGTGTTGGTGGCAAAACCGTCTCAGGCAGGGCGCCTGACAAATGGGGGGGGGGCAGGCCGACTGATGTACGTAGCTACAAGCCAGTCAATCCATGTCGATTGTTTGGGAGTGAAAGTAGGCATAGGGTTCTGATCTGTGGTTGGAGGTTCTGCCAACATCTAGAAAGGACTAGAAGTCCCAGTACGAGAATAGAAAAAAGCCTACGCTTGATCAGCTGTCAACCAATTGGCCATGTGCTTTACTCTGCCAGTGCACATGCGGGTGGCCCCACCCTCATTAACCTACACTAATAGTAAACATAGGAAGTAATTGTAAACAAGTATACTACAGCTAGCAAGCAAATTGCTTACTTACTAGTTATGTCCACATGATTTCTTGCAATATACCCCATAGCCTGTTCTGGTATATTTGAACATGAAGTTCACTTAAACCTATCCATAACAGCCATGGAGTATTTCCAATTGTTGATTGTAATTAAGGCAGCTATATTATATACCTCTAATATTTAATATTTCCACAATACTCTCCGGTGCATAAGTTGATACGGAACTTCAGCAAGAGGAGGACCTGTGGGAGTTCCTAGAAAAAGAAATTGTACCAATAGTGTCTGCATCAATGACTATTTCTGAATATGAGGATGCATCCAGTGAACAAAAAAATATTTTTAGGTCTTAGAGGAGTTGAGGTATATATGCATGTCATAATGTATAGGTGAAGCTTATTATGTGCTATATTTTTACAAAAATGTGTCCTTACAAAGAGTTCTGTTAAGGGGCGCAGAGTCCTTTGCTTGAGATTTTCCTGAAAGGTGAGGGCTCTCTTTAACTAAAACAAATTTTGTTGAAGTGGTTAGGCAAACCAAAAGCACTATCATGGTCCAAAGAAGATTACAGCAATATTTGTTGACTGTATTCCAAAAAAAGAGCTTCAAATGCACTATATGCATAGATCTCTCTTTACATGATTTAGTATTCTTGATATTGTAGTTATTTACCAAAAACTACATTAACTTAATCCAATTTACAAAAGAAGAGGAAATTGATGAGAAGATCCCTTTCCTGGATGTCCTTGTTGAAAGGAAGTTGAAAGGCATCTCCACTACAGTATACAGGAAACCCACTCACACAGATTGTTACATACATTACAAGTCAAATCACCACCCATGTGTGAAGTCAGGCATCATCAAATGTCTGAGAAATAGATTAGATCGAATCCGTGATAAGTCCACCAAGAGAGATGAACTCAACCACCTGAGATCAGTGCTCCAGGCCAATGGATATCCCCCCCAGGTTGTCTCTCGGGCTCTACGGCCAAGAGCCCAGTTTCAACAAGATTTAGATGCAGCTGACAATCCTAAGATCTTATATCTACCCTACATACAACACATAACAGAACCTATCCAACAGGTTTGCAGAAAACTAGGAGTGAAGATAGTGTTCAGAACTCCCCAGACTCTCAGACAACAACTTGTCAGATTGAAAACCGCCAGACCTAAACTGAAGAAGAATGTCATCTATAAGGTCCCCTGTCTGGACTGTACAAGTGTCTACATTGGAGAGATGGGAAGATGCCTACAGGTCAGACTTACAGAACACAAAGCAGCAGTAAGACGTGGTGACAGAAAGAATGGGATTGCCACACATGCATGGCACATGACACAACCATATGGTACTAGGTTTATAGCTGCATCACATAAGTGCACTACAAAGCCTGTATCTAGACTACTTACAAGCTGCTTTACCAATCACTACAAACAATACTGTAACAGCATATTTTGTAAAACTGGAGTAAATTGCTTCCACATGCAGCACTTAAGGAGGCTTTGAAGACCCTAATTCGGGAGGCATATAAAGTTAGAGATAGTGAGTATATTGTAGCGGATACTAACGGTAATGCATATTGGTCCGATATACCAACAAGCTCCTCATTGAAGCATAGTATTAATGAAGAAATTCTAGTTGCCCATGTGGAATACTTGATAGACAATATTTATGTTAGTATAGGTAATAGAGTGTACAAGCAGTGCATAGGGATTCCGATGGGAACAGATTGTGCACCATTGGTGGCAAACCTGTTCCTCTTTTACTATGAATATAAATATATGAGGAATTTGATTAAAATGAATTCGATGCTAGCCAAGAAATTTAGTAACACAATGAGGTATATTGATGATTTGCTGACATTGAATAATACATGATTTCACTCAGCTATTGATGACATATACCCAGATGAGCTCAAACTAAAGAAAACCTCAGAATCATCAATGTCACTCTCTTACTTAGACATAAAGATAGCTATAGTTAATGGGAAATACTCCACTGCAGTGTATGATAAACGAGATGATTTTAAATTCAAGATTGTTAACTTTCCACACCTAAGTTCCAACATTCCATCAGGACCTACGTATGGAGTCTACATTTCCCAATTAGTACGTGTAGGTAGAATATGTAGTGATTACCATAATTTTGCATTGAGACATTACAAACTAACAAAGCGACTAATCCGTCAAGGATTTAGATATTCCGTAAGTTTGCTAAAAGACATGTTAAAATTCTAAATAAATATCATCTCAGTATACACAAACATGGATGACATCTGTCTACCTGTAATGGATAGTCTCATTAGTCGCCATGTCTCATGCAGATAAACATTTTTCTTATTTTTGTGAAATGTTCAATCATCTCTATTTTTATATTTTTCTATATTTTTATATTTTTAGATTATTATATTTCTATTTTTATTTTTATATACATACGTATGTGCTGTGCTTCAATTAGAAGAATTGCGCACGCGTTTTGTAACAGATGCACAGCAGCTGTGAGTTTTTAGTGGCTATTTTTCTACTTTCATCTCATTTTGTGTGTTGGTGTTCTTTGTTCGTAGTAAGGAGGTTGGTGAGTAGGGAGAGTTGGGCCCGTAAAAGACTCTTTAACCAGTTCTCAAGGCTGGGCACTCAGGGTCCTGCCTCCTTTAATTTGTGTGGTCTGTGTGGTTGCATGTCTTTGTGTATGTGCTTTTTGTGTGGTATATATATACATGTACATGTACTCGGTGAGTTCGGGTGGGTGTCTTTCTTTTCTTTCTTATTTTTCTGTTAATAGCTAGGGTGCTATATACATGTTTTTCCATGGGACCATAACCATCGAGTCAACTGGGAGGTCATTCAGACTGAACCATTCTATTGGAAAAGAAGGGTATTGGAAGCAATAATAATCCGGAACCATGATACTACCAGTAACTTAGACTGTGGCCTCTCATTGGATCCACTTTGGACAGCACTCCTGGATATCCGAAACTAAATTCTACACACTCTATATATATCATAACCCCACCCCAACCCTTCATTTGTTTCATACTCCGTGATCTTTTTTCTCACTAACAACCATCTGTTTCATCCAGCTATTTGATCACATTCTTGTTTCACCATAGCAATCTGATTGCATTCCTCCATCACCAGTGTTGTGTGTAGCCAATTCAGAAACTGAAGAAGGTCCACGGACTGAAACGTCTTTTTGAATTAAGTTGAAGTTTTTGCTATGTCAAGCTCATTAAGTTAATGTAGTTTTTAGTGTTCTTGTTCCTTAAGTTATCTTCTGTGGTTCATGAAGCCAACCACACTAAATTGCATGAAGGTAAGATGGATATAATTGCTTAGAATTTGTAGCCATTAGCTGAAAATATGTAGGTGTGGACAATCAGGACTTGGATGGGTTTCTTGATTTGATATGGTTTTGTGAAAATGTAGGTGCCATGTACATAAGGTGTATGGGAACTGCGACCACAAATGACCAGATTGTAGCCACAGGTTAGCTTATCAGCATTTTCTGCTGCTGTACATGTATGTAGTTTTGGCTGTTACTAAGCTTAAAGGTGTATGTGTACCTACTTCAGCCTAGCTATTTATGTTAGTATGGGTTTGGACACTGGATGGGTGAGATTTGGCTAGTCATACAAGATCTTCAACCCACTGCCCCAGTTGTCAAGCCTGGGCATCCGATGTCCAGTCAATGTGAATGTTGTATGTCTTGTGTGTAGCTATTGTTTGGTTTGTTGGGGTACGTCCTCTCAGGGCGGTTAAGCCGGAAATGAATTGATAATAGGCTGAAATTAGAGCGCCGTTTGCTCAGTACAGGATGAACTTACGCCTTTTATATTTAATATAATTATTAGCACAGGTACAATCTATAATTCAATTTTGTTGTCATTAAAACCATTGATAACATGTAAACACCACTGCTAAAGTCAACACCTTCAGAAAGCCCTACTTCGTAACGAAATCATCCGTAAATAAGGGCACAATAGGTATTAACAGATTCAGCCACATCCTTGTCTGCCTGGAAAAACGGTCCCTACAGGTAAAGGAAGACAGTAGGCTGCTAAAACTTCGTACCAAATCTAAGAACTGAAAGTAAGCTTGCCGCTGTAGCTTCACAACCTCACGATTGGTACCAATTTTCCAGGCAAAATACGCATGCAGCTACATCCAGGCTTCGTCATGTACATTGTCAGTATGGTCTTTGAATGCTTTCGTAGCTGCATTCTTCGTAGAGGTTGAGCCGTCCTTATACCTACGTTAAGCCCAGCCGCACCAATGGGCTTATGAATATAAATTTTTTTAGACCAATGAAATTACTAGGTGTGTGTACGCGCGTACACATATAGACGTAGGCGCGCTCCCATCACAATGTCTCGCCAGATAACGAGATCTTGTTTTGATAAGAGGAGATTTTGCTTAACTGCCCTGAGCTTTCTTTGCTCCCTGGATATAGCGTACTATACACATGCTTTTCCATGAGATTGTTGTAACACTTGCCAATTATACTTACCGAAGTAGTGAAGTACAACAATGTAGAATAGGCAATGTGCATTCAATGAAGTACAAGGTGCTTCGGTAAGGATTTAGGCTCAATGTTGTGGAGAATGACTTCCTCATGCTCCTCTCTTTCCTATCCCAATCACAAAGTGCTGGCAGTGCTTGAGAGGACTTCTATGAGGTCTAGTAATTTCTGAAATGAAGAGCATTCATCGCTTGCAATGATGGCTCCCGGAATAGGATCAACATGGATTGGCTGCTGTATCTGAAAGAATTAAAATTACAATTCGCAAAATTGGCTTCACAATATTCTCTGTACGTAAATTCTTTCTTAGAGCGTTTCCCATTTTTCAGAAGAATACGAATATTATCCTTGATAGAGCATACCACCAACCAGACGTCTTCCACGTGTTTTTCAACAACAGACTTCCCACCGCCGACTTTCCTCCTATTGTTTGTTACAGCATCTTCAAATAGAGTCTTAGCTCGGCAATTTCTCGGTCTTTGGCACGAGTCATCTTAAACTCTTCATGAGAGAGCTCCTTGCCGACACCAAAACGTGCCATTGCGACCACGAATAGGAACGAATATAGAGCATCTGGGTATGCACAAAACCTCAGACAAAGGTATGGTCACCTTTCACCACAGCGTCGTCTGGCCGTCTGCGCATGCGCAGCGATCCGATACGATCGGCAGCAACAGAGCCCCACCCATATTACGGTATGCACACGATTGCTAGCCCTGCCCACCTATATAAATGCCCGCATTAGTGCGAGGCAGCTAATCCGGATCCATATCAATACGTATGTAGGTATGTACCTTCTGCCATGCTTTACGAATTCTCTGGAGAACAGTTAGGAATGTCATTTGTTGCGGAAATTTCAGCAACTACGACGCCAAGCGTCCATGGAAGAAGGCATTAATGCGCATGCGCATGCGCATACCTAGAAAGCCCGAATTGGTCCGGCCAAAGCTGGATAATCCATTAATGCACTGTATAATCCATTAATGCCAGAGTGGCAACAGCAATTGGGTTTTGTTTTGTATGTGCAAACAAATGCAGTGTAGGAGGGCTAGGTATTGCCGAATTATATAACATCTGTGCACCACATTTGAGGTGATGGTAATTGCCCTCAGTTATGTCATAACTGGAACGGAACGGCAGCCTTTAAGACTCCGCCATGCGCATTTGAGATACACTGAGGAAAGTCGCAGTCTCCTTGATGGCTATATTAGAGAGTTAACCGTAGAAGACTACATTCAACATTCACAGATAGAGAGGAATGGTGTATGGGGCTCACAAAATGAAATTTTAGCACTGGCCCATATGGCTGGGGTAAACATTTTCTCTTTTAATGACGCTACCACATTCATTCTCCTGGGGCAATTGCATACCCAGAAGGTTACACCAGACCCAGAAGGTTACACCAGACTATCTAAATATACTGGTAACCACATTGTTTCACAAGAGTAATGTATCTCTCATCCATTGTACACAGACAATATCTTGAAGTTCCATGGCTATACATGGTAGTGGTAAGAAAACGGTATGTGCATAAAGGTTGTACAAGATGATGGTGTTTGTCCATCATTGAAACTGCACCTTGTTAAAATCATCAACTTTAAAATCTACCTAACACAGGTATGTACAGCATACTTCAGCACCTTTGCAACAGGAGCCTGTACACCACACACTGTGTTTAGTGTCAGATGGCTTCAATGTGTTTGCATAGTGTGTACTAATACACTTAGAAACAGTGTGTGCTGCTGAAATACGCTGTAAGTGTATAATATACTTCCACAGTTTGTATACATAGCACTCATAGCATCCTTTTTCCACCCCTTTTCCGACCACCATCCGGAGATTGTTCCAGAAATTTAACTTATTGCGCTTTAGATGGTAAGTTGCTTGTGCTTAATGGATAGATGTATGAACTATGCTCTTAGATTCTCATATGCAAATCACCTGACAAACAGGATATACTATGGTCTAAAAACTGCCAAGGTGACATGTAGCACTTATGTGGTGACTGGTATATATGTAACGTAACTGGACGTACATAGTACTACAATGCCAGCCAATTCATACTCACTAAGTACTAGTTCACCTTTGTTAAAAAGTGTACACTACATTGTACATAGATACAGAGTAGAAATTGAGCAACGCAGAGATTTATGTGGATGCATAAACAGTTGTCTTTTCGCCCACAGCAGCCTGGGCTACAGTACTGTACTTTGTGAGAGTTCTCATGTTCAGTGACAAGTGTTTCATGGTGATTTCTCTCTTTCCTGCCCCTTGTGGTCTGCAGTTATTATTACATTTGTGTCTGTTGGACGTAATGGCTCTGTTCCTGGTGGGAAGTACACAGGGCGGTGTAATCAACAAGGAGTAAGTTTCTATTTTGCAACAGTTGTTGCAAACAACATATACTCTACATGGTTTGAATTCCACTGCAGTTGACCCAAAAAATACCTGCTGCACATGGACTTAATATCTACCAACGTACAACTGACTGCTCTCCTTCCCTCTCTCATCTTACAACACATTCTATTATAACCTTGGAAAATCTATTTTATATTTTAGTGTCTGAACACATTGCAGTATTTTTATGTTTTTGTTCAGAACAGCAACAAAGCAATACAAGAAATAATTTACTTGTACAAAAAAGAAAGCAGCAAATATTTGGACCTATTCTGTAGCCTAGATTAGCTCTTTTAGCGATTTTGTACAAGACTGTAAGTCAATGTGATTTTGTAAATTGTATTTCACAACAAAGCACTGCATTTCTTGGAAATGTTTCTATAATCACTCCAGACAAGTCCCATGCCACCATTCCACTGTTATATCTGTATCACTTAATTCAACAACTCTCCCAATCTGAGGTATGTCCAGTTCATACTTGTGTAGTCGTAAGCTATCATACTCCCAATTTTTATTTCCTTGTCATTGGTAGTCAATTCAGAATTCTGCCGTGATCAATCAACATTGTTCCCTTGTGCAGGTTGTGATTTCTTTGATGACTTAGACTGCTCTCCAACTGTTACCTGTGGGAAAGTGCAGATCCTTTCAGCATCAAAAGTCTGAACTTGTTTAGGGTTCAGAAAATTCAGATACATAGCCTTATAGCAAGGGGTCTGAATCATCAGAAACATTTTAGTCAAAGTTAGTCGAACTGCAATTATATACTGGTTCTGAAATTTTACCTTTTTGGTTTTCTCTGTCTGATTTTTATGGAGTGAGATTATTTGTTTCAGGAACATTGGTAGCTGGATTGTGATGTACTTGAGTCATGACTTTCAACCTGTCAAGATACCACACTGGATGGGTATCAGAGAGAGATGTATAGTTTTCTTCAAAATCATCAAGGAAACTTTGCCACCATGTATTTGTATCGGGTGAACACAGCAGCACTGTTGTAAAATCTTGTTTGAGGCGTGACAAATCAATCTTCGTTAATTCAGGTTTCACCAAATTAGGGATACCCAATGGAATTTCCTACATGGTGAATGCATGATGATAGGTTTACAAACAATGTTACATCCAAGTCTTGTCCAATAGGTATGAATACTAGATTAGGTGTGAGGCCTGAGGGTGATACGTACTGTAGTTTATGTCACCGGAATGCAATTTATTGTGGCTATGCTGGTAAGAGGGTATTTCAAGAGCATAATATTGATGCATGCGCACTGGCACTATTATATCTATAGGTGAGCGGAAGAGGCAAGGTGGGCTACATTTGTGCATTGCAAGGGGACTAGGTCATGCTATTATGCTCAGCTGCAATTGTACTTTTGAATTTTTGATTATGCTTGAAAATTTTTTTATTATGTTTGCGTTATGCTTACACACAGTACGCCATGTCACATGATGGTGTTAGAGCTCCTTTGTGGGCTAATACCTGCAAGAATATTGTCTGTCATCCCTCTTTCTGCTTTAGTGTAGACAATTTTTTCAGCTTAATGAACAGCAGCCAATCTGCTCTAGAGGACTATATTGAAACCGCTCATACTATTCTTCACTCTTCAGTCCTTTTTACTTATCTTTTTTCCTATTATGCTCCATTATGCCCTTATTCTTACGTTCAAAATTATGCCATCATAATCCGCCAAGGGGATGCATGCACATTGGCCTACAAACGTAATGAATATATTAATAGCCCATTCAGACCACTAGGTAGGCTCACTCAGCTCTTCAATTAGATAAAGTATATGCAAAAAACAACTACAGTCATATATACATACCTTTAAGATTTTTAATCCTCCATTTGGTTCCCAATCTTCATGCGACCAATGCTTGGTGAGCATCACTGCTCTTCCTTCAGAATCACGACGGTGGGAGACTGTATGACCATGAATTTCTTCTAGGTATGGAGAAAGCCAGGACTTGATGTCAAATATATGTTTAAGTCTGCTGGTTCCACAGACAGAATGATTTGCTGCCCTGCATGAAGCCTCCATTTCTGTCATGTTAGAGATATATGTAGGGACGGCGCCGACACGCCCATTAGCCTTAACAAAAGTAACAGCTCAGAACTCCTGAACACGGATATTTTAAGCCTTTTCCAACAAATTACATGCTCTGAGAGAGCTTCTATACACTTTAATACTCCCAAAGTACGTACATTATACAGCTACAGTGAATCTCGGAAATTTGTAAAAACCCGGATTGTTCTTCATCTTCTTTCTAATTCAGTTCAAACGGCCTACCGTGAAACTGAGGTTAGTAATCACTCTAATTCTTTCACGGAAATCATTTATACTGGAGCGTACATGATCCTGGATGCACAAAATCTACATATCTTCTCCCAAAGCCGTCAAACTCCAGGTCTGAACCTTACAAGTGTTAGTTTTAGACGCCATTTTTGTGTTTGCTCACGTGCCGAACACGTGAAGTTAGTTTTGTGCTGCACTAGTAATGCAGACTTTGTGTCTGTCGAGCTGCCGCTGTTTTGAGTGCTGGGTTGTCTTTTTTGGCTATGTTGCTCTGTTTCTTTACTGTTGCAGGCAACTGGATCCGCTGTTGTACTCGGTAGGCAATATTCGTACAAGACATGATGTAGGAATTGCTAGATATCCTGCTATAGGTATGCAAGGGAGGTAGAACTCTGCACGAAAGTCAGTAGGTTTATATGTGTTGCTACACAACTACAAAACCAGTGAAACAAGTGTAAAAACATTTTCACTAAAATGTTGAAGGATGTTTGAAGTGTATAGAAACAAGGTCAAAGTACACCATGCATGCAGACAAAGGCAGGGATGATAGCATGCAACAATCATAACATGTGTAACCCCATATCCCTACATCTGTAAATTCTAAAAGGGGTTACGCATGTTATGATTGTTGCATGCTATCATCCCCTGCTTTTGTCTGCATGCATGGTGTACTTTGACCTTGTTTCTATACTTTTTGGCACTTCAATCCCTACATCCTTCAACATTTTAGTGAAAATGTTTTACACTTGTATAATGATTACTGCAATAACTGTGAACGATTGAGATCAATCTCATACCTGGCATTGTCAAAGCATCATGTTTTCTGAGGTACCTTGACAAGCAGCTAAATGTCTGATCGATATCTTCATGTGTGTGTGTGTCCAACCATCAAAAAACCTAATTCATCATGACAAATTTCTGTCTGCATGAGATATAAACTCACCTCAGAGAAAATCCCAAGCTCAACAAGAATAGCAAAGAAACCCATCACGTACTTATTCTTATTTTCTCGAACACAGTTGTCCATTTGAATGAGTAAGCGATTGGAAAGGAGTTGATGCCTTGAAATTTGTAAAATTGTTTCCAGAAAAGTGCACAATGTTAGATTACAATCATGTGGCCATTGCAGGAAGTCAAAGTAGTTAAATGGCCCCACTCCATGTACAAGACATCCTGTTAAGAAGACACCACAGATTTTGGCATAACTCATACCAAACTAGGAAGATTTGCACTCACCCTGCGAATAGCTTCAAAGCACAACAGAGCTAGTGTTTTTACACACGACATGACTACTGGAGATAAAGTAAGTTGATGTATAGCTATTGAAGTCAGGAAAACGGAGATTCTATGGCTGCTTGTATAAACATACTAAATTTTGTATAGTAGAGCTGACTTCAGTGCTACATGTACGATGCTTCAACAGATAACTCAGTGCCGACGCCTGCTGTATGAAATGGGAGACACTGACACTAGCCAAGATCCACCTCAAAAGCCAGTAACGTGGAAAACGACTTGTGCTACTATCGTCTCACAAACAGTATGGTTATTTTGTAAATAAGATTGCAATTGTGAACGAAATGCACTTGAAAAGTGCGAACCCTCGCGCAGTTATGACTAGCTCTGTAGTCTACAAACTATAGTAGCAGGCCTGCCAAGTCTCACGGATTTTCCGTGAGTCTCACTAATTTCCTATCGTTCTCACGGTCTCACGCGAAAGGAGGAAAACTCACGGATATTATTCCAATTAAAGCTCTTTTAAATGTACTTTGACCTGTTGTAGTACACGTGCGTGTTGTTTAATCACTAGCGAGTGAGCTGGGATGGATCTTCCGGGGCCTAGCTTAAGCTCTACTGAGTCTAGCCGTGTCAGTGATAGCTATGGAACCTATGATGATTTAGATTATGATGATGATCAAAGCAGTTCAACTCCTGAGCAGTCGGAATTAACTTCTCGGCCAACAAAAAGGCGAGGTTCACGGGAGCCTACAAATACAAGTCGAAGTTTTCAAAGGTGTGGACAAAAACCTTGAGTTTTGTTGCACCTGTGCTGCATTGTCCGAGCAGCTTTAGATGTACAGTGTGTTGCAAGACCCTGAGTTGCGCACACCAAGGAATAGCAGATGTGAGAAATCATGTTGCTGGAAAGAACCACCAGAGGCTAGCTAGGGGAATTGAAGCGCAGACTCAGCTGTCCTTTACACCGGATCCTCTAGCAGACAAAGTAAGGTGCCAGTCTAGATTTAAATGGATCCTTCTATTTTTCTTAGTGGTTGCAAAAGAAAGTTATACTGTGATTGCTCTTTCAGTGCTGTCTGTTATTTGCATACAGATTATTCGTGCTGAAGTGAAAATGGCAAACTTTATAGTTGAGCATAATCTCCCACTGGCCATCTCTGATCATCTTACACCCCTTGTTCGAGACATATTCAATGACAGTATGGTGGCTAAGAAGTATGCTAGTCGTCGAACTAAGGCAACCTCCATCTTAAATTTTGCGATTGCACCACACTTTAGAGGTACATATTCAATTCAGTGTGTGTATGTGTGTATGGGTTGGTTGAGAGAGTATTTTGGTGTCTAAGGCGATGTCTTGCACAATACCTAATTGTATTTTTTGCATGTTTCCACTTATACAGATGCCTTAGTTGAAAGTATGGAAAGTAAACCGTTCAGTCTCCTAATTGATGGTTCCAGTGACACTAGCCTGGAAAAGATCAATCCACTCACAGTAAGAATATATGACACCTCCAAGCGACAAGTTTCTGTGCAATTGCTAGATATGTGTACTACATCTGGGAGGGTTGCGGCACTGCTTCAGCAATTTTTGGAAAGGTTGACAGCATTCTCACAACTCTAAAGATTCCTTGGAATAATTGTGTGGGTTTTGGCGTGGACAACACAAGTGTAAATATTGGGCGACATCACTCGATCAAAACCCATGTACAAGCAAAAAATCCGGCATGCTACTTCATGGGTTGCCCCTGCCACTTACTCCATAACATTGCCTGCCATGCATCTGAAGCACTTCATCGAGTTTCTAAGTTTGATGTAGAAGATCTGTGTGTAGAAATCTTCTACTGGTTTGATAAAAGCACTAAGCAAGGGTATACTGAAAGAGTTCTGTGAGTTTTGTGATAGCAATTATCGGGAGATTGTTAGGTATGTCAGTGTCCGCTGGCTAAGCCTTGAACAAGCTGTTCATCGGATATTACAGCTTTACAAATCTCTGCAAAGCTACTTTTTATCCGAAAATGAACCTCAACCCAGGTTTACTAGATTACGTGCAGTGTTCGAGAATCTGTACTTGTTATTCTATCAGGCTGTTTTGCCTGTATTTAGTAGACTTATAATCTTCTCTTGCAAAGAGAATATCCAACTATATTAATTCATAAAACTTGAGGTTATTAGAGCTGCAGATGATGTGACTAAGGTTGACTACTTTTGTGAAGACAACAAACTTAGTGACAGTATAATAACTATCGGCATAATGACAAAGCAATTACTTCACAGGCTACTTAATGATGGAGACATTGATGAGAATGCAAAGAAAACATTTTACAAGTCAGTAAGGTCTTATTATGCAGATGCTGTCAGTCAAGCATTGCAGAAATTACCTTTTGCAGATAATCTGCTCAATCATTCCAAGTTCTTGAATTTTGAACAGAGAGGTCACTGTTCCTTTTCATCTGTTGAATATTTCTGTTGTAGCTATTCCAATCTGCTACAGTTTAGTCCTGCTGAGGTTGACAGACTTCAAGAGGAGTTCATCGATTACCAACTACTGGAGAACTCACATATTCCACAGGCTGTTTGGAAAGAAGCAATCATCTATGAAGATGAAAGCAGCACAGCACATCACAGAATGGATGTAATCTGGGGCCACATGGCCACAATTTGTAATGCAGATGGGTCAAAAAGATTTGCAAACCTCTTCAAAGTCACTCAGCTGATATCATGTATACCACACAGTAATGCTGGTGAAGAAAGAGTCTTCAATTTAATTAAGCTAAATAAGACACCCACACATTCATGTCTTGACCCCAATGGAACATTGTCTTCAATTGTAACTGTTAAATTAGCTAATGAAGATTCTTGCTTCTCTTGGGAACCTCCCAAAACTCTACTCAAGGCATCTAAGTCAGCAACTACAAAATATAATGAACTACATCAAAGCAAATAATTTTCTGGAAAATAGCTTGTGTATATAAAAATGTAGTATTTTGTAACATGTATGAAGAGTGATATAGTACAGTTATGCAAGCTCATGCAACAATCTCAAGATTTTTTATTCACATAACTTGGCAGGCCTGTAGTAGTTACAATTCTAATGCAAGCTTTCTTATCTATAATGCAGTGGGAGTAGGGAAGATATTGTAATCAATAGGAATGGTGAGAGTAGGAATAGTAAATTGACACTTTCAATTTGGATGGACTCATATTTTCATTGACAAGGATTGATAATTATATATAGCTAAGGAAGAATTTAATGTATGACGGATCAATTAGAGAATTTACTGTAAAAATTGTAGGGGTATAATTTGTTTGCATGGAGGGAGGATGATTATGGTGTAGATGATATTATGAAAACAAATAGAACAATATGTTAAAATATATAATTAGCTCATAAGTTGTTCTAGATATTAAAGTGCATGTATAAAAAATTTATTACCGAATATTATAGTTGGTAGACACCGTATGTAGGAATGGCGCTGAAATGTCCATTAGTAAATAAACAAATTGGTTTAGTATTCCTGTATACTGAAGTCATCTAATATTTTCTTTCTTCTTTTCCTCCTCTTTCTTCTTTTCCTTCTTCTTCTTCTCTTTCTCTTCTTCCTTTTTCTTTCTTAAAGTGCTAACAAATTTAAGGCATGCATAATCTAGTTGGCCAGTTTGGTTTCCGTTTGCCTATAGAGTGTCACAAGCTGTCAGTCATGGCATAGATTGGCAGATATGACCACTTCAGGCATTACTACCTAGCCACAATTACATAGTATATAGTATTAAACTATAGCAATATGTTGACATTTATTAGAGTTCTTTCTGTGATGGGGAAGTGGCAGATCGGGCATAGTGGACGTTCTTGAAGAAAAATGGCATTGGTTAAAGTTCAACCAAATGGTATTCTGGATTTACTAGAGAAAGAGAGGGAGAGAGAGAGTTAGGGAAAGAGCTCTACTTAGTAAATAATATTTCAGTTACAGAACTGCATGTGCAAAACAGCAAATGAAATTTTCATTTGATTATATTTCATATCTGTAGCTACAAGTAAGTAAGTGCTAATGACATAACAGAAAGTTGTTCTTTTTGATGTGTATCTCCAGGTATAGCCAGTTGCTGTCAAGAATACAGTTCTGTTTGATGACAGAGTTCATCAATATTGCTTGTTGACATGTCTGGCTGGTCCTACAAATAGACATGATAGTTAAATCACAATAATTGAATTGTATTGTTAACATAAATATTTATAATACAGTAAGGTTCTAGTATGAGTGTATTGATTTATATTATCATGGCCTAACATGATTCGTTTGGGTTGGCTTGAAATCTTAAACATGGAGGTATAAGGAATAGAAGGAGGTAAGTGTCATATGCTTAGGAGGGCAATTGCAACCCTTGGGGGGGGGGGGGGGGGATTAAATTCTGCAGTGGGAAAGTGAAGTATTAGTTTGTGAAGTATTGATTTTACATGAAACACCCTTGGTTTGTGCTATCTTTCTATTAAGTTGAGGTATTTTGATTCCTAAACTGGATGATGATATGCATGACGAAATCAATGTCTGGTTGTGGTATGTCAACTAATCAACTTTTACCTTTATGTGACAATTGAATATGATGTCATGGCTGGGATACATCAACATAAACCACCTTTGTATCTTCTTTTTTGCCTTCCTGATTTTACATTCACATAATATTGACTGATCTTATTTGAACATGAGATCTACCTTTCAAGCCTTTTTCTGGTATCACAATACCATGGCCCAATAAGAGGGAGAATTGGTGTATTAATGCTACCAAGGTGGTATTTGCAGCTTTTCTTGGAATGCATGCAGTTTGCCTGCACACTGTAAAAATTGTGGTGTGTGGAGCACACCAGATGTGGTGTGCCAGGAAAACATCTATACACATACCAATTTTGGAGTGTATTACACACCAGTGTTTTTGGTGTACGGAACACACCTTATTTTATTGTGCTATGCACACCTTTTGAAGTGTGCAGTTCACACAACACACTTCACACCTTCTGAAGTGCGTGCTTCACGCAATGCAAAGTTCAATGTGCACATTACAAACACCATGAAACACTTCAGAGTCCAACTGACCTGGTCCTGGATGAACTTCATGCCCTTCTCTGGATCAGTGACGTGTTGCTAATTTTCTTGGTTGACACCATGGAGCAGCGTGCACGGATGAGGGCTGGCAGAGCAAATGTCATCATGCAACACCTTGAAGACATGATTAAATCATGCGGAGTATCCTTCACAATACGACAGGTAAATGTATGACAGGTAATCAATTTGTCTTGTTTTTTTTAATAAGGCACAAGATGAGAATGGGAGATTAGTGTCTGGAAAGTTTGAGTGGACAGCTCTAGATTGCCAGCAGAGACTGAAAGTGCTCAAGAGACTTCCGCCCAAGCTCCAAGACCTCCTTCCCTCTGAAGATGCAACCCAACTGTGGACAGTAAGTGTTGCTGAATACCCTGCAACACCATGTAAAGCACATACTTAATACCTTAGGATTTCGTCTCTCTCTACAAGCTCCTCTCTTTGGAGTTACCAAGTGCAGATGAGCTGCATGAAAAAGTAAGTGATGAAATGTGCATACCTTTAGCTACACATACATGCATGTGCATATTTGCAACTTTACATAGGCCAAAACATGGGTCAGAGACTTCTTGGCACTTGGGAGGCATGAAGGCCATCAGAGAAGGCACATCACACCATATATGCATGCTACTGTCTATCATGTGCCCTCAATGATAAGACAGCATGGCAACCTGCTGGTGGTCAGTGGACAAGGTACAATGTACACATGTGCATGAATGTACACTGTGTGATATATAATACATGTATATGCAATACTCCAATACACATATGTACAAGTACATGTACATACCACTGAATGTTGTGGTCAAAAACCTTATGCATAAGGATCTGTAGTTCAGGTGGAAGGTCACTGCACTTGGTGAAGGTCTGTGCTCCTTTTCACAGGGGTGGAGAAAAACAATCACACAGCAAAGAACTTCTACTCCTCCAACCGCCATGACCCATGTGCTGAAGTCATCATGTGCGAGCAGAGACTGGAGGCACTACAGGATTGTAAAAGAGAGCTTACAACAAGAGAGATGAGTCTTACTGGAGTACAGGCATCTTCCACAAGCGTGCCAGGGCTGAATGAACTCTCCTCTCCCCACTACTTTTTTTATTAAACGTTTTTTTTTCAAAACCACCCCTACTTCCGAGGGTGCACCTTTACTGAACTACTTAATGGTTGGGGGATATATGGGCCAAATGTGAATAACAATAAGGATTTCATGATAAACTTACTCTTCCCTTTCTTTGCAGGTCAGCTTGCAATCAAGTTTGCGTTCTCTCTCTCTCTCTCTCTCTCTCTCTCTCTCTCTCTCTCTCTCTCTCTCTCTCTCTCTCTCTCTCTCTCTCTCTCTCTCTCTCTCTCTCTCTCTCTCTTTCTCTCTCTCTCTCTCTCTCATATATATAATATATTACCAAACTCTTCATTGCATGAAAACAATGAGGTGTGAGACAAATAACCAGGCAGTGCTCTAGACCCATGACAACTGAGCCGCGCATTCACCTGGGCTCACTATACTAATACTACATTAAAAATACAGGTAACTAGAGGTAACTAGAAGTAAATGGTGGCAGTTAGGTGACACTGTTCCTGGAGCAGATATAGAAAGAACCCAGGATTGCAGTTTGAATAATTTGAAGTGATAGAGTAGAGAAATCCTTCCTGGCATCAATAGCTGAGTTCATCAAGATCAGAGATCCCAAGCATTCCTCATGAACCCACCTCCACCGTGATAAGCTCTGTTCTGTAGCCAGCAGCTCTCCCTGCCACTACCAAATCATAATACTTGGCTCTCTTCCGTGCTCTGGCATCTGCCACTTGCGACTCGAAGCTAACAGTGAGCTCAAAAAGCCACAGCTCTCTCTGCAGGTCACTCCACCAGGCCTTAGGTTGGTTGGTGTGATGTGGTGGGGAAAGCTGTAGATTTTTAGTGGAGAGTCAATGGAGATGGAGAAGTGGGGAGCCAGGTGAGATTTGATGAAGTCACCGAATACTTGGAGAACTGAATGATGTCTCAAGCTATATCTGCGAAGCTCCATAGCACTGGGACAGTTGTTCAGCACATGAACTAGTGTTTGTCTGGTGGTCTGGCAAAGGGGACAGACATCAGTAGGCTTCTTTCCCCATGTGTGGAGATTAGCATTGGTCGGGAGGGTGTTGAGAGAGGCATTCAAGGCAAACTTCATTGGCTCAGGTGGCAAGTCTTGCACTGCCCTACCCCACAACTCTGGTGAAGAACTCTCTCATGACCTAGCCATCTCTCCCTGGAGTGAAAGCTTGCAGAGTGATTGGTGTCTCTTATAGTCTTCTTCCTCTACTAGAAGAGCCTTGGCAGCTGCTGACAGGGCTTTGCTACTCCGGCAGTGATCTTCTGAGATGATGGAATCAACCAGATCAGCTGGCCTGAATTTCATTCTCTGTCTCCCCCTCTCCTCTGCAAGGCGAAAATCAGCTGCCTTCCTTACTCCGGGATCATGGGACCTGAATAGCTGAACCATCCTTGTTGCCTGCAGCTTCTTATACAGCATCACTAGAGAGGGGAGAGCCAGGCCTCCCTTCTTTGTTGGGAGAAAGAGGATCGCTGTGTTTGATGGACCAACCCATTTCTTCAGGGATTTGGCTGCCAGTGGTTGCAACTTGCGGTCCAGCCATGAGATGGGAAATTCTTCCACAAGCAAGGGCCATGACAGCCTCGGGCAGACCCCATGCTTGAAAAGGGGAAGTCTCTCTCTCTCTCTCTCTCTCTCTCTCTCTCTCTACACACACACACACACACACACACACACACACGCACACCAACACTACTATGCAGTGGACGTGTTCTTTTACAACATACCTTACAATCGTTGGCAGGCTTTCTTCGGTAAGAACCAGTTTCGTAAATCTCATTTGTCGCGGGTACACGCTCCTATGCCTGTTGAAGTCTACGCGTCCTCATAGCTTGTCGCATGTCTGATCGATGGCGTGCTTCTCAGACTCACGTGTACATAGTGTGGTCTATATTTAGAATTCATAATTATATAGTGCGGTCTTTATTTATTTTTATTTCAAGCGCGCACAGGTTCAAAGAGCAACATGACGGGATAGCTCATGCCACTTCCTAGGTACTGTAAGGACCTTCACAGGTATCTCTCTTAGTGCAGTGCACTATCTTACAAATATTTTCACATGCCTGCATTCACATTAGGCAACAATAGCCCAACTGTTGAATTTGGTGTGATATTTTGCAGAATCGAAGGATAGAAGACTAAGTCTAACAATGCTTTTTGAGCCTACACACTTCTAAATAGTGTTTTGGTTTCTGACTAGCACTGTAGGTGTATACTGTTGGTGACCATTTTATGCTACTCCACATGCAAAGAGGAAATTCAATCTCACATCCATCACCCAATCGATCATGAATCCGGAACCAATCTTGCGGAAAGTGTACTTCGTTGAAGTCTTGGATGGTGTAGAGATGTCCTCTCTCATGCTTATAAGCACTTCCCTTATTTTTAAATAGAAAAGTGAAGACATCTGTGCGAAACTCCACTGTTTCTTTGCAGCTCTGATTAACACCCTTCTTCAATGACTGGTGTACAGCATTAGTAAAAGAACTAATACAATCCAAAATATCCCTCTCCAAAGGATGAGGATCATTGAAGTATCTGTGTGGTATAGATATTCAGAGCCAATCAAGTGCATGCTATACCAACTGAAGTGCTGGGCGAGTTATATCTTCCTCTTTTACCCACGTAGCATCTTCCTTCCTGTACCCTGCCCATAGTACCAGATATTCGACTCCGCCCTAGGAGTAAATTCGGTACAATTCTGAAGCGCGCTATTATGGGGGGTGACTAACCTTCCTTCTCCGGCACGACACAAGACGCTCAACCTTGTAAACGTCTAAGTCATCACTGCAAATCGATGCTGGGTGGTCTACGGCACGATCATACATGTCAGCCGTACTTCTTTGATTCAGTGTGCGGTAGAAACCGACAGGCCTTGAAAGAGCGCATGTAAAGTAAGCCATGGTATTCGAAATGATGCGTAACTAGGGAAACTAGGCAGTGGACGGCGTAGAAACAAGCAATTTACAAAATTAACAAGGGCTGCATGCGCAGATTACAACATTACAAATTGTTTACATCATTATTACACATTTAACATGATGACCGCTAAACAAGGCAAATTGCTGGTAACGGCTACTACTACTACCTTAGCTACTAGTGTGACTATAGCTACCAGTGCTAATCTAGCTACCTGAGCTACCTGTGCTACTACTGCTACCCGGCTACCTAACAGTGATACACTAGCTACTACAGCTACTTTAATTAGATTACTAGTATGCTGTATAAATAGTACTAGTGGGCGCTTATTGTTCTAGATACACCTTACTTGTGCCATCTACCTCTCTATACTGCGCTATGTGGCCAGTTTTGTAGCTACGTGTACACATGTAGCGAGTGACACTGTAATCTCCGAGTTAAATTAGCTACTGTGGCTTATCTCGAGCTGGAGGAGGGGGGGGTCCTTCCTAACCTGCTAGCCTTTTAAACTTAGAACTGAAGATAGGTGTCAAATAACCTAGAGTGCATCGTCCTTTGCTTTCTCATCATGCTTTTACATAAACCCCACACTCGCTCAATATTCTGCGTATGGGCTCCAGTGGTGGGGTCCACAAAATTCTCGCTGTGGTTCACGGTTTCATGCTGGTACCCCAGAGATGATAGTTGAGAGGAGTAGGCTCTCCATTCATCGGAGGAAATGACAGAACCGGGTCTGAAGAAGGACAGAAGCAAATGTTATGTGCATTACAATCTATGTGCATCACAAACCTGATATACTGCTGAATAATACGGATGAGGGTTGCAGCATCTCTCTGGGCAACTTCCACCATGAATGCTCTCCCTGTAATCCTCTCCACCCCTCCAAACACCCAGTGGCCTTCTTGCCACCGCCCACGATTGTATTTTCGTTGCCCAAACTTGCTCTCATCAATCTCTACTTCAATCCCTGGACCTCCAATTCTCATGGGATGCTGTTGAAAATATTCTGCACAGACGTCTGTTACAAAATTATACCAGTCCACAGCAGTGGGTTGTGATATCTGCAATCAAGACAATGCATGTATGAAGATTATTCCTCCACACGTATATACTTATGGACATGCTAAATTTATGGACATTGAACCCACCTCTAACTCCTTCACCATTTTGTGCAGTGGGGTGATTGTCGACCACAAGTAAATAAGTCGGACAATCTCTTCCAATGGCAGACTTGAGTTTCAAAAAAGTTCCTGTTCTGAAAGACACCACCTTTTGACATCCCTTTCTAGGGCAGCGAAAGCATTCACCCTCTGGATATCGTTTTCTCCTCACCACTCTGCATTCTGCACCACACAAACATGTATGCTGTGATGGCAGTAGCTTCTTCTGCCTACACCACTGGACAGTGCTGGCTGTTGAAGCTAGTTGTCGGCAAAGGTCTCCATAAGTTATAGAAAACACTGGCAACTGAGCCTGGGCCATTGTTGGTTGTGATGTAGATTGGAGATGTAGAGATGTATCCTTTTTCGTCAGAGAGTAGCTGGAACTTCGTCGGTCACTGGAGAGGGGCTGAAATTCTTCTTTCGCAGAAACTGGAGCTAATGCGCAATTGCATATTGCTCTGCAGTTTTATACACAACCGTTTCACTTCGCAATATGGGTACTTCGCAGTACAGGAAGTAGTACTTCGCAGTACACGAAGTTTGTGTGCGGTACAGATGAGTTTTTCGACTGCGCATATATACGATAGTTGTGCGTTTTAATAGGGTCATATGCGCATGCGTTAATTGGTGGTTAAAACGATCTTGCACCCCAGCATGGCAAAGTCGCACCGTGGCATAGCAGTCAAAGGTGCGAACCACTAGCACCTAGGTAGTACATAGTCTTTATGATAACCAACAAGTTTTCGGCAGCAATGAACAACACCTTTAGCTTTAGCTAGACGTATAGCATATGTAGACCCTGAATTCAATACGAACGCCGTTTGCGGATTAGTACGCATGCGCATATAACAGAGCGCGAAATTCAAGCGGGAAACAATACTGGTAGGAATGAGATATATCACTACTGCAACTGGGACCAATAGTTTTTGGCAGTACACAAGGTATAACTTCAACAGCATGGCGTGCTTGCAGGCAATAAGACCTTACAAGGCAAGTGCGCACATGCTTGTTTTGCAATTTAAGTATCCAGACATTTAACTGTTTCATTGAAATACTTCAGCTGTGGTATAGCGATGAGAGAAAAGAATAGGAGGGATATTACAGATGGTATTTGCTGGTACTGTCCGAGCTGCATGACGACAAAATTAATTCAAGATGGTAGTTTCTTTGCTAAGTCTTGACTCCCCTTGCAGAAATGGATGATAGTTATATATTGGTGGGCACAACAGTATTCAATAAATGACTGCAGAGATGAGGCAGAAATAGACAAACATAATGCAATTGATATGTACCAGTGGCTAAGAGAGGTATGTTCGACAAGGGTGCTTCAGTGCTTTTATTTCGACACAAGCCTAAGGTAACTGCATGTACACATGTACATCCGCACCCTACAGTGTAGATTGTTTTTTTCCGCTCAGAACCATCATGGAAGGGCAACTACACAAGAGATTTGGGTGTTTGGCATTGTTGATACCTCTCATCAGCCAGCTCTTGGCTACATGGAAGTGGTACATAGATTTGATGCCACAACCTTGCTCCCAATTATTCAAGCCCATGCAGCACCAGGGAGCGTTGTTCATTCTGATGAGTGGTCATCTTATAGGCGTGTGCAGCAGTTGGGTAATGTTTCAGCACATAATACGGTGAACAATTCGTTGCATTTTGTTGATCCCGTGACTGGAGTGCATACCCAACATGTTGAGAGCTACTGGAACAGAGTGAAAGGGAAACTGAAGCAGATGGTGATATCAGTGCTAGAGATCTGCCAGTTGGCCACTGCTTTCTGAAGTG
This sequence comes from Theonella swinhoei, assembly GCA_963970385.1. NCBI lineage: Eukaryota > Metazoa > Porifera > Demospongiae > Tetractinellida > Theonellidae > Theonella > Theonella swinhoei. The sequence goes on along the minus strand of OZ019961.1, from coordinate 2,342,393 downwards.
GGCACTCAGCTAAACATTTTCAGGGACTGGACCGTCAGATATTGGTATGACGTGTTGCTGAGCATATATTATATGGCCATGTCCATATTCATTTTGCGTTATATTTGTGATTATGGAAATGTGGTAGTACTATACAGATTGATGGAAATGTGGTGGAGACTGTATGTGGGCAGGACTGCTTGGAGTCGTGGAAATGTGGTGGAGACTGCATGTGGACTGGACTACTTGGGGTTGTGGAAATGTGGTGGAGACTGCATGTGGACTGGACTGCTTGAGGTCGTGGAAATGTGGTGGAGACTGCATGTGGGCTGAGCCACCAGTGTCACATGCACATGGTAAGGACTGCATGTGATCTGATATTATGACATGGAGAAGACCGTACATAAAAAATGTGATAGAGAAGTGCACGTGTCGTGGTCTAGGGTATTTGCACTGGATGGTATAATGGAATGTGTAGTAAACTTAGAGATTCAGGCAAAAGGGTTGCTTCCGAAAATGGTACCCTCACGTGACAGGAAACTTACAATTTTTACCAGTGTTAGGCTTGATGCTTGTGAAGTAAAACAAGCCAGAAGGGGCAATAAAATGGAGATGATGCTCAAAGGAACAACCACCATAATGTGTCTCCAAAAATATTCCAATTGAGGAGACAATTCCTTTGAGTCCAAACAGTTATACGATAGGGTCTCAACTAATGTGAAATTTGTGAAGGTGATGGAACCTGCAACAGTGTGAAGTGGAAAGAAAAAACAGGAGATTGTGGTGGCAGATGGAACTGGTATGGAGAGATGTACATTGTGGGAAGAAAACATTGATACTTTAGTAAAAAATGATAGTTTTAAGTACACAGGTCAAAATCACATGCAACACAAAGTAAAGTGATAGTTTTAAGTACGCAGGTCAAAACTCGGACCACGTCCTACGTGCATCACATCCGTAAATGTGCAGCTTAATGACTTCGGAAGCTCTCCGAATGTGTGAGGTAAGGCTAGAAACTAGGGCTAGGAGCTAGGGCTAAAGCTTGGGGCTAGAACTAAGGCTAGGGTAGGACGCGCTAATCACTTCGGTAGCCCCTAGCCTTAGCCCTAGCTTCTAGCCTTACCTTGGAGGAGCTCAGGCTAAAAGACGGAAGTATTTGTCCAAACACCTGATATTTTCTGACGAGGAAGGCCAGCCTGACGATGTGGTGGAAGACAGTACAGACATTGATCGTTCACCTGTATGGCAGTGCCAATCGCCATATTTGCACTATTGAAACTTCCATAAGGATAATTGCCACTGTAGGATTATGTTTGATTCACCTGACTCCATCTACAGCAGTAGTAGTGGTGGCAGCCGTTCTGATCCAAGCCCGAGTAGTTCTCTTCGACCAAGCTCTTCACATGACTCTCATGATGAAAGTGAGTATTCTTGTACATGGGTATATAGACACATGTAGAGGGGGTAACTAGCTGAGATCGGCTTTGTAATATAGGTATTTTGGAGATGTTGAGAGAAATGCGCAAAGAAAACCAGAAGCTTAGGAATGACTTCCAAAAATGAAAAATGAAATCCAACAAGGAAAGGGAAATCAAGAAAATTATGTTCACCCCAGAAGTAAAGGTGAGTTTTCTTCTGTGTATAATACAGTGGTTTTATGGGAGTTGTAGTTATGTGCAAGTTTGCCTGTAACATGTAGTAGCCCTGTTCCTCCTTTGTGTGCATTAGTAATGGAGCCATGTGTTCTGGCTATTCAATTCTTGCACTTTGCTTGCTTATTTGCAGAACATCTTGCACAAAATTTACAGGTCATTTGGCATTGAATTACAGTGGAAGATGATGTAAGTTAACGCTCGCTTCCCATGCAGTGTGCTTCATCAATTGTTTCGCCCACCATTGCCAGGGAAGAGTTTACAAGTGATCACAACAAGAATGTCATTTAGTGAGAGAGGTCAAAAGTTTGCACCCCTGCTCTATTATTGACATTGTGCATGCATCTGCTTTTTTTGACAAAAAGCACTTAGGACTACACAGGGGGGTCATGTATCTACATCCATACTCCCTCTCCCTCCTTTGATGGTCAGTTTTAGTGTCAGATTTTCTAATTTCACATACAAATTTTCTAATTTCACATACATCCCTGCGGTGCTTTTTATTACTACGTGCTGCCCACGAGTCTCTATTAACACTGTTTGCCAAAAATACCAGTAGAAAATGTAGAGTAGCATTTTGAACATCATCTCAGTTGCAGACAGGTTTTTAATTCTCTTTTGTCATCGCATTACGGGGAAGGTGTTGTCACCCATATGCATGCTCATTTAGCTGACTGCATCTTGGACTTTGGGCCCATGTCTTCATTTTGGCTGTTCTCCCTTGAATGCGCATTCCTTCAGCTTTCAATCCATGAGACATCTTGATAATTATGCTACAGCATCGCATCATCCCTCTTTCATTGACAAATTTATTCCAGCTACTAAGTATACTCTGACTTTATTTTCACCATCTTATACTTAGTTTTGTTGGATGTGTATTCAGTTTTGTATCCAGAGCAGGTAGATTATCTTAAGCATGGTGATTTTGTGCTTCCAACTTCATACAAAAGGATGGTTTCTGTAACTATACAGAACCAAAAGTTCACTTCTGGGCAGTGCATGCTAGCTAAGAGTGTTTTTCCAGTGTGCTAACTTTGATCCTTCCCTACATGCTGCAAAAATTGAATATTTTGCTGTGCATTCTTTTCAAATCAATGATATATGTATCATTCGTCAATTTGCTGTAGTGCAGTGGTTTCTTTGCCATCCAAAACGCCATGAACTGGGTCGTCCTCTCCAAGCTTGGCACTCTGTTTATGAGCAAAGTCCACAGAGTATTTTGATACCTGCTGAGTATATTTCATGCTCATTTTTTTCCGGCTACTTGGGAAATGGAAGGACACAATGTGCTTGTTACATTACCAACTGTTTGATCTGTATGTTTTTTGTGTGTATAATATCACTTTAGATATTACCTTTTAATGACTCAGTTCTGTGTTAGATTTGAGGTACCAGCATATTAATGTTTCTGAAGTCAATGGTTACTTTATGTATTTCACAAACTTGAAATATTATATATAATTTTTACTATGTATTGTACAATAGAAATACATGGAAACTTAACATTTCATTTGGTTTATGAAACATGGTGCGTATGTAAGAGGAAACTCAAACTCTAAGTTTACATCAAATTTTGAAAACTACTAGTGTAAGTATGAAACCTCCGTAATAATTTAGCAATCCCAAAAATAGTCGTAATTCAGTTACATTTTTTGGAGTGGGTGCATTCACTAGCTTCAATCTTATCATCAGTTGCATGAAATGCCATCAGCATCAATATAGTGGCCAAGGTACACTGGTCTTCATGAATGAGCATTTTGTTTTCTTGACACGAACCTCTGCAACACCTGCAGATTCTGAAGGTGTTCTTCCTTGGACTTACCAGATACCAATATGTCATCAAGGTAGCATAGAACACCATGGTAATCTGATCCATGGTTTTCTGGAATAGGGAAGGAGCTGACACTACACCAAAAAGAAGTCGAGTATAGCAATGAAGTCCACGATGAATGTTTATAGTTAGGAAGTGGCGAGCATCATCATCAAGCACAATTTGATTGAATGCATGTGAGAGATCCAGAGTGGAAAAGTACTTCCCTCCTGCCAGGGTAGCGAACAAATCTTACGGACATGGCAATGGATATTGATCAATATCAAGGACATCAAGGACAGGTAACTTTAGAGTCTCCACAAATTCAAACCGGTACAACAACAATTGGAGCAGCCCAGCTGCTGTGATCAACTCGCCCAGATCTCTCTAGATGATCAAGTTCCTGCTCCACCAAGGGCTTGAGGGCATATGGAACAGGCCTCGGACGATGAAAACGTGGAACAGCTGTAGGTGAAACTACTAGCTTAGCCTTGAGTGGCGTTATGGTGCCCAGTTCATCTGTGAAGATATTATTGTACTCTTGCAGGAGTTTACATAGAGCGTCTTGCTCAAGTATGTGTCCACATCTCCAAAGCTGAAAAGAACATCCAGCTAGGGAGGAGCCCTACCCAGCCCGTAACCAGACTGGGTCATCCTCGCGGATGGGGGCCTCACCGAGTCTTCCCGACCGGTGGTTCCATGTAGTGGAAGGCCATGAGGCGGCCAGCCACATACTAGGAGATGGACTGATTTAATGAAGATCTAATTGGAAGCCCTACCAGCATGCAGACTGGATCTGGCAGTCCACACTCTGTAACTACCAGCAATGGCATCACGGCAGCAGAGCGTTTTGAACAGGGTCCCGTACTTACGACCGATCCCAATCTCGTGAAGTAGGTGATTGTTTTCGGGGTCCCATGTTCCCAGCGAGCACACAATAAAACTGTCACAACACACCTGGAACCCTTTCCCTTCAAGCTGTTCCTTAATCGCTGCATACTTCTCTTTCGCTTCCGTCCCCTTGCCGTAGTCATATTCTCTGGACGGTCGCACGGACAAGCCACGTTGAGGCCTTCTTTTGCTCCTCATGGAGGATTACAACGTCCGGCCTCAGCAGTCCCGGGCAGCCCGGAACTGTCTGGTCGAGGAACTTGGTTCCCAAGCTATCAGGAATAGCACCCACAAGACGTTCCATGACCCTATCGTGGCGAGCTTTAATGGCTGGCATGTTGGCTTGGCAAACATTGAGACAGTGCTCCTGTGTTTCAATATTGCCCGTGCAGCCCCTGCACCGAGTGTCTGCCACCGAACCACCATATTTCCTGCGATGAGCAGCCACCAGTAAAAGGTTGAGCCGAGCCTTAATGGCCCACCGGTACTCCCTGTACCTCAAGTAATGGCAGTCTCTTAGCCAGTAGTTAGACTCAAACACCTGACTCGAACGTTAGTTCGAGCGAACCCTCCCTGTTCAGCCAGAGTCGCCCACTTGCTGAGCCAAGGCTTACCTCTCTCGGTGCGCAACTCCCGCAGGAGAACCCTACAGAAGCCGCCAGGGAGTACGCGATCTCTGATAGAGATGCCTGTCGGCGTCGGATCGTCGCTGGTTTCACCATGGAGACGAACTCCAGTTTCCCCAGCAAAGGCCCTCAGCCTACTCCAAATGGTGCTGACATCCCCACGGCAGCTCTCAGTTGCACTTTACAAAATCGTGGAAAACTGCATTTAGTCTGTACTGATAGTGTCTAGCTGCTGTCACTGAGTTATGCTTAATCCAGTTAGATTTGTCATCAAATGATAGTCTAGCTACTTCATCATCAGTAAAATGCATACCACACTGTCTAGCAATGGCATATCTGGCCACTTTAGATCAGCTGCTGACAATGTAAAAAAACATGTGGGTGTACCAAGCTGGCATATCATGGCTAGCAAATCATGGAATGTATGTTGGTAATATGGAGGTGAGCCACGTATGTTTTTCATGAATGAGTAGGCTTTGTCTTTTCGCACAAACTGGTTTAGTACTGTTTGGCTTAGAGCTTGGGCAGCTGTGGACTGTCTAGAAGGCTTTTGTCTCAAGCAAAGTTAGTACTTACTTATATTCAACAACGTACTGTGCAACAAACAGATAATTAAGATCTCTAGCAAATCTGCCATCAACCTCTGATTGAAAGATGTTCTATAGGTTAGCTTTCTTGGCCGATCACAGCTAATTGTGCCAGTACCATATGGAAATTTGTCTGGGTTTGACATAGCTACAAAGTTAAGATAGTACATCTATCAATAGTAGTTTAGATATAGTTTAACTTTCCAGTGTCTATGTCAGTCCAGGATAGACACTATCTACCTCTCATATGAGCAACTATCAGCCATTAGAGAAATAGTGAAGTATTGTTCAAATTTCCTGTACTGATCAGCTCCTGGTCAGTTACTACATATCAATCCTTGTGCTATCATGTATCCAAGGATAGTTGCATTTTTTTCCACCCAGGCTCCTTCCCTCCCCCGAAAAGAATGGGAGCTCCCCCCCCCCCAGGTATAAGGCTAAATAGTAAGTAGGAGGTTTAACGTTCCATGTTTACTTGAACCACCCACATGTAAAATACATTTAACAGACACAAGTAATTAAATGTTAAGGGTCCATACTTGATTATCGTCCTGATTATATGCATGAACAAGTGGTATTGATAGGTCACGGATTGAAACAATGGCAGGGAATTGCAATTGTGATTGAGGGTCCAATGTATAGAGTCCTGACTCTCTATCTAGTGTACTCTCAAACCAGGTAATATATACTGGAACCCACTCATTGTGGTGCCTAAATCTCATTTGAGTACGACCGAACTTCATAGTATTGCCCTGTTGAAAGGGGCTGTTCAGGTTCATGAGAACATATGATGAATCATGAATAGGATTGTGAGAAGAATATTTCACTTTAGAACTGCAAAGCAGCATATTGCCTTATCTCCAAAAGTGTGTTGTACATCACTTCTCAAGAATGTCAAAACCTAGATAGCAATCGAAGTAAACCACCCATGCCAGGTATGTGTGAAACCAACCTCAGATGGAGTTTTCGCCTTATTATGTGGCAACTCCCCAAAGGCTTCTAATATCATCAGTTCCTGTTACCAAAATAGAACACCCCCCTCATACCCCAGCACCTACATTTTATGCAGCAATTATTAGTTACAACACCACCCTTGCATATATACTGCCAGATAAGGATGTGTGGGTGTTATTTATTGCCCACCAGTATATGCACTGAGGTTTGCCAGTGATATGGCTTAAATACACTGCTACCCAGAAACCAGCTAGCTAGTATACCTGACTCCCAATACATTAGTTTAGCCAACCTCAGATAGGTTTCGGTCATCTGGATTATGTGTCTGGAACTTTCTAACTTTTGGAGCAGTCACATTCTCCATGTGTGACTACAAAACACCTTCAAGCTCTGACCTCATTCCTGCTGCCTCTAACCTTGGGAATATAATATTTATGACTGAGATAAACTCCTACTCCACAAGTGCGGTTAAGCTAGTAAATGGGTAATTTATTATATTTCATTACCTTCAAAGTAGCAATTAGCAACCATGCATATGACTGTTGAACCTTAGTCTTTGCCTGTAGAAGTATTTGCCTTACTCTAGCCATTACACTTGGCAATTCTTTTCCTGTGCTTCTTTCAAGTCTCTCCTCATTTTTATCAACTCAGCCACACCTGTACCACACAGTAGTAAATCATTTGTCCATCTGTTTTCACACATTGTCAGTTGATAAATAGCCTGCTTGCCCCATCATTAAACACTATGAAATATGTGATAATGTACCTCTTCCTGCATCTGTCTTTGCTTTGGCCAGCCTACGGTCTACAATGTCACGTTGTTGTCCATCAAGTTGCTGGTCAGGAGGAGTTGCTTGAAAAGGTATCAGCACTACACCAACTATTGCTCTAAATTTATATTACATTATTATATGCATAATTAGTATAGTCCACGTACTCACCTGTGGTGGTTGACAAGGAGCATAAACTGTTTCATATTAAAAACGACGTTCGTGGTTTAATTAAATCTCCAGATTTAACACTTTTCCCATCAAACCATACTACAATCTTTTCAACAAGACTTGTGGACTGTGTGAGGTCATCCAACACAAGCCCTAGTGTTGTTTGTGCTGTCATCTGAAAAAAAACCCGAATGTCTGAGCATTGCTTCCGATAATGAGATTCTGTTGTTCCTAGGAGAGACAGCACTGCTTCCATTGCAGTTGTCTTTCCTGTTTGCACATCACCATAGAGAACCCCAACTGGCACACCACAACCAAGCTGCAGCAACATCTCATAGTGGAGATGTAGTGCGTGTACACCAAGAACCAATAAAGCAGAGGGAAAATTATTGAGATAGCTATTCTTCAGGGCTTGCAGTAGGTGATGCAGAGCTGAAGGAGTGAGGTTGCAAGGACTCACTGTTGACGCAAGTTGATCACATGCAATATGGCTGGAGCCTTTCTTGGATTTCACCATATTACCTATCCACTATTTTTTGGAGGAAATGGATTCACATCTTCATTAATATGAGTCGAACGATTGAAAACCCACACTTTCACATCTGAACGCAGATCTCTTGAACAGTTGGCTCATTAGCATTTACTTCTTGCAGTCCAACAACTGCCTTTACTGCTATCTTTATAGGCCATTCATCTTCACCAGTTGGCTGTGCCATAAACTCACGAAGTTTGCCACTGGTGTATTGCTGAAGCTGGCTTTCAGATGCATAGCAATTAAGAATGTACTTCCCAAGAGATTGCATCAGGCACATCAACCATGTATTTTTCCCCAGATTTAAGGATTCAGTCGTAAAATAAGCGTATCTGCAAGTAAGTATTGTGTACAAGTCACTCACAATATCATGAGCATGAGGCACCTCAGACCTTAGTGCATAAAACTTACCGAGGTGATAATTGGCGTACAGATATCTAGATATACTTACCCGTGATGGGCCACGCGGCATTTACTTCTTGCAGTCCAACTGCCTTTACTGCTATCTTTATAGCCCATTCATCTTCACCAGTTGGCTGTGCCATAAACTCACGAAGTTTGCCACTGGTGTATTGCTGAAGCTGGCTTTCAGATGCATAGCAATTAAGAATGTACTTCCCAAGAGATTGCATCAGGCACATCAACCATGTATTTTTCCACAGATTTAAGGATTCAGTCGTAAAATAAGCGTATCTGCAAGTAGGTATTGTGTAAAAGTCACTCACAATACCATGAGCATGAGGCACCTCAGACCTTAGTGCATAAAACTTACCGAGGTGATAATTGGCGTACAGAGATCTAGATATACTTACCCGTGATGGGCCCCATTGAAAAGGGTGACGCGGCAAACAAACCCAGAGTCTGCACCAGCCCTCACCTCGTACACGAAGTTGCTAAGCGGTTGTACAAAAGTATCACCATTAAAGCAACCAAATACATTTTCAGTCGCATGGTCGCGTATTCTCTCCTGCACAAGAGCCATCACGGCTAGACAATCATTGACACGTGTATGCACGCATGCGCATCAATTCGAAGTGGTGTCATGCACAGTACACCGGATTTCAGGTCCCTTGTCCCAAAAACAAACCTGAAATCCAGTGTACATAAGTAACTGTGCAAAGCGTGCAATAGTACAGACGTGCAAACGTGCAATGGTGCAACTGTGCAAACGTGCAGTGGTGCAGATGTGCAACTGTGCAAACATGCAACGGTGCAATGGTGCAGACGTGCAACTGTGCAAACATGCAGTGGTGCAGACGTGCAACGGTGCAATGGTGCAGACATGAAACCGTGCAATGGTGCAACTTTGCAAACGTGCAGTGGTGCAGACGTGCAACGGTGCAATAGTGCAGATGTGCAACCTTGCAATGTACAATGGTGAAATGAGTAAGGAGGGCAATGTGTATTGTATTTATGACTATTTGTCAGAAATGTGCAACGGTGTAACTGTGTAGTCTGCAATGGTGAAAAAGCAAGGGAACGTGTATGTATTTGTGTAATTAATGATGATTTGTGAGTAATGTGCATTGCACTGTGCAATGGCGAGTGCAATAGTGAATGAGTAATATATCCTTGTATGTATGTATTAGGATCAATTGTGCAATTGTGCATTTATATGAAATATGTCTATTCATGAGCAGTGTGCAATGGTGCAACTGCAATGGTGAAGTGACTAAGAGGATATTGAGATAGTCAGAGAGAAAGTGGACAAACTGATGTAATATATAGCAAAGTATAAAGTATGTATTGTTGGTTTATAGTCATAAAGCATCATTGTGGAAGATACTTGGGTGGCTAATTATTCATATGCAATGCATGTTAGAGCTCCACTGTTTATATTTCAGTACTAAATCATGCTTCCAACAGACTATATACCTCAAACCTATTGAGGACATGATGTGTACTGCCGCATGCAGATGCCTCCTTCATTTATATCTGCCCTCCTCTGATCCGGGTGATGTGCATATGCATTTTCCCACATAACATGTCATATACATTTTTAGCTTCACTCATATCATGCCATATCTACTCAGCGAATGCCAATTGAGTGGTCAGTCCGGTGTCCGACTGACGTATCAGGTCCTTTGAGGGTTGCCTACCAGTGAGATGTTTTTCACAGTGTAGTCTGAAAGTCCCCATGGACGAAGCATCCTTGTTCAGCTGTTTTGTGCATTCACAACTTCCTGAAGGTTTAGCTTCCGACCCCGACGCATCTGGCTCAGCTACGGTAACATCTAGACGTATCGCCAGCATACCGGAAGTGTATATAAACACGTATAAATTTATCTGTGGCACGTCTGCGTGATAAATTGACCTTTGACCTTTAGTGCACTCCACTTTTTTCAGCTCTTGTGTCTATAGCACGATTACTAGTTATCTCTACATCCGTACAACAGCACATACAGAAGTTTATCTAGTATACAGCCTTTGTTCCACGCGTATATTTTTTCCGAAGCCATACGAATATTTTATTGCTATAATACAGTCGCACCAAAAAGAAAGAAAATATAAATATAATAAATAAATAGTTGCAGGTTGTGTATATGTACAGGGAGATGAATAAGTTTACAGCCAATTCAGGAGGTCGATATAGAGGCAGATCTGATAGGGTGCCCACATGATGATCTGACCCCTCTTGTATAGATGAACGAATGAAGGAAAAAGCGAGACAGCATCATAGCCAGAAAAGAGTGCTACTGTATGTTTGGTCGAGGAGAGCATAGAGGCAAGTCTCTTGTAAAAAATAGTGGCCTCCTGGGCTAACCCTCCTGTAGCAGACAGAACCAACGGGGTGAGGTGCCCGCAAGGGGAGAGCCCCCCAAAGGGGGGCGTGGCGACGCTCCCGACCACTTTCTCTGGAGTGGCCTGCTGCGGCTCCTGTCCTCGCAGTCTCCGAGACTTGCGCGTGGGTCTCTGAGGTAGAGGCTTGGAGGTAGCCATGCGCAAAAACACCAGTCGAATAAGAATAATACTTCCCTAGTACTTTCGGTGATCGGTGACCTTCTTCGGGGGAAATCGTATTATACCATGTTATACCAGGAAAAAGCGAGACAGCATCATAGCCAGAAAAGAGTGCTACTGTATGTTTGGTCCCATTTTGAGGAGAGCATAGAGGCAAGTCTCTTGTAAAAAATAGTGGCCTCCTGGGCTAACCCTCCTGTAGCAGACAGAACCAACGGGGTGAATTATGCATGTTCGATTTCTGGAATATGTTGTTCGTAGGCTCGCTTTTTTTACTGTTCGTGCTTTCTGTAGACTGTTTGCGGATCCATATGTCCGTTAGATGGGGCATGAGGGTTGAATACCCTGACGTCCAGGTAGGTTCGTTCAAAGGAGCCTCCCCATACACCGTTAGCAGCGATGTCAAGCCGTGCTCCTGGTTGTGCATTAGCACTAGCTTATTAGCACTAGCTGTTTTTTTCCAGTACTGGCAAGAGTTCCGGTTCAGTGCATAGTTTATTACATACCTCAGGAGGTTTGCCATCAGATCCCGAATCTCAATGTGCCTAATGGACGCCGTAGCAGGGGAGAGTGCATGGTCTACTGTGAATGAGGAGCTACAGGCGCATTTCGATGGCAATGTCTTTGGGGTACAGCCGTAATGTAGGGCCAGGCCATCACGAAAAGCTTGTTTGTGAAGAACGAAACTGTGGGCTTTGAGAGGTAAGGCTGTTAGCCATGATGATGAACATTTCTCCTTTGCTAGCTTAACCGATCTCTGCACGTCGGCTGAAAGCTGTTCAGTTAGCTCAGTGATATCATTTATGATTCTTTCTTTGTTCTGCTGTCGTACGATGGCCTTGGCCTGCCAGTTGATTTGAGATGATCTCATAACTGTACTGATTGTCTTGCTTGACGATCTGATCATGGAGGGGGGAGGTGATGCAGAGGGAGGATTGATATTCCAGATCAGCCTGTTGAGATGGGATATGTATTCCCAGTCTACCATCTCTTGCAGGTAGAGCAAAGAGCGTACTCTCCATGTCATTTGGTGGGGGGTTCCCAGTGAGAGTAGGTAGCAGGTCAGTACGCAGAATCTCATCTAGGGGTATCATCAACTGACTGATGTTTGGCATAGTTCGGCATAGGTATGTACATTTGCTTCAGAGGCCATGGATCAGGGCAGAATAAGCTGCATGTGGCTGGGTAATGGCAAACTCGGCAAGGTCGCTCACTAGTTTGCACCAGGATGAGACCTTGGATTGTACATAGTTCTCCACATAATGTGGGGAGCCGATAGCCGCTCCCAGGTAGGGTCTTTCATCTGATGTTGTGTTTACTCATGTCTGATCAAAGAGGTAGGACCTGAGAGTGTGGAATCCTTGTTTGGTGACCAGCCATGTCTTATTGGGATTGGGAAAGTAACCAAAGGATGGCCCTCTTTGGTTACCATTTCCCACCATTCACGCAGATCAGACACCTTGCCCACAGCCGCTGCATCAGATTTGTGTTATGCTGTCCCTGGAGAGCCTATTGATGAGAGGAGCTGTAACATGGGCATGGCGAGTGGGTCTCCCTGCGTTGTACCTTCTTGGGAGAGTAGACAATCCTCCATCAGCGAAGAGGTCCGTTGGGTCTCTGTGCATTTGTCCCCGCGCAACGTGCAAACGTAGCCGGCCTTGCCTCTTCCGCTCATGGCGCTCGCCCACAAATGCTTTGCATTCTCCTAGTAATTACATGCACATGTGCAGTATATGGTGGGAGGTATAATTATTCTGGGCAACACTTTCTATCACTTTTTAACACCCACTTGACCTTTTCTACTTAAAGGTTACGTAATATATTGTCACTTGGGCTGATTTCACTGCCTCAAGCTCAGTTCATATATATAATTGGACAGCCCACTATACTAACCACCAGCTGCAGCAAAATGTTTTAAGTCGTTATATAGCTTAGCACTTGCTAACATCACTTTACTTGGATTTGCATTTCTGGGACACTTTGCATAGAGGTGTAGCATTAGAACCAGCAGCCTTCCCTAGTTCAAGTTTAGTTGAACCTGAAGATGGACTACAAGTTGTACACTGTTGAACATGAGGGGAAAACGGTGAGAGAGAGAACTGGCTCTCTTTCCCAGTGCTTGCTCTTTATATTTCTGCAACACTAGATGAAATATACAGTGAATCAATTGTCTGTGGACTGCTACACTCCATAATACTCACCAGCATCTCTACCGCTACTCCCACTTGCGTCATTGGCCATTATTTCCACACATAGCAAATACACGCACGATGCATACACCAGACGCACTAGTATATAAACCTAGTACACATGTGATGACGTCCCACACGAATAAATCGGCAATTCGCAATTCGTGATTTCTCAATTCCGTGAATGGCCAATGAGTGTACTAAAGCGACCATTCCACCTTTCTACTCTTCTCACCCAGTAGTAACAGATCCTGTCTTTTATTCAAAATTTGACTCAGGGTTGCAGAATTTTGTTATACCATGAATGCATCAACTTGAAATCCCAATATTCTGACACTCTAGACTCTTGGTAGCCCTCATATTCAGACTTTCTACAATTCTGGTAATCTGATATTCCACCCTTTCGTGCGTGGGATCCAAACTGTCCTCTCTGGATCTGGAATCAGCAACCTGCACATGCGCGATTAGATCTATGCGTGCGTCTTTACTCCATCAAAGCTCCGCTGCAAAACCGCTGTGAAAAATGAATAAGCAGTGGAACCGGTCAGAACCAGTCAGAAGTGTTGTGCAGTGTATAGCTCACTGCTGGACTGAGCCGTTAACTGACCATTGAACTGCGCTTTGGAGGCCCTAGTTGAAGTTTAGTTGAACCTGAAGATGGACTACAAGTTGTACACTGTTGAACACGAGGGGAAAACGGTGAAACTAAAGTCATCAGAACTGAATGTACAAATTGTTTAGAAAATTTTGGCCTTTTCCCGGAATCTATCATCCTACTGTCCGACGACGGCTATGTGGAAACTGCAGACTTGGATAGCCGCTTCCACGATGTGGATGACCTTCCACAATGGACTGTGACTGGGGAGTGCATGAAACCATGTCAGACCGTGTCAGCACTACCTGTGTCCTACTCTTATCAGTCACTTTCAGCTTATCATGGTCGAGGGAAGGGGAAGAGTAAATGGACCCCGACCCCGCACTTGAACCCTTTGTCAACTTTTCGTATGCATGCTCCGTGCAGGTGTTCGCACCTAAGAAGCAGTGCAAGCAATGACACCGACACTGCTGGGCCTTCTTCCAAGGCGCAGCCATCCGAGTGGAGGAAGAATGTCTAAGTTTGCAGATGGTCAGGCGAAGATGGATGGAAAAAGGTTTCTAATTTGCCAATCGTAATAAATAAAGAGACTGTGTCCGTTCCTAGCATAGCCCAGATGGTTTCCAAGACATTTTTAATGGTGAAGACACAGTACTTCTGGACATTGAACTAATGGTGATGGAACATTTTTAATGGTGAAGACACAGTACTTCTGGACATTGACTATTGGCCCCTGAGATGTAACCCATTATGTTAGTCTGCAATACCCTTTGACATATTATGCTTCCTTATAAACGATATATACTTGTGAGTATTGTAACTGTGCCTATAACCACTCCTATCACAGAATCTGACAGTAGAACGTATTTGGCCAGAAATAAACTCTAGAGTTCATTATCCACTTAAACGAGTGTTGATATTAGTGTAAGAGAAAGAAATGTTTGACTTATCGGCTGATACTTCTAAATTCTGTGTGTCATTTGTATCATGTAATGTGGCAAGCTGTGGTCTTTCAAAGTTTGTAGCAGCTTGGAATTGTCACTCAATACCAGGTAAAGTAGCATATACATAAGTATATGTTTACTCATTGGTATCCTCCCTTATTACTCTAGGTAAAGGCGTACCCAACAAGTTAGAGAGGGAGTGCAATGGGGTGATCGCACTTCCCTGGCAAGAAGTACCAACAACTGATGAGGCTACATCATCATATCACATGCAAGGGGGCACACTTAGTGAGTTTGGCTTGTTTGGCAATGACCCTTTACGAGATAGAGCTGACCTTATTCACAGAAGAGAACATAGACATCGAAATATTTAGTAATATTGTGTATGCACATGGTTCACTTTTTCACAGTGCTGTTTTAGATTATATCCGAGCAACAAAATCTCTTCGGCAGCTTTTTTAATTGTATGTAAAGTTGTTTATGAGTCCAAGTAATTGTGATGAAATTACATAAATTATATACTAGATCTAATCTCATATAAAATGAATGCACTAAAGTGCAGAACCCTCGGCGTCCACGCGTGCGCGAATGCTGGAAAGGCACGTGCGATTGAAACTCAAGGTTGGCTCTGTGCACTGCTGGAAGCGCAATTGCTTTGACCGGAGCAGTATCCATGCTTGTACTCCCTCATGCAGTAACCGCTGGTGCTTCACTGTACATCGAACAGGAATACTTGATCGCGGGTAAGCCAGAGTAGGCTAGGTCTAATTAGCATATTGGCTCTTTAGCTTGCGTTTCACGCCATAACTCTTGAACGGAGCGGTTTCAAAGAAAACCTCACAAATTTTTTTACCTCTGTTGCCCGCTGAGTACATGACAGTATTTTCAGGATGAACAGACGCTTCAGAAGTGAGATGTGCCTTAACAGACACACAGACACACAGACACACAGACCCAACTACAGTAACCCTCCTGCGCATGCGCGGCGAGGGTTAATTACCACACAACACTTCTGACCGGTTCCACTGCTTATTTATTTTTCACAGCGGTTTTGTGGCGGAGCTTTGATGGAGTAACGACGCACACGTAGATCTAATCGCGCATGTGCAGGTTGCTGATTCCGGATCCTGAGAGGACAGTTTGGGGGACAGTTTGGAAGGGCGGAATATCAGATTACCAGAATTCTAGAAAGTCTGAATATGGGGGTTACTAGGAGTCTAGAGTGTCAGAATATTGGGATTTCAGAATTTTACAAGTTGATGTATTCATGTAAAACTGGTATAACAAAATTCTGCAACCCTGAGTCAAATTTTGAAGAAAAGACAGGATCTGTTACTATTGTTTTAATGTTGAAAAGAGTAGAAAGGTGGAATGGCCGCTTTAATACACTCAATGGCCCCAACGGGCCACCATAGCATTGTGTTGTGTTGTATTACTGAGGTTTGTTGGAATGTATTTTCCTTCAGCTTCGTAAGCATGCATGCTTCAACTTCTTTACATGATGTTGAAGCATGCATATGCTGTCGGGTACGTAAGGTTTGTTGGAATGTACTTTCCTTCAGCTTCTTAAGCATGCATGCTTCCTTATTTAACTTATTTACATGATGTTGAAGCATGCATATGCTGTCAGGGGTACATGTATGTACTACTTGGGACAACCTACATGTATATATATACAAAGGATAGTGTGGTACATCTAGCTTATTTTACATACACATGCAGCATAGATAGTGTGGCTTATTTTGCATAGAATTTATTGAGAAAGGATACAACTGAGGCTAAGGTCTATGGTGAATTCACTTATCGACAAATGAATCCGGTTCAAAAGAAGTACATATATGACAGCGTATGTGAACACACAGTCAGGCATTTAGATGCAGTCCATCAACACGTACGTTTAGATAAGTTATGCCCGTACATTCAAGGAGTTTCCTCAGCTGAAGGGACATGACAGGGATTTAGATGGAGTTCTTGGAAAGAGTCTAATTCAAGCATTATCAGATAATCTAAGAAAGTAGTTAGTCTTTTATCTGTGTAATTGGTATACTACATGTATTTCACACAAGGAGAGTCTTCTGCACTTCCACAAGTCACTTTATAGTAGTCACCACCAGACACTTTGAAGGAGAAACCTGATAATGTGTGGTACCAAATGATTAAAGTCTATTCGCGTTCACCTGGGCCCCAGAAGTTGCTGCGGTTTTACGTGTTACACAGGCGCGCGTCATTTTGACAACTTCCTGCATGGTTGCGGGTAGTGTGGTATGCGCAGGTAACAGGAGGGAAACCATGCAGCAGTGCTGAACGCTACGAGAAGTGCGTTTTTCGAGTACTGTAGGCTTGGTTAGGCCGAAGACTAGGGATAAGTGGCTAAAGGTCTGCCACAATGCAGGAAGCACGTTGATCCACGATGTCATAGTTCAGTTGTACCGTTTTGATTGCTATGCTACATCTCATTGAAAGTATGGGCATCCAGCTAGTATCATGGGAGCATAGCTAGCATTACTAACCTCCCCAAGTACACATGAATCCCGGGTAGCCCCTTGTTCTTTCTCACACTAGCGAACGCTTCGAGCACGTAAGAAGCCTTTGCGTGGAAACGGCGCGTTTGGTTGTGATCATGCGCACTACATTCCTCGTGGTAGATTTAGTGAGACATATCACTAGACACAGCAAAACACGAGCTCTTTATTTTGAAATTGGGTGAAAAATAATGTTATTGCCAAAATTCGAGAGTCCAGGTGAAGTCAAAGGTTTGCATGAAATTCAGAGAGAGTGTGGCAGTACGACATACAGGTTTGTGTAGATGTCTCTTTTTGTACTGTTCTAACCTCATGTAAGTGTATAGCTGCACAACTTAGCAGCCAATGTCCACTCACTTAAGCGCACCTTATGTTAGTCTAGTGTTATGTATGCCTATATTCACATGCACAAACTACCTTCAGCTCCTTCGTCAATCTCATATCAGATAGTGAGTCAGAGTGGGAGAGATCCTGAAGTTCAAACAATTTTGCAAAAAAAAACAGCTACAGTGGCATCAGCAAATGAAAGGTAAGTTTCTTTATAATTTCTGTTGCCTTTACCACACAAACTTGCATGTATATAGACCTCTCCAATTGATATAACCCCCTCATCTTTGGTACATTTTCCCTACTACAGCGATTCACAATTGACACTAGCTATTATGTACCCACTTTGTCTACTGATGTTTTTGATACATTTCGTATTACTGTACGACGAGGACACATATTTGAAGACTCACTTGTTACACTTTGCTCTGGCTTGGATGAGAAAAAACATCTGCGGGTGAGCTTTCTGGGGGAACCAGCTGTCGATGGTGGTGGTCCACGAAGAGAATTTTTAATGCTCTTAATGGGTACAATTGCAAACAATGGATCTATTCTAGATGGTCCCCCAAATCGGAGAGTGTTAAGACATAATACTGCAGCTTTTGAGGTAGTGTTATCCTTCAACTTGTTTATTAATCTAGGATCTTTGCATGTACAATGTTCTTCACTTCCCATGCTATGTTATAGGAAGAGACTTATCTTGCTGTTGGAAATATTATTGCACTGTCAATTCTTCATGGAGGTCCTGGCCCTGTCTTTTTTGCACCAGTGGTAATTGACTACTTGTTTGGAGGGATTTCTGCTGTGAAAGCCAGTGTGGAGGATGTCTCTGATAGGGTGGTACAATCAAAACTCAAGAAGGTACTGATGTTTCATTATACTGCCTGATGCTACAATGCACGCATATATCGTTTGTGCTTCTCTACAGCTGCAGAATACAGCTCGTCCTGATGAATTTGTTGCGCTATTGTCTAGTGATGAGTTCGAGTTTCATTACCATTGTGGTCTTCCCCAGCCAGCTTGCCGTATTGACTTTGCTGATAAAGAGAAGGTTGTGGCCGATTTAAGTTTACACTACTCTGTGCTTGTGAGCCTAGCTGAACTGGAGCAACTTCGTCGTGGACTAGCACTACAGTTTTCCTCATTAATGCAGTCCCATCCCAGAGTTATGCGAAAGGCATTCCAGACTTCTGACCATAAAATATGAATATATTCAGGATTTGTTTGTGCCCAGGCTTTCACTTAGAGGGAGTAATCAAAGGAAGAGGCAATTGTCATGACGTGGATAAGCTATCTACAGAATATAGAAGGTACATACACCTGTTCACTGTAGGGGCTGCACCTGGAGTTCATATAGTTCTAAACCGTTTTACAGGTGAATCTGGAGGTTCACCAAGCCTAAGAGATGTCATGACGTTTCTCACTGAGTGTGACTCAGTACCACCACTGGGTTTTGGAAGTGTATCACCATCTATACAGTTTAGTGAAACTGCTGTGTGGCCAACAGTTTCTACATGTGCTTTGAGTCTTACGTTTCAACTGAACTTCCCTACAAATCCTGTACTCTTCAAAGACTTCAGTATTCTTGGATCTCAGGGATATTTTGGTCAAGTCTAATGTACCCACTTAATCTCCCAATCCATTTTGCCTCTATACTTTATACACACTGAACTCTCCCACAATTCCTGCACTCTTCAAAAAAAAGATAGACTTCAGTATTCAGGGATTTTTTGGTCAAGCTATTATGTACCCACTTATACTTTATACGCATGCGCAGTAAGTTGGGGCTGACGTAATGCATTGAGCAACATGGGCTGAAGATGTGTTCAGACTCAAACGACCTATCTCCCATCGTTCGCGAAGTTTGCTTGTATGTCCAGCGCCTTACCATTTCCTATGACGTGAGTCGGGACCCTAAAGATCTCGATTTTTTGGTGTTTCAAGTCAACAAGCTGTATCGTATACTACTGGCCTATGACCGGAGTAATAATGACGTTTTGGACCGGAGTAATAATGACGTTTTGGAGGCTTTAGGGATTAGTTTACGACTTCTTGAAGAGGAGAATGACATGCCTTCATGCATGGGAGGTTATACACCACAGTATTTATACTCTGGTGGAAGAGGACGACCTCGCTTAGACATCAGACAGGAACAATTGGAGTATCTACTCCACTTAGGGTTTACATGTCCACAAATGATGTCAGAGTATGGGTTATGTGTCACTGCTTTGTACTCAACAATCACTGACCAAGAGCTAGATGTTTTAATCACACAGATCAAGCATACATTCCCAAATAGTGGATACCGGTTGATGCAAGCTCATCTGCGTCGTGAAGGTCACCGTGTTACTCAAATACGAGTCAGAGAATCAATGTGCAGAGTGGATCCAGAGGGAAGTAGTCTTAGATGGGCAGCAGTCATCCAATGTCGTAAATACTCTGTAGCTTCACCCTTATCCTTATGGCATTTGGATGGTAACCACAAACTCATCCGGTAAATGACTATTTCATCTAAATTATTTTGGTGTTCATGTGTACTTGGTCTTGGCCTCATCTCCCAATCATATGCAAGAGTGCAGGGAAGAGAAAGGGCTATTTTACATGATGAATGCAGAAATAAGAAATTAGGCTACTTAGAGGTCAAAGTTCAGCTTCTTATATTGTGAACACATCAATTAAAAGTGAAACTTTATGGGAATGACACTTGGCTAGAAAATTGTTTAGCTGTATAAAAGTGACAGTTTCCACTTGATACATAATACCCCTTCCTCAAACCATTGCAGGTGGAGACTTGTCCATGGAGCAGTAGATGGTTATTCACGAATACCAGTGTTTTTGCATTCCTCGAACAATAATCAGGCCAACACAGTTATGCATTTGTTTGAAGAAGCAGTTTCAAAATATGGGCTTCCCTCACGCATTCGATGTGACAAAGGGGGTGAAAATGTAGATGTGTCTATGTTCCTGCTAACACATCCTCTCCGGGGACCTAGTCGTGGCACAGTTATTGTGGGCAAAACGTTCACAATAACGCATAGAAAGAATGTGGAGAGATGTGTTTCAGGGGGTTCTCGGTCTGTATTATGACCTTTTTTACTACTTAGAAACAATGAACATGCTTGTTCCAAACAATGATGTCCATCTCTTCTGCCTGCACCATGTCTTCATTCCACGGATCAACAGACATCTGGATCCCTGGAAAGAGGCATGGGTTAAGCACCCAATGAGAACTGAGCACAATATGACTCCTGAGCAGCTATGGACATCAGGCTTACTAAGTATTTCAGGGTCTGGGAATCAGATTGCCCAAGAAGTATTTGAAAGCCTCAATGAAGTAAGTATAAGAGTGGGCATGATAGTAATGAAGTACTCTTACCATATCGCCATGTCTGAGATGAGCTATTTCTTAACATTTCTCATGCAGGACGAAACTCAGGATTTTGGAATCGATTGGGATGGACCTAGTCCATTGGTTACTGATGAGAGTGTTGAAGTACCTCATACTGAGTGTCCTATCACAGCTGAAGAAGTTAATGAACTACAGCATGTTGTTCCACCCCTTTCTCAGAGTACTGAATATGGAATTGATTTACATGAAAGAACTCTTGACTTTGTTCTCCAGAGGTTGATATGAAAAAATATATGTTGTGGACCTGTTATATATAAAATTATATTTTGGACATTTTTACCACATGCCATATCATATATGCATCAGTTTGATATATATATAGTGTCTCTTTGCAGTTCCACATAATTCAGGTGGGATTGTTAGCTATTGGAAGGGCTGATAACCTGCAGCTGGAATGATCCTATATACAATAATATATATAGTGTGAAATATTATCATGATCAAAGAGATACGTATTTAATAGCCAGTCTATTTTCACTCAATAGTGAACAATAGTTGACCGTAAAAGTTTCTGAGACTTCATGCCACGCCCCCACTACTGTTACCTTAATTAATTAACCACTGAACTCACTGAATTAATTAACCACTGAACTGTTTAGCAACCTGGTAGTTCTACCAGCTCTCTTAGTGATCGCGTTGGCCTATGTAATCCTACACCCTTCACTAGTGATTTTTCAGCGCCTCCACTGGCGAGTTCACTGACTTTTCATGCATGGCCTAACCGAATTGTTCAGCGTCCTTATGTAATTCACGATCAGCGCCACCCATATGAGTTATTTGGCGTTCTCACCGAAATGTTCAGCGACCTCATGTAATTTTTCAGCATTGTATGGTGAACTTCATGTAATTATTTAGCGATCTCACCTAATTACTCAGCGATCTCATGTAATTATTCAGTGACCTCATGTAATTACTCAGCAATCTCATGTAATTATTCAGTGACCTCATGTAATTATTCAGCGATCTCATGTAATTACTCAGCGATCTCATGTAATTATTCAGTGACTTCATGTAATAACTCAGCGATTTCATGTAATTACTCAGCGATCTCACGTAATTATTCAGCGATCTCATGTCATTACTCAGCGATCTCATGTAATTACTCAGCAATCTCATAAAATTGTCATGTCTTTGTCCGATTGCCACGTCATTAACTTTAGCAGCGGCATATTTTTGACACTGATAACACGCCATAGGTACCATGTACCTACAAAAGGACGTACTTGGGATTCCCAAGTATCCTAGGATACAAGGGATCGTACTGGAGATGTACGTATTTGGGATATCCTGGGATACTAAGTATTCAGGGAACTGAGGTACCACTATACTGGGGATGTACTTGGGATGTCCCAAGTATCCTGGGATACTAAGTATTCAGGGCTCTGAGGTACCACTATACTGGTGACGTACTTGGGATATCCCAAGTATCCCCGGGATACTAAGTATATACTAAGTATAGTGGGGACGTACATGGGATGTCCCAAGTATCCCGGGATACTAATTATTCAGGGATCTGATGTACCACTATACTAGGGACGTACTTGGGATGTCCCAAGTATCCTGGGATACTAAGTATTCAGGGATCTGAGGTACCACTATACTGGGGACGTACTTGGGATATCCCAAGTATCCCGGGATACTAAGTATTCAGGGATCTGAGGTACCACTATACTGGGGACGTACTTGGGATGTCCCAAGTATCCCGGGATACTAAGTATTCAGGGATCTGAGGTACCATTATACTGGGGACGTACTTGGGATGTCCCAAGTATCCCGGGATACTAAGTTTTCAGGGATCTGAAGTACCACTATACTGGGGACGTACTTGGGATATCCCAAGTATCCCGGGATACTAAGTATTCAGGGATCTACTAAACTTGGGAAGTCCTGAGTGTCCTGGTAGTATCATACTATGACAAACTGGGGATCTTTTAGGCCATACTCAGTGAATATTAGCACGCGTGGGTATGCACACTTTGGACATTTGGGATTATCCCAAGAAATCCCTTTTCCTGAGGATTCCTTGAGACATCCTAGGAAAGGTTGTGGCAGTACTGGACATGTCTGTTGTCGGCATGTTCTGGCTTTCACAAGACCTCTCACTGTTGCCCTGCAGGCCAAGGAATGTGATATTTACAAGGCATACAGAATGGCCCAGAGGCTTGTAACATCCCTCGAGAATGAATGAGAGAGTGATAGGTTCACAGTGTGTTGGCAAGAGATTCTGAAGATTTCAGATGATCTTGACATTGAACCATCAAGAAAGAGAACTGTTCGGAGGCAGCAAAATCGCACAAATCCTCCTGTCACTGATACAGAAAGTTACTACAGAGCTGCATACTACTTCACCTTTCTTGATCACACTCTCTCTCACCTCAAAACCCGATTTCCCCCAGAGCGTGAAGGAGCACTCCTTGCAACAGCCTTACTGCCAGGAAGCATTCATAACATTTCAGAAGAGACCATAGCGATCATTATATAAAATCAAAACTGAATACACAGACCATTTTCCACAACCATCTAGCTTTGAAAGTGAAGTGGCTACGTAGAAAGTCCATGCAGCGGAAATGAATAATGAACGCACGGACCTCGTGTCTACTTGCAACTTTATTGATGAGAATAAAATGTTTTACCCCAATATACACACGATCCTTTTACTACTGCTATCTCTTCCTGTTGGATCGTGCTCGTGTGAACGATCCTTCAGCGCTCTAAGGCGCCTCAAGACCTGGTGTCCCAATTCGATGACGGATGAGCGTCTTGATAACGTAGCACTTGGGTACATCAACCAAGAGTGGACATTTCCTCCAGAGAGCATCTTACATGCGTGGGATTGCTCCGGACACCGCCGCATACACCTTGCCTTCCGTGAGTAAACATTGTTTTCGACCGTATGAATAATTTATTAGACTCGCCATGAACGGGCGCAAGCGGCAGCTAGCTACAGCTAACAACCCGCGAACGACAGCACGCAAGCAGCAGCTAACCACAAGCGAGAGCACAACTGGCAACAAAAAGCTATAAGGCAAGCTAAAGGCTATTGAACAGTGTGCACCGTACCCGCTCATGCCCGTCGTACGTGCATGCGTGAGCATGTAGGCTAATGAATAATTAATGAGCCTCCCCTAGGATTCAATCCTAGTTACGCCCCTGGTTTAGCTTTACATCAATTTGTATATAAGTACAAATGCCTTCTTATCATGTCATGAGTTATGTTTACAAGATGGAAGGGGATCTTTCCTCTGGCATCTCTGACTGTTCTAACGTCATCTGTTTCTATGGCATCCTCATCACCTGATCTCTTCTCTGCATCAATTACATGTACTTTGCTTTGTATGTAGAGAATTGGATCTTCTTCAACAGCTACACAATTGCAATTTTCAAGTAGCACTGCAATCACAGCTGCTCCTAAAGAGGGGTTTACAAACACTACACTGTACAACATTTCTGAAAATTCAGAACCCATGTATTTAATGTTAAAATTCAGGTTAACAATGCAAAGGCTCTGAAAATTCAGATCCCATGTAAAAAGTTCTGATGTTCAAATTCTACAAATTCAAGATGAACAATGTGTAAGTTATAAAAATTCAGGGAACACAACAATGGCTCTGAAAGTTCAGATCCAGGATGGTTCTGAAAATTCAGAACCACGAATCATTTTCTGTAATGATTCTGAAAATTGAGATACCATTCATGTGCAGGTCAATATTGCCAATTTATGCTTTTTCTTATGCAGGTCTCTGAGGATTTGGATTCTTATAGCAGTGATTAAACCTAGCACATGCATGCATATTGCAGCATTGAGGTATGTACTCAGGCCCAGATGATCAAGAGGGAATGAGAAAGACAGACTTCCGTCCGGAGTCGAACCCAGGTCTAATGACCAGCAAACCAGCACACCAGACACTGAGCCACGATCACCAGACAAAAGTCCATCCCCTCATTCCCCTCTTATAGCTACAGTGGTCATTGTAAACAAACACTGTATCTGTATCAGGATTGGTGCTGTTCTGTACATCATACCTAATAAAATATGATATATATAAAAATATAAGATCATTGTTATCAGCAAGAGTATTCATGAACTTGCTGCATAGCTCTCTGGCAAAATTTTAGGAATTGGTCTGGTAATTTGCTAGAGAAACTTTAATTCTTGAATGGTTCCAACTGTTCTGCTGTTGTGAAAAATGAATGCTTCTCTCTAGCTTCCGCCCAACTAGTACAGTTAGTTCCTTTAATAAAAGCAGACTGCACCTTCTGAAGTTGTTCGATGGATGAGCATTTGCTACTCATTTCAAGCAGTGTAATCTTCTCCTCAGCCAGCTCTTTTAAAAGCCGGCATACAACATTTTCATGTACAGACATTTAGCTTCCCTTTAAGTCGGGTGGTTTTGCTAATGTTCCTTTTCTCGATCGTGGAATGTGTTGCCCTTTAAGCGTACCCTCGCTGTATTTTGCATATACTCTCTTAAGATATTCAGATGCTTTTGTAGGGATGGAAGCAAGAAAGAATATCATTGCATCATCTAGCTGTTCAACCTACAAATTGCGAAAAATGTGTATAGCACTACACTCCACAGAAGAAGCATCACCCCAACAAACCAAAACAACATACAACATACATACACTGGAGCAGGACACTGGATACCCTGCCTTCAGAGCTGGGGTGGATCTTTATAGCTAGCCAACTCTCCCCACACATTTAGTGTCCAAACTCACAAAATACTGACATAAACAGCCCAAGGCTTAGAAACCAAATATACATGTACAGGAATGGGTAAGGTTCAGCCAATATCAGTGCCGTGCTGACATATTCTAATTAACCCTCGCGCATGCGTGGGAGGGTTATTGTAGTCGGTCAGGGTGTGTCTGTCTGTCTGTCTGTCTGTAAACAAGTTTTGTCGTAAACCGTAGCTGCTGTGAGTACCAAATGTGGAGATATGAAGAAGTAGCATTAGTGCTCGGCATAGTTAACGTCAGGAGCAGAAAGAAGAGACCAGACCTGCATTGTCGAAGAAAAGCGGAAATTGCCGATTTTCGTGAACAATGCTTGCTGTAGATTCTGGGTTGCTGGATGTACCTGAAGGTGCGCATTAATTAAAGATCGTAACAAGCACGACCTGGTGTGTGTGTGTGTAGTGTGTGTGTTTATTTGTAGTTTAACTTTTGTGTCTAAGTTTATACAGTCTGGAGTGGGTTATCTTATTGATAGTTTGTAGATAGGTTGTCTTTACTATATTATTGTTCAAGATTGTAAAATGGATATTTTAATGATGTTTGAATGAGTTATTCTAGAATAAATGTTAAAATGCAGATGATCATGAAGGCTAAAATGTAACATCCATTGTAATTACATGGTGAGTGCTAAAAAGTGAAGTTGTGAGTTCTATTGTTCCGTGTAATTTGTAATCAATGATGAATGAGATTATAGGATGTTTAAATTATGAGTAAAGGGAATGTGGAGTTGACAAATGTGTAACAAGTTATTTCAAAGCAAAGGAGAAGACTTAGGATGCTTAAAAGATTGAATAACTCCATCTCTTTGTTGCATTATAAATCGTTTGGCTTTTATGAGTGCTACTGCCGTTAACATGTCTTCTGTTGTCTCACTTATGCTAAGAATTGAACCAAATGCACGTACTTCAAATATCTCTTCGTTTGTACTTTTGACAGTCATTTTTGCTCACATTTTGTGCATTGTCCTAGTTCTTCTTCATCTTCAAGTTTTATAACTTTGCATTTACATTTCAGACAGGACTGGAAAGCAGTTAGATTTTCAACAGCAATGACTTTTACAACTGGATTAACTTCATCTTCAATGGGAACACATTCAATTTTTGAAATTTCTTCAATGTTCGTGTCTTCCTTAGCTGTAGTTAGGTAACACTTTCCTTGAAATTCGCGTATAAATAAGCCAGATAGGTGATAACTTTTTGACTCCGATAATTTTCCTCTATCTACTTCCCAGAGTGTTAATCTTGCAGATTGAGATTTATCTGCAATAATTATGTCCTGTTTCTTCTTTCCAGTTGGTATTTCCACTGGATCATCAATGTGTATAATTTTGACTTCAACAGCAATTCTGCTATACTCTGCTAAGTCATGGATTTCTGAGAGTTTTATCATTTACTATATCATCTGGAATATTAAATTCTTTGTTTGCCTTTTGAACTTCAGTTGTGTTCAGTTTGAGCTCTAAGAAATCTGTTCTTTTTGATTGTTGTATTTGACAGTGTGATGAGGCTACTGGATTATCTTTCTCTTGAAATTTGAGAAGCCTTTGTCTAACAGTAGAACTGAAGCCAATAAACCAAATTTTTGCTGTTTCATCTGCTGATTCTCCATCAAAGTATTGACATGTCTCTCCTTTCTTCATTGGTGAGAGTAATGTTACTTTTCCTTGTATTGCAGCATTTGAAGAAGGTTGGTCTACTGAAGAA
The DNA here is from genome assembly GCA_963970385.1 of Theonella swinhoei. Lineage (NCBI taxonomy): Eukaryota > Metazoa > Porifera > Demospongiae > Tetractinellida > Theonellidae > Theonella > Theonella swinhoei. The sequence goes on along the minus strand of OZ019961.1, from coordinate 2,315,034 downwards.
ATATCGTCAAATTCATCTTGTTTACGCTTTAAAGCCATTTGAAAGGATTATCTTTAGAAATATATATCTGTTGTTTAAAGGTCTTGAAAATTCTCCTTTATAGTTGTACTTTGGATTACGTCATTATGCTAAAAATAGATTGCAAAATGATATTGTGTTGCAATTTGTTTTAGAAATGATCTATATATGATGTCATCATCTTTCCACATTGTGTTGCAATTTCTTAGACATCTTTGTGTTGGTTTGTCTTTGTAGTAGAACTACTCATGTATGTTTAACAAAGAGGATGATGCAATCATCATTTTACATTGTGTTGCAATTTGTTGTAAATTTGTTAACTATATTTAGAAATAGTATGATGTAATGTTTTTGTATAATAGGTAAGTATATTGTTTCTAAATATAACAAAAGAATGATGTAATTCTATTCAGTAAAGTGGATTTCTGCTTGGTATAAAAGCTGATTTACTTGTATTATTTTCAGTTAAAAGTATTACACTCATGGAACTGTCTTAGAATAGGAGTTGCTTTTTGTTTCTGCTAAAGAAGTATTTTGGTGACTGGAAAAATAACTAATAATGGAATTCAATGACACGGAAAAAGAACATACTAAGGTAGATATGCATGTTATGATTGTGTGTTATTGTTTATTATTAACAGAAAAAAAAATGTGAACATTCGATTTCAATTGACAAACGAAGAAAACAAATAAGAGAAGCAGTAGCAGCTAGAAGAATGAGAGAAACAGATCAAGAAAGTGATAGTAGACAACAAAAAGACAGACAGTCTAAAGCCAAAATACGTGAAAATGAAGAGACATTTAAAAGAAGAAAAGAGGATGCTGTCAGAAAGATGAAACAGAGAGCAAATGAAGATGAAGAGGAAACAGTTGAGAGAAGAAAGAGGATGCTATCAGAAAGATGAAAAAGAGAGCAAATGAAGATGAAGAGGAAACAGTTGAGAGAAGAAAAGAGGATGCTGTCAGAAAGATGAAAAAGAGAGCAAATGAAGATGAAGAGGAAACAGTTGAGAGAAGAAGAGGATATAAGATGAAAAAGGGAGCAAATGAAGATGAAGAGGAAACAGTTGAGAGAAGAAGAGAGAATGCTGTAATAACAAGAAAGAGAGCCAATGAAGATCAAGAGGAAACAGTTGAGAGAAGAAGAGAGAATGCTGTAATGACAAGAAAGAGAGCCAATGAAGATCAAGAGGAAATAGTTGAGAGAAGAAAAGAGGATGCTATCAGAAGATGAAACAGAGAGCAAATGAAGATGAAGAGGAAACAGTTGAGAGAAGAAAGAGGATGCTATCAGAAAGATGAAAAAGAGAGCAAATGAAGATGAAGAGGAAACAGTTGAGAGAAGAAAAGAGGATGCTGTCAGAAAGATGAAAAAGAGAGCAAATGAAGATGAAGAGGAAACAGTTGAGAGAAGAAAAGAGGATGCAAGATGAAAAAGAGAGCAAATGAAGATGAAGAGGAAACAGTTGAGAGAAGAAGAGAGAATGCTGTAATAACAAGAAAGAGAGCCAATGAAGATCAAGAGGAAACAGTTGAGAGAAGAGAGAATGCTGTAATGACAAGAAAGAGAGCCAATGAAGATCAAGAGGAAATAGTTGAGAGAAAAAAAAGAGAATATTGTCAGAATGACAAGAAAGAGAGCAAATGAAGATAAAGAAGAAAATTAAAAGAAGAAAAGATAATGTTATCAGCATGACAAAAGACAAAAATGTAATGACATAGATGTTGTAATAGAAAAATGTCACAAAGACATTCGAATTGGTCCAGTATTTGTATGCACAGTATATCATCGTTTGATGTATAAAGAAGGTGTTGTGAATGTTCGTGTAGCTAAATATAAGAAAGCATCATCAGATCTGCTTCAAAAAGTATTTAATTCATAGTTTCATTTTCGAAGTAGTAGCAACAAAGGATGGGTATGTAAAACATGTGATACTGCTTTATTGAATGGAAAAATGCCAACACAAGCAAAAGCAATGGATTGAAGTTAGACCCAGTACCAATAGAGCTATCAGATTTAAATTGTCTTGAGTTAAGTCTTATTTCAATGCGTATTCCATTTATGAAAATGGTAGCATTACCTTGTGGACAGCAACGGTCAATACATGGACCTGCTGTAAATATACCTTCCAATCTCACTACAATTTGTCATCTCCTTCCTAGATTGCCTAGTGAACTCAACTAATACCAATGAAACTCAAAACAAAACTTACCTATAAAGGTCATTACATGTATCAGTATGTTTCTTCAGAGAAACTTATGAATGCACTTAGATGGTTAAAAATTCATAATTCAATTTACTCAAACACAGTTATCAATGAAGAATGGTCAAAACAATCTGCAGTTGATGATGCTACTTTATTTGATGCTTTAACAAACAAATCATTTGAAAATAATAGTTCTTCAAATATGTTTTCAAGATTATGTTCTACTTCATTTTGTGATACAGTTGCTATTTCCTCTGATATAGTTAGTGAATTAGATGCAAAAATTATTCAACATCGCATGCTTACAGTTTTAGCTTCTTAAAGGGGATTTTCTATTCAAGAGGATCCAGCAGATGCAGTGTGAGGTTGCCAGTTAGTTTACAGTTACAAGAACACAATCAGTGTCTTTTTGAAAGATCCAATGAAGGTCTATCCATCGACACTTCAGAGTTGGTTGAATGTAGCAGGTGATTCCCAGGCTTTACTTCAATATTTGACATCCCTGAAACCACTGTAAAGAATATTAGGGATAGAAATCCTTAAGAGATTAGGGATAGAGATCCTTAATTATTTTGCCTTCATTTTTATTAGTATCAAAATGATATTTGGAAGTGTCCTGTTTACAATATGCATGTATAGATCTACTTCTATCTTTACAATCTATGAAGAAATGTACGGGAGAGATGGTAAAACAGATAATTCGACCAGTCAACTACTCAGTTAATTCACAAGATTTGTATAATATGGAGTCACTTGGTGAGTGGGCCAAAATACTTCGAGACAGCGAAGATCTTGTTCAAGTAGGAGCATGTATATTTCAAGATTCTTCCAAACCGACAGGTGTGTTATGCACAACTAAAATATACACTAGTCTATCATTTGGCTTTATTTATTTAACATCGGTACATGGAGTGCTAACTGTACAATGTGGAAGTGCATGTAAACAATCAGGAAAGCAGCAGGAAACCAGTTTTGTTTATTCAACAGATCTATTTGTTGTTGATGAAATCGAAAAATCAGAAACCAATTGCCTTCTTCAGGAGACTGGTGAAACTGTATACTTTAAATGGAGAATGGGTTATAATCGGATACAGTGGCACAGGTAATTGCAACGCATACCGCTGAAATACAGAAATGTCTAAAATACCTTATTTCCCACAATACTGTGCAGAGATATCCAATGTACTGGTTTAAGCATATGCTGACAACAAAACTTAATATGTCTCTTTTCTGCAATTTCCTTGCAATTAGAATCAGTTGGCAGCAGAAAGTAAAGAACTTCGACATGAATTAGTTAAATATATGGAGCAAAATCCAACAATTAATGAAGATCTATATTACAGAGATTTTCTTTCAGAATTACAATCTAATGACAATATCTTAAATGCTGATACTGATGTCCCAAATGATGAAGACAATCAAATTTCATTAAATTCGATGGATTAAATGTCTACAGAGATTACGAGAAGGTGCATGGGGAGACCATCTTGCAGTACAAGTATTAGCAAGTATGCTGAATGTGAATATCAAGATTATTTCTACTCTTAATCCAGACATGCCATTGGTAAAACCATTAAATTGTACTAGTATTTGCAACATTCACTTAGGACTGATAGATCAATTCCATTATGTTGCTTTAGTAAAAAAATCAAGTATGATTACAGAAAACAACAAACATGACATTTTAAATACAGAAGGATGAATATCTTGAAGAAAAAGAAAGAGCAGAAGATGAAGCAGCATTTGAATATGAATACCAAATTAAAGGTGCACTATTTGAAACAACTTTAACAACAGAAAGCCCGGAATTAGGAGAAAAGATTTATTCTGTTGCTCCAGGAGAAGGACAGAAACCTATACCAATACTAACTGATATAAAATTTGAAGAAATGTGCAATCCAGATAAATATCCATTTGGACAAGAGCAAATATGCAGCGATTAAAAGAAATCACACCACGTAAATACTTCAATCAAAGAATCCTTGATGCACAATATGCTGTTGAAGCTAAACAAATAATGGATGATGCTAACAACTTTATTTTTCGGCAACATCCTGGAAGACAAAATAGTGGACAGCCAATTAATGCAGGTTTTCTTAAAAACACAGAAAAGTTACAGGAATTTGTGCATAGAGATTATGCATTTAAATTTATGAAAAATGTGAGGGGTTCACCAGCATACTTCCAAAGAACATTTTATGATTTCTTAGCAATGATACGTCCATTGGACATTCCAACTTGGTTTCTTGCTCTTTCTGCTGCTGACATGAGATGGCCTGATGTAATTCAATGCATTGCAAAACAATATGGCACAAACCTGACTGAAGAAGGTATTAGAAGTATGACATATCAAGACAAAAGTAAGTGGTTATCATCTAATCCTCTCACAGCAGCTCGTCATTTTTATTATCGATTAAATGCATTTTTCTCAAATCTAGTGCAAATCCGCTAGGTAAAGTAGTGGACTATGCTATCAATTTCAAGCACGTGGCTCACCTCATGCACATACACTTATATGGATAGAAGGAGCACCAAAGTATGGAATTGATTCAGATCAATTAATTTGTGATTTCATTGAGAAATACATTACGTGTGAAGTTCCTGATGATGAAGATTTTAAAGAAATGGTAATTTTACTTCAACAACACAGCCATTCGGCATATTGCAGGAAACATGGTTCTTGTCGATTCAATTTTCCTAAGCCACCTAGTTCTTGTACACTTCTGGCTTCTGAACCTGATAGTAATTCATCTGAAAACATAAAAATGGCAAAAAATATTCTAATGAAAGTTTACGAATGTTTAGAAAAAGATTCTACAGAAACACTTGTAAGCCATCTATGTGTCTAAAAAGGCTAATAGCTGCCACATTTGAGAAGCTCTGAGCTATTACGTTTGTTAAAGCTTAATGGGCGTATCAATGTCATCCCTACATAGAGAATCTGCCAACTCACTGACAATGGTACATCAGCAAACACAGATACTCTGTTCATAGTATGGTCAGCACCAACCAAATATGACCAACTACTATTTGATAAACAAGCTGTTAAAAATTCAAGAACATGTGCAACGTTTGTGTAATTGTGTTTCAATTTTCAGGTTGATTAACTAACTTGTATTTGATTGTTTGACTAGTTAACCCTCGGCATGCTTGCGCAGTGGGGGTTATGGTAGTGTGTGTGTGTGTGTGTGTGTGTGTGTGTGTGTGTGTGTGTGTGTGTGTGTGTGTGTGTGTGTGTGTGTGTGTGTGTGTGTGTGTGTGTCAAGTCACATCTCACTTCTCGAGCGTCTGTTCTGAAACTTCTGTCATGTACTCAGCGGGCAACGGACGTCAAAAATATGTAGGGTTTTCTCTGAAACGGCTTCCTTCAAAAGTTAGGGCGTTATTTGCTTACCTATGGCATCCTACAGCAATATTGCAGTGGTATTCTGTGCAACTTTTCGACGGCAGAGCTTTCTAAAGCTCTTAACAAGGCTAACAGTAGGCTAAATGCTACCTGGAATACGACTCAATGTAAGGCAGCAAGCTTCTTTCTCTTTAGTCTCGGTCTTTTGCTCACAAATCTTCCGTGCGTGGCGCCGAGGGTTCTGCACTTCATTCAAGAAATCATTCCATTATCATATATATACTAGCAGTACAATAGTAGTAGTAATGACAATTTGTGCATGTCAGTCTAATCTGATTAACTACCACTCCAGTACATGTATGTGTAGCTTCAATCATAACTATAGGTGCATGTTTAATAGAAGTGGTACTCTGGTGATTTCTTGAGCATTATTAGCTGTTGTTTTTGGGACTACCATCCACATATATCCTTCGGTTTTTGCTTCTGTTTCACAGCTTTTTTTATTGTATGGTGCGTGTGTCACACATATCCTACGCTCTTTCTGTAGCACATGGGTCATATGACACTACATCCTTGTCTGCATGCAACACTCCTGTTTTTATAGTTTGGGCACTGTCATCCCTACATCCTTTAACATTTTAATGAAATGTGTCTTGCACTTGTTCCACTGGTTTTTCATTGTATAAGTGTTGGCCTAAGTGAGCCCCACCCTTTTTGCTGCTCATGATCACATGAAACCACATACATAATAATGAGGAAATGCTGTTTGAGTACTAGTATTTCTAGCACTACTCATCCAGGAAAGGTTCTATAAAGATTCTGTTGGCCAAAGGCACTGAACACAAGAATAAATAGCTGTTCTATGTGGTATAAAAGGACTAAAAACATTTCCATTAAAATGTAGAATGTAGGGATGACAGTGCCAAAAAGTAGAGAAACAACTACAGTATACATATGCAGCAAGACAGGAGATGAGGGCAATATATATGCAAGACAGGGGATGAGGGCATGCAACAATAATAACATGCGTAACCCCATAATAAAAGAGATGTAAGAGGGGTTACGCATGTTATTATTGTTGCATGCCCTCATCCCCTGTCTTGCTGCATATATACTGCCCTCATGCTCTGTCTTGCTGCATATATATACTGCCCTCATCCCCTGCGTTGCTGCATATGTATACTGTACTTGTTTCTCTACTTTTTGGCACTGTCATCCCTACATCCTTCAACATTTTAATGGAAATGTTTTTACTCCCTTGTTTCACTGATTTTTCGTTGTATAGAAACAGTCATGTGCCATATTATGCGCCTATAAAGGCTTATAACAGTACTGTTCAAGAGTTCGCGCTGTTCAATTAAAGCTATATGGGCGTGTTGGCGCCATCCCTACATAAAGAGTGTAGAGAACAATAGAGGAAAGGGAATATTCCAAACAAACTTAGCAAGTACATACGGGTGATAGAGAGTGGGGATACTGAGAAACACCTAAGAGATCCTAGCTGAGAGCAGAGTCAATCAACACTGGTAACACAAAACGCAGTTGCACTAACCGATTTGCTGCCTGCACACAGATTCGAGCGCTCAGAAATCTGAGTTTTAGTAATTCACGTATGTCATTGTAGCGGTGTATTTTACCACCTTTAAGAGTGTTATCGCATCTAAAAACACTCATAGGCCATGTGTGTTTCTAAAAGGCTTATAGCTGCCGTGTTCAAGAGTTCTGAGCTGTTACATTTGTTAAGGCTTAATGGGCGTGTCGGCGCCATCACTACATAGAGAGTCTGATAAGTATACCAATTGTGTGCTAGACCATAATTTGGAACTGCAGAAAATGATATAGAAATTGAGATTTTAACAATTTTACACATGTCATTGTAGTGTATTTCTCCTTTGATATAAAGTTTTATCATGTATAGAAACACTCGTAAACTATGTTATGTGTCCAAAAATACTTGAAACCCAGTTCTGAAAGTTTAAGACCGATAAGTGTGTTAATACCATCCAGTCTATATCTTATGTGCAGATTGTAAGGATTTGACTCGTGAAAACACATGTGCACGACCAACCAAGTAAATACTGTTAATCCAGTTATATTAGCGCTCCAAAATTTTATTCAATTATATTCAATTTTACAGGAAAATACATGAATGGAACGATGGAAGAAATTGAACAAAATGAATGTGAATAAATGACAATTCTGAACCAATAAACAGACTGAAATTAGAAATGAATGATACCAATTCAACAATTGTAATCGTAAATTCCGATAACTTGATGTTTTAGGACATGTACAGAAAAAAGTCCCGTATTCAACAGTTTCATTTCGTTGACTTCCTCTTCATCACATTTGGCTATGAAACATATATGTCTGTCATGAACCCATACACGTTTTCTTCCATCAGCTATGATTCTGGCCGAAAAACTTCGATTGCATTCTTCGGTCAACTGCATGCACCGACAAGTGTCACACTTCGATATCTTTACATCAATTTTCGGACTCACAATATCGTTACAAAGTATGCAACATTTAGATTCGAAGAAGTTCCTTACTGCGATGACACGTACGCCTTGAAAGTATTCAGCAGCTGGATTTGTCATTTTCTTCTCTTCTCTTAATTTCACTCAGACTGACAAAGCCATTGTATGACTCATACCTTGTCATTTTGACAAATATAAACTTGATGATGTCATCTTAATGCCTTTTCCAATGAAAATCCAAGGGTGAATGCCCCAAGGAAGGTATAAAAATAGGTACATCCAACAGGATAATGAATGTTGAAAATAAAGAAAGCTGACATCAATATAAGTGGGATATCATCCACGCACACATCCATAACAATTTCTTTATCAACCACAAGAAATGCCTGGCTCGTTTTCTTGTAATCACCAACAACAAGGGCATAAGGTGCTAGATTAGAATTTTGAGCAGCAACTTCAGCTACATTGGTACAACCCTAAAAGAAAGCAACAATAATAGTAATTGCTTGATGGAACAAGGTAGAACATATACATGTACATTGTACATTGTTGATTTCATCTCTATAATTATTCATAAACTTTTATACTATATCCATTGGCTATACACCTACCTGGGTGAAGAAAAGGATATTTTCTGAGTTCACTTTTGTCCGTACATCTGGCAGCATATATGGCAAAAGCATCAGTGCAAGTAAGATGCTCTCTGTAAAATTATAAAGGGTGCAGTGGATGAAGGATATACAACACTGTGTACATGTACATGTGCATGTTACCTTTATCATCTTCGGTCGTATCCTCAAGGACAGTACGCAAACGACTACTGTGTCCAGATTCAATGTGAGCCTGAGTGTAAATCTTTGGTGCAAGGGCCTTCCAGGCCTGTACTGATGATACCTTCAATTGGTCGTCTTCAAGTAGTCTCACCATCTCTGCCACCAACTATAGAAAACGTATTTGAATACAGTAAACAATGAAAGCACTAAAGTGTGTAACCCTCAGCACTATATCATAGTATTTACTGTCACTTGTGCATGTTCACTATTTCCACCACACATGTACCAAAACAACACACATACACAAACACAGAAAAGTACTGTAACTGCATATGCACCACAGGTTAATTACACACTTAATATACATACATGTTCAGATTCTTGTAAAAAGGGAAAACGAGTGAAGAGGGAGGGTAGGTCATAGCCCTTTTCCAAGATTTCAGAGCGTCGTATTGCAAATGATCTGTCCATAAGATCGTTGACAACAGCAGTATTACGATTTTTCTTCTTAAACTCTGCCTGCAACACTTTTGTGTGACGTTCGAAACTAACACTGTCTTCACCGGGTGGTGGCATAGGACTTTTTAACACATTTGTAATACCTGGTTTCTTTGCTCCAGTAGTTGTAACACGCTTGCCAATGGAAGCCTGAGGATTTCGGGGCTTTTTTGGCCTTCGAAACTCCTTAAAGCGGTTGACCAAACTTTTCATCAGAGCATTCTACACACATAATATATAATATATAACCATAACCCACATAATCACCCAAGTATGGAGGACTAAGCATGCAGTAAGGGAATAAACTCTAATTAATACACACCCTAGGGAATTTTCACAGAGCATGCAGTTGAAAGTTGAATGATATATTATGGCCATCAATAAGTGGGTCAGGGAGAACACAACACATAAGTTCATGGTAAATGCATGTTGTCCATAACTTACATAAGGCTTAGCATCAGACGACTTAAGAAAAGGGTACTTTGCCACAATGGATCTAGCAACACACACATAGTCATCACGAGATGGATATTTTTGTATTGCAACATTGCTGATGCAACTTCTGAAATAAATTGCTGTTTATCTTTGGTAGACATCTTTTTCGATCTCAGTGCAGAGTCAACGTTGTGATGGTAATGTTTTGGAAGAGGAAAGGGATCGGGTAAAGGTGTAGAATCGTCTTCACTCTTAACAAGTCTTGGTCGCTTTGCTACGACACCAGAATCATAGGGGTCTTCACTCTTAACAAGTCTTGCTACGACACCAGAATCACAGGGGTCTTCACTCTTGACAGGTCTTTGTTGCTTTGCTACGACACCAGAATCATAGGTGTATTCACTCATAACAAGTCTTGGTTGCTTTGCGACATGCACGTCTGATCCAATTTCATCACTACTGTTATCAGAAACAACTGGGAGAGTTGTACCTGTTCCAAGGAATGTGTAATTGATTGAATGTCATCTTCGCAAAGAGAATGAGGTGTAGCTAGGAGAGAGCGACTTGGGGTTTCCTCAACATTTGAAGTGTTCACCTGGAGAGAGAGTGTACTTTCCTTGTCCCCAGAGCTAAGATTTGGCGTCTGCAATACTGGCATCACGACCGCAACCAGCTTGTCCTTGTGATTAATGTCACTGTAAATCAACAGACTCACCCCATTCTGGATCAAACCTTTGAAATGTCACAGAAACATTCACTTGGGTCTCAAATGAAAACTCCTTTTTAAATTCCATGGTCAAAAACTCTATGTCACTCATCTGCTTCTTAGGATCAATTTTAAACACTTTCTTGCGATCACTGTAGCACACTAGGACTGACTTTGGCTCCATATCATCAGAGAAACACGTTCACAGATCACTAGGACGAGAATATAGCAAATGGCACAATAAATCAGGATGTTTTCTCCAACGTACAGGCTAATGCTACATGTATGTACATGTACATGTACCCTAGAACGGGAAGGGGTTTTCAGCTCCTCAAACACAAGTTTTTACTGCATTAGTTAAGTTTGCTGTACTGTAAAGTTTGCCCTTCTAGGGCTGAAACGTGTTCGGAAACTGTCGTCTCCACAGTAGCTATATAGAGTTCTACGTGTACAAATCACAAAGCTTACTGTAGCCAACTCACACGAGGTGAGTTTATAATAGAGCAAGTCACTGTCTTCTCAACGTGCGACAGCCAAAGGAAAATAACACACTTGGCGCCTAAAATGCGTCTTCCATGTGCCAGGATTACCTAGCGGGCTAATAGTCCAGTTGCACGTAAGGCAAAGAATTTTAATGAAAATCTTAATTGCACGTGACGTAACGTCCGGTTGCCACCGCCGCGGAGTAAAATGTATTACGGTGAAGGGAGAAATGGCAACCGGCCCACTTTAAACGTCTCGGTCGGCGCGCTCGTACCGTATATTCTTATTTTGAGAACGCAGGCTAATATTGAACACCTTCACCTTTCGACTCGTCTTTTTCCGGAGTCAGTACGAGGTACCGTCGCGGAGCTATAGTCGTTTTAGTATTCGAGCTAGATCTTCCAGAGTATGAGCACCACCGGTATATCTGAACTTACTCTTTCCCCTGAAGACATCCCTGGAGCTGTTCTCTCTAAGCCTTATGCGAGGCACACTGCGGCAGCCTTGCGCTGGTGGTTGCTTTGCCGAGGTGTGAAGGTCCCGTCTTCCTTGAAAAAGCAACTGGTTCTCGATAGGTATGTATTACACTACTAAGATAAACCTACAGTGCATACATCGTGAAACTACTGCTATTTGCCCTGCAGAGTTAATGAAACAGAACGGGAAAACAGACCCATCGTAGACGTTGACGGTTCATACCTCTACAGAAAGTACACGAGTCTAACAGAGTCTGGGGTCCAAGTTGAGCCCCCTCTAAATCCCCCTCCACCTCTCTCTGGCTGGAAAGTTGTAAAACAAGACAATTTTCAGTCAGTTGCTTCATCCATTCCGCCAGTTACCTCAGGTTTGCAAAGCTGTCCATGATTAGCTCAATGCAGAGGTTGTTTCAATATCTACAGGACTGCTGTATACATACCTGGCGGGTCATGTAGGCAGAAGTGGTAGTGAAGGTGCTTTTCGAGCACTGTCCCGTGGATATACGCACTGGGCATCAGGCAGATTAGAAGAACTGCAAGTGAATTCCAACCACCCACAGTATTGCCATATTCAATGTTCATTGAAACCATCCATGAAAGCTGGCGTGTACCACGTGTATATTCTCCTTGGACGTGAAGGAGATCTTGCCAAGATTTGCTCTGCAACATGTGAATGTGCTGCCGGGTATGACTCTGCTTTCTTTACTTTCATGGTTAATATACTGCCATCAATATTTTTTGCAGGAAATCAGCGAGCTGCACACACGTATCAGCTGTTTTGCACGCACTCTGTGCCCTTGCTCCTGTAACCTATCCAGTACAAGCTACTAGTGCATCGGACGAAGGCGACAATGATGAGGTCCCTGTAACATCTCTTCCCTGTCAGTGGAAAGCACCAAAAAAAAGAAAGGAGAGCGTGCTACCAATATCACAGGCCAGATTTGAAAAGCATGATTATGCCCATCCAGTAAAGAAAAGTGTTAGACAACTGGAAAATTTTGATCCTAGACCATCAGAGTTTAGAGGTGATGCACCTAGTCGACTAGGAACATTCTTGGAGAAAGTTCGGGGTGAGCAACTGGGGATTTCTTTGTTGCTTGATGACCATTTTTGCCACCACTCTTTTGAACAACAGCAAACATCTTCTCTTCCTTCTCTTCCTTCTCTTCCTAGCACAACTAGTTTGCAGAAAACTGTGGAGGCATTCATATGTTCTCTCCGTGTAAGTCCTGATAAGGCTCGAGAGATTGAACAAAACACACGGCATCAACGCCTATCACCTTTGTGGTTTGATGTACGCCGTTACAGAATTACATCATCAATATTCGGGCACGTTTTATCAAGACGTGCAGATACTCCTCCAGACAATCTAGTCCTCAGAATCATCCAACCAAGAAGTTTTTCAACCCCTGCAACAAAATATGGCATAGAAAATGAGCAAGTTGCCCTGAAAAAGTACATCGCATGCAAAAAAGCTGAAGGTCACCCCAATATTGTTGTTAGTCCATCTGGTTTTCACGTTTGTGCCGAACATCCTTTCCTTGGGGCTTCACCAGATGGTTCGGTTTATGACCCTTCAAATATACAGCAACCATTTGGCTTCCTTGAAATCAAATGCCCTTATTCGTGTCGACTGCAAACACCCACCGAAGCTTGTGGCATGTCTGGGTTTTGCTGTTCTCTTGATTCATCGGGTGAAAAGCTATTGCTCAAAGAGGGTCATCCTTATTATTCGCAGATACAAGGTCAGATGGCCATCGGAGAGCGCCCGTGGTGCGACTTCGTTATTTATACGACAAAAGGGATAAGTATTCAACGCATTCGATACAACGAAGACTTCTGGAAAAGCAAACTTTTACCTAAACTAACATCTTTTTACGTTAACTGTGTTGGCCCAGAAATAGTCAGTCCTCTTCACCCTCTTGGATTGCCTATACGTGACTTGTCTAAGACTCATTAATCATGTCATCATTAACTTTTGTCGTCAACATTGAACAAACCTGTATTGTATGAAAAGTGTGTGTGTGTGTATGGTACAAAACAATGGGATAAGAGTGGATAAGTGAGTGTGAATCATGGAACAATGACAATGTACATACATAAAGGTGTAATCAGTCACCAGAGAAGCTAGCTTCACATTCAGAATCTTCAGAACCACAGTCAGACTCCAGCTGTTGAAAGTATGATTCCACTTGGCTCTCTTCCGGTTCCGATTGAAGTGGTATCAGAGCAGGTTGAAAGTTCGTAAGGAGGGCACAAACACAGACTATTTGGTTTGTGATGCGTGCCATGGAGATAGGTATTGTTCCCTTCAGAATATTGAATGATTTCATCCTGCCGATCGCTCTTTCGACATGGATACGAAGAGAGGCTATCTTTCGCCCGGCTTCAATCTTTTCCGGTGGGAGTTGTGAGCGTCCCTCAAGAAACGGAGGGATGTTGAGATCGATGTTGAGTTCTTTTAGCATATCTTTGATAGTGAATCCACGGTCGGCCATAATTGAAATACCAGGTTTATCTTCGAGAGCAGTAAGAAACCCACTTGCACGAGTCAGTTCGACATCGGAAATAGAGCCAACGTACACCGGAGATATGAAGCACACAGCTCCATTAGGTGTACACGCTACCAAGAACTTGACTGTGTTATGGTGTTTGTACTGACTCCACGTGGAAGATTGCATGTGTAAATCTGACGGTGTCTGGATGAAAACTTCACTACCATCGATGATGGCATATGTACTCGGAAACTTCTCTCTAAAAGATGGCGGTTGTGTTCCGAAAACTTGATTCACGGCAGGTATCCAGTTGATTTCACGCAGGTGATGGTATAAGAAGCATATCCATGTTGTTATGTACCGCGATGCCTGTGATGATGAAATTCCAAAACGAAAGCCTAAATCGGTTAGCTTCAAGTTCAGTCTCAACTTAACTAGTGTTAAAAAGAGCTGATTCTTGGTATCCAACTTTCTTGATCGATGCCGTAGCCGTTCTCCCTCCTTAGAGCCCCAATAGTTCAAGTGGTCAACTACTGGTCCCAGAAATTCAAAGAAAGCCAAAAATATACTGAATGATGCAAACCCAGTATAAAATCGGAACAGCTTATCGTCATTCTGAACGTCTTCCATTCGGAAATGGGGCCTCACTTGCTGCCGTGTTTCTGCTTTCAGCTGTGCATTTTGTGCTTCGAGTAGCTCAATGCGAGCAAGCAAAGCACGATTTATTACTTGCGTGTCAGATGAAGATAGTTGTGGTGTACTGCAGCTTGGTCCAGTCTGATCATCTGTCGAGAGCTCGTACACAGAGTAATCACTTAGTAACGGTGACCCAATAGTAGCAGTCTGTATTTGATGAGTTTGGGGAGCTAGAGTTGGAGTTACAGACCTAGAAGGCAAAGATACACTTGGTGTGACAGACCTACTAAGCTCTCTCCTCTCGTCCCTCTGTTTCAACCGTTTAGCTCTCGGCCCTTTCTTCTTTGGAGAGGCAAAGCGCTTGCCTAGACTCATGCTGGGATCTTTCTGGCAATCTCCATCTGGGAAGTGGCGGCAGCAAACTCTTGTGCCTTCTTTTATGTCCTCCTCGCGAATGCCCAACACTTCGAGCCAAAGCGTTCTTCTCTTTGGATCCTTAGGTAGCCTGTGGAAACTTGCAGAGCTGTCCCTGGCTTTGGTGTTTCTACAGACGATGCACGTATGCCCAGTCATATGTTCGCACCTCTGTAGCTCCGCGACGGTACCTCGTACTGACTCTGGAAAAGACGAGGCGAAAGGTGAAGGTGTTCAATATTAGCCTGCGTTCTCAAGATAAGAATATACGGTACGAGCGCGCCGGCCGAGACGTTTAAAGTGGGCCGGTTGCCATTTCTCCCTTCACCGTAATACATTTTACTCCGCGGCGGTGGCAACCGGATGTTACGTCACGTGCAATTAAAAAATAATAAATTCCTTGCTTTTTACGTGCAACTGGACTATTGGAATAAGTGCTGACGACGTTTAAAATGGTGTGTCCTCTTTGTTCCTCTTTCGCTGCAATGACATACAAGAAAGTGGTGCGCCATTTAGGAACTGTACATGCACATGAGTCTGCATTCTACGTTGAATGTTGTGTCCTTGGCTGTCCACGCACCTACACGAACTTTCATTCTTACAAAAGTCACCTCTACAAAAGGCACAGGGAAGTTATCATCGACTTACCGTCAGCGAGCGAAACTAATGACACCCTTTTGCCTTCAACCACAGAAATTGAACCACCCAGTCCACAGTCAAATACATGTACTTCTGAATCTGATCTACTGGTGGCAAGTACCTCTACTTCGCGACAGAG
This sequence comes from Theonella swinhoei, assembly GCA_963970385.1. Classification (NCBI taxonomy): domain Eukaryota; kingdom Metazoa; phylum Porifera; class Demospongiae; order Tetractinellida; family Theonellidae; genus Theonella; species Theonella swinhoei. Next base: position 2,299,289 of record OZ019961.1, on the reverse strand, counting down.
GGAAGCAGCATTATTTATTCTAAAGGCTAAACATCTCCACAAAGTATCCCAGAATGCACTGAATGGGTTGCAGTGTGATATTTCGTCAATGTTGGAAACAACTGTGCACCAGCTTGAAGTAGGAGTAATGGATTTATTACACATGTCTCCCCTGCGTGAACAGGTTCGCACAGTATTTCACTCTCCAATAGTGACTGATCCATTCTGTGGCTTGACCTCCAAGTACATGCAGAAGAGTTTTTATAAAGCTGAATTTCAGTTAGTGGTGAGTTACAGAGCCAGCATTATAGTATGTGTGTACATATACCCATGTTCTCATGTACTAGTGCATACTAAATAGATTGTGGGCATGCAGGAGCAAACCTACATGCACCTGGTTGTACAGATGAAAAATAAGCATTGAGTGCATGTGCATTATGTCAAACAGCATTGGGAAATTTTGTGCGACAATGGGCTCACTTCCATTCTCCCAATTATATTTTCTCCTGTACAAAATATATATATATATATATCCACTAAGAATTCTCGTCCATTCTTTAAGACCGTGTGGGACCATGTGTATGACATACCACTGATTTCTTCCCTCAATCAGCTCCTCTCTAATGATTTTGTAGTATGTAGTGTAGCTGTGCTTACTTGTTCGTGTAATGTGACTGCATTTTATGTACATGTATATACATGCTTGTACATGTATACGTACTGTACATTGAACATGTGCAAATATGCATGTATATGCAGGTGCTCAGAGGCCATAAAAAGCAGGATCATCTGCTCTCAGATTATTGTGATGGATCTGCATGTAAATCTCACCCCCTCTACTCATCAGGCTTTCCTGCATTACAAATTTTTGCTTACTATGATGATGTGGAGGTCTGTAACCCCCTTGGTTCACGATCAAAGACGCATAAACTAGGTATTTGATCATAACTTGTGACGTGTTTGTATAAAACATTGAATTGTTTTTTTTTCTGTTCTTATAGCATTGTTCTACTACATACTTGGAAATATATCTCCTAAACATCGTTCTACACTCAAGTGCATTCAATTATTTGCTGTTTTGAAGTCCAGCGTTCTTCAGAAGTATGGGGCTGATATGGTACTGGAGCCGAAGACATTAAGCATTTGGAACAGGTACAGGTACATGTATAAAGCTGAGTTACGTGTGTGGCAATACAGGATTTATGAACTCGAAGACCTTGGAGGCAGTGAGGACTCTACTAAGGGCCTGAGGGTTCACAAATCCCGTATTGCCACGCCCTCAACATATAACTTATTTAGAGCTCGTTCAAAACCATTGCAAAGCATTTTGGTCAGCTCTAACACAGTGTACTGCTTTGAAGTCATGGTCAATACACAGAGGAAGAAAATATCTACACTATTTTTCAAACTCCTGTTGCTATGAAGTGTATGTATGAGTCCAATGAAATTGCAGGTTTCTCGTAAGCTAGAGGCAAAACTACATGTATTGCCATGGTTGGTGGCAGTATGAGATCCACATGTTCTGCAATTTAACTGGAGAATTCGAGCTTGTCATGATACGTGTAAATATATTGTATATGTACATTGCACATAGATCGGAATATATAGTCTAGCTGTTAGTCAGATATTCAAGAGAAAATAAATACTTCAAACACACAACGTTTCAACCTTGCGGCCTTCATCAGGTGTGTACAATTAAATGAAGATGGTGACATAGACAATAAATAGGAATGTAGTTGCTAGACGATGGCAAACAAAGATGGAATGTAATTGATTCAGCAAACAGGAGGAGGTAATTAAGAACAATAAAGTAAAAGAAAAGTACAGAAGTAGTAATAAAAAGTGAATAAAAACAAAAAATAAATAATAAAAATAGGGAGGGAGGGGAAGGTGAGAAAGGGAATAAAGTGAACAACTAAAATTAAGGATCGAGATTTAAGCCTCCTGGATGTAGGGATTGTAAGTGAAATATCCAAAAACTCTCTCATTTTTCGTATATCCTCATTCTGACTTCTCATAACTTCTAGAACCATGATGGATAAGTGTTGTAAATTGTGGTCTGAACTGTTGAAATGAGCAGAAACTGGCTTGTCCAAGCGTCTGTGATATATATCACCACGATGTCCGTTCATCCGAATATGAAGGGCATTGCGGGTCTCACCAACGTATTGTACATGACATAGACTACATTCAATGAGGTATACTACATTGCTTGTTTTACAGTTTGCTGTTGCATGCACACGAAAAGTTCGTCCGGAAACAGTACTCTGTACAGAAGTACCACTGCGAATGTGTTGGCAAGTTAAGCAGCGTTTACTTTCACATGGAGAGCTGCCCCTAGCTGGTTCTAAGTGAGATGGTTTCAAGTTTGCATGGACCAATAAATCACGTAGATTCTTTGGGCGTCTATATGCAACAAACGGTCTCTCTGGGAAAGCCTGTTTCATACGTGTACTAGCACAAAGCAGTGGTAGGTGCATATTAATAATGGAAGATAGTTTTGGGTGAAATGTTGTAACTAGAGGGATACGGGTTGAGGTCTTTCTATCAGAACTGGGGAGGAGGATGTCTTCTCTTCGAATAAGAGATGCCCTTCTAATTTGGCTTCTGACAAATGGTATATTGTATCCACGGTTTAGCTATAATGACTATGTAAAGGAAGCAAAACGCCAATTAAATGACACAAGATTTTACCAACCACTCCAGAAAGATCCCACATCTAAATATACTAATGAGGTGAATAAATTTCTGTTACACATGAAGAATACAAATTCTTTGGATGAACACACTTATAAATATCTTCAATCTTCTAACACCCGTGCAGCTCGCTTTTACCTACTACCGAAGATTCACAAGCCAGGCAACCCTGGTAGACCTATCATTTCTTCCATTGATGCTCCAACAGAGAAAATTTCTCATTTTGTTGATTACCATCTTCGACCTTTGGTAGAAGTAATCCCATCTTATATAAAAGATACTTCACACTTCCTTCAGTCGGTTGGATCTCTGTCCCCCGATGCAATTTTGGTCACTCTAGATGTTTCTTCCCTCTACACAAGTATCCCACACGCTGATGGTATTTCTGCTTGTTCAGAAGCTTTATCCACCAGAGATACTGATGATCCAGCCATTACCACCCTCATCTCCTACATTCTTGAAAAGAACAACTTTGTATTTGGTGATCAGCATTATCTCCAGATCCATGGTACGGCTATGGGTACACGAATGGCCCCTTCTTATGCCAATCTATTCATGGCCCAACTGGAAAAATCTCTCCTGTCTCGCCCCACCACATTGAAGCCTATGATTTGGTGGCGCTATATTGATGATATATTTGCCATCTGGACCCATGGTCAAACATCACTCGAACATTTTATTGATGATTTGAATACTGCACATCCCACTATTAAATTCACGGCCGAATGGTCGCACACACGAGTTTCTTTCCTGGACACCGCAGTTACCTTGACTAATGGTATTCTTTCTACAGATCTTCACACCAAGAGCACTGATACCCATCAATATCTTCATGCCAGTAGTTGCCACCCACAGCATTGTAAGGCAGCAATCCCTTACAGTCAGGCATTGAGGATTAAACGAATCTGCTCCTCTGAAAATGATTTTAAAAAACACACAGATGAACTTCAGTCATTCCTTATAAACCATGGATACAATATACCATTTGTCAGAAGCCAAATTAGAAGGGCATCTCTTATTCGAAGAGAAGACATCCTCCTCCCCAGTTCTGATAGAAAGACCTCAACCCGTATCCCTCTAGTTACAACATTTCACCCAAATCTTCCAAAACTATCTTCCATTATTAATATGCACCTACCACTGCTTTGTGGTAGTACACGTATGAAACAGGCTTTCCCAGAGAGACCGTTTGTTGCATATAGACGCCCAAAGAATCTACATGATTTATTGGTCCATGCCATCTCACTTAGAACCAGCTAGGGGCAGCCCTCCATGTGAAAGTAAACGCTGCTTAACTTGCCAACACATTCGCAGTGGTACTTCTGTACAGAGTACTGTTTCCGGACGAACTTTTCGTGTGCGTGCAACAGCAAACTGTAAAACAAGCAATGTAGTATACCTCATTGAATGTAGTCTATGTCATGTACAATACGTTGGTGAAACCCGCAATGCCCTTCATATTCGGATGAACGGACATCGTGGTGATATATATCACAGACGCTTGGACAAGCCAGTTTCTGCTCATTTCAACAGTTCAGACCACAATTTACAACACTTATCCATCATGGTTCTAGAAGTTATGAGAAGTCAGAATGAGGATATACGAAAAATGAGAGGATATTTCACTTACAATCCCTACATCCAGGAGGCTTAAATCTCGATCCTTAATTTTAGTTGTTCACTTTATTCCCTTTCTCACCTTCCCCTCCCTCCCTATTTTTATTATTTATTTTTGGTTTTTATTCACTTTTTATTACTACTTCTGTACTTTTCTTTTACTTTATTGTTCTTAATTACCTCCTCCTGTTTGCTGAATCAATTACATTCCATCTTTGTTTGCCATCGTCTAGCAACTACATTCCTATTTATTGTCTATGTCACCATCTTCATTTAATTGTACACACCTGATGAAGGCCGCAAGGTTGAAACGTTGTGTGTTTGAAGTATTTATTTTCTCTTGAATATCTGACTAACAGCTAGACTATATATTCCGATCTACTGTAGTTTCAACAAAAGTATAGTCTAGATAGTAGGTTTGTTGTTGTTTAGCTACCTTCCCATTATTACATTGCACATGTTATTACAGGAGAATGGAGTAACTTTTAATATCCGTGGAAAGTCATACACCTTGCGTGGTTCACTTGCACTAGTTGCTGGTGATAACTTGGCTAGCCATTTTTTAGGAGGATACAAGTCTCTCTCAAGTGCGCTTCGCAAGTGCCGGCATTGCATGGCTACAGCTGACAACATGGCTACAGAGGTACATGTACATATACATGAAAATATCAAAGAACCACAACTCCCTGGGCTGTGAACAGCCATTAGGGCCTAGTCGTTATTGATACCCATGTACATGATGCAATACCAGGCCCCATCAGCTGCTGAGTTTCAATATGTATGAGGGTGTAGATTTGTGCATTTTGGTATGTATTAGTACCTGACATGTATGCTAGTACTACGTGTATGTCTTCCGTGTACATAGTTTATATCTGAAGCATTCCAACTGAGGACCCGGGAAACTCATGCTAGTCAGTGTGCTTCATTAGATGGTCCTCTTCATGACCACTTTGCTACAACATATGGTCTTCAACATGATTCTATCCTAAACACTTCATGTTATTTTCACGTGACTGAAGGCCTTGTTCCTGATGTTATGCATGACATTCTAGAAGGATGCCTAGCATATGAAGTAGAGGAATTGTTAAAGCACATCGTTAATACCAGGCTCATTTCCCTCTCTGAGCTGGATAACATCATCCAATCATTTCCATATTTGGGACTTGACCGCCAGAATAAGCCATCTCCCATACTCTATCCTCACCTGATCACAGCCTCAGGCAAACTGGTTGGTTTACATGTACATACATACAGTACATTGATATGTTGTACAAGTAATCAAGTCATAAACACACTTTATACGTGCTTGGTGATTAACCTACCTGTTCATACATATACAATAGCTTACTCTTACTTTTATACTGTTGTTTTTAGCCACACAGATGTGGTGTCTTGGAAGGCTGCTTCCATTGATGATCGGTGAAAGAATTCCAGAAGACTCTGATCACTGGCTCAATTTTCTACACCTACGTACTATAATGGACTATCTATTGGCCCCAGTTTTGTCCCCAGAATGCATTGAATATATTAAGGTTCTAATTCAAGAGCACCATGAAATGTGGAAAGAATTGTATCCTAACTGCAGAATAACACCAAAGATGCACTACTTCATCCACTACCCCGAATCTATACAAAAGTATGTTGCTATACACAATTGTACATGTATGTGTACATGTATATCTACGAGCCAACCGCCTTGAAACAGCTGTCCGCCGTTTGCTGAGTTTGCTCTGGCCTACCTGAGTACATGTGACACAGTGGGTTGGTTTTTGTACAGGACACCTCATCTGTCACTGCTGGCTTAACAAGTACCAACCACAAGCACTCAGGTGTATAGTCTTTGCATGTATGCCAGAGCAGCGAGTGCATACACGGCACTGATGAGAGCCAATCAGCTCGAAACAGCTGTCTGTCATTTGTCTAGTTTGCTGTAGGCATGCTATGTTCACATGGACAACATAAGTGTATCATGTAAATACATGTAGATTACTTTTGTTCTCTAGGTTTGGGCCACCTGTGAGATTTTGGTGCATTCGCTTTGAAAGTAAGCATAGTTACTTCAAGAATTTAGCACACCGGGTAAAATGTTTCAAAAACATTCCATACACTATGGCGGAAAGGCACCAAGAAGCAATGTGCTACCATTTAAACTGTGCTGGTGAATGTAACCCTTTAGTCAAGAACACAATGGTTGGAAATAGTGAGTGTTTTTCATTCCCTAGAGAGGGATTCTGATGATGCATTATTGCGAGTGAAGCGAGCCACCTAGTGATGTGAATGGGACCTTTTTCTATATATATATATGTGTACGCCTGTGTCTCTACGCAATCTGATTGGTTGATTTAACACATGCAATGTGCAAACGTAGGGCCAGCTCATTTACAGTTCAAAGGTTAGTAAGAGCTCGACTTTGCTCGCAACAATGCAAAGCATTCATCTAGTATTTAATATGCATGCCCTTCACACAGCATCCACTGTATATCTTTCATCATTTCCATACAAAGAAGAATATGTGGATAAATTTCCAAATTCAGATGACACCTTGATCACAAGGTATACACATGCTTAGCACAATTTTACTTGTGATTATCCCCTCTAAGTGTTGAGTTCTGACAATGACAATGCATACTATATATTGTTGCTCTCTGCAGTCTCTCCTGGGTTGAAATAAGTGGCATAAGATACAGCAAAGAGAGTGTAGTTGTGGTGGAGAGCAACTTGTTGCCTGTTTTTGGTATTATCATGGACATCATCTGGATTTCTAATGAGTGTTACTTTGTTTGTAAAAAATTACACACAGAGTGCTTTATTTCACATTTTCATTCCTATGAAGTCTCCGAAAACCCTTCTGATATTATACTTCGTAATCACTCTGATCTGGCTGACTACAATGTACTAAGTTACTATACCCTCTCCTCTCGTCTTAACTACTACATTTGTCTCAAACATCACCTGGTTGAAGATTTGTAATACTATATATACTTATGTCTAAATGTTATTGTGTGCATAGTAATACATATAAGTTACATTGCATGCTAGCATGGCTTCCTAAATAACACAATAAGAAACAACAGAGACAACTACACACAGCAAATAGTCCACAAAAATGCATACAGGAAGTGAATTATCACCATGTATATACATAGTCCTAGAGTGTCCACAAAAATGCAATTAATTAGTCCACACAGAAAGTGAATTTTACTACACATAATTATAGGGCAAGTGAATACACACACACACACACACACACACACACACACACACACACACACACACACACACACACACGCACCCACACACACACACACGCCCACACACACACACACACACAGCTTCCGTGGTGTGTCTCAATCTCAAGTTGACGGCACAGCATACATTTGTGAGTACACACCTTCTCTTTAGTGTGCAATGCACACCTTGGCATACATGGCGTGGTACCACACCAGTGGTGTGCAAGACATTTGGTGTGCCATGCACACCCGAACTTTTACAGTGCAGTGCTTCCAAGGTACGAGCCTTCCCATGGGGTGGAGGAGTAGTGTATTTCTCCTCTGGTACTGCCATGTCCCACCTATAAGTGTGAAATTGACTTCCTTGAACACAAATATTCAATCATTAACAAGATATGGTAACCTCTCTTCTGATGATGCTGTGCACCACAGCCAGGCGTAAGTGGAGGAGGCTTTGTTCATCCCCATCAGCAACAAGAGAAACTGTAAGTGCAGATTATTGGTCAATATATTACCAAGCATGTATGTACTTGTATATGTATGTGCAAAAGTGTACATGTAAAATACGTGCATATACACATACATGTACAAATGAACAGTATATGTACCTTATAGTCAGCCGCAAACACAAACTTGATGTGATACAGCTGAGTACCTATGGTGACACTTGGGTTTTCCATAACCTCCTTTAACACTGGTTGAAAACACTGGTGCAAGAAATTGTAGTTCTCACAACCTTTTGCAGCAGCATATGTGTGATTTCCTACAAGTATGGTTTGTAAGTATACAACACTTCATGTTACATTGTACAATTGTGCATACCTGAGGCAGAGAGCACATTACTTGCAAGGCCAGGAAAAGAGAATGTCAAAAAGACATATGAGGCCTGGGAAGAAAACCATCTCCAGACAGCTTTACTGTCACCTTCTGGCTGTGAGGCCTAGGTGCCTGCTCCAACTGTCAATAATTAGAGCAAAGTAAAATATAATCCTTTTTCAGTCAATACTTACAGTTTTGGCTAGAATCTTCATCAGCAGATCTCGAAATGGGAATTCCTGTCTGACTTTCTTGACATGATGGAGTCGAGGGAGTTCTGGTATTGTCTAGATGTGTATGTTTGTATGTAAATTCATGCACATATACTATAGTGTACAATCTCACTTGAGCCAGCTCGTGATAAAACTCATCTGATACTCCATAGCGATCCAATAGGTAGAGTACACGTTCGCTGTTGTCTACCTGTGATGTCATTCACCCACCTTTAAGAGGTGTATACCATATGTAAGTACCTGCATGTAGTATATACGACTAGTCTATAATGTATGACGTCATCTCATTTCCGGATCCTCCTGTATTTAAGTTGTGTACTCTATGTGCGTTTATCTTTTTCGTACTTGTGCTGTTTTATGTCGTATTGACTGCTACACGTTTTCCCAAACCTACGAGTGTGCCATGGCACTACACTAGTGTGCATGTATGTTCATGTATACCTCATCAATTTTTTTGCCCTTGTTTTCAGAGGCTTTGAGAGCACTCCTGAGAGCTTCATTTCGTCTTTTCTCCTCCTCTGTAACTGCTTGCTCCAGTGTGCCCTAATCTCCTCCCTCTCTGCTACAGCTCTTTGAACCCTTTCCTAATATCAGTAATGGTTTTATGTTCCACAAACATGACTTGTATTCCCCCCCCACTCACTCACTCACACATTCACATACATTTGTAATAATAATTTTTACTAACTTGTAGATCCTCTGTAACCCTCGTAACCGAGATGGTTTCTCCCTCTCCAACCAAAAGAAAAGTTTGACCTTCTCTGACCTTCTTTCTATACGAGGACCCTTTACAACTAGCATGTTTGCTCACAAGTTTTCCAGCCAATCTACGCAGAGCAGACTCCAGTCTGTCACAAGATGTGTCAAGAGTGACTATACCCTCTTTGATGTGTTTATTGACTCCAGCAGTATAGCCAGCAGGTCTCTCTTTGTGGAGCAACAGAGAGTTTGGGATTATCAGTGTGCACACTGCATTTCGTGAAAACACTCCCTTTCCAGTGCTGGATAACCCTAGCTCTGCACTTGCTACTTCAACTGAATGCTCCATCGTTTCCAAATAGCAGCGGCAACCTCCCGCCAAGCTTTAATTGGATTGTAACTTCCGGTTGAATTTTTGTTGCATAAGTAACATACATAGAAGTACGCATTACATGTGTAAGCTAAACCTACTCGTTGTATACCACTCTACATAAAATGTGTGTATGGTACAGGTGTGTAACTGAGGTTTTGCAAATTTGATTTGTACATGTAGCCATAGATAAAGAAGAGAGAAATTCTCCTTTATCCACGATGTAGCTAACTAGTCAGAAAGTTCCGGCTAGGCAGATGGTAGATGACGGGAGCAGAAAGTTCAGGCTAGGGAGATGGTAGATGAAAGGGAAGCCGCAGTAATGTCTTGGTTATAAGTACTGAAAAGTACAGGTCTCGGCAACCATCTATATCAGCCGCACACCCGGCTTAGGCCGACTCGGCCCACGCCCTCAGGATGCCGTAAGCGTTTTGGCGATTAGCAATGCGTGAAAACCGAAGGGAACTAACTAAAATAACATCAAACTGACGAACTAGCACAACCAGTATACTACACTATACTTGCTTAGTCACTGTGAGAGTATGTGATACTAGTGGTATTAGCCCTACACCGTTACTCAGTGTTACAATCCTTACCCTGCTACCATTTTCATTGCACCTGTGCTACTGTAGTACAGCTACCATACTCACTTCGATCATCTCACATCCTTGCCACTGCAGCAGTGCTGCTATGTATGTACTACAACACTTACTGTGCTCTGTCTCCATCAGCTACCAGTGCTATTACTGCTACCCTAGCTATTAGCTACTAGTGCTACTATATGTACCTGAGCTACCAGTGGTACTAATATAGGTATACTACGCCTACTATAGCTACCCTAGCTACTAGTGTTACCCTACTAGTGCTAATTATACCTATATCCAAGCTACAAGTGCTACTACTGCTACTAGTGCTACTACAGCTACTATTATTATTATTATTATTATTATTATTATTTATGCTTTACAACACAGAGAAAAGGAAGGCAGAAGAAAAAGGACAAATGATACATAAACAGAGCTCTGTGCTGATGGACTGAAGCCAATTGACAACAGCCAAGTACATAAAAGTACGAGTATAATAGAGAAGAAGATGAAATCAGAATTTTACACGGATGGGTAGTTTAGAACAGTTCCGACAGGGACAAACCAGATGATAGCTGCAAACATTATCAGGGCTGAAATTTGACAAGAAATGATCCCAGAAGAAGTCACGAATAATAGCTTTTAAAAAAGGGGTAGAGAGGCTGATGTCAAGAGGTGGAATAGAATTCCATAAACGAGGAATTCGATTGAAATAGAAGTTGCCAGAGGTGTTATTTTTGGAAATGGAGTGGTTCAATTTGAAATGGTGTGATGAGCGAGTGGAATGGTTTGAAATATGGATGTATTTGAATACGTCAAAGTGACGTGTAGGTTTCTTCAATGAGTTGATTAAGAAGAGAATATCACATAATTCAAATTCCATCATTAGAGGTAGAAGACGCAATTTTATCAGCCTATCCCTGTAGCTGGTAGTACTGTCACTTAGAATAAATTTGGTAGCCCTCCTTTGCACAGATTCAAGACTCTTGATGTGGACTATCAGATGTGGGTGCCAAAGTGGAGAGCAATACAGAAGGTGGGGGCGAACCAGAGACAAATAGAGAGAACGCTTAGCTTTAATATCAATGACAGAACAAAAGTGTCTCCGTAACATACCCAACACCTTGTAGGCCTTAGATACAACATGTTGAATATGACAGGACCATTGACGATCTGCAGAGACAAGAATACCAAGGTCCTTCTGAGTAGATTTGTTTGGTAAACATTTACTATTGATGTAATAGTCATTCAGGTAGGGTAGGGTTGGATGCCTCTATTAAAATGCACACAAGCGCATTTATTATCATTCAGGAGGAGATTCCAGGTCGAAGACCATTCTACCACTCTAGATAAATCATCTTGAAGAAGCAAAGTATCAGATGAGGAACAAATAGGCATTGCACATTTGGCATCATCAGCAAAAAGGGAGAAACAGGAGGAAGTGATGACAGCAGGCAGATCATTAACAAAAATGAGGAACAACAGTGGGCCAAGAATACTTCCTTGAGGTACTCCGGAAATAACCGGTAGAAGTGGATACATACTGCCCAATAGAAACACACTGAAGTCGATTAGTCAGGTAGGCTCTTATCCACATCCACAGAGTACGGATACCAATATTCCATACTTTGAGCAAAAGCTCATTGTGACCAACAGAATCAAATGCTTTCTTAAAGTCCAAATAAATTACATCAGTTTGGGATGAAGTGTTAAAAATCTGATTGTAGAACAAAAGTAACTGCTGTAGAGTAGAGCAGCCTCTTAGAAAGCCAAATTGGTGAATAGAGATGGTATTGGATAAGAAATCAATGATTTGATGATACACTAATTTTTCCAGGATTTTGGAGACAATGCACAAAAGTGAAATAGGTCTGTAGTTAGATATGGAACATTTGTCCCCAGATTTGAAGATAGGTCTGATAAGATGAATTTGCCATTCTTCTGGGAGGTAGCACTGGGACAAACTCAGGCAGTAAAGATGATGTAGAGGTTGAAAGAGAGCCAAAGCACAATGTTTTAGAATCTTAGAGCTAATGCCATCACAGCCCATTGCTTTCGACATGTCAAGTGAATTAAGAGCCTTTAAAACATCAAGTTCGGATATGGTGATAGAGCCAATAAATGAGTCAGGGTAAGGTAGTTCATTAATTGGAGGTAGGGGATAAGAGTTAGTAGTAAAGACGGAGTGGAAGTACTGGTTAAAAAGGTGGGCTTTGTCTCTGTCAGATTTTGCAGAAGTTCCATGAATATACATTGTTAATGGAAGTGAATTCTGCCCAGAAATGGATCTAATGTAGGAGTATATGACTGGAGAGGTACAAGACTGCAGGGACTCAATTAGCTTGTTTTCATAGAATGTTTTGGCTTGTTGCATTTTACGCTGAAGTAGATGTTCGTGAGCTTTAATTTTGTTACATAAATGTTGTGTTGGATGAGAATTCAGTCTCTTCCTCATAGATCTTAGACACTTGAGATTATGGTGAATATCAGAATTGAACCATTTCGGATGATCGATCGATTTAAGTTTTTGGAATGAACAAAGACATTGCATGAAAAATTAAAGATTTAATCTCACACCAAACGTACTCAATATCAAGACTTACATAAATATAACTAAAATCAAAATCTAAAAGGAAACTACAGATAGCAGAATAATTAGCTCTGGTGAAGTCAAAAACATATCCAGGCTTAGATTTAAAAGTAGATCTTAATACAAAGGGGGAAGTGAAATGTATAATGAAGTGATCAGAAAAACCCTGTGAGGAATCTACAGTTAACATGTCAATTGTAACATTTGGTGAGTACAAAAGTACAAAAGTACAAAATCAAGAATATGACCTTTGGTGTGAGTGGGTTCAGTGACACTTTGTAATAAATTGTAGTCAAAAATGAATTCACAAAATAAGTTAGAAGAAGCACAACCCAGTCGTATCGCCAAGTAACAGAATACGGAGATTTATTGAAAAACGGAAAATGCATACGCGCAGAAATTCCACCGTTTAATTAACGGCAGTTCGATTTCCGGTAAGTTTCTAGAGCTTCCCCCTAAGAAGTAAGCGGCTCCCAGCACAAACTGTGCTAGCGACAGTATAGAACTATGCATGGAGTCTACATATACCAAGAATTAAGCTGAAGTCATGTCGCGTTTCTCTGGTAGAGCTCGTCAAGTGCGAGACGTCTTCTCGCAGCTCGTGCGAGGTAGGCGCAGTTAACCGTAGAGCACTTTTTGTGCCCCACTCTGAGCGCCACGAAACTTATACCAGTCTGTAGCATAGGAATAGGTCTACAATATATGTAGTACTGGTCTGGGATCCAGATCCGTATGGGGAGATATGCGCTTTGGTATTCGAACAAAAATCATTGCAATTTTCATGATAAACGCATACATGTGCATGTGTAGTATATACAACACACGATACTGTATAAACAATGCCTTCTATATGTGTACCCTCCAGTCTTGCAAACCATAGTCACAAGAAGAGACTAAGGTCATTCGCATGACATAGAGACTGGTGTATGATCTATCATCTTGGGCAGTGGAGCTCAGAGGGCAGTTCACAGGTTATCCTCATCAATGTCAAAATCACTGAGAGAGGAGCCAGAATCACCACCCTCTTCATCACTCACACACACTTCACCATATTCCTTTCTCTGTGAGTCATCATGCAGCAGCTCCTCCTCTTCTATCTGTACTAATTCATCTGAGCTTTGTTGCTGTGTACCTGTGACACTGGGAGCATTACTGCAATTCTTACATCTACAACCAGGACCACACTTGTTGCCTTTCTTGACACAACTGCATCGTCGTGTACTACATGCAGTAACACTTGAACATGAGCAACCTCGAAATAATAGGCCCAGTTGGTATCTCACAGCCTCTCTGTTTTCTACCGACTCCCAATCACACTCAAGTTTCCCATCTACGATTTTCCAACCATACTGGGTGAGGTGTAGTAATCTCATGTGATTACTGGCAGCCTGATTCCACATGTTAGAAACCCAGCATGTTCGCTGCCAGTGCCGCCACAGGGCATCAAATGATGGGGGCAATTCATCTTCAAACTCAATGCCACTCCACACACTCTCTGATCACTTCAATGAATCTCTTGTGTTGCTGTACAGGACCTACACCATCCTGTATGTACAGTGCACGAGGTGTATCTACAGTGAACTCAGCCAGGTGTTTTTTGAAGTACACTGTGCCAATGAGTCTAACAAAAGAGAGGAATCCTTCATCCTCTCTACCATGACTGACTAGTGTTCCAGGTATATCCTGGGAACCTGTAATAAACCATGCATTCTGAAAGAAATGCTTCATTATTGTAGCCTTTCCTAGTCCAACAAAAAATGAAATGTAATCACATCCACTGGATATGAACAATGTCTGTAGCACAAGAGGCCTTATTTCCAAAGGGACTAAGGAAAGGTCAGGGTCATGTGTTAGACTCAATAGGAGCTGATTAAGGTGGAGCAGCCTCAGCTCTGGGGATGAAAAATTACTGAGCTGAACATACACATCGTGCACAGAGGGGTCTATCATAGGCCAATGTGGTAAACATCAGTGTCAGGTGAGTACAGCAGCTTCTTATGGCCACTGCTATGTAACACATGTAACCACACTCTAGTGTCTGACTCCTCAGCATCACATACTAGTGAGGGGCATTCCTCAACACCTGAGGCAGAAATGGTCATGGCTTTACCACTATCATAACAGCCTGAAGTCACAACTCTCTGGTCCCCATGAAGTGCAGGAGGAACCACATTAAAAAAGGATTGGCCTAGAAACAAAACCAGCTGCTGTTTGCAATACCGACAGTGCAAATACTCACGCCATTTTTGCGGTACAGGTGTTGCATCACTGAATGAGAGATGTTCGTGTTCAGAGGACACTGAGTGTTCAGTGTCCCTACGTCTCTGTTCAAAAGCCTTGGGAGTCAGGTGGTTAGACACTGGTCTATCATACACAATATGAACTTCCTTGACTCCCTTGGCTAGATGAGGGGTTATAAACCTTTTAACCAAGAAAGCAGCATAATCCCTCATGGTAGCATGTGTTACCAGCGGAGCTGTATTGATCAGGAACATACCCTCCAGAACAACAGTATCAGGGACCCACAAACCAGGGAACCTACTCAAAATCACGTTAGCATATCTTTTCTCATAGAACTTGGTTGCGTAACTTTTCTGACCCTTGTGTGGTTCCCCAGATGGAGTGCACAGAGCACGTGGCAATTCAAGGTACTGTTGACCCTGTACTGGACACTGTGTCTGACCACTCCATGCAAGCTGCTTTCGCAAACATCTACTAATGAGCTTTTGCTCACGCTCCTTCAGTTTGACCTTGGTTGGTCTCTTTTTTGGAGCACTAAATGTTTGCAAACGTCGCTTTCTTTGGGGTACCATAGCACTTGGATCACGTAGAATGTAGTATTTGACATACGCCTCAAAATACTGATCACCAATCTCCCTGAAACACACAAGGTCCCTGTGTTGCTCTGGACTGGCCATTGTCCCATTCAAGGCTAACAAGCCTCTGTTCTCCTGCACTGTGTGCAGGATATTTAGGTCAAGCAGCTTCGACTCAATACTGTCTAAATTTTCTTCACACATAGCAGCATGAGGAGTACTATCAAAAATACTTGGTGGTTTCTCCTGGGTACAGCGGAGAGAGAGTTGCTCCTTTAGCTGCTTACAATTTTTTTATCTAACGCAGTAATAATACATGATCTTATTGAGGTACTCCTTTGAGGGCCTAACAACATAGGTCTTGATATCCTTGTTGACTAACATCTCATGGGCCTCATCCAGGGCTACTGCATGCATCTTTGTACCTTTGATATTACACACAAACCCTCCCTTACTAAGACACTGTTTTACTACATTGGGAAGGCTTGCAACTTCAGCAAAATGCTGTGGAAGGATTTTCATATAGTTCAATCTGTCAAAGGCTGTAAAAACCGGACACATTTTTTTCAAACTAGCCAATCTGAGTGTCCACATACCACCACGTATTGAAATATATAGACCAACATATGCCTGACAATCGTGGAAAAGAAAATTTATCCAAAATTTCCAGGTATCATCTTTGTCCCTTAGATCAGTCAAGAATGAAACAAAACCAGAGTATACTTCACCACACTCACTCTCTGTAATGTTACTTGAATGTAAATAATAATCAAGGGAGCGATTTTCTGCACATTTATCATTACAACTATACAGTCGTGCTTTAACCCCCTCTAGAAGATCCTCATCTAGTGGTGTATGGGACACATAAAGGTTGAACATGTGCCTATACATGGCCTCCCACACCTGCATGAGAAATGCATGAGTACGCTTGAAGTTTGAGGCATTACCCAGGGATGTGAGTGTTTCAGCTCTGAACCCCGCTGCCCTGGCCAGGTCTTTCAGGCCCACTGCAAAATACACCTTCATCAATACCTTTTGGTAGTTGTACAGCACATGCCAATCCCCAATGAAAGGTAACAACCATTTCAACTCATCACCATACTCCTGTTTCAACTCCTTCAATCGAAGGTATGTTTTAGCATCACCAGCTACTACTAGATGCTCTGCCCCTGTGGTGACAATATACTCTTTGTACAACATGGCAGCCACTTCAGACATGGCCTCTACTGTGTCAGCATGAATGTCAAGAACTGAGAGATACACAACTGAGGCAGGTTCAGCATGCATACTTTCTGAATTTACTGCACACATATGTTCTTTGAAATTAAATAGGACCTTGTCTGGTTTCAGAGCCAACTTGTGCATCATATAGGTAAATGCTTGATTTCCCAGATTCTCCATGGCTGCTACCTCTTCACTGGATGACAAAAAGTCACTGTATGTAAGGGTACATGTGGTTGTGTTCTGTCTACTACTGGAAGTTTGCAAAGGCTCGGCAATTTGCAAGGAAGATCTGCTCACTTCACCAAGGGACACAGCCTCTGCAAAGGTTCTACCACGTTTTACCCTCTTGTATGGTGGTGAATGGCCATGCTTAGATGGAGAATTAATGGGACTAGTTCTCAGTCTACATGTACGTATGTCAGTCAATTGCTCTGAATCAAGCACAGCAGGATTACAGCTGGAAGAAACAATGGGTGTTACCTCAGGTGGGACCACAACGTTATTTAGCCTCTTTTGGGGCTGAACTACTTGCACAGTTGTGCCATGCCAGCTACGGTACTGGCTACCAGAATAGACAGAGGCATGACTCTGCAGAAAGTCAATATTATCAGTACTGGCTATTGTGAATGTGGTGGTGTCAAGGTCTTTCAAAAGACCATCCATTTTAGGTTGTGTTGACACTTTCATGATGTGCCTGTCCAACGTTTCACTAGATGCAACAGCCCCTACTTTATTTAACACAGATATTAGCTCAGAAGAGCCACCAGTAGCCTCTATGTAATCAGTCAACAGTGTGTGAAGTGGGACAGAACAACGGCCTCCACTAGCACAAAACATAACTACACACACCAAGTATGCAATTTTAATTTTTCTGTCACGTGCATGGGATTCTGACTGCTTTCGGCCACGATTAAGGTATTTAGGAAGTGTCAATACATCCATCATTTCCCACAAATCAGGGGAAATACAACTAACAAATTCCTCCAACTCAAACCCACAACTCTCACTAGGTGCCTCATCATACTTAGCAATAATGTTTGAGGACAAATCATGGACTTTCTCATTGAGATAGGAGGCAACCTGTTGTATAGGGAGAGCCTTGGAACCAGTACCCCCAGTACCCCCCGTACCCTGAGTGCTTATGTTCTTGGTTGCTCCCAAGGCATGGGACAGCATCACATAGGGGTCACACTTGGCTCGGTACAATAACCTACCAATTCTCGGACAGGGGCAGGATGAAGACATTAAATCACCAAACTCTTTTCCCAGAAACAAAAGGACTTTATATTTTGGGGATTGCACTGTGTCCTGACTATCTCTATTTAGAAGGGAGACATATCTCTGGTATATCTTTGGAAAAGTTACGGCATGATGAGCTAACATTTCCTCCCCTAGAAAAAGGGCAGTTTGAAGTAGTACTAGTTCACTACTATCAACACAGTGGTTCATCTTCTCTTCTAGATCACCTAGTTTAGTTTTCAGATTTTCCATTATGCTATCTGCAGAGCGGAGATCCTCTCCACTCTGCTGCAACAACCTCTTACATAACAGATAGCAGCTGTTGCATACAATGCTCTCTACTGTCAATTCTTCTTCAAAATTTCCAATCTCACTTAACAACAGTGTGATGTTCTCAGGTTGTGGCAAACGCCGATATTTCTCAATAATTACATGGTGGTTGCTTTTACTACCACATAATGCACACTCATTACTATTTCGGCAGTAGGAGTAGGTATCATAATAATGCTGACGACATAGAAAAAATGGACTAGATACATTGGCTACTTCCTCCTCGCTGACACTCACACTTGATGCCTCACATATAACATCAAAAGATGCAAACACACAACTACGCTCAGAGGTTTTGTCACATCCAGGTACACAGCAACACTGCTTTTGCTTTTTAATCCCATGCTTTATCCAACGAGGAATATACTCTCCAACAAATTTACCATCAAACCCTCGTCGGATGCTGCGTTCACATGCCTTACAGACGCATGAAGCTGGTATTTCAGTGTACTTTAGGAGGAACTGCTACAACTCACTTTTCCACTGCCCAAAATGAGTATGTTGGGATCTAAGACGCTCCCTGCACAGAGAACAACGGCTCTGCTCTCCAGAAAATCCGCTCTCACATTCACGTTCACTGCTCATAGCTACATTGAACGCATACCACGTGGCAAATATATAAGCCGCATACCAAAGCGCATATCTCCGCGTACGGATCTGGATCCCAGAGCAGTACTACATATATTGTAGCCCTATTCCTATACTACAGACTGGTATAGGTTTCGTGGTTCTCAGAGTGGGGCACAAAAAGTGCTCTACGGTTAACCGCGCCTACCTCGCACGAGCTGCGAGAAGACGTCTCGCACTTAACGAGCTCTACCAGCGAAACGCGACATGATTTCAGCTTAATTCTTGGTATATGTAGACTCCATGCATAGTTCTATACTGTCGCTAGCACAGTTTGTGCTGGGAACCGCTTACTTCTCAGGGGGAAGCTCTAGAAACTTACCGGAAATCGAGCGGCCGTTAATTACATGATGGAATGCGGTCACGTAGACTACTTCCGATTTTTCAATAAATCTCCGTATTCTGTTACTTGGCGATATGACTGAACCAAGAAGAGTGGACCAATCAATATCTGGGAAATTAAAATCACCAACCACAATAACCTTACAAACAGTGTCTGAACTAAGTCTTCCATTTCTGATTTGCTGTTTGTCTTTGTATATAGTTTTATTTCTGATCCAATTTGGTTGGAAAAATTTAAAAATCACAATCAATTATACATAATGTCACTTTTAAAATAAAAATACAGGTTGATTTGCATTTAATACTACTAAATTTTCAAGTGGTCAGTGCTATATATTTCCTTTTTAAATGTTCTGCTGTCGTTTTTCTCAGTCTGTTTGTTGCAGTAAGTTCAAAATCGAAGAGAATAATAGAATCTTTTGGGACCCAATCACTCCACTGTTCTTTTCTTCTCCGACGTCCTGCCACCATCACCATCCATGGTTTCCAACTAGAAGTATATGTGCCTTTCAGCCAATCAATCTTTATAGTACCACTGGAAACCTCTGAACACCTCCCAATAGCTGGACAATCACTGTAATTTTCACAATGTACGGCCACTAATGCTCCGACTTTCAATGATGCAGTGCTCTCTACACTGGATATTCTGTGGATTTCAGACTGATGAACACCAGTATAAACCTGATATGAGAGAAATAGCATTGTTGCTTGCATAATTCTAAAATGCAATATATATGTGGGTATAATTTGCAAGTATGTGTGCTAATAGGGTAACAGTTCACAAATTTGTGAAGACTAACTCTGCAGTTACTAACTAAGGATCATTCACACAAATTTTTGAGAATACACAAATCTCACAAATTTGTGAATTAATGCAATTAGCATAGTAAGGGACTTGTACATAATAATGTTTATGCAAATGTGAGAGGGAATTGCTGTAGCTGTAATAAGTGCTTGTACTACCCTGAGAGCAGGGAATACATTGGCTCTATATATATAGTCCTCTGCACAATGTATTTGTGTTTGCTAGCATGAATTGCAACTATAAAAGTGATAAGAAACCTACAACGCATTGTCTCCCCTCATGATCTGTTTGTGGTAGGCTGCAGTCTTCCTGTACAGCATTAGTATAGCTCTTAAATTGATGCATTGGCCAGTTTTGAGGCAGGGATGTAGAGATTTTTTCAATACCACAGTCCAAATAGGTGGACCATTCTGAAACGGAGTCAGTGGTCATCCAAGGATAATACTTTGGAATGTCATGCTTCAGTTTCTCAACATCAATTCGGTCCAAGTCAGGAGTAATAACTTGCGGTGCACCATCTGGTATTTGCTACAGTGGTATGTACACACAGATATTTTCACTTCAGTGTACCCTGTATATAATATTAGTAAACTAACACTGTTCACTTTACATTGCGATTTGTTGTGTACATCAAAACCTACCTTGAGTAGAACCAGTCCTTCTTTTGACCATAAATCACTGCTCCAGTTCTTGTAATGCATTACAGCTTGCTCACTACCATTAAGTGTAAACTTGAAACAATGTGGTGTACTGTGACCATGTAGGGGCTCATTAAATGGGGTAAGCCATGTCTTCACATCATGCACCACCTGCAGCTCTCTGACATTGGGTTGTGGTGTGTAACTCTCTGCAGTTGCTTTTAAAAGATCTAAATAGAGCACAGAATGTCGATCTAGATACCATCAATGTAAAGGGATTTATGTAGCCTAAGATTAAAGTATTTGTGTACATTAGATCTAGACTCTGTTTACCAGACATTGTCCCAGCACCAACACGATTGAGATGAGTTGAAATTTTGGAAAATAGCTGATCAACATCTTCGTGTGTGTGTCCAACAGGAAGGAAATTCAGTTTAACCTGTTAAATTAACAGTCTGTTATAACCAAAGAACATATTAATAATTACCTAGCCTTACCTTTTTAAAAATTTTCAATTGAACCAGTATAGCACAGAAAGATAAGATATACTTGTTTTTATTTTCCCGGAAGCAGTTGTCTAGCTGGAGGTAGAGAACTTGTGGAAGTTCAGGTAAAATGAGATATATATGCATTAGTGTCATGTTGCCATCATGGGGATATTGAAGTATATCATAAAAACAAAAGGCTATTTTCCCTTTTGGAGATTTAGTATGGAGTAGTGCACCAGTTAAATGGGTTCGTAATCGCCAAAGATTTTGAGTTGACTTGGTTATATGTAATAAATGGGGTATATTTGTTTTATTCTGGTCCATTCCGTCAATAATAACTGTGACATATTTTTCTGGTGAACTCCTGGACTTCTCTCTGTGATTGTAGTACTTTTTCCTTTCAGATCTGCATAACACAATATTGGAGACTCATGGAACCATGTTGTGGGTCCATGTATAGCCCCAGGTGAGCTCTAAATTCTTTGTGGAGTTTTGATGAGGCTTCTTTATGTCCTGCAACTTTAAGCCTCTCTTGTGAAAATCTGACACATGTGTCACACTAGCTTTCGCTACAGGTACAAAAGGTAATTAATCCATTATTAGCAGGAGTAAAATGTTAAGTAAATTATAGATGTATGGATGACGGTGCCAAAATGTATAGGAACAAGATGCAAATGCCAAAAACTAATCATAAAAAGGGTAATGTTGAGTCTTAATGGGCATGTCAGTGCCATCCCTACATAGAAAGTCTACAACTCGATCACTGGCTGATATATTATACTGGCATGAAACACAGTTATATATATTACGTTGCTATGGTAATGGCAGGTTTATGTATTAGTTATAACATCCCCACGAGTGCGTATATCAGTACCAGCCATATCACGAAGAGGGGGTGTTATGAGTGATTTATAGCTCTCTCTTTACTAAGGGGTTACGTATTGTTGCATGCCCTCATCCCCTGTCTTGCTGCATATATACTGCCCTCATCTCCTGTCTTGCTGCATATATATTGTACTTGTTTCTCTACTTTTTGGCACTATCATCCCTACATCCTTCAACATTTAAATGGAAATGTTTTTACTCCCTTTATATATATTTACACTTGCTATGACTATATATCAGCCTGTTCCATTCCTCACAGCAGGTGTATGCATATATATATATATATCTGACATATACGCCTCTTGGCCATGGTTTTATATTACATGTAGCTATAGAGTAAAGTAAGTATGCTGGCCAACCTTTGGGATAACACAATTTGCAAACTTGTTATTCCACACAGCATAAAAATGAGAGAGAGACAGAATTTCCTCTGACTCGAGACCTTGATGTTGCATTAATTCGTCTGTCATTTGAGTATAAACATCTCTCTTTGAGAGAAAATGTGGCAAATGAAGTTGCTGGGTGTGTGGCATTCTGTCTCCAATGCGCTTAAAATAACCTTCCATCCATGCACAGGCAACCTGGTGCTTATCAGTCTTCCTTCGATTCCGAAGTTTTAATGTATCAGCAATGAGTGCACCTGTTTTAACAAGATGGATGATGGAGTCTAATCGTTTGTGAGAGATTCCAAGAATTTTGATGAAAGCCTTAGCACAGAGTGCTTTTCCAGCAAGAACATACATTTTTGTGTGCAATTTTCCTTGCTGTGAGAGTGAACTTGATGCAGTTACAATGTCAAAGAGAAATCGTTTTTGGTCTGCTTGTGTTTTCTTGCTGAAATTGATTTTATTTTGTTCTATTTCCAACAAAGTCAGGCTCAAAATACATCTGGAATTACAGCACTCAAAGCAGTTTGATAAACAAGGGGGTTCTTCCTGTGAAGGTTGACCTTGGGGTGATTCAAAATCATTGAAATCGAGAGTGTTTGACATATCTCTGTCTGGTGTTATGTTTTCAAGCGAACTAAAGTCATCAAAGAAGGCGAATGTTGAATCATCCAGCTGATGTACTCCTTCCTTAGGGGATAAAGTAGCGATTTGTAGATCCAGGTATGAAACCGGAGTTGAATGAAACGGCGTCTGCTGAACGATATCATTATAGTCGTTCATATTCCTCTGCTTCGTCACTTT
Organism: Theonella swinhoei; assembly: GCA_963970385.1. NCBI lineage: Eukaryota > Metazoa > Porifera > Demospongiae > Tetractinellida > Theonellidae > Theonella > Theonella swinhoei. The sequence continues at coordinate 2,275,890 of OZ019961.1, read as the reverse complement.
AATTTCCCGCGCGAGGGATCTGCGCATGCGTACTATGAAAATATCGCGAATATTAACGGAATTATACTAATGTAACAGCTGCTATTGCAGCTGGTGAATGCTCATCTAGAACGAAGGTACGTCTGCTGTGAAAATGCCTACTGGCAATCGCCGCTGGAACTTTGAAGTACAAGGCAAAGATATTCTGATCATACGCGAGAACGAGGAGTTTTCTGGCCTCAGTGGTTTGCGTTTTGGGCCAATAAAGCTCATTACCAAGGGGAAAGAACACACAAGAGGAGCAGCTGCCAAACAGCAGGCTTTACTTGTAAGTAATTTAGCCCGTAACTATAGATCTGTAGTTAGTAGATTTATTGTGCGTCAAAAACTGGACCTGCAAAACTAGCGCTAGGATTCCTCTTTGTCTGCACATGTGATGTATTATAAACACCATCTTCTCCTTTATGCTAAGTTTAGTTCATCTGTTTATCTGGTTGTGATGCTTTGGTTGAGGTGCTTTAGTTGCTCTGTCTTGCCAGCCAGCTGAGCTGCCTTGGTAGCTCAGTTAATAACAGCGTCACCTAGAATGCGAGTGTCATGGGATGAGTCCAACCGGAAGCAGCCAATTTTTCTTTTTGAAAATGACTGCTTTGTGTGAGTTGTGTTGTGTTGCTTAGTCGTTCTGTTGTGTTGCGTTGCCTTGCCTTGTCTTTCTAAGCTACTTATGGATGATTAAAGTCATATGTACATACTTGGTTTGGTATTTGATGTCTTTGCTGGTTTAATTACCATGGCCTAACTTCTCCTTCATGAGTTCCCCTGTTTATAAGATTGTGATACCTTGGTTGAGGTGCTTTGGTTGCTTTGTATGTGTGAGTTGGCCCAGCCAGCTGAGCTGCCTCGGTACCTTGGTAGCTCAGTTAAAGAGCGTAGCCTATAGAATCCTTGAAGCAGCCGATTTTCCTTTGAAATATGACTGCTTTGGGCGAGTTGTATTATTTGTGTTGCCTTGTCAAGACAGTATATATGTAGGAGTCACAGACAATTGTGACTAATTATGTTTAGGCACACAAGGAGATAAATGGTACACATGCTGAAAATAGTCTGAGTGTAAAGGATATAAGGATGAAGTGTAGAAACAGGGAAGCATCTATTCAGCCCTATATATGCCTGTATTTAGAGCAGGGGTGGTGGAATCAAATTTTAATTAGTCTGGATCGTAGCCTGTTGTACAATGCAGGTAAACACATGTGCATGTGTATGCATGAGCATGGTCTGGGGCCGCCGGGTCTGTCGGACCTGTTCCGCCACCCCTGTAGGGGAGTTGCATATTGTACTATTGCATGTATGCATGCATCCTTTGCATTTGTCTGCATGCTGTATCTAATTTTGTCATGCACTAAACCTTCCTAACATCTTAAACATTGCTCACTTTCGTATATGTCAACACACACATTCAGGTTATTTTTCGTGATGGAGAGAAAGGCATTTTGAGTAGATCCAATTTTGAATGGAATCAAAATGATTTTTGCCAACTATTTCGAAAAAGTAAAACTGCTGAAGAATTTGTGAAGGTATGGAATGAAAACACAACCTTTAATAAAGTTACTCAAAGCGCTGAGCCAATATTTGAGTCACAAGAGATGGAAACAAGATCTGAAGGGGTATCGCCAGATGAAACTCTCAACCCTCCCTCACCTCATTCTTCCCAGCCGAAGGAAGACAGTAGAGCTACTAAACGGGCATTGGGTGAAGGTTGCTCCTCTGAAATACAACCAAAGAAACCATGTATAAAACCTATGATCAACCCTTTGGATGAGGCCATAGAAGCAAAGAAAGTTGGTATGTCAGAATTGAGGTGTTACATATGCCAAATTAACCTGCAAGGTTGTATACAGTATGGGTACATGTGTAGAAATTTTACCCTGCTTTTTCTCATTCTTCTTGTCACAAAAGTGGCAAACACACTCACCTTAGTTTTGGCATAAAACAGGGCACTATACTGTACTGTGTTGTACTGTTTATGTATGCGGAATTAGACCATCTGCCTGTTTCAGTGCTGTATTGACAGAAGTTTACCAGTAGTTTTTTTTAAGCCAGAAGGTTCAGGCCTGGGTACCAAATGTTATAGGCAATAGCAAATGTATAGTAACCTTTTGGTTTCCTGTACTAAGTGATCCATGTATAAACAATCTAGGCATAGCTAGAAACTGCAGCATATCCCCCTGCAACCGTGAAGGGCTGCCATACCTTCTTAAACAAATGTGCATGCGCTCATTGGTTGCTCGGTGACAGGCCAGTCACAGTGCTATAGCCATGTCTTCGTGAATAGGTGCCACCCCAACTGTAATCACTTTCCTACGCCTATGTACTGCAACCAAACCTTAGGGGTACATGTATATTCATGATATGCATGCCTACATTCTACTTAAAGAAGCAATCAAAGGTCCCCATTTACCGCAGCTCTGTCTCATATGGAGCGAAAATAAGAATGGTTATGGTTACTTGGACACACAATATACACTTTGATAGTGAAAAACTATTCACCATACTCTCTCCTCTATTTCCTATTCTCTGTCACATTTTCACCTAGATTTAATGGAATTGCCTGTCACTAACCTAGATGAGCCAGAATCTTCCCGTCTGTTACGAAAAATTGATGATCTCTTTGTTGAGAGTTTGAAGCAACGACTGAAACAGGATCCAAGTGGACCTGGAGTGCCTCCTCTTGCAGTTGTATGCAAGACAGTAACGAAAAAAGAGGCATTTCAAGATAGATTAAAAGATGTATACCGCTATGAAGTACAGGGGGGTCTCCATGGTGCTAAAGCCAGACAAGCTCTTTTTTCTGAAAATCCAGAAATGACTATGTATGCTCGAGCTTACTGCACTGTTTACTGTGGTCTTTCTGATGAAGAAGCTCTCCGTCTTGCTTCTCGTCATAATGTTAATGGTCATTAAATTCATAAAATGACACACAGAGATTATGTAAGTACATATATAGTCCTTGTATTCTTCTACAGCTGGAGATATTGGCTTTTTTGTTTCTGTATACAAAATACAGTTACATGGTCTGAAGCTTTTACATTGTGTATTTATACCTGCTATAGATGTGCTTCCAACTACAGGTAATTTTTGGCTTGACATCCAAATCATGTATACTTTCCTGGCAGCAGTGCTATATGTCAAACCCTATCCCACAACACATGTGACACGTTTGCCTGAATGCATGCACACATATGCATTTAGCACCTATCCACTATGTTTGGTACTGCTGTATGCATAGCTCCCACTTGTAAATGATTGATGAATGATAATTTATGTTGAAATCCCATGCGAAGGATGTCTATCCTAGAAGGTTTTCCAATACAGTGTTCTGCTTTTAGTCATTAATGTAACTGTTCCTTTGTCTTTAATAGGTAGAAGTATGCCGTTGCAGACTCTTCATGATGAATGGGAAGAATCCTACCTCAGATGATACCCCTTCCCCTAGTAAAGAGTGGAAAAGAGCATGCTCTTCTTACATTCTACCACCTGTAATGAATACTTACGTGTATATGCAGCTTTGTATTACACAAAATTGATGTATAAATTAACTGTACAAGTCAAATGGAATTTTTTACATTGTATACATGCATAGATCCATGATTGTGTTGCATTTATACTCACATATTTCTCTCAACAGACAATGTCTAGGACACAACGCGACAATATATTCACACAAGCTGCATTTCATAAAGATGTTTGGGAACTAGCTGTTGGAGTGATGAACAAGTATGAGCTGGGCCAATTGAAAATGGAAAAGCTGAATCGTAAACATTTGCTTGCTGCACCAGAATTTAAACAGCATCACTTCCAGCTATTGCATCACTTGGACTATGAATTTCAGAAGTCGACTCTTCAAAACGTATTGGATGAGAAGTTAACTCTAGATGAAATGAAACAGTCAGCGGCACAGTTTCGTAGTCAGTTTTCATGCGTCTTACGGGATGTAAGTCCTGGGTTGATGCTGAGCAAACGTTCCCTACTTTTGTAACTGAGGGTCGTCTACAACAGTATTGCTCCCTTGATTTTAAGAAGAGCATACCTGAAGTATTTCGCACATTTTGCCAGGCAGCTCTAGATAGCCACCAGTCTGAACCAAGATCTTCCAAGAGAGCATCCACTTACACTTTAAATGGAACTAGTGTTGTAGTAATTGCCGACCATTTTAGATCCACTTCAGCACAGCAAATACAAGATTTTGATCCCTCATTTTCTGGAGCACATTTGATCATTTGCCGAATCTCTGCTGTAAGTGTCTAGAAACTATTTTTCCTTCTGTACAAGATATAATTATATGTAACCAGCATACATACATGTACATTGTATACCTCATGCAGACATGCACTCCAGAGGAGTTGGAGGAAGTAGGTTTTACCAGCCGACAACTAAACAGCCTCTCTACTTCAATCCATCTATTTACTATGGTGGTTCTTTGTGATATTGATCAGCAGCAACAGGTTTCTAAGGCTTTACTCAAGAGTGAGTATGACAGTGTTGAGCTTGCTTACGCTTATGACAGGAATTTATTACTGTCTAAAAGTAAGTACATTGAAACTGTACCAACATGCATATGTGAACTCCACTCTGCTCCTGCTATACAGAACATAATATTGAGTTCTTTCTCTATAAATATATGTAGGTCCGTCATCAAATGTGTCCCTAGCACCTATTCTTGAAGGCATCGTGATTAGACACTGGTCACAGGATGGGAAGCAAAGAGTCATCAATGGTGCTCATGGAAATGTATTTCCTTATTCCAGTGGTGCTGAACTTAAGAAGGCAATCGTTTCTTCCTTTTCGTTTGACTGTCAAACAATCATTGATGCCGATACAGCAAATGGTAATTCACAAATTTGTGCATTCATGTGATATGAGATGTAAGGTTGGGCACAGTCAAAAAATTTGTATGTGACATTGGGGCACAGCTGAGGTATCACAAATTTGTTACTTCATGTAAATAAATGGGCATCACACATTCTCAGTATGGCATGCTGTAACAATTTTATGCGCAGGTCCTTTGGAAGCAGCTAGGCTTGGACGTAAAACCTACCTTGTGTCTCAAGAGAGCTCACTTCTGCATCATCTTGAAGAGATGCTTAAGTCTTGTGATGAACAGTAGACAATACCTTACCCAACATCAAAGCCTCATCCTGTATTATATATTTCTGTCACAGAATTTAGCAACCATCTATATTTCATCAAAGGCTCATCCTGTATTATATATTTCTGTCACAGAATTTAGCAACCATCTATATTTCATCAAAGGCTCATCCTGTATTATATATTTCTGTCACAGAATTTAGCAACCATGTATATATCATACTTTAACAAGTGCCTTGTACAGTTGGAGTTATAATAATTTTAAATAATCCACATGAAATATCACAAAGGCTGGTAGAGGATGGAAAATGATGGATAGTTGAGCCAAAAAAATTAAATCAGAATTGGAACCTTTAGTTCAGACACTGTTTACAATAGGATGACACAATATATATAAGAAAATCAATGAGACAAGAAGTATATTCAAGATTAGAGTTGGGTGCAACATAGACACAACAAACTACAAAATCTACAATTTTGACACATAGCAATTCAAGGTTTGGAGGAGAAGGAATACATAGGCTAGGTAGTGAATCATTAACAGCAATTAATACTCCACCACCTCTTGAAGGTCTGTCTTTGCGATACAGTACAAACTTAGATGGAAGTATTTCACCATCATGAATTAAACCAGACAGCCATGTTTCAGTGATACAAAACACATTATGATTAGAGGAATACACAAAAGATTGAAATAGAGACAATTTGTTACATAGGCTACGAGCATTAAACAGACATACAGACAAAAAGGAGCACACAGATAAACCTGGAGGTAGTCATGCATGAGGAGAGGGAAGATTAGGAGACTTAGGGGCAGGAGAATGAAAAGCTAGAGGTGAGGGAGCAGACCGAGAGTCTGTGTTGCCACCAGAAGATGTATTTGATTCTGTCAAACCTGTGGGAGTGCTAACATCATCACTACAATGTTCGCATTGTTCACCTTGTTGATCATTGTAAAAGATGTCACTAGGGCTGACCAACTGGTCTGGAGGTTGGCATGCAGGCTTGAACTCAGACATTGTTGCTTTACCATGGAGTTTTCCACAGAGATAGAGGTTGTTGCCTCTAATTTTAATATCACTGCGATTGGTGCCGGATTGGATAAGGCTCCACCTTTCTTTTAAAAGATTAGACTCAATAACACGCTGCTCGTAGGACAATCTGGTTTAAGTGAGTATGGTTTCTGTAAGGCCCTCTTCTTTGAAAGAATATTAGAAACATCTGCCACTCTAACAAATTTGATAAGGAGAGGTCTTGGACGAGATGAATTAGTGGAAAACTTCCCTAACCTAGAGCAATCTCTGATTGACTGTGACTGGAAAGAGGAATCAATACTGGAGAGTGTACTAACAACACTATTTAGATCAGATTCATAGCGAGCTAGTCGAGACAAACCTTTTGCGCACTCATTCACTCCACACAGAATAGCATTATATTTTCTTTCATGGTTTAGCGGTTGCTGGTAAGTATTGCTACGGTAGGTTCCAGACTCACCCCTGGTGCTTGCAGGTGGGATTTCCTTAGTGGCCGCCGAGTAGGAACGAGATGAGGGACGCATCTCCTCGTCTTTGGCCTTTAGAGCGCTAATATCCTTCTTCATTGACTCAATGGTATTCAGCAACATAGACACCTGCTCGTCCTTCTGGGCTCTAAAGCAGCAGTAACACAGGAAAGGCTCCGCACCATCAGAAGACAGCGACTTATACGAAAGTTCACCAACACCAGCACAGTAACGATGAAGATGCTTTTGGCAACTCCCTGAGCAGAACAGCACCTCATCCTTCGGCGCTAGCTTCTGGCAGCATATGGCGCAGGTCCCGCGACCAGGCGCAGTAGTTTCGGAACTTCTCAGAGCCTTCGCTTTAGGCGGCATGATCTATATACTCAATGCACTATAGCTATACCTGAGCTAATAAAGCAACCCTAGCTACTAGTGCTACTATAGCTACTTGAACCACAAGGGCTACTGTATTGTGCTACTAAAGCTACCTGAGCTATACTGTAATATACTGCTACCGGTGCTACTACTGCTACTATAGCTACCCTAGCTACTAGTGTTACCATAGCTACCTGAGCTACCAGTGTTACCGTAGCTACCTGAGCTACTAGTGCTACGTATATACTACAGCTACCCTAGCTACTTGTGCTACTATAGCTACCTGAGCCACCAGTGCTACTGCATTGTGCCACTATAGCTACCTGAGCTATATTGTATATACTGCTACCTTAGCTACTAGTGCTACTGTAGCTATACCTGAGCTACCAGTGTTACTACTGCTACTATAGCTACCCTAGCTACTAGTGATACTATAGCTACCTGAGCTACCAGTGCTACTGCTGCTACAAGAGCTACCCTACAGCTACTAAAGCTACCAATGCTACTACAGCTACCAATGCTACTATAGCTACAAGTGCTATTATAGCTAGCTGAGCTACCAGTACTACTATGGCTACTAGCAGCTACTATAGCTACCTGCACTACCAGTACTATTACTATAGCTACCCTAGCTACTAGTGCTACTATAGCTACCTGGGCTATAGTACTAGCTACCCTAGCTACTAGTGCTACTATAGCTTACTTGAGCTACCAGTGCTACTACAGCTATATACCCGAGCTACTATAGCTACCTGTGCTACCAGTGCTACTGCTGCTACCCTAGCTACTAGTGCTAGTACTATAGCTACAAGTGCTACCTGAGCTACCAGTGCTATACTACTGCTACCCTAGCTACTAGTGCTACTATAGCTACCAGTACTACTATAGCTACTACTGCTACCCTAGCTACTGGTGCTACTATAGCTACATGAGCTACCAGTGCTACTACTGCTACCCTAGCTACTAGTGCTACTATAGCTACAGTGCTACTACTGCTACCTTAGGTAGTAGTGCTACTATAGCTACCTGAGCTACAAGTACTACTACTGCTGCTAGTGCTACTATAGCTACCTGAGCTACCAGTACTACTACTGCTTCCCTAGCTACTAGTGCTACTGTAGCTACCAGTGCTACTATAGCTACCTGAGCTACCAGTACTACTACTGCTTCCCTACCTACTAGTGCTACTGTAGCTACCAGTGCTACTATAGCTACCTGAGCTACCAGTACTACTGCTTCCCTAGCTACTAGTGCTACTATAGCTACCTGAGCTACAAGTGCTACTACTGCTACCTTAGGTAGTAGTGCTACTATTAATAGCTACCTGAGCTACAAGTGCTACTACTGCTACTAGTGCTACTATAGCTACCTGAGCTACCAGTACTACTACTGCTTCCCTAGCTACTAGTGCTACTGTAGCTACCAGTGCTACTATGGCTACCTGAGCTACCAGTACTACTACTGCTTCCCTAGCTACTAGTGCTACTGTAGCTACCAGTGCTACTATAGCTACCTGAGCTACCAGTACTACTGCTTCCCTAGCTACTAGTGTTACTATAGCTACCTGAGCTACCAGTGCTACTACTACTACCCTAAAGTCTATTCGCGTTCACCTGGGCCCCGGAAGTTGCTGCGGTTTTACGTGTTACGCAGACACGCGTCATTTTGACAACTTCCTGCATGTTTGCGGGTAGTGGTATGCGCAGGTAACTGGAGGGAAACCACGCAGCAGTGCTGAACGCTACAAAAAGTGCGTTTTTTCGAGTACTATAGGCTTGGTTAGGCCGAAGACTAGGGATAAGTGGCTAAAGGTGAGCCATGACGCAGGAAGCGTGTTGATCCATGGTGTCATAGTTCAGTTATACCGTTTTGACTGCTACGCTACATCTCATTGAAAATGTGGGCACCCAGCTAGTATCATGGGAGCCTAGCTAGCATTACTAACCTGAGAATCCCGGGTAGCCCTTTTTTCTTGCTGCTTTTCACACTAGCAAACGCTTCGAGCACGTAAGAAGCCTTCGCGCGTAAATACAGCTATCTTCGGAACTGTAGGGATTCAGATTTAGTGAGACCTACCAGTAGACGCGGCAAAACGCGAGGAATCCAATGGTACTCTTTATTTTGAAATTGGGTGAAAAATAATGAAGTTATTGCGGGTCCAGGTGAAGTCAAATAGACTAGTGCTACTGTAGCTACCTGAACCTACCCGGCTAGCTACCAGCCAGTGATACACTAGCTACTACAGCTACTTTAATTAGAAGTATACTGTATAAATAGTACTAGTGGGCGCTTATTGTTCTAGATACACCCATCTACCTATAGAAAGCGATCGGTTCAAAATGGGGGCGTGGCTAAACAAAATTTCGCCGGAAATTCGGAGGTGTTGTGGCAAATAATATTGTTCTTGGTGTCAATGATGGAACAGCAATTAGTATGGAATTTCAAAGCAGCCAAAATTGTATGAGTACTACTTGTAATTCTATGATTCTCATTCTCATTATACAAAAACGCGTTCTCATTCTGAGACACACATTCTCATTCTGTGAAACATTCTCATTCTCACTATGTAAAACATATTCTCGTTCTCATTTTGTAAAATACATTCTCATTCTCACCATGTGAAAAATTCTCATTCTAACACATTCTCATTATGTAAAACACATTTTCATTCATTGCCATTCACATGATATTCTCATGATGTAAAACATTCTCATTCTCATTATATGAACACTTTAACTCTTTCCCCTAAGCTATTAATTATTAACTACCGTTACATAATTTTGCGGTTCCACGCATGCGCAGCCCACATGAAACTCGTGGCCTGACTTTCCCTTGACCTACAGCTAGCTAGACAGACTTTGGTTTAGGGGATTCCGGATATATTTGCGGGATAGTAGCTCGAAGGAAATGGATAGCAGTCGAGACAGCGAAGAGGGTACATTCGACCAGCAGTGAGTTGTTTGTAGTAGATTGTGTAGGTGCAAGTGTGCTGTGAATGAGAGAAAGCGCTGGTTGTCCGCCTACTTGTTTTTTCACCAAGTCTATCGATCTCTCGAGTTAGCCACTGGCCGCAGGCTCCCAAAAACACTGTGATCCGTTATTCGCGTAGTAACCGGACAAATCTTTCGTGGAGCTCTGTGGCGTTTGCCCGACTAACCTTATACTCTAGTACAGCCGTATGGATATGAGTGTATAATTGTCGGCCTATCTAAACCGTATTGTCCACCCTAATAGCCGGTGTATGGAATTACAGGGGACATTGGGGCCCTTCTGCATGTTGGTATATAGAGTTTCTATTCTAGAAAGTTCTTATGTGCAGGATCCGAAATCAAGTGGAAATGGAGATGCGTTGTGCTTTCCCGAATTTATATTCTTCTACTCAAGGATCATCACGGTTTCCTCCAACTTCAGCAGCTCAACAAGTGCAGCGACCCCCAGTGCCGACACCAAGTATATCAATTGGAGCAATTGAGAGTCTAATTGGTAGAGTCCAGCGCAATGTGTCCTCCAGTAATCCCAGTCCAATGAGAAACCGAGGAGTTGAACCAAATAGTACCATGCCATACAAGGTTACTTACCGACAACATTCTGGAAAGAGACCAGCTACCATTTCGGGTCGAACATTTGTAAAGGATACAGTGGCGGATCTAGGGGGGGGTTCAAGGTTTCCACTGAAACCCCCTTTTGCTGCGACTGTATAATAGCTCACCTCTCACGAACACGGGCAGCTGACTTATAGATTTCTGCGTTCGTCGCGCGCGAGCGCTAGCACGCTATAAATATTTTACGGACGCCTAGCGCCTATATGCGAAGCGAATATCGATGTTCAAGTGCTTTCCATCTCCCACCCCAGAGGCAGAGACAGCCTGTCAAAAGTGGGGCCGGGGCTCGGCGTTCATAGAGTTGGGGGTTATTTTCATTCTGAATACATCCTGCATCCGGCATAGGCTATTAATATTTTACATGTTCTTCATGACAACCTCCAATTTTGGGGGGCTCCCCCCCCAGGTTCTCTGCCTTTGCACTCCTTCACTTTATATGTCACACTTTAGTACCCTTTACTCTATAAATGAACTGGGCAGGAGTGACAACAAGGTTACATGTACGCACGCGGACGTAACGCAGCATTCGTGCGCGCGTGCATATAATTAACTGGGTGTGGCTTCAAAACTCGCGCGACATGCTACCCCCTTTGCAAAATCGTAGATCCGCCACTGGGATATAGTTATGGTGGATAGCAGTGATGAAAAAGTGCCTCATGGACATCGCCGTCAATGCTTGCACGAAGCTGGCTTAGTGGTCAGTTTTGTCGAGTTCAACACTCTGTGGAAAGAAGATGTTGTGATCCAGACAATTGATAATGCCTTTAAGGATGTCCTTGATGTTGGCCAATCATACCCAAGGTATCTAATTTGTGTGTAATCGTGAGTATGGTATAGCAGTTCCCACTCTACAGCCCTAAGTATAGTATATAATATATTGGCTGATGTTTTATTTTGAATTCTACTGTGTGTAGATTCGAGTTTCTGCAAGTTTGTGGGACAAAACTTCTGAAGCCATATGTTCCTCCCTCTCACAGCTGGACAGGCGAGAAGATTCAAAAGTTGGCGAGACAGGGTGATATCTACATTAGACCAACATATGAATTCCATGTGGCAGAGAAAGTTATGGTGAGCGAAGTGAGTGTGGGAATTGAACCTATCACTGTATGTAATTTGATCACCATGTAGGATGATGATGGTCACAATAGCACAGGTGATTCGGCTAGTCATTATAATCAGCCTCCTATATCACCTACACACTTTTGCCTAGTGAGGATGCTGTCCCACCACCTGAGACACTCTCTGATCAATCTCCTGTAACTACTCACCCTTCGCGTATGCAGTCTTCAAGTTGTACTCCTAATCTCCCAAAGAATTTTCAACCTCAGAGTTCAACCCTCTTCGCTTAGAGTGACAATGTACCTATATCTATACAATTGTATATTAATATCATGTATTGGCAGAACATTTAACTCAGTGGGGCCCAAAATAATTCTTCACATTTGCATTCCGCATAATGTCCAATTTACCTCACTGCTATGTTAACACAAGGGTACTTAGCTCTTGGAAAGTGCCTCTAGTACTTGGGCGTGTCTCAGGCTATCAGCCACTCAAAAAAGTGGAAGAGGCTCATCTATTACATGCGCAATGCAGCCATGTGCGCTTCGCGTGCTCGTCTTCTAGGACGTGGCATGTTCTTCTTGTACGAAAGTTGAAGTAATATTTTACTGTGAACGTGGCTGAGAAAGGTGGTTGTTCTGTCTTGAGGATAGCTAGAGTAGAGCTAACCTTGATGTGCGTGGCATTCACGTTGCGCATTATTTAAGTAAATTACCCAGAAGTGTGGGTATCTGGGCCCTAAAGAGTTTTAATGTGTACATGACTGTATGGCATAAGGGTGAGTGAGTTTACCAATTGTAGGAAAAAGTGCAAGTTCTCAGTGAGTGCTTCCCAGATGTTGAAGAGGAGAGACTAAGGGAGACTCTACACGAATGTGGCGGTGACATAAGTGATGCAGCCCAGATATTACTTCCTTCTGCACCTCCAACGCACTGTACCCCCTCTAGGGGAGCTGCTGAGCCCTGCTGCAGCAAGGATGTTGATCAAACACCACAAGTGGAGTTGTCTAAAAGTGGTTTGTTGCAGGAGCATAGAGCAAAATTCCAGAGTGAAAAATTTTTTGATCTGGTCATTAACAGGGATAAACTATGGAGGTCAGCACTGCCTTTCTACAAGAACTGCCGTCACCGTCCAGAACGATTGTTCTATGCACTGAGGATCGAATTTGATGGAGAAGAAGGTGTAGACGCTGGTGCCTTAACTCATTCAGCGCGGTGCGCCAGTATAATGGCGTACGTAATTATCGTTAAACTACGCGTTGCGCCACTATAATGGCTTCCCGAGAGTCCCTTTCTTTAACGCGTTCGTACGCTGCTAATCGGGGGCGTGGCAGAAGCGTCGTTAAGTGACATCACGTGACCTTCTACCTAGTAACGTAACAGTGCGCAAAAGAGCGCAGGCGCGGAAATCGTCGCCTCAGAAATATCGTATTTCAGCTGCGCAAACAATGGATGTAGAAGAAGCATTGCATTTAGTATTTGGGGAGGGGCTTGATGGTCTTGACTCTGGAGAAGAAACAGATATTGAAGAGGACCCAGACTTCCCACTGCCAGAGCATTTGGACAGTGAATGCAGTGAACCAGGAGCAGATGACAGTGACATTCAGAGTTCTGACACTGAAGGTAGAAACTAAGCCTAGGTAGAAAAAATATTTTCACACTGAAACAAGGGATGCATAATAAATAACACTGCTTGATGGAGTGTACTCTGTCTGCATAGCTGAAGTCCCTGTCATAGAGGAGAGTGAGAGTGACGAGGAGACATTGAGTGGACAGGAACATGAATTGGAAAGAGGAAGACAGAGAGGTAGAGGAAGAGGGAGATGTCGAGGAGGAGGGAGAGATCGAGGAAGAGGGGGAAATCAAGGAGGAGGGAGAAGTCGAGGAAGAGGGAGAGGTCGAGGAAGAGGGACAGGGACAAGGAGAAGTGGTGGACATACCTTTGTTCCAAGTTCAATCCCTTGGCAGTCCATACAATGTGACACTGATTCTGCCCCACCCTCACTGCAGTTTGATGAGCAAACTGGTCACAGTCTTGAACTTCCTTCACACCCAGAACCAGTGCATTTTGTCTCCAACTTTCTTGATGACGAAGTACTGGGGCATGTTGTAGAAGAGACAAATCGGTAAATAGATAAAAATAATATATATTATTACAAGGTAATACATTCTAGCAATGTTTACAGATATGCTACTGAACGACTGGAAAGGCTAAATGCAGAAGGGAGAATGCCGCCAAGGAGCAGGCTGAGGAAGTGGGTACCACTTACTATTGTCGAGCTGCTCGGATTCCTGGCCATAATTATAAACATGGGAGTCATTACTGTCCCCACTCTGGAGGACTATTGGAAGACATCATGGCTCTCACACATCCCATTTTTCTCCCGTGTTATGCCCCGTGATAGGTTCGAACTCATTTTTTGGATGCTCCATTGTAGCCACTCTGTTACCACACCTGCTAAACGGATAGACAAAGTTCGCACTTTCTTGGACATGCTCCTTCGCAGATTCCAACAGAAGTACACCCCTGGCCAAAACCTTGCCATAGATGAATCAATGCTTCGATTCCGTGGACGATTTGTGGGCAAGCAATACATGCCTAAAAAACCCGTGAAGTGGGGCATAAAGCTCTTCTCTGTGGCTGACAGTAGGAACGGGTACTTACTCAATACCCTTATATACACGGGAGCAGAGACCCTTGATGATGCCAGTCCCTCCTACGCATCACTCCCTCAGCCTGCTCAGGTTGTGATGCATTTGATGCACAGGTACCTTCACAAGGGGTATCACCTCTTCACAGATAGATACTACACCAGTGTTCCACTGGTGCAGTCTCTACAGGATGCACAGACTACTTTTACAGGTACAGCACAACGCCAGAGAGTTGACTTACCCGATGAAATACGAGCAGGGATGAATGTCCACGGTGGAGAAGTGAGGGGGTTTCGTTCTGACCGGCTGATGTGCCTTATCTGGAGGAACATGACCAAGAAGGTTCCTGTAATAGTAGTTAGTACAGCATGCTCTGCTCAGATATCAACCGTCACATCACGCAGCGGTCGAAGTGAAGACAAGCCTGTTGTAATTGACACTTACAACAAACACATGAATGGAGTAGATATCATGGACCAATATGGTGTGTCATATCCATTTGTTCGGAAGACCCTGAAGTGGTGGAGGAAGGTGTTTTTCTGGTTATTGGACGTAAGTGTTACAAACAGCTATGTACTGTATCGTGACAGTGTTCAGAGGCCACTCACACATGTTGAGTTTCGGCGCCGCCTTGTGGACAGTTTGGCTACACGGTATCTTTCTTCAATTCCTCCTCGTCCTCGTGTGGGTCGCCCTCGGAAGAGGTCCCGTTCAGAGTCAGATCCTGAGCGACTCAATGGCAGGCTACACCTCCTTGGGAAGCGGGAACAGCCACGCGAGTGTGTAGTGTGTAGCAATCCCTCAAGTGGAGAGAGGAAGAGAACGTCATTCTTTTGCAAGACATGCACAGAAAGACCATCACTGTGTCCAACGTCATGCTTTGAAGCTTACCACACAAAGCAACACTACAGACTTTAGCCCTTAGGATGCTCCCCACTCATGTTATACACATATATTCTCACTGACATTACAGTCTACACGGTAATACCACGAAAATAAACGAACATAGCTAGTATATGAACTTACCTCAGTCCAATATCCTCATGGAAATCGATTAGATAAGCCAGCTGTACCGCGTGCCATACATAAGGTACGCATCCGCGCGAATCCGCGCGTACAGGCTTTAGAACTTCGTTCTGCCAAGCAAAAACCCTTCTTAGACACATATTTGTCACACCCTGCCACCATGGTTCTCTTCTGATGTAGTAAGGGCGTAGGAACGTACTTCAAACTAACCGTCTCTGAAGAGAAACGCGTACACGGAGAAATTGCGTAATATTACGCGTTACACGTCATTACGTAAAATTCAATATCCGCGGGCAATGAGTTAAGGCGAGAGTTTTTTTCAGGGCCTTACGAAGGAGATGAATGATAAGCTTTTCGAAGGAGCACTAACTCGACGTGTTCCTAAGCGAGACAGCAACATTGAGAAGAATTTCCAGTCAGCAGGGATGATGATTGGCCATTCAGTGATGCAAGGTGGTCCGTCTTTTCCATGCCTGTGCCCAGCGCTCTTCAGTGTCCTCCTCTTTGGCGACAAGGATAAAGCTTTGGAAGAACTACCTTCTGTTAACGACATACCCAGAAATGCTGCAACCTTTGGCCTAATTAGCTTGATTGAAGAAGTGAGTATAGTTACACAAAACTCCTCTACATAAGGTTATGGTAGCATTATGTATAATGCTCTCTTATTATTTACAGCTGGATCATGCTAGCACAGATGAGGAGATTGATGTGATCCTGGACAAAAATGAGAATATGGCATTGATAAATGCCTCCAACTGGTTTCCTACTCAAAAGATAACAATGGCTTCAAAAGTGTCTCTTCTGCAGGAGTTAGTTTACGAGGAACTGATAGAAAAGCGTTACAAGCAGATCCTAGACTTGAGGAAGGGTCTACAAATGTTTCGTCTGGTGTCTCTGATGCGCAAGCACCCTGATCAACTCAAGTCTCTACTGGTTTACGACAGCTTTTTACTTGATGCAGACACTATGCTGGGGTTGTTCAAGTTTGGTCCCACTCATGAAAATGAACAAGAGAAGACTGCTGTACTTTGGCTGAAGGGGTACATACAAGCTAGAGGAACTGAAGAGAAAGGTGTGTGACACAATGTTACATGACTTTGCTATATTGTGTAATTGATTTTGTTAGCATGCTGCATGAGGCAACTATTTTAGGACTATAATAATGCCAATTGTTATACTTGCAAGTGGATTGTGAGCCAAGCCTATTCATGTTTCGCCTTTTTCTATACGCAGGTGATGAACTCACCGGCAAAGTGCGTGCTAATCTAGGGGACATCCTTCAGTTCCTCACAGGCCTTAGAGTCGTGCCGCCACTTGGCATGACCAAGAAGATACACATCTACTTCCATTCTGATTCAACTGAGGTTTTGCCTGAAGCTAGTGCATGCTTCAATATGCTCTACCTGCCTCGGGGCGTGAAGTCTGAAGAATATTTTTATGACTACTTTGATAAGGCAGTTCTTTTCTCACTCAACCATTTTGGACAAGAGTAAACCTTTACACTTGAACTTTTGTACTTACTTTTACCTGACTCTATAATATCCTTATCCTCATTTTGTTGATCAGTATATACATTTATCCTGCCCTATATTAGCCATTTATCCAACTCGTATATATATCATTATATCTGAACCCGTAATATTATATCTGACTCATAGAGGTGGTTCTCACTTTCTTTTTGTTATCTGATTAATTTATATCATTCATCCCATTGTCCTATTCTTAACCCTTTATTCTATTTTAATTTGGTATCAGTATCAGTATCAGTGATATAATACCAAAAATTAATGAAGAATATCTAGTACAGTCAAGTAGAGCCTTATACCAAACTTCCCATCATCTGGGAGAGGGTTTGGTAGTTGTATCAACATATCACTTGTAATGTGCACCTGAGGTGGTATAACAATCCCACAGTTTTCTGGATGCTCATCAGAAACTGGCCCTTCCATGTCAACACCATAGGTATCCCAGTCAACCTACATAGGATCACTTGTTCGAGGTGAAATCAAAAACATTTGAGTAGGAGTTAAGTTGTGCTCAGTCCGTAAACGATGATTGTTATGCTGGCGAATGAATTCCTCGAGTGCCCTGTTTATACGGGGCATGTAAACATGATGTAGAGCAAATATGCGCTTATCATTGAGAGGGTCCAGACAACCAGTTGCTTCTAGATACTGAAAGAGATTCTTGTACTGTCTCACAACAACACGGTGAACGTCACGCCACATACGCTCCACCCGCTGATTATGCGTAGAGCTTCCTGTGACTATACTGCCACGGTTTGGCCCCCTGGTTGTGATCATAAAACGAGCAATTTCAACATTCTCTACACCCAAGTCACTACGAACACGACCATACTGGTCAACAGCTGCTTGAAAATACTCCATCACTGTTGATGCTAGATTGTTATTTGAGCATCGTAGGTATACTATCAACCATGAGAACCCATCAATCCCTATAACAAAAAGCAAAAAAAGCTGGTGGTATAAGAGGTAGTAATAGTCTCAGGCTACCATTACAGTAAAAACTCTGAAGAGAGGACACTTTGGGACCACAGTTTTTGTCCTCTCTTGCCACATTTGCCACAGTGCATTACCTCCGTGTATGATGAACTTCCATCAGATGAGTTTGTGGTGCCATCCACATGCCTGTATAATTTAAATTTATAGCACATAAGAAAGATGTACATGTATATATCAAAATGCACGAACGTGCTTTGTATAAAGGGATGGGCAAGGTTTACTATGCCACTACATACAGTCACAATGCCAATAATTATTAGCTAATGCCAGTGAACAGGTGTAACAATATAGGACTTATGTAATGGCATGCTGAAAGTCATCCCTATCTTGTCTCCATCCTTTTTACACCATCCCTATATTGGAAATTATTCAATTCAAGGAATTTTTAATTTACTTGTATAATTATGCACACACATCACTCATTACTTATAGCATACCATAATGCATTAGGTCCAGGAACCCAGTAATCTCGTCTCTGGACACGCACTATTCTTCTGAGAGATTGACTGATTGGATCAACTCTTCTCAAGCTATCAATCACCCTTTGGCGTTGAATGACCACACCCCGTGAAAGTAGTGACCCTCTAACATAGCAGATTCCAGAATCCATTGTCATCTACATGAAAGTTGTGATTAAATCAACAGCCTTCTTTCAGTTAGTTGTGTTTCAGTCATACCAAACTCTATGAAGTGAACACTTCATATGAAATACCCATTGATCTAAACTCTCTAAAGATCCTTCTTTAAAGGAATTGCAGCAGTAGATAAGTGCTAAATTTAGAAACGTTACTAAAGATAGATCAAAACCAATCAAAAACCATGGCATACAGTGAAAGAATGCAATTTCGTTCCACTTGTACTAAATTTAGCCTTTATATACTGCTACACATTCTTTAAGCATTACAGTAGCTACTGTAAATGAAACTCCTCTTTCTGTGAACTTTAAGCTGGTCCCCTAGCATTCGTCGCGGTTTTAATTTTCGTGGACCGTAGTTTGTCCGCGAAAAACGCGAAAATTTGCACCACGTGAAACTTTCCCACTATCCCTTCCCAGATTATGGCATGTCCTAGGCAACTATACACAAACCTCCAAAATGTTCCTCACAAGTCCGTCTACAGCATCATCTGATATGTCAGTGTAACTAGAGCCAACTGGATGCCCAAACTCTTCTCTTCTTCGCCGTAGAGTCCTTTCAGACACACCAAGTATTCGAGCACTTTGCTGGTACGAAAAACCCATCTCAAACAAACACTCCGAATCATTCTGGGAAATGTCATCCCGCGTTGACCAGTTGGATTTCGAAGAGGGCATGTGTTGGACAAAGGGTTGATACTGCATTGTGGTTCTATCTGGATAATCCAACTCTCGTAATGCTCCTTTCTTAGCTGTACCTCTTGTATAAGAGCCACAAGATCTTGCCTTGATTGGTTAGCCCCATGTTCTGACACATCCCGAATAACTGCCTGCAGCACTCCTACACAGTCTTCTGCCCTAGCAACTATGCGTTCAGCCATTCCAACATCATCCGTGTCGTGATATGATGCCTATCTAACTGTTCCACAGTGCGAGATAAAAACTGCCAAAAGCTGCCCAAATCTTGTGCCAAATTAGCTTCAGCCATTTTGTACAAGTGACCTATGACGGTGCAAGAGGCGTGGCACATTGCATATTTGAGAGTAGTTTACAGAATGATGAAAATGATATTGCAGAATTTAAATGTATTTTCAGAATTATAATGAGATATAGTGAGAATGAGAATGTATTTGACATAGTAAGAATGAGAATGTTTCACATGGTGAGAATGAGAATGTATTTTACAAAGTGAGAACGAGAATATGTTTTACATAGTGAGAATGAGAATGTGTGTCTCAGAATGAGAACGCGTTTTTGTTTAATGAGAATGAAAATCATAGAATTACAAGTAGTACTCATACAATTTTGGCCGCTTTGGAATTCCATAAATTAGTGCTGTGGAAGATATTTCAAATTAATTTGAGAAGTTATGAAAGGCAGCTCAAATGCTAGGCTTACTGAATCCCAATTCAATGAATTGGACATTAGTAGTATCATCTTCTGATTCAGCCTCAACTCAGAAGCGTATAATTAAAGAGTGTAGACAAAACGATGAAGAGAAATTTGGATCTGCTACTGTAGAGACGATTGGATTAATTGAAACATTTTGCTCAATGCACTTAGGGGTTACCCTAAGGAAGGCCTTTTTAAGTGGGACTATGATGAGGCTCAGGAGTCTGGTGAAAGGAAATACCATAGAGTGGATACCTTGGTACATGAGTTTTGTAAATTGTTCGGGAGAACTGGTGTTCCAGAATATGCTTCAGGTGTACTTTCCTTCCCAGATTTTGTTGAAAGCATCTACAAGTGACGATGATGAGCGTGCATATTATCAGACTTGTTCTAAAGTGCGTCTGCACAGACAAGTAGGAAGCAGGTACTTCGCTACAGATGCAAATGCCTGTAAAATTGTGTTTTTGAAGGATGCAGCTATTCAATTTTTGAAGTTCACTGGTAGAGACTAAAGTCTAACTTTCTTGGGTCAACAGTTTTATCCATGAATCAACACTACTTGGAATTACAATCAGAAGTTGAGAAGAGCCCTGAGATAGTGCTTAATCCACATTACCATGTTTTTCGATCTGAGAAGATGTATGATCCTCATAGTAAAGTTAACCACCGCCAGCTCCAGTCAGTGGCTGTGTATCAGAGACTATTCGAGCAATGTAAAATTGATTCTGATATTTTAACTTCATTAATGATTAAAGGGGCATCCAATATGAGAGAGAAGCTGTGTTCATATGCAAAGGATCAGCTTCCTGTTGGGCTTTACTGGGATGCAGACAAGAATGTAAAGGACATATTGTGTCAACTAAAACCGAGTAACGATGTGTGCGAATTGATACTTGGACTGAACGATTACCTCACTACAGCGATCCCTAACTTGCATCAAATGTCCCGTTCAAACCTCGTACAAGTTAAGAAAAACAGAACAATGAAATGGGTTTCTGACCTTCCTGAGGAAGAGCAACTTGCAATGGTTGACATGGCAGTGAAGCAAAGAAGATGTGTAAGCAAAGATGAAGAAAGGGAGAGATCAGAACAACGAAAACAGAACATGATAAAAGAAAATACTAAGAGAGTAGCATTGCAGGAAAAAATGTGCCATGAGAAAGAAAGGTTATCACAATTGCATCTTATTACAACACCAGAAGAACTACAAGAGTTGATTTTGATTGACAAGGAAAGTATTAGTACTTCCTAGAAGAGAAATGTAGTTTTAAAGACACAAGTTCAGATCAGAAGAAAACTTTTAGGTTAAATTGTACCTATACTGTTTACTTCTAATCAAAAACAGAGACCACTTGCTAGTATTGTAACTGAGCTATGCGAATTTATTAACAAGAGTACCTTGTCTGCTGAGTTCTTACCTTATCTTAAAGACCCAATTGCTTTAGTTGGAAGGCAAATAAAACAAAGATTTCGAGATGAAGAGAGTGGTATTACAACATGGTACTGTGGAAGAGTGATAGATCCACTGTGTTGTTTATGATGGAGAAGATAACCAATATCATTACGACTTAACTGTGGACTTCCTTAATGGAGACTTAATTGATACATGGCATAATTATGTTCAGGGTCTGGTGAAATGTATAAACTCACAACAAGCACATATTGTATGTATGCTATGTACATGTACCGACTACAGCCTGTTTAGCTACCACTTCGCATAGAGCACGGATAGAGTCAACATCAAGCCGAGAGGCTTCTAGTTTCAACTTTACTGCCTGAAATTCAGATGTTAAGTTTTCTACCAGTTCCATTAACTGCTTAACTTCCTTCCTCAGAGCAGCTATATCAGAGGAGGGAACTCTAATGGTCAACATAAAATAAACACATACAGTAACTCTCCTGAAGTGTATATAATATGCAACATTTTTACCTGGCTTGGCTGCTGTAGACATGCTGTATTAGTTGATAGCTAGATCTCTAGACCCTATTGGAAAACAACATTCCTCAATGAAGTGTACAAACACAGCAACGGCAGTAAATAAGTTAGACATCAGGCTACACCGCGATAGGGTAAGAAGAGTGTTTCCACCCAGGTGGTTAGGAACAGCGGATTCTTTTCCCATTGGTGTCATAACTAATACCCTTCACAAAAACGTGGTGAGGAACGCGTTCGCACTATTGCTCAAAATGTTATAATCCTGCTCTGCCAACATCTGTCAAACAAACAGCTAAGAAATTGAATCTATGATACATACAAAGACACATCTTGAGAAAAGACAAACCTGTGACAAGTGGACTGCGTCTTGGATGTATCCAAAGTGGCGTAGAGGTGCACTCCAATTAGAACAATTACTACATGTTCGCGCCTACTGTGCAGGCTGTGCTAGGTATCAGAGTGTGAAATTCGAGATTCTCTTCGGTTATCTGCATGTGAGGATACTTAGAAGTTAGTTTTGTAAAAGTCAAATTTCCCGTGTGGAAACACTATCTAAGGAAATGCTTAACCTTAGAGAATGCAGCTTCAATGGGGTTTAGGTCGGGGGAATATGAAGGCAAAAACTCCATGATAGATCCAGTGCTTTCAATCAGCTCAACAGCCTCTTCTACATGATAGATAGATGCATTATCCACAATCACTACGGATATGGTAGTAATTGCGGTAGTGAAATGGATGTGAAAAATTTCTCTCCATTTACAGTACCATCTGTTGTGTAGACATCAAGTATTCTATCTTTGCTATTGCTGAGTAAGAGTTTGTCTGTCACAGCACGCTTCCCTCTAAGAGCATATCCATATTTCCGTAATGCTGATTTTCTGTCAGATCCACATTCATCAATAACATTACTGAAACTTGTAGCAAGTACTGTTTCCTAAGTGACTCACTTTTCTGGCAAGCTCTGAACATTAGTAGCTTGTGTGAAAATACAGCATGCTGTAAGTACTTACATATAGTAGATTCATTGATTCTAGCACCTCAATAGCAGCTGAATTTCACATAAAAACAGAGGGGGTTCTCAGCTTCAAGTACAGAAAATTTATTAAGGACTGTTAACACTTTTTCTGTAGTTTCAGTATACCCCTGAATGGTACACACTGTACTGGTTTCTTCAAATAACTTTACCGTCCTCTGCACAGTAGAAGGATCAACATTCAAATTGAATCTTAGAATATGCACACAGAGCTGGTGTACCATTCTCCACTGCATGTCGCTTGAGCTGCCTCTTTAGTTTGAGTTGTCTGTAAATGCTGATAGGTACAGCCCAGAAAAGGATTGAACTCTAGGACAGTACAGAGGGTTAATGACCCTGACAAAGTGCTAGCTTGATTTCAGCCTGTCACAAGAAATCTAGTCCTGAATTATACCATTCGTCCCAACCAAACAATTATTTCAGTCTCATATGAATGTATGCTAAGTTGAGACTGGAGACCATGGATATCTCATCAATGATGAACAGTTTCACATTACCAAGTGTGGTTTTCATGACCTTTTGAGATGTTTTTGGCAGGGACCAGTAGGTAGGTTTTACCTGAATTTTCAATAGGCAGTTGGAAAAGCCTGTGAGTGGTAATGCCACCTATATTGAAAGCAGCCAAACCACTTGGTGCTGCAATTGCTACCAGTCTCATAACAACACAATATTTCCACATGTACATACGACGAGATAACTAATCATAAACTAAGACATTGCTTAGGTACTGTTATGCCCCCTATTGAGTTCATAGTTTTCCTTGCCATTGAAATGACGGCATGCTGCTAGCTTCGGTTCCCAGGCCTCGCATAATTGAGTGCATTTTGATTGTGCCAGGGAGGAAGCTCAACGGGGGTGGTCTGGGAACCGAGGCTAGCACGCCAGTGCACAGTTGTTTGATGCATGCGTGAGATTTGAGCTCGCATGCATGTTGAACGACGATGAAAACGCACAATGTGTGAGAGTTGGCATGACTGTAGTGAGCTAGAGCTAGTGATGACTCGGCTACAAACTGGATATCTTTCCAGAGCAATAGTAGGAGAGGGTTGTAGTCATTGATCCTGCTGTCTGAATCTGCATGTGTTATATCCTTGACTTTAGGCTCTCTTGTACAGGACTCTAAAGTGGGCAAGGGAACCCAAACCGCATCTAGTAATGAAAGTGTACTTGCCACACTCCAACAGCTTGCTAACTGACATGGGCTGGCTTCTAATACTCCTTAGCAGATTGTACACACCTGCTGAAAGCTCTCTCATTTCCTTCTGCTACAGCAGGTAAAATACATACTGGACATACGTACATCTTTGTTTAGTAATCTCGACTTAATGTATTCACTATGGGTGAGCTGCTCTTGTCGAGCATGAAACTCACCAAACCTTCCAGTGGGAAAGAGAACTGGAAAGCACGAAAGCACATGACATCAAGACATTGCTACCTATTGTCTATTAGATCTCTGACACTGAGCTGCTCTATATCAGACGTATGAGACAGCTTGTTATCTAGATTTCGGATTGTATAAGTCTGAAATGCAGCTAAATCATATTCGGTAGCCTTTTCAAGCATGCTAGGTTTCAAACTTCAATTATGTGCTTCGTTGTCTCATCAATTGAATCATTGTCCACGTCTCTATAGTGCCAGTTACACATGGGCTTATGACTTTTTTTAACATGGTTTACATCGACCAACACAACTTTAGTTTTTGTTGGCCTACCAAATACAACTCAGGATTAGGTAGGGCACCACCACATTGCTCTACCTGATCCAGAGTTTCAAGTGTCCCTTTCAATGGAAGTGGAAGAAAAAACACTGTGCCTTTACAGGCTTTTAGGGAATTGTAGATGGGCACTTTAGCAGTGTATGTACCCAATCTTAACAATTGTTTGGTAGCACTTGGCTCATTTGATAATTTGCCTACTCAGTGTGTCAAATGCTGCCAGTTCGGTTGGGATAGGGACAGTTTGCAACCCATTCAGGACACATTGTGGTGGTCTCTTTCGTATATACACATATACAGAATCCCTAGCATCCGGGGTTTGCTTAAAGGGGTTACGTATGTTATGATTGTTGCATGCTATCATCCCTTGCCTTTGTCCATGGATGCTGGACTTTGACCACTTTATCCTTCAACATTATGTTTTTACACTTGTACATGTATGTACTTGTAAAATGCATGTACACATGTGTAAAGATCCTCCATGTATAGCAATGTACCTGTATGTCTATGTGTAACTACATTACAGGGAGATCATTACAGTACAAAGTCTTCCAAGATAGAGGTGAGTAGCAACTTGTATTCCATGTGTAGTGACAGTTAGCTTCTGTTTCCAGGCCCTCCCCTTGCACATAATTCTGTACGAATGTGAGGGATGACGCATAGCACACACCATATTGACCTCGGAAGTAACTACTCGCTCGAGAAACCTACTCCAGTGTAAGCATAGCATATACAGGTACATACAAAAACGTGTCTCTGCTCCCGTGAGTATATACATATTTGACAACAGGGTGTGTGCTGCATGTCTACCCAAGGTGTACACTCATGTGATGTTTCTTTTTCATTCCAGTGTTTCCTCCCCTCGTACAATTAAAACGCGCACAATAATTACGCGTATCGGGAAAGGCCTGGGAACTGTGGCTAGTAACAGTGGTGTATGTAGGCAGGTTGTCACGACATGGCACAAATAGTTACTGCAGTTGGGTAAATCTGTCTGTCTGTCTGTATCATATACAGCATATGCATACTGTGAGTTTGGACACTGGGTGTGTGAGGAGAGTTGGCATGCCACACAAGATCTTTAACTCACCATGATCCCCAGTTCTCAAGGCTGGGACCTTCTCTTGGGTGTGTGTTGGGTGTCTTGTGTTTGTGGCCGTTTTTTTCCTGCTATACATCTATATTTAGTCATGACTTCCTGAAGGATCCAATGCTACCGTGAGCAGACCAAAGCGAAGTAGCAGAGGTATACATGTACTGACTTTTATGTATCTGCTTTTGTATGTGTCATTAATCTCTAATTAAGGGTCCCAACTTTATAAAAAAAACTCTACAACAGCCACCTCCGTATAACAGCATTCCCCAAGGGTGACTGTTATAGAGGGGCTCCACTGTATCCATATTCTACACAAGTGGGCACTGCGACATGATCACTAGACATGCAAATTACATCAATGGTGACTGGTTGTGTCGAGTCCAACAGACAACGGCATGTACTGAGGTTCCCTAGTGCACTATTCAAGCCTGTACATGTACATATACCGCCCTTTAAAATGAGGACATCTCAGGAGACACTTTTAGATCCCAGCTAAGCCTATACATACCCTTGTCTCCTAGCCCTTAGTGTTGTAAGTGGGATGCTACGCATTGTGGGTGAGTGGGAGACACTACTACCATCTCTCTCTCTCTCTCTCTCTCTCTCTCTCTCTCTCTCTCTCTCTCTCTCTCTCTCTCTCTCTCTCTCTCTCTCTCTTTCTTTCTCTCTTTCTCCTTCCCTCTCTCCCTGTCTGTATCGAGATACCTTTATGTGTTATTATTTCTGCCCTTGTTTGAAGGTGGCCTTCTTTTTATTGAGGTGTCTTCCCAAGTCATTTGTGTGTGTCATTGGCACTCCATGGTATAACAATGGCTGATGGGTACTGGGCAGGGCTAATGTAGTAGGGTGTAGTGGGTGGGGCTGACGTGTAGTGGGTGGGGTAGGACAGGGCTGATGGGTACTCAATGCCTGTAGTAGATGTTCTGATGGTACACTTAAGGAGAACAATGTGCATGGTTAGGTTTCACATGCACATGTGTAAAATACCACTGCCCCAATTCTTGAAGTTTGGCACCCAGGCTCCTGCTCCCATGTTGTGTTGTGTTTGTGTCATTTTGGTGTTTGATGGGGGAGGGGGGATTCCTTTCTGGTATATGCATACTAATGTGCATGTATCGTCCAATTGCGTTCCGATCCTCTACTAATATGGGCATCGGTGACGTCCTCTATTGACACCCAAGTGTATCTGAACTTAAGTGTAAAGGTGACCCCAGCACAGCTAATGAGACCTGGTATTGGTCGAAACCAGTATAAAGTACTGGTCCTGTGCACTGGGTTAAAAAATGGGATGTTAGTTGCTGAAATTCCACTACATGAAAGCTAAGTATATACTGTACTTGGTATACTACTGTAGTATACTAGAGGCGAAAACTGCATTATGCAATTGATATAGTATAATCTATCGACAGCCAATTCTAAGATATGCACAACACTCATTTCATAGGTCTAAGCTTATACCAACAGTTGTATACAACAGGCAATGAAATGCAGCCATGAAAATGAAACATATATTGGATTCTTGTTCCATCTAAATCTGTGTCAAGCTCCGAAGGAATGACATTCTCTCTTTGGTCGATGGGCTGAGCTTCATAGTTCTCAGGCAAAGTGTCTTTCCGGGATAAAATATATTATGCAACTACCATCTACTGCTACACCTGTAATGCAAGTGGTGTTATTCGCAGAATTTGCACACAATGTCTTCTGTCTCATTTCCGTTCAGGAATCTATAGCCTTTCACACATAGTGCTAAGCTTGGTGGAGTGAAATACTTGAAGCATATGAATTACAGACTGTGCACTTGTGGTTATGGTTGCCTTACTGAAATGGAAGAGCTTCACCTGGTCCACACAGATCACTCCTGCGGAAAGTGCGCATGCGTATAACACCTATACCCCACGACAATACCAACCCAAAATGGCAGCTTCATACCTAACCTTTGTGGATGAGGGCGGCCAAAATAGCGATCCGTGTCCTGAAAACTCAGTCGTAGATGCTTCAGGGCGATAACTATCCCCACGTTTAAGACAAGATAAACATCTCCTGTCCCTAGATGCTCAGCTTCCTGAGCTGCCACCGACATGCACGTGTTGCTTCTAATAAAAGAATTTTGAAATTTCAGATGAATCCATCTGCGCTTTGCCTTGCATTTCCCCCATTGATGCTAACTCTACATTTGACTTCAGATCCGATGATGAAGGTTAACACCACCACAGATGTGGAGTTATTTAATTGAATCCAGATGTTTCGATCCGTGGATCTTTTTCAATGGAATGACAAACCAAAGCAAACCCATGAATAACTGCAGACTGGTGATGTAATAAGTAAGACTGGTGACGTAATAAATGAAAATAAATTTAAAGATTTTACAAACGGGGGTAGGGATGGGGTTAGTAGGTCGCTGTTGCATGTCAATGGTATTGTTGTATGAGATGAGAGGACCCCACATGCTGTACAACTTTACCACCACAGATTTACACTACAAAACAAGCAGTGAGTGAATATAGTATGATGCATGCATTTAGTGAGGATAATATGGATTGTGTTGATTCTGAATCATCAGAAGGGGAAGAAATATGGGAAGTGTCAGATTCAGAAGCTGAAGGTGAAAATGATGAATCCAGTGAAATAGTTCCTTATCCTCTTTTCACATATTCTACCGAATTTCAGAATGAGCAACATAACATGAAGTCTAACATGAAGTCTCAGTTGTGAAAAGGGGATTGTAGTTTTTGCAGTGTATAGAAGATTGTGCTAATGAAATGTTCAGTTCCCAAACCTCTCTCTTCAGAGTAGACAATCAAGATGTAAAATCGGTGGTAGACCTAAGCCTATCCAAAGACTGGTATGGCAAGCAAGAACGCAGTAGCAAATGGGTTTGGAATGAAATGCAATGTATTGATGGAAGACCATTTCTTGCAGTTCCTAATAACCTTTCCTTAGCCAATCCATCACACCATACTTAGTGGGAGCAGTTTATTTGGTTGTGTTGAATCGTTTAAAAATTCCAAATGCTGGAATGATACCAGGGCTGCATGGTTCATTCATGTTTCCATTAGTTAATGATGGTGAATCATTTCAACACACTTCTTGCCTGACTGTAACTATGGCTATGCTATTGTGTCTGACTTGTGATTTGCCAGCAACTAGAAAGGCTTCAATTGGTTGCTCCAAATGCCTGAAACAATTCGCCTTTGGTAAAAAAAAAACTAGAGCAACTTTGACTGGCTATTTCGTAATATACAAAAAGAGAATAATTTAAGCTACAGCTACTTCCCGCAACAATATTTTGAGGTCATTATTCAATACTCATGGATCTGCCTGCATTTGAGCATCGACCCTATGCATGCTGGGTTTCTAGCACACGACGAAGACATGAAGGATGGAGGCATCATTTGCTAATTCAAGTAAGCCACCTTCTAAAATAGGACGTAGCTTCATTTACAGCCGAAGAATGGAAGTCTCTCCTGATGTTCATTGCAGTGTTCTGGCATGTCGCTTACTTTGCTTGCCAATCATCACTAGAGCTCAAATATGTTAAGCTCATGTTCTGATCTTCTTTTCACAGATTGTGAATCATGAACCCCGAACATGCACATGTCTCTAAGAGTGCATGTTTGATTTTGAATCTTTCTCGTGCTCTCCTTTTGAGCTGAAACTTCGGAAAGCTCATGGGTTCGGGGTGGTTTGACTGCCTCCTACATGCAGGTACCTGTTAGACGTAGTGTGGGCTATGCACATTCATAGAGCATTCCATGTGTAGGGGATGGAAGTCTAGTACCATGTTGGTGCCTATGGGCATGTTGCTGTAGTAAGAGAGACTATGTCACATACTCACATGTTTCAGTACAAGTGATTGCTTGCAATCATCGCCTTCCTCAAGATGAGTACATGACCAATTAAATTTGAGTAGTCACTTGCCTGTTTTGCTTTCCCCCTAGTGGCATGCAAATAATCCAGTGAGAGTCGGGAACAATTCTACATGAGCGCTTTATTAAGGCTGCCATGGTGTTGTATGTATTTGTGGTTATTATGTACACGTACATTGTTTTAGGGAGACAGGAGAAGTTCCAAGTCTGTTAAGTGAAACATAATGCTGTGCCTTAGTCAGGAAAGTGCCTCTGTAAGTGGATGTGCTTCAGGCAGATTTTGTGCACACTACAGCACTGATGAGGGCCAATCAGCCTGAAATAGGCCAAATCAGCCCGAAAACAGCTGTCCTCCGTTGCTTGAATCTAACTGGAGGCTGTTACATGACTTAATTATCCATGAGATGCTTAGAGAGAAAGAAAGACAAGGCAACACAACACAACAGAAAGACAAAGCAACACAACACAACTCGCCCAAGGCAGTTATTTTTCAGAGAAAAAACTGCCTCGGGTGGGATTCGAACCCACGACCGTCCGCTTGCTAGGCGTAGCTCTTACCAACTGAGCTACCGAGGCAGCTCAGCTGGCTGGGCTCGAATCACATATACAATACAAGCACCTCAAGCAT
The DNA here is from genome assembly GCA_963970385.1 of Theonella swinhoei. Taxonomy (NCBI): domain Eukaryota; kingdom Metazoa; phylum Porifera; class Demospongiae; order Tetractinellida; family Theonellidae; genus Theonella; species Theonella swinhoei. Next base: position 2,245,731 of record OZ019961.1, on the reverse strand, counting down.
CACAAACCAGATAAACTGGTGAACTGAAACTCAGTATGAAGGGGAAGTACATGTACATATATGTTGTTAGAACACTGGGCTTGCGGGGAGAATTGGTATAACCGCTGGACCATGTGTCTCCAGTGACAGATGGTGGACCACTTGAGCACACAGCCTGCAGAGGGTGACCTTGAGCAAGTATTACTATCAGTCTGACACATCTCAAGTGGTTGCAGACAGGGAAGGTACTCAAGAGTGCTGAAATCTGCACTAACTCTCTTACCACAAGAGAGGAGAGGAATATGCCTAAAGCAGTCCAAAACAGTATGACGCGGGGTCAATCTTCTTGATGATACACAGTGCCCATTTTCCCAGTCTCTGGCATGTACTTGAGTGCACAAGGATGCATAACAGTGCATGCCAGGATGAGAGTGCACTAAGAGTAGTACACTCTACACTCGATAAAGAGAGCACTCACATTGTATAAAGATGAGTGTCTATCAAGTGAAGTTCAAGCATGCATACTAGGGAGACCTAACTCCTGTTTCATAATACTGAAGTTTAGGCAAAGAACTGTTACTGCACAACAACACCAGATGGGCAAAAGTTTCATGAAGTCGGAGTAGGGTCATCATCATCACTGTGAGCTTCCAGCCACACTATGTGGAGCTCATCGGTGGTGTTCAAGCTCTTTTAATGCCACAACCAATTATGACAGCAATAGTATGTATGGTGAAGAATTTTTGGGATACTTCACCGTGGACCATGGACTGGACCGTAAACTTGGTTTTCGCTGTGTGCACATACGGTTTTGTATGACCCGTCAACTCTTGCTCAATATGCAAGTGCATTTCTGAGTGTGGCTTTGCTCTATGACTTTGCACAAGTTCACCTCACTGGAGTCTGGCATCAGTGTCGAATGCTGTCCCGCAAAAGAGAGCAGACTGTCTAACGAGCTACAGTCGGAAAACAAAGCCCTGACTGTTGATTTGCCGACACTTGCACAAACAAGCATGACGTACCATGTATATAAGTTTGAAGGGCCTTGGGTATGCGTTTAATGGTTTCATACAAGACTGTATGTGCACATGGTGTAGATCAATGCAAGGAGAGCATGCATTCTGGCATCATACAGCCTAACAGATTTTGGTCCATAGTCCAGTCCACGGTCCAGTCCACGGTCCAGGTTACCATATAGCTCCTCGTCTGAACATTTGGCCAACACCTCACGAAACTCGTGCGATTCGTGGTTCCAACAATCCATGGCTAGCTATATTAATAACGTCCAGCCTGGCGTCCAGAGTCACAGATAACCAGCCCTTGGCAGAACACTTGGCTAGCCTGCCGAGATCACGTGACATGAAGTTCGAAGTGAGAGCAACCAGCGCATGCACATGTGATTAGGTAATTACACCTTACAGTTAGTAGCAGGTAGTAGCTACTTCAAATTAGTGGAGGTACAACTTAGCCTGCAACTATGCTATGCTGCATCAAGTTCTCCCATATTACAAGTGAACGTAATCTGTTTAGGGCATTTCTGCTGTGTGCTTGTATTGGGAACTAGCGCACTAGTAATAGTGGACGTTGTCAGAGAGAGTACACTTAATGGAGTGACTGCATGGGAGTATTGCTAGTGCACACAATATATCCCTCGGCTATACATGCCACTTGGGTTGTCGGACACTGGAGGAGTATAGATGTTGAACCACAAATACTGGTACAAGATACATCCTCGTGCACACTCAGGTACAGAAACTCTAGTGGTCTCAGACACTGCAGTGCACGGAGACAAGGATGCATGAGAGTGGACCGGACCATGATGATAGCATGCATATGACTCAAGACACTTGGGTAGTGTGCGAAAAGTCGATGAGGTCAAGTAATTGTGATGTAACAACTGCTGAACCCTTGCTCTAAGTAGTAGGATGAATACTGGTGCATCAAACTCGCTCCAGACGGACAGCAAATCCTTTTCAGCAATAACACGAATAGGCATTTTCTGGCATTTTCTACAGTTAATGGCCCATAAGGCACCTTGACCTGATGACTGAGACAAACCGGAACCAGCACAATAAAGTGATGCGGGTTCAATGCTTGTATACCATATCTATATTTTTGGGCACCACGAGAAAGATCCACAACTTTAGTAGCTTTGATAAGTGAGGCAGCTTGAAATCGAGGAAGTCAAAGCTAGTAGCTTCAAGCCATGAGATCAGATGTATGATGAGAAAACTGCAAATGCTCCACGTCACAGCGACAATAACTTTGATGAGAAATAATCCTTAAATGCCTGCTCACCTGCGCAAGTAGCGTTCTGTCATCCTGATCTGGTCCACTCTCACGCATCCTTGTGCACTCCGTAACTTTACTATCCTTGTGCAGTGCTAGATATGTGCAGTCGAGATCACTATACCTGAGTGCACAAGGAGGATGACCTGGACCACAACGCCAAGTGGCATTATTGCCACACAGACTAAAATGCACTAGCATTGTTTCTCAGAAGACTTTCCTCTCCCTCAGGAACTGATATCTGCAACGTAATTCATATACTGCAATGACATCACCCAGTGCACAGGGCCACCAGCTGTGCTGGGGTCACTCACAGGTTCACGCATTGCACATACACAAGCAGATAAAGGGGATCGCAACTCGTTATATGCCACATGCAATTAAGGGAATCCCCCCTCCCCCAAAATGACAAAAACACAACACCACACAACACAACATGGGAGCAGGAGCCTGGGTTTCAGAATTGGGTGTTGAACCTTGAGAATTGGGTAAACACACATGTACATGTGCATGTACAACCTAATGACATGCTCATTGTTCCCAAGAGAGAGAGAGAGAGAGAGAGAGAGAGAGAGAGAGAGAGAGAGAGAGAGAGAGATTGGCAGTAGTGAGGTGTCGTCATTTCAGAGGGTGTTATATGTACGTGTACAGGCTTGAATGGAGTTGGGACCTGATGTGTACTTCTGAACTTCTCACTGAAGCACTGTGCTGCATCCTTCAAACGGGCTGCCTTACCAAAAACCACCTTACCCACCCACCCACCCATACCCACCCACCCACACACACATACACACCCAAGAGCTACAGGGTTGTAGTAGCAGGAGCATGTAAACTATCAGGACACGTTCAGTGCTAAACCCTCAGCTATAGCTGGGTCTGCAGCCACCAAAAAATCATGTTGCTGCAGGGGTACGTATCTTATACCGAGTCCTGCTGAGTATGGTTGTACTTAACTACACTAGCAGGGGTAACACTACCCCTCCCACTACATGTCAGCCCTATCCTACCACATCAGCCGTCCTACCCCACCCACTACATGTCGGCCCTGTCCTACCCCACCCACTGCACCTCAGCCCTGTCCTACCCCATCAGCCCTGTACTACCCCACCCACTACACGTCACCCCTGTCCTACCCCTTCAGCATTGTCATACCCCACCCACTACGTCAGCCCTGCCACCCACTATACCTCAGCCCTACCTTGAAATGAGGGCTCCTAGAATAGGCACCTCAATAATAAGGATTAGGACACATTGAAACAAGGGCACCTCTGTAATCAGACAGAGAAAGGGAAGGGAGAGAGAGAGGGAGGGAGGGAGGGAGGGAGAGAGAGCAGTTTGGGACCTCAAAGTGTGCCTTAAATAGGACAACCCAGATTAACAAGACACCAAGAAGTATAACACAAAGACAACAGTACATGTATACCTCTGCTTCTTTGTTGTTTGAACTTCTCAACGGCAGCACTGTGCTGGATCCGGAAGAACATATAAAGGAACCGGCCACCTCACCAACCCACAGAAACACACACACACACACACACATACCCAAGAGCAGGTCCTAGCCTTGATAACTCGGGATGGTGATCTTGTGTGGAATGCCAACTCTTCTCACACACTCAGTGTACAAACTCAATCATATGCATGTGCATGTATATACCACATGTAGACCGGCAGTAACCATCTGCACTGCTCAGGGGCATTAAGGCGCATCCGTTAAATTTGTTCAAAAGTTCAAAAAGTTCAAAAAGTTCATAGAAGCCCTACTAGGAGCACAACACAGAATACATACAATGCCAAAGCACAGAAAAATATAGATATAACAGTGAGTTAGAAGAATGAATGGAATCTATACACAAAAGTACGGTCTCTACTTGCGATCTTGCTGATTACAGACTTGGTGGAGAACCCTGAAAGTTTTGTACAGACTTCATGTGACTCCAGAACATGGTCTATCAAGGAGGTAGTGTTGTCCGATAGGTCAGTGTCACATTTAGGACAAGGTGAGGAACCTCTTCCATGGTGTGCTAGTAGTCGAGTAAGATATTGTAAACCCAGGGTATGACGAGACCCAAGATGTCTTGCGGAGTCCCACACCGCCGGCCAAGTACCCCCGCATTTGCAAACATCAGCTATCAGAGGGGCTTTGGTGTCACATTGAGCCAGCATTTTCTCCTTGTCAATTTCTACAATACTCTGCTTGATGGATCTCACGCTTACACCATCTGCATTACTCAGCAGTTGTTCAGTGAACTGGGTCGCAAAGCAGGCTTCAAGTTCACGGCACTCTTTGACAATACATATGGAGTCTGGGTCATCTAGCAGTGAGTGCATAGTGGTAGACCCAACACCAACTGATTCCTCAGAAAGGAGGTGCTTGAGGAATGCCAGCTTCTTAGTAAGGATACTAGCTTTAATGGACTCCATCCCTAAGCAAACCAGAGCTGCAGTGTTAGAGTACTGGACAGGCCACTTGAGAGCTCTTTTAGCTGCCCAACCTAGAAAGCACGCTAGCTTTCGAAGAAGAGCATCAGTAAGAACCCAGTTTTCACATCCGTACAAGAGTACTGGCATGACACAGGTATCAATAACCGATTTCGTTGACAGTGGATTGATGTCCCCCTGAAAGGATCCCAGTGAGCCATAGTGGAAGAAACAGCTTCTGGCCTTTCTAATGTTTTGCTCCACACAACAGTTGGCAAGTAGGTCTCTTTCCCACCAGTAACCCAAGCTCTTGGCTTGCTTTCTTTGTGGTACCAACACACCATCTGGGAGTTTGATGTCTAGACCAGATCTGGCAAGAGAGAAAGCAACGACCTCACACTTCTGCACATTAAGCTGAAGAAAATTCTGTTTACAGAACTCTTCAACAATTTTTATCTGATTTTGAAGAGAGTCGGAACTGGAGGCTAGTGTTCTAATGTCATCAGCATGGATAAAGCCTCCCGCATATAAGTTGTTAATTGACAGGCCAATGCGTGAGCTCTCTAGCAGAGATAGCAACGGGTCCATGACTAGTAAGAACAGGGCTGGAGATAGAATAGAGCCCTGTTTAACCCCTCTTTCCAAAACATTTCCAATACGCACCCTAGACACAGCATTTTTGTAGAGGCTTCTAATTAGCCTCCAGCATCTTCCATTTACCCCCACTTCCAAGAGTCTGAAAAAGAATCGGATACTCAACTGAGTCAAAAGCCTTCTGGAGGTCGTACAGACACATGAACACATTACTTCCATCACTGATATATCTTGATATAGTCTCTTGTGTAGCGAAGATGGCATCAGCACACGAAACGTTTCTCCGGTAAGCTGACTGATTGCAATGAGGGACATCAGCGTCTGCGAAGACGAGCTGAATTCGTGTCAGGAGCAGAGACTCAATGACTTTAGACACAACTGGTGTAATGGTAATCCCACGGTAGTTGCTTGGATTTAAGGGGTCTTTTCCCCCACCCTTGTAAACTGGGACCACGACGCCACACTTTAGCATATCCGGTATTTCTTCAAAAGCGACAATTGCATTCAAGAGGTGTGTCAGCCAATCTACGACAGCTGTACCCCCATGCTGAAGATGCTCTGCAAGTAGCCCATCTAGGCCAGGCGATTTACGCTTTTTCAGATGTTTTATCACAGTTTCGACTTCCTCAGGGGAAAATGGTACATCGAGGAGATGATCTTCATTTGGCAAGGAAGATAACGCCAGAGATTCCGTCTGCTGATGCAACTTCTTAAGATCTAGGAATTGATCACATTTTGATTTGGCAAGAGAACTAAAGTGGTCCGCCCAGATGTGTAGAATTCTCTCGGGATCGCTGACAAATTCCCCATTTACCCTGAGTTTAAGCAGTTGATTTTTCTCTCCTCCAGGTCTGCGGAACCTCCGATGATGATTTGTAGCAAAGAGCTTCTCTCTGTGTTGGATCCTCCGATTTTCCACCTGGGCAGCACAATACCTGACTCGTTTTCTAACAGCGCGGCGTAGCCCACACTTCTCTTCATATATAGGACTATCCATGGGTCTGCCCTCAACAATCCATCTGCGCCGTGCTCTTTTGCTTTGTGCACACAAAGCAGCCAAGGTAGCATCTTTGAACCTGTGTCGAAATTTTGTATTCATGACTGGAAGGGTCTTCTCTGCAGACTCTATCAAAAGGGAGGTAACGAACTTTGGATCACAATTGATATCCTCTATAGACTCATAGGAAGAGCAAATACGAGTTGTAATGCTATTTGCGACCTTTCTTTTATAGCTCCTGATCGAGCCATCTCTCTCAGCCTCTACCCAATCAATTCGATAACAGCTCCGGTAACAGGAGGAAGGGGAAGCTGGAAAAGAGAGATATTTGCAAGAATAGGAACATGATCAGAGGTATTCAAGTCTTCAACAGGAAGAGTGCGACAACTAGACATCAGAGACACTGCTCCAGCATCAACAAAAATATAGTCCACAGTTGTACGTGATAGTAGCGATGCTACCCAGGGAGACAGCACTAAGATGACACCGGGACATAACTTCACTAAGGAGGACACCCTGCATGTTGGGCTTGCCCCTCCTTATGTCCCCACCTAGCACCCCGATATGAGCATTGAAGTCCCCCAACACCACAACCCTACCAAGAATTCGTGATTCACAGATAATGTTTTCCAGTTCAATTAAGTGAGTTGTATAACAATCAATACCAAGATCAACACAGGGAAGATACACACCGATGACTGTAAGTATGGTAGCAGTTCACAGCGTATTGCACAAATTCGATCGGAGGAAATTCCTTCCACTGCACTCGCACCAACACTCTTGTGCCACATTATACCTACACCTCCAAACCCCCTCCCACTCCCATATTCCGAGAGGCGTGCATCTGCTTTCCCTGTTGCCATAATGTTCTCTGATATCTCACGAAGTTTGTACACCTCATATGGCCACAGCCAATGCTCTGAGAGAACTAAGATACCAGGTATTGTATTAAGTAACTCGAGGATGTATGGAACACTATTTGACAGACCACGGCAATTCCAGCATGTTATAGTGATAGAAGTGGTAGCTTTACTACGATCTGTGTAACACGAACCCACACAGCCACCTGTCTCACCAACCCCCTCACCACCCTCATTTTCATTTGAAGCTCCCCTCATCCACTTTCCAGTAATACACCCACCACCCAGTGCACCAGCCCCACCAGCACCATCCCCACCAATACACTCCCTACCACCACCATCATCACCATCTGGATCCAAATCCTTGGCTTCTCCCCCACCAAAACCATGATCATCAGTATCTATGCAAGCCCCACCTTCCCCTCCATCACCACCCCCACTCTGAACTGAATCATTGCATCCAGGTGTACAGAAACTCTTAGTTCTTCCACAGCTCTCTCTGTATAACCCCGAATGAATCTCTGACTTAGATCGCCATACATCAATGAAGTAGCAGTTTTTTGCACCACACTCCAGAACGCAACTTATGTTGGAAGAAGAGATCTTCACCTTGAAAGCCGGAAGTTCCCCCCCCACGAACCTTCAGGAAACACAGCACTTTACAGGACAGAAGAGACTCAAAGTTAACTGGTTCACGCCAGACACGAATATAGAGCCAGCAAGTGGAGTGCTCATCAGGGGGTTCACCAAGGCCAACAGAAGTCACAGATGTTCTAATCCTGGTGACCTCCCTCTGTAAGCTGGACAGTTGTTGTTTCAGAGAGTTGATTTTGGTCATCACAGCAGATTTGAAGGCTTTGCTAGGTGATACATCTAGGGCTTGTGCAGAATGTTTGTATTTCTCTTTCCAACGGGAAGAAGGCTCAGTGCCCCCATCAGTAACAGCAGCATTTTCATCCAATGCACCAGCAGCGTGCTGTATATCCATGTGAAAGTCATTGTCATTGTCAGATGGAGTTTCAGGTGAAGGTGTCATTGAGGAGCATGCTATACCAGCCTGACTCCTACTGCGTTGTTGACTGGAAACAAATTCTGCTTTCGATCTCTTGCCGTTTTTCAAAAGAACTCTAGGCAACGCAAGGTTGTTCTTAATAGCGCACACCATCATCCAAATATCATCCATGTTTCATTCTAACTGTTTTCCTCGCCCCAACCTTTCTTCGACTCACCAACACAGAGCCGTCTTGAACCAACTGGAGCTTCCCAGCATGGCGGAAGATGACTTCTCTTAGCTCCGAGATCTTAAGAGTCTGACAGCACACGGTTCGACAGCCTGTTCAGGAATTCAGTCTGTGACAGATCGCCGCTTACATTTAAAAGATGTTCCATAACGTAAACATACAAACACCGAAAGTAACTGAGAGCCCCCGAGGGACAAACAGCCAACGAAACGGCTTCGCGTGGCCACGTATCGATTAGACGCGCGCGCGCGCGCACGTAAACCTATTTATTCGTTTGTATAAAATATCGAAATTCACTTGGCCGCACGGCGACGTGCTGTTGCGGCTACACGTACATACGTAACCACAGCGCCCAGCATGTACTACCCAGTTGAACGTGAACAGTTGAAGAGAAGAGGAAGGACCATTACATATGACATGGTAAGACATTTTTTTATCTATACTGGTGTCTGTTGAGAGAGCTTAGAGGTATATTAAAGAATGAAATCTTGAGATGAAATTAGTTTTGCAATAAATCGTTGTGATTTGAGTAGTGCATTGTAGCTTTCTTCTGTGAGTTGGTTAGGAAGATGATGGTATTTGGTGAAGTATCTGTGTTCAAACTCCTTTAGAGATTTCTTAAGTTCCTCCTGTTTTCTCAAAAGCTGCCTTTTGAAGTCATTCACAAGCTGCTTGTGCTTGGCCACATTTCCATGTGAAACAGATTCATTGCAGTGTTTCATTTCATATCGTAATGAATCAAGGGAGGCTAAATCTGGTGACATTTGACCTAGAGCTTTTCTGAGTGCTTTACATAGTTTTTTTTTAAAAATTTTCTTCTGGTAGCTCAGTTTCAACCTCATCATTAACGATTTCCACTTGGTATTCATGGTCCTTTACGTCCTCATTTTCTCCCTTTCTCTCTGCATCTTCATTCTCTTCCGCCCTTCTCTCTACATCTTCATTCTCTTCCGCCCTTCTCTCTACATCTTCATTCTCTTCCGCCCTTCTCTCTACATCTTCATTCTCTTCCATACTCACTTCCTCCTCACTCTCCAATTTCTCCTCCTGTCTGTCCTCCTCCACACTTCCATGTTTTTCTTCACCTCTTTCCTGTGGTTCATTATAATTCCATTCTTCCAACTGTGTGGTCTCATTTCCTTGCTCTGTTTCAAATACTCGTCTTCCAATGCATTCACTATTGGTATTGTAAAGTTTAATAAATGGTGATGGTACTTTGATTGATTCTTCTGCTATATGTGCCCATTCTATGTGCCCATTCTATTTCCTTCTCGTCATATACTTGCTGCAGGGTGGTGTCACGAAAGTAGTGGAGTAGTGGACCTTGGAGTCGTGTTTCTGGCTCTTTATCCCCATCCATGAACATGTACCCATCATCTCTGCACTGCCACCATACACCTTCCCTTCGTGTTAAGAATGCAGATATACGTTGAAGGTGAGCTTGCCAACTACTCATGCGAGTAGAAAGGAAACTAACAGGTATGTAGGTATTTTGTGTTTCTCACCCCATTTGCTGAACCTCTTTTGATATTCTGTTTGAAGCATTGTAGTACTCCTTGTAAAGGTTTCCCTTCTTTTGTCTTGCTTGAAGCCGAAGCAATATGTTAGGAATAACTGTTGTGGGTTGCCTGTTAGTTGCACTGTGAACCATATTCTTTGCCTGACCGAACAGCCTCTCCTCATTTTCAGTATTTGCAGACTTTAGGCAAAGAATTTCGTATTGTAATGGGGCATGTAGTGTAAGTGCATGGAGATAAATCCCAAACATTTTCTGGTGGGAGACTTTTTTGTCACATGAAATAACTCACAACATAATTCAAAATGAACCCAAGTGAGGTTATAGAGTCTCAGTACTAATTTCATCGACCTTTCACCTTCACTGGCATAGAGAATTTGTGATATGTGAACTAGGGTTTCAACTAACTGGAGAATTTTTGAGGGTTATCCGGGATTGCCGTCATATGTCAAAGTAGTCCTAGTAGTAACTCCGTACATTGTGGAACATGTTGGACTTAGCAGAGTCCACATACATGCTGGGTCTAGGAGTATAAGGAATGTCCCATGTTGTCCTGCTCCACAAGGTTGTGGATGGTGCTAATACATATGCATGTAGATCTACATGTATGATGTTCAGGCTCTAGGGCTGGGCCTATAGTATAAAGTTTCATCTATTCTAGGGATGTTCCTAGCTCAGTGCAGAGGTGAGATGCTAAGTCCCATGTATCCCAGGACTACACAAGATGTTCCCACATTATCCCAGCTCAGTGAGATCCCAGGTCATATCCCTTGCATGAACGTCCAAAATGTCCCATGTATCCTAGGCCTACATGGGATGTTCCCATGTTTCCAGCTCTGTGCACAGGCTAATCCCAGGTCCAAGATGTCCCATGTATCCCTTCCCATGTTTCCAGCTCTGTGCACAGGCTAAATCCTAGGTCCAAGATGTCCCATGTATCCCTTCCCATGTTTCCAGCTCTGTGCACAGGCTAATCCCAGGTCCAAAATGTCCCATGTATCCCTTCCCATGTTTCCAGCTCTGTGCACAGGCTAAATCCTAGGTCCAAGATGTCCCATGTATCTCAGGACTACATGAGATGTTCCCACCTGTGTGTAATCCCAGGTTCAAGATGTCCATGTATCCCAGGACTGCATGTGATGTTGCTCTAGATCTGTGCACAGGCTAAATCCCAGGTCCAAGATGTCCCATGTATCCCAGGACAGGTGTTCCCATGTTTCCAGCTCTGTGCACAGGCTAATCCAAGGTCAAAATGTCCCATTTATCTAAGGACTACATAGGATGCTCCCATGTTTTCCTAGCTGTGCAGGTTTAAGATCTCAAGGACTACATGGGATGTTGCCCTAGCTCTACAAGCTAATCCCAGGTCCAAGATGTACCATGTATCCCAGGACTACATGGGATGTTCCCATGTTTCCAGCTCTGTGCACAGGCTAATCCCAGGTCCAAGATGTCTCATGTATCCTAGGATGTTCCCAGCTCTGTGAACAGGCTAAATCCCACGTTCAAGATGTCCCAGGACTACATGGGATATTCCCACGTCTTCCTGGCTCTATTCACAGGGTAAATCCCAGCTCTTATGCATCCATTAGATGCTCCTGCTCTACATGTTGGTCTCACCCACTTTCAGAATGGCATGAACATGCTAGAGGAACTTCTTTATTTCCTTACTCCTTGCACAATAGAATTTCTTCAAATGTCATTCTCTTGCAATTGCTACAACATAGTAAGCTGATATATAACATAGTGAGCGACACTTACATGTAAAAAAGGAGTCACATATGTTGTTTAGCAATAACTTGGACATTGTGTAAGTCACAAATATATAGGAAAAAAAAGATGAATGTGTTCCTGCTCATCCTCCTGGTCATGCGAGCATATCTTGATAACCATGCAAAACACTGTTCGCATATCTCAGTGTCAACCTGTATGTACATGAACATATCCATACATGTGCATTATAAGCACACAACTTGGATCTGCATTTACACATGCATGTATGTACCTTATCAAGGTTTCTATGCTTGTGAGGATCACAGACGTCTCTACACCATGCATCTATGTGGCCAGCAAAGTGCATTTTGTCTATTACTATCTCAAGCTCAGATATTTTCTTTGTCCAATTGGTAAGATCCCTCCGCACAGGGTTGTTGGCATAACGGCGTAGATGGCAACCATCATCATAACACAAGTACTCTGAAAGCCAAGTATAGTGAACAGTATGCTTCAAGTGAAGAGTATAAACTTGAATAAGGAGACCTACTCAAGTTTGACAAAAGTGCACAATTTCTTCGGACAAACTCATGCACCACTGCAAACACTTGTGAGGTAGATTCAGCACGAAATAACTCGGCTAATATCACTATCACCCCACATGGCCACATTCCAGCCAAAACACCTGAGGTTTGGATGATAAGGATTTATCATGACATTATGCATATGTATGCACTTTTACCTGCAGTTCTTTCTAGTGTGCCTTTATCTTTTTCAGTGTTACAAGAAAGTGTGTGAAGTGATGTATCTGCAGCTTCTCTAAATGCTCTATTGAAGAGAGTAAGAAGAATGGTGAGTTGAGTATGTTTTGTGTGTGAGATAGCCATTAGATACTGTTACATGTTCATGTATATGTACACACAAGTACGAATTACCCCTTCTCCCAGCTCATCAGTTTCTTCCTCTTTTGTTGGGGGGATGTGTCTGGTTTCCTTTTTGTGGCTACGATTGTATGACTTTTGATGCCATATCTAGAATCATCAATAACTTCCTCACTGCTTGTTCCATTTTCAAACTCATCGATGAGATTCTGTGGCAAAGAAGCTGCTGGTTCCCATGTAACATTTTCTTCTTGTCCGAACCATGCCACCTAGGTACAAATGATATGATAACTCATGGTTGTGTGTACAAGTGACCCATGCTGGTTTTAACTTTTACTGTTGGAACAAAACCTAGAGCTTCAGTAACATGCACAAATGCACACAGAAGAAATATACATTACTCTGCACCATATATGCTTGTACATGTACAAGCATACATAGTTTTTACATTGTGTACCTGGTAAGACACACCACTTTGTGTGCTTCGCTTCCCAATTATAAATCGTACAACACCCTCACTCTCTGATTTGTTGTCAGATGGGAGATTGCTTGATCTTGACACTCTTGGTGAGTGGTAAAAGCAATATTTTGAGCGGTACTGTGGGGATAGTTGGCATCCTGATTGGATTGATCCTGGGAGGCCTTCATACTGAATTACACCAGCATGAGTTGCACCACAGACATCACGACGATTCTTCTGGTTTCCATCTATCACCAACACCATCCCACACCCAGGACACTTGCACCTATGTGCTACATTATAAGCAGCAAGAAAAGGCACAGGTCACTTCATATTAACACACATGTACGTACATGCATAAATGAACTGCACATACCTGCATATCTTGCCTCAAAAGCTAAGTAAAACAATGGAGTTATGTGGTCAAGAGTATCCGAGATGCTTGTAGAAAGTTTCCATGATGGAAATGTGGCTGGATATCGTAAAAATACATTCAGGACACAGAATTTTAAATGAGCTTCCTCAAGTCTCCTGTAATCAAGTCTTGCTCTCTCACATAGCTCTTCACATGTTGGTGCCCTGTGAGGCAAAATGTAACATCTATATGTAAGGCCTTGCCAGTGTCTACATGTATCTATAGCTTGAATATGCTCAGAATTGGTTGTGGGTGGTAATATCAATAGTGCTGTGGCGTATTCACACATGTCCTACCTTTTCGGGTCATCATTCTCATGCCACATGTGGTAAGGTACATCAGTGTCATACTGGTGGACACAGTTATAGGTGTTGCTACTTTGATGGTAAGTGATCTGCCCTATTAGGATCTCAGCATCAAGGCGCCTTAAAACTTGCATTTCAAAAACTGTTTTATTTGTCGATTTGAAGAATTTCATAGTGTACCAATCCTCATTGTAGTAGCTGTCACTTGTGCCTCCTTTTGTGTAATAACCATAATGTTGAGTGAACTGACATCCCTTGCGGATGTTTTGACAGTATTTGTGGAAATGTGTGCCTGGGACAGTACCCGTGGTTTCACTGTATACCACAACTGAGCTCGGTCGATCTGATCGTGTAAGTAACTTCCCTCCACACTCTTTGCAGACAGTGTTGGGAGAAACAAGTACTACTCCCAAGGGACAATTGTTTTGTCCTCGTACAGCATGTAGCTCCTTCATGAGTACTGCATCAGTTGAAAATGCTTCAGTGTCCAGAAACTCAACATTTTCCAGTAGAAGCTGCACATCCAAAGGAGAGCACTGCTGCACTGAATGCTTGAATGCAAATGCACAGATTGTTTCCCATCGGCCAGGTGTCCCTTCTGGAACATTAACTACAGCAAACAGTAGTCTTCGAAGAACTGAAACTTCCAAAGTCACCTTACTAGCTTCTTGCAACATGCTACTGACTGCATCACAAAATCACACTGTCTATCAAAGTGTAGGTCCTTCAATATTTCACAAGCACATGGTATTGGAAGTGTTAATTGTGGTACTTCAATATTTCACAAGCACATGGTTGATCAAGTAATGCCTATTTAGAATTTTGGCACATGGTCAAGAAGTGTGAGGTGTCACTTGCTTTCAGAATGGCTGAATATTGGTCCAAGGTAAAGGAAACTAGACTACGATTGGAAAAGAGCTGGGAAATGAGCATAGATTGGAGTCTGTATCCCAGTGGACTGAAAGAGGTTTGGAAATAAGGCAATCATGCATAATAAACCTTCAATAACTCCTTTGCTACACATTATGGTCTATAAACACTTATGTATATGTATGTAGGTAAGTAGGTAGGTAAGTAGGTAGGTAAGTAGGTAGGTAGGTACATGTATGTTGTTATGTTATGTATGTATGTATGTATGTATGTGTGTATTTGTGTGTGTGTGTGTGTGTGCATAGATATTGTGTATGTATGTGTGTGTGTGTGTGTGTGTGTGTGTGTGTGTGTGTGTGTGTGTGTGTGTGTGTGTGTGTGTGTGTGTGTGTGTGTGTGTGTGTGTGTGTGTGTGTGTGTGTGTGTGTGTGTGTGTGTGTGTGTGTGTGTGTGTGTGTGTGTGTGTGTGTGTGTGTGTGTGTGTGTGTGTGTGTGTGTGTGTGTGTGTGTGTGTGTGTGTGTGTGTGTGTGTGTGTGTGTGTGTGTGTGTGTGTGTGTGTGTGTGTGTGTGTGTGTGTGTGTGTGTGTGTGTGTGTGTGTGTGTGTGTGTGTGTGTGTGTGTGTGTGTGTGTGTGTGTGTGTGTGTGTGTGTGTGTGTGTGTGTGTGTGTGTAGATACGTACGTACGTATGTCCATCATGCATGTATGAGTGTGTGTGTATTCTTTAGGGTTGCCAACAAGTGGGGAAGGCATTAAATCTACCCCCAGCAGCTGTACTTGGTGGATACCTCTTGTTGGGAAGTTTTGTACTATCACCAGCATCTGTAAAAGTACCTTCAACGGATTGGTCTGAGCCAGTTCTGCTGTGGATGACCGTATGTATGCCTACGGGCAGTGGCAAGTCAACCCTGTTCAGACATCTCTATAGCCTACTTCA
This sequence comes from Theonella swinhoei, assembly GCA_963970385.1. Lineage (NCBI taxonomy): Eukaryota > Metazoa > Porifera > Demospongiae > Tetractinellida > Theonellidae > Theonella > Theonella swinhoei. Next base: position 2,230,256 of record OZ019961.1, on the reverse strand, counting down.
GAGAGTGCGTGAGATTTGTGGCCTTGATGATCATGCTCCACCTTGGGTGGTAGACGATGCCACATTTGAAAAAATGGGTTCACTAATGAACGAAAACAGTGCATGATTGCTGGGTATTTATGATGAGTTGGCAGCCTTCTTAGGGCAAATCAATCTCTATCGTGGTCGAGGACTGAGTGATTCACATGAGCTCTCAGTCTTCCTTCAGCTCTTCAATGGTCATCCGTGGAGAAGAGACACAGGTACACGTACATGTCTTGCTGTCTGTTGGTTTTATTGTTGGATGCTTGGATGGTTTGCTCTCCCTCTCTCTGGTGTTTCTGGTGAATTGATATGTCTATTCTAAACATGCCTATACTTATTGTACACATCACTATTTTTCTAGTTAGATATACCCTTTATTTTTATATGGACCTTCTATTATATTTTCTATGTCATGTTATATTTTTCTAAGTCAGATGTTATATTTTTCCTAATTCAGATGTTATATATATTTTAATATGATACCTCCTAGTACAATCCTATTATCACTATACCTATATGTTGTTTATTGTTTGATGTGTCTGTTTTTAGCCCCTGCGATATGTTATATAAATAAGCCCTTGTGAGCCCGTGTGAGCCCTTGTGCAAGTCCATTGTAAGTTAGTCCAATGGTGTAATGATGTTAGTGCTATGTGTGTGATGTCTCATGTATGTATATTTATACATAATGTTTACACCTGTATATTATACATACGTGTACGTGTGAAATCATTGTATAATTTCATAATATACGTATAAGTTAACATCAAAAACATACATGTGCGTACTTAGTAATCATTAAAGTGCAATGCCCCCCCCCCACCCCCACCCCATATAGTGTCACAGGCCCGACTCTCCTGCTAATAATTTGGTCAAATTCTCATCATCTAACACTTTAATAGCATGTCTACATATTGTTCCGTAAGTCCATGCCAGATACTTGTACATTATTGCAGTTACCAGTGAAGCCAATTTTGTCATGCAATCGACTCGTTTAACTATTGGAGGGTTTACTCAGCCTGGAGTTTCACGTTCTCTCATTGAACAACCTACAAATGCTGAAAAGGGTCTCTCCCACCGATTCATGTGGCTATTCCCCAAGCCCCTTTATGGGAAGTTCAACAGTCTTGGCACTATTCAGAAGGAATTCCAGCACAACATAGGTAAAACTGCACCACATGCAGAGCAAGCTAAGCCCATGAATTAGTAAGGTCGGGATATAAATTATTTAACCCTAATTCCTCATCATATTTGTGTCTAAAGGTATGTACAGATAAACCCTCTTAAATATACACTGTTCTATAGCTGGGCTTTTTGCAAGGCAATGGCATCACCCTGATTCCCCTGGAAAGGAACTTCCAACCAAGGAATTCCAAATTCCTGAAGATAGCACAGCATTTGCTGAGTACTATGACAAAATTCAAGAAAATCTCCAATCGCTTGCTGGCATGGATGAGTTTGTAGCAGGTAAATGTACAAAATAGCTACATCATTATAGAGTAGGCTCTTTGTGAGCACATTTCTCAATATCTTTTCATATATGTACATGAACTTTGCTGTAAGTCATGTATGGGCAATATGCATTGTACTGCATGTTCTTATACTGTATGAATTAGGAATGCTCAGTGAAAGCAGAAGCCAGGTACTGCGTCTCTCTCCTGTGCTCCATATTCTGTTCAACTATGCTACTAACGGAACAATTCCAGACACTATCAGTGAGGAAGCAATTAGAGCAGCAATCAATTTCGGTATCAAGTGAGCAGACAGCCATTATTGCTGGCAGAGGGAGCATAGATGATATACTCAAGAAGTGCAAACCGGGTAAAAAATGAGTATAGGTTACTACAGTGATTAGGTTTATGCATGTGCACAGTTTGTGTTTTACATGCACTGTAGAGACTCTATATACGTACTCAGGTGATCCAGTTATTGAAGGCCTTGGAGGAGATGATGCCACTGCAGCATACTGCCTTCAGCTTCCAGGCAAGACACTATATTCGACACCATTGTTGGCCCAAAAGAAGTTTAGAAAACGTGGCAACAAAGATGGTGCAGTGAGAGCATTCTACCAACTGGAGGCCGAAGGCCTAGGATGACCTCAAATATGTATACTCATGAGAGCAGCGACGCATTTGACTTAGTGACTTTTGAGCTATGCTTACACTGGAGTAGGTTTCTCAAGTGAGAAGCTTTGTTATATTTTGAGGTCAACGCAGCGTGTGGTATGCATCATCCCTCATGTTCATCCTAGCCAATTTTAAGGGCCTGGGAACAGAATCTAAGTGTCACTACAAATTGGACGAAGAGATCTCCTTGTAATGAGGAGAGAGGGAGGGAAAGATAGAGCGAGCCTTGTATCTAGCGGGATTGAGGGTGAAATAGAGAGAGTACTGGTTATTGATGCGGACTGGACACCTTTAGTGCACTCTTCATCCTGGTATTATCCTGGTGCACTCCCATGCAGTCACTCCATTCAAGTGCACTCTCTCAACGTCCAGCATTACTAGTTCCTAATACAAGAACACATAGCAGAAATGCCCTAAACAGTCACTTAGCATAGTTGCAGGCTAAGTTATACCACTAATATGAAGTAGCTACTACCTGCTACTAACTGTAAGGTGTAATTACCTAATTGCATGTGCATGCGCTTGGTTGCTCTTTCATGTCACGTGATCAAGGCGGGCTAGCCAAGTGTTCTGCCAAGGGCTGCTTATCTACTCCGGACGCGGGGGTGGACGGTATATATACTGAGTTGTTATTAATCCAGGATTGGACGTGAGCGCATGCGCGCACATTGAACGCCGGCGGGCATTCTGTGTTGCCGCGGTTATCACGTGTGAGGTCTCGAAGGCCGTCTTGTATTCAGCTCTATGTGCAGAGGCGATTGTGGGACTAGATCCTCGGAGTAAGGCTATTACTCTGCTCTACAAAGACTGGCTAGCCTCTGCAACACGGTGAGCTCCCTGTGTATAAATACTAATCCCCATCTGTAACGGCATGAACCAATACAACTCTGGCCAATACAACTCTGGCCAATACAACTCTGGCTCTGGCTGTAATAGTTGCAACGCCTAGCAAGTCCCACGCTGGACGTGTTAATTGTGGCAATCTTTTTATCTATGGACTGGACCATGGACTATGGTCCAAACCATGGACTGAACTATGGTCTTAACCAGGGACTGAAGTATGCTAAAGTCTAGATGGACAAGTCGGCTGTGTAGCTTTGAAGACAACCAAAGACCTGCTACATAGCTTATCTACTGCTTAATTTGCATAGGAGGTTACGTACACGCTAAATCAGTAGTTGCCGGTTCTGTAAGTTGATGTACATTTTGTCTCTACCCTTCTGCCTCAAGTACATGTATGGAAAAGCCTATAATACGCCTATACAGCAAATGAATGTGGTCCAGCCATTTTTAAGGGTCATACACTGTAGTGTATTTAACTGGCAGATGCAATACCTCCCATGCCCATTAAAGGCCTTCCTCTTCACCACCTCGAGGCTCTCTGGCCCTGATATATATTGTTCACTGGCAGTTGGAATTCCAGCACTACTTTTCTCGGATTTCGCTGTCATATATAGGCTACTACTACTACATGTACATGAGTTGGTTCTCATTTATTCTCTCTCTTTCTCTTGTCCCTCCCCCCCCCTCCCTCCCTCCCTCCCTCCTTCCCTCCTTCCCTCCTTCCCTCTCTCATTCGTCTTCTTGTGGCGTTCCTCGGCTTAGAGACTTTACAGGGTACTTGGAGTAGGCGAGCGTGTCACAGTCAGTCGGAGGGGAGTTCTGGTGTTGAGGTGTGTGATGGCTCTCAATATCTCCCAAGAAATGGGCGTGTCTCAGTCAGTCGGAGGGTAGTTACTGTGTGGAGGTGTTCTCTCTCTCTCTCCCTCTCTCTCTCCCTCTCCCTCTCCTCACTCCCCCTCCCTCCCTTCCTCCCTTGACTTGTGTGACATTATATAAGATTACATTACACAATGTAACCATCGTAGCTGTATGAGCTACCTGCGAAGGATCCTCCCTTCCTCCCTCCCTCATGTACATGTACAGGCTTCAATGAAGTTGGGACCCCAAAGTGTAGTGATTAATGACACGTAACACAGATACATATAAGTCAGTACATGTACACCTCTGCTTCTTTGCTCACAGCAGGAAGTCATCACTAAATATAGATGTGTAGCAGAAAGGAACCGGCCACCTCACCAACAAACACAAGACTAAAAAACACACAACACACACACCCAAGAGCTGGTCCTAGCCTTGAGAACTGGGGATCATGGTGAGTTAAAGATCTTGTGTGGCATGCCAACTCTCCTCACACACCCAGTGTAAAAACCCACATTGACAAATATATGCATGTGCATATATATATATAATACAGACAGAGAGACAGACTGCATATGCGCTGTGTCGTGACCCAACTGAAGTAACCATCTCCACCATGTCATGACAAAGCTATCGGTACCTTTCGTAAGCTTACCGTACCTGCCTACATACACTAGCCTCGGTTCCTAGGCCTTCCACGATATGCATAAGTATTGTGCGTGTTTTAATTGTGCGAGGGGAGGGAAACACTTGAAATTGGGAAGTGTATTTTGCGTGTTTAATTGTGCGAGGGGAGGGAAACACTTGAAATTGGAAAGGCCTGGGATGAAACATCACGTGAGTCTAGACCTTGGGTAGACATGCAGCACGCACCCCGTTGACCTTGACCTATATACTCACGAGAGCAGAGAGATGTTTTTGGTATGTATCTGTATATGCTGTGCTTAGGTAGTCAACGTGGCATGTGCTATCATTCCAGGCCTTTCCCGATTTTAAAAACGTATAGAATTATGCGCAAGGGAAGGGCCTGGAAACACTACACATGGAATACAAGTAGTTACTCACCTCTATCTTGGAAGACGAAGATATTTTGTACTATTGGGAGAGAGAGAGAGAGAGAGAGAGGAGAGAGAGAGAGAGAGAGAGAGAGAGAGAGAGAGAGAGAGAGAGAGAGAGAGAGAGAGAGAGAGAGAGAGAGAGAGAGAGAGAGAGAGAGAGAGAGAGAGAGAGAGAGAGAGAGAGAGAGAGAGAGAGAGAGAGAGAGAGAGAGAGAGAGAGAGAGAGAGAGAGAGAGAGAGAGAGAGAGAGAGAGAGAGAGAGAGAGAGAGAGAGAGAGAGAGAGAGAGAGAGAGAGAGAGAGAGAGAGAGATAATCAACAGGACGAAGACAAGAATAGATATGTAGTTACACACAGACATGCAGGTTGCAATGGTATACATCTAGGATCTGTACACATGTGTACATGCATTTACAAGTACATACATGTACAAACATAATGTCGAGTATAGAAACAAGGTCAAAGTTTAGCATCCAATCCATGCAGACAAAGGCAGGGGATGATAGCATGCAACAATCATAACACCTTTTAGCATTTACAGATGTAGGGATATGGGGTTACACAATGATTGTTGCATGCTATCATCCCCTGCCTTTGTTTGCATGCACTTTGACCTTACTTCAATCCCTACATCCATCGATATTTAATGAAAAAATGTGTTTCAATGCTTTTGTAGCAACGCGTATGAACCTATTGGCTTTCGTGCAGAGTTCTACCTCCCTTGCAAACCTATAAGCAGTGAGGAGAGCTAGCAATTGGCAGTGACTCCTACATCTTAGGCCTGTCTTGATTGCCTAGTGAGTACAATAGCGAGTCCAGTTGCCTGCAACAGTCAGGTTGGTAGCCAAAAAGACGAAACAGTGTGACGAACACAACGACAAAACTTCTAACTTCACGTGTAGGGCACTGGAGCAAACAAGCATCTCTAATAAACTTGCAGACCTGTAGTTGGACAGCTTTCATCTATGCTCCAGTATAAAAGATTTCGTGAAAGAAATAGAGCGATTACAACCCCAGTTTCGCGGTAGGCCATTTGAACTGAAGATGATGATGATCTTTTTCGAGAATCACTGTATCAAGAATATAGCGAAACAGGATGGGATACTTGGCACGTGAGTGCATACGCGCACGTTGAACGCTGGCGGGCATTTTGTGTTGCTACGGTTATCACCGCGGAGGTCTCGAAGGCCGTCTTGTATTGAGCTCTGCGGCAGATCCACGGAGTAAGGCTATTGCTCTGCTCTACAAAGACCGGGTAGCTTCTGCACAGAGTGAGCTCCCTGTGTATAAATACTAATCCCCATTCCGTACATCTCTAACAGCACGAAATACTCATAGGCCAATACAACTCTGGCTCTGCCTGTATGAGTGGTTGCAACGCCTAGCAAGTCCCACGCTGGACGTGTTCCTATGGACCATGGACTATGGTCATGGACTGAACTATGTCATGGACTCCAGATTGACAAGTCAGCTGTGTTGCTTTAAAGACCAGGATAAAACCGAAGACCCGCTACAAAGCTGCTTAATTTGCATAGAAAGTTACGTACGCGCTAAATCACTACTTGCCGGTTCTGTAAGTTGATGTACATTTTGCCTGCTCACTGTCTACCCTTCTGCCTCAAGTACATGTATGGAAAAGCCTAGTGTGTAACATGCGCCCATGCTGGAAAT